>CM075103.1:30903187-31613355 GCA_037576195.1 Phytoseiulus persimilis
GAACAATCACATCATCAGAGGGCACCCGATCAGATAACATCTCATGTTTACACTACTCGATCGAATGGAACATGCGTCGAGCTTATCTTGTATCTCTGTCGTGTACTTGTTGTGGCCGCGCTGTTGCTCTTTTGTTGCGGTGTCGAGGTCCGTCGGGGACTCCGGAGCGAAAGCAAAGAGGGCTTTTCTCATTTGTAAGTTCGTCTATCGCCCGACGGCAGTCGGTTGCCGCGGCCGGCCACATTGTATGCAGCATGTACTCGCTCACACAGCCTGAATGGCATCCGTCGACTTCCGAACTCGCCAGCCTCACGCTGGGGCTCTCGCTGGCGTCAGCGGCTTCTGAGAAAAACACTTGACTCTCGGACAGCGTTCGATTTAATTCGAGCGTTTGATTCGATCACTTCTCCTTGATCTTGGCTGGAGCTGGCGGAAATATTTTCCCCATCGTTGAGGAGGCTGGAAACCAAAATGAATGAAGATCCAAGGGGCAGGAGCATTGCGCCACGGCTGACTCCGAAGACGTTCGACCGACCCAGGTCTCGAGCGTCTCGTCGCGATTCCCCCCATCCTTCGCCGACTCCTCCCACCAGCGCGAGTCAGAACTTCGACGAAATCGTAACGACAGGAGGGCTTCGCTCCAGCTTCCGTCCGGAATCAAATGTCATTGCAATCTGGAGGCTCAGAGTCGTTAGAATGATGTCTAGACTCTTCATACGGTGTTTTCAATGAAACTCCCGCCCGGGTGGTAAACTGTCCAAGAAGCCAGGCCTTCAAGAGCGAGACCTGATCTTGGTTCGCCCGAGAGCTCTCGCCTCCTTCTTTCCCTCGTCGTCAGAACGGAAGATTGAAGCCTGTGAAGTTGAGTCCAGAGGTCGGATGAACTGTCGCCTGCGCTGTCGCTGGCTGTTGCACCATAAATCGGCGCACCGGCGCACCGAGACTCGGCGCCCCCTAAACCCCGGTCGCGTGCATTCTTCGAACGTACAATGCAATCCTCTCCCGAGCATACGAGTCCTTTCCCCCAAAGGACTTAAAAGCAGCGAAACTGGCCCGTAGCCCGGGTCAGAAACTCCTGTGTGGATCAAGCGACCAACTGGATAGTTTACTTGCTCCGACCGGTTAGCAACTTGCACACCGCTCGCAACATGATGTACGACTCAATGGCGGACTCTTACTCGGTCAGTTCCGACTCATGTGGAGACGAACTCCGACCGAAGAGGAAAGCCGACGGTGAATTTGTGCAGAAAGTCAAGAAGTCTCGTCGTGTCCGTGCCAATGACCGCGAGCGTAACCGCATGCACAACCTGAACGATGCCCTCGATCGTCTCCGCACCGTCCTCCCCTCGTCGACTGACGACAGCAAACTCACCAAGATCGAGACTCTTCGGTTCGCCCACAACTACATCTACGCCCTGACGGAGACGCTCAAAATGTTGGATGGAAAGGCCGAACGCTTCAATCCCGTCTTGGCCGCCGTGGCACTTCAAGGCTCGCAAACGAAGACGTGCGATCCAGCTCTGAAGCAAACGATCAGGAAGGAGATCACGATCACACTCAACTTGCAGGATGCCCGGCTGTCACCGGAAGAATTGTCAATCACATCTGGGAGTCTTCCCGCCAGTCCTGTGAGCTTCCAAGACAGATCGTCTCCAGTTTTGTTCCCTAGCTTTCGTCAAGAGCTCGTCTCGACGTTTCAGCGATAGGAACGCCCTCTCTCTCTCCCCGTAGTTGTAACGAACGTCAAACAACACGAGCGTGCAATAGGCTGTTGGGCTTAGCCGGCGTCGCGCATTGTACTCACAGAGTTACTTTGGCTATCATCTGTGGAAAGAAGTTATAAGTTCGAAGATTTTCCGATTTTTAGGGCCCCGTCGGCCCGAATGTACAGAATAAAATGATTATTTATTAAATAGAATGACGAGACCTCTTCCTTGAATGAATGTGATTGAGTTGTCGAGACTGGAAGTCCAATGAGCGTTCGCGGTGCATTGACAAGTTCATACTTCCAAGTACCAGCGGGGCAGAAAAACGAGAGTGTTCCGGTCGGGGATGATGTGAAAGTATTGCTTCTGATGGGGTTTCAAGTACTCGTCTGTTGTCCGCAGAGGACGCGGCGAAAATATAGAAAACTTGCCAAGCTTCGAGTTGGTTGTTCGTCAGTCAGTAATTCGAGACCTCGTTTATGTTAGTTTTGCACATAATTTACGGGAATTGAAATCAAAGAAATAGAAGAGCGCGGCATCTCTGCTCGATCGTCGAGTGCGCAAGGCTGTGAATACGTTCTGAGTGGAAGGATAAACAGTTTTGGCGGCCGACTAAAACGGTCAGCGGCCCGAATAAGTTCAGGAGCAGCGCTTCAATGGGTGTCCTCCGCGATAACGACGACTCGACGAAGAATGATTTCAGGAAGAAAAATTCGCGGGAATTTCGCAGGTGCAGAATGAACCATTTCGAATGATGGCGGTGGCAGTCCGTGCCCGGGCTGAGATCGAGTCAGACGACTCAATCGAAGCCCGATGGCGAAGGATTACCGCCGGAAATATTCGTGTTGAACTGCCCCCGTCACGGCGGTTGTGGAACTTGATGCAGCCAGATAGATTTCCACGTTCCATGGTTCGGACACCGCTCAGAATCAGAACGGTAAACTTCGGCTTCGGCGCTCAGGTTCGCGAAAGTTGCGAACTAGCCGGAGAAAACGGGGAGCCCATGCCCGAGTACCTCAACCGAGACAGACTACTCGGTGATTCTAGGTCCTCGAAAAACTTGAATGCAATTCGCGGTTCCCTCAGAAACGGATTCTCCAGTTTCTTAGACGTCGTGGGGAGGGGCTGCAAATTCAAGAATCGTGGCTCATCTGGTTCAGGGCGGGATGTTGATTTGTTCCCACCGACCCAACTCGCATTCGACGGGCTCCGATTTCTCACTTGGAAGCGAAGACCGCCCGAACCGAAGTTTGCCAACTTGGTACCGAAGGAGTCTGAACTCAGCATTTCGTTCGAGGCTCCCGATCCCGGTTCTCAGATTAGTCGGGGTGTTGTGCGGGAGTTAAGTCATCGCTCGTCCGCGAAAAGAGCCGCGTGCAATCATCACCCAATCCTGATTCCCCACAGCCACCGATCTCTCTGCCGAGGCACATCAACTTCGTCTTTCGACTTTAGCTAATCTGGCTAAATGTCTTGCACGCTCCCCGCACGGCCGGGTCCAAACACTTCGATTCTCACGCGTATGATCCTCTTGCACTTGCGCGGTCCCGAAGGGAATCTGTTACGAACGATTCGAAGAGCTCGGTTGTCGCAAACTCGGCTGATGAATATGGAGCTCATAAACATCGAGCGGAGAACTGCCCCGATTGGAACATCGTTCCTGTTCGATGGACTGAATTGGGCAGGACTCGGCTTGGAGGACTCGTTCGAGTGCGACTTGTCCGCTCACAAGTCTCCGAAGGCAGGCTCGCAACAGCTTGAGTCAGGCCGATAATTATCGGCTGCCGGTACCCAATGAGCAATCTTTCCTTCTCGATTCGGTCGGTGATGCCCAGGATTTTCTTCCTGTCCGATTGTCGCTGATATTCGGTCGGCCCGAGGAGCTCTTTGCGGAATCCCTATTCCTTCCCCAAGTTCTGATGGCCCCTGTCGGAACCCTTTTAACAAAACACAAAGGAACATTCCCTGGCGAGTCAGGTGATCAGTTAAGATACATTCCCGGAAGTTATATCGAATCCTATGGATAACAGTCAAACCTATTTCGGTCTGTGTGTTCTCGATAGACTCCAACACCAGGAGTCCGATGGGGATGAACTCTCCCGCATCAAGGACTGCAGGTCCCTGAGATGGACATGGAGCACGTGTTTTCAGCTGCTGCGATCGAGAACTCCATCAGGAAAAACCAACGGAAACTATTCCAGGGTTGACTTTGGAAGGGAACACCGGAGGGATACAGATACTCTACGGTGAACCGTTCGAATCCTAACGTGTTCGGCAGACGATGGGGCTAGCGGCGGACTCTGAGTTGTTGTGGATGACGCGGCATGTTTTCCCTGACGTTCGAGCATAGCCTCAGGGCGACTCACGCAGCCGGGATCAGATCAAGGAGCCGTAGCGTTCTGAGCCAGTCGAGTCGCGGAGTCCTTGAAGGTCCTAGTTTTTGCGCCATTTTTCGGCAAAACTCATGCAGGTGACTTGCCCTGACCACGATCATGCTCTGATGCCACCCGCCGGAGCATCGGATTCCAGACCGGCGTTATACACATTAACCTGAATCTGGGAAACATTTTCCTAGTTATACCACGTCGGCTGTCATTTGGATGATTACGTGACGATCGATAGAACTGCTCATGAATCAGGACAGGTACAATGTGGTGTCACGGAGAGCATTTTGGCCGAAACCCCGACCTCGCGAATCCTGGAAGTGGAGGATCGGACCCGCCAGCTCGATGTGACTTCCAACCCAATCATCGGGATCCGACTCCAACTTGAGCCTGTTGCTCGGAGCCTTCCGCGGCGGACGATGTTTTTCAGTTCGGAGGAAATCACAAGCAGCTCGAGGAAAAACGCTCGCCCGCCTCTGTAACCATTTCGTCAGGGATAATGTCGAGAATCGGCCAATTAAGTTTGACAACACTTCGCCCGGCTGGCACTCGCGGCATTCGACGTTCTCTGTGCAAACTCTCAAACCTGTTGACCGAGGGTTCGAATCTGTGTCCCCACACGAGTGTTTGCTCGCGCATGGGGGTACATGAACGTTTATTAGTATCATGGCTGAATCGCTCCGAGAAACTCCTTTCGAATTCCGACCTCCCGTGCGAAGTGTTGTACCCAAAACATCAACACCTCGATATTGTGTTCGGAGACGGTTCTGTGGTGCACTCCGCATGAACGAGGTGTCTCGGCCTCGGATTCGCCGGTTCGACTGGAGGAAGTTCCCACTCCGATCGAGAACAATCAAGAGTGCTCGATCCCTGCCGTGTTGAGATTCGTTCAAACTTGGCATCCTTAGCGGACTCCCCGCAGAACTCAGGGGCGGCACCGGAGGTGTGAACTTCGGTACAAGACGACTACAACGCCCACTTCTAGCAGGCTATTCTTGTCGGCGGCAGTCTTTTCTGGTGTGTATTTTGCTCAGACACCTTCTCCCGTAATCCCATTATACGCTTTATTTAGCTGAAAGAATCCTCAGCAAAGGAAAACATCCCGCCCTAAAAGCTTTGTAGCATGGGCCATGTCCAGTGCATTATCAAGTTGTGCAGTTAGCTCGGACCCAGAGGCTCCTAACACGGTCACGAACTCGGAGACGAACATGGCGACAACGTGAGAGGATCTGAGTAGATCGTGCAAGTACAACAAAACAAGCGCGGCTCGGTGCTGTCGTCGCTGTTGTTGTTACGGGAGTTCTTCAATTCTCATCCGACCGAGACCGCCTCCGTTTGATGAGCGCGCTTGAGGGAACGCGCAATGAATGTATCTTCGCAGACTCCGGACGCAACGAAATACATGCGGCTCAACAAAAGCCAACAACACGCCTTTTCTCTTGTTGATGATATCCGTGCCTTGTGGCGATGGGGACCTGCTGGCTCACTCAGATTTTCATGCAACGAAGGTAAGGTAACGTCTCGCGCGAACTACCCCGCTGCGACGCATGCTCCGGAATTCGCGGAGGCTCCAAATCACGAGTACAGAATTGAACAATTCACTCGAACAGGCGGGTGACCATCTCGAGTGCCACTCTTCATCAACTTGTGGAGAAAATTAACCGAACGAAATTCAATCGATCCGTTAACTTCCTGGAGGGCGGCATATTCCAGATGACGTCGAATCTCTCGAGCAAGTCGTTTGGTCAGCACTCAGGCGGGAGCGAAAAGAGTTGCGAGGTTGTTTCTGAAATGTAGTCCTCCCCGAGCAAAGTTGTCGAAGCATCCCAGCCGACCCCACTCCGATGTTAATCGAAGCGTCAACCCTTCGTTCGAAACTCGCCGAAGCCAACCGCTGACACCAGCCAAGCTCTCGATGGCTAAAAACTCTTGTTGTACCCATAATTTATGTAGATATGCCCTACCCATCTGTTGAGAGTTCACTTGTAACCATCGTTCTCCGCGTAAGGAACAGGAAGGAAGGTCATGAGAGAACGAGCACAGCGAAAGTTTACAGAGAGCAGTAAATCTATCTGTGACAAGAGCATGTGAACGAGTCGACGGAAAGTTCGTCAAGTTCTGAACGCGACATTCGATAGCTGTTGCTGCGAGATTTCGTCGTCTTTCGACTCAATTAAGCTCGTCGAGGTGCCGGCAGCGGTAGAATTCTCTCGCGGGCGGTTTCGGGCTCTTTTTTCTTCTTTCCCTCCATCGCATGATGACGAAACAGCCTTGTTCGAAGTGCCTCAGAGCTCTCCGTCTTGGTCATTGTGTTTCCTAAAGACATCGGCGTGCATTGTACGCAACTACATGTAGCTACCCGGAGACGGCAGGCACCGTGACTGACAAAACCACAAAACTCGGGCACCCTCTTGACTGCGAGAATGGAAGCGATCAACTGGAAGACATTAGGCCGCCGTTCAATGAGATCGCTCGGCTACCTCGGACTCATGAGGACTCGGGCAACACAGCACAAGTAACGACCAGGGCCAACCGCTCGCGATTTCAGGGCCTCAGCATCGCGTGTACGGTGAATACGAGGAGGCTCATATTTTCGATAACACGGGAGCGTCGGAAAATCCTCGACACGTTTGAGTGCGACGACTGGCTGACGTGCTCTGCCCACATTCTCGTCGCGCGGTCGGTCGGTCAGTTGGTCGTCCTCCGGCTAATATGATCCAAATTCACCGATTTTTGGCGGATAGGGCTTGCAGGAAAACTCAAAACAGAGTACTCTACGGAGCGACTCGACGAAAGTCTACCGCTTCGAGATGAATCCCGCAGGCAGGAACATGCCGCTTCAGATTCATTTCGGCGTCCTCTTTTCTAGGTGCACCCCGCGTGCAATCGTCAAGTTCGCGCCTAATTGACGATGGTTTCCGCTGGTAATGTACCTCAACATGTTGCCCTGTTCTGAAAGTAGCGGGAGGTTACGCAAGGTGTTCGCTCTTTCAGTCTTCGAGATCTGCTCAGGAACGACGCGTCCCGTGGAAAAACGTGTCATGAATCAGCCGCAATGGAAGCCGGAATGGAGTCTGTTTGCCTTCGGTTCCCCGCCTTGGTTCTCGGAATTCCGGATTGAGATTTTATGATTTCTGCGAAAACCCGTCTTGGAACCCGTTCAAGCTGAGAGTCACAGAATCCTAAGCAAAAAGTGTCCTCTGGGTTTCGAAGTTTAAGAAACGTGTGGGCCGCAAAGTCATAATCCTCACCAGTGGCGGATAATCAGCTCAGAAATGGAAACTGTCAGAACGTGCCGGATGTCGCGTGTCTGAGAACTTCGGAAACGTCCATCTAAACAGAGTAATCGTTTTCAGGATCGAATTTCTGAAAATAAATATCTGTATGGTTTGAATGAATGGGCTCGATGACATCCTGATCCGGGGAGCCTCCGGTGGTGCTCTCTCAGAGACGAAAGCAGATTCGTATCAGTCTTCAGCAGCCGAAGTTCTCGGTCGCTCCTGTCCAGAGAGGGCAAGACACTCGAAGTACGGACATCTGCGTCTGTTCGAGTCAGAATGGAACTTGTCAGACGGTATTTCGGAAGCAAACAACCTCATGGGTTCTGTTCGCAAAGAATTGGAATTCTTTCCTCTACAGGAAACTCGTGACCTTCCGGCTAAGTTTTTCAATACGATGTGATTTAGCTCCGCGCTGTCTTTGCGTGAACGTCTGCTGCAGCGGCGATCGACCACTCCCGTACTGCGATTCGCTAATCGCTAAGGGCTTGATCAAGTGCTCAGCAAGTTCTCGAGAACTCCTCCGAGCTCATGCAGTCAGCGGCCATTCGAACACCAAGAATTTCCCAACGGGAACGAGCAATGAGAATCTTACCGCGAAATTCTGGCGTTGAGAATATTCAGCTTCGGGTCGTTTGGGTGACAGAAAACGAACCATGAATCCAAGGAACGACCTTTATCCAATCACAAGCCGAGTTCTCGCGCAAGCTGAAATTCGACTCCACTCTTCCAAATCTACGGACAATGCTTTCCGACAGCGCGAAGACTACGAAGAAGCTCCTCAGCGGAAGTTCTCGGCAACATCGTGTGGACACATTTTCCGTAAAATTTAACCAATGAAACTCGGATCGACTCGCTGAACCAATAACAGTGTTCCTTGTCAACATTCGGCGGTCTCTTCCGCGTCCCACCAGGGGATCACGACGGATAGCTATGCTGCGCTGTTCTTTCTCGCTCGGGTCCTCTGAACAGCTCTCGTCGGCGACCGAATTGATGATCTGAGTTGGAACCTGGCGTTTCATCAGAAGAGAGTGCGTTCCTTGACGTTCACGCTACACCGCTGTGGACAGCGAGCCAGCGGCGGAGACGAGAATCCCTAGAAAAATTACGAGAATAACCACTCTGACGGAGACTGAGCCAGAAACGTCGTTTCTTGCACAAGTAGGCCATTCAGGAGATTCCGAGCTCCACTCCCAAACTCCGGCAGAGTCGTCTTCACAGAAAACTTCATTCTCGCCTTCGATGTGGAAGCCGGCATCGCAGCTGGCGATGGCGATCCTGGAACCGTGGATCCTGAAGAACCCGTTCGCTAGCGGTGGCAGAGGGGGGCAGAGCGCATACTCGCACCCGTTGCCGGTTTTCGACGTCCAAGTTCCTCCGATGCATTGGAAGGATCCGTTGAATGGAGCTCCGTCACGCTCAGAGTCGGCGTCGATCCTGCACTCGACTCTTGCTATCATGCCATGGGAGTAGAGTTCTTGCTTTTGACCCGGGCCGCAATCGAGCACTCTTACACTCCACCATTGCTTGAATAGTCCTTTGCAAGGCAGGTCCCTAACGCAAGCGAAACCCGGGGGAATCGCCCAGTCTCCCATGAGACACTTGGCTTGAGCCTTGGGGTCCACGGGTTTGAAGCCCTGCCTGCACTTTATGGGCACCGACGTCGTGAACCGCGATTTGGACCGTTCGCTCAAGATCAAATTCGTTACCCGATCTCGTAGACTCGCCTCGGAGCACTCCAACACCGAATCATATTTCGCTCCAGCGGCGTGATTTGATGACTCTCGGATCGCCAAAGCGGCGGTGGTCACGGTCGAAATAACCAAAACGAGATTCGCAATCAGACGCGTCATCTCCCACTCAGTGCTAACAGCTCGGGAATCACTCAGATGAACAGGGAGCTTTCGAGACGATGGAGTGTCAAACACTTTCTGTCCCGTGTAGGCCCTAAGTCGAGGTGCGGCAGTCTTGCCTCCGGTACCAGCCGCTCGTGAATCACACGTTTCGTTGCTCACTGCTGGACTGACAGGTTTTCTCGAGGTTTCTCGATGTTGTCCGAGGGGTCTTGAGCCCGAGTGGCGATGATTTTTCTCTTGATTGAGTGCTCCTTTTGCATGAATCTTTGCGGGCGAGAGACACGAGCCGACAAATGGAGACACGATCGAGGCAGCTTGGCAGCTAATGTCCAGAATGTCCTCCCTCTCAGAGAGAATTCTCGGAGAACGGATTTCGTAGTCACCGAGTTACTCATCGGGCTCTTGTGAATGCAACACAGTGGTATCCACAAAGAGTTCGAGAGTTTTTAACGAAAGTTTGATGCCGCCCGCAGAGACCTTGAGCAGATTCGGAGCGACGATGGTGATGGCTGATATTTTATCGCCTCGAAAGCAGTAGGGCAGCGAGCCTCCGTGATGCCCGGGGCGGCTTTGATGCTCCCTCACCCCCTTTTCCGTGAGGTCAGAAGAGAAGCCTACGTTTGCTCTGAGCCCTGAGCAATTCCTCGGATAATTCAGGGAGCAGAAATCATAATCTAAAATCGAGTCATCCGAAGGGGCTTTCAAGGAAATGAAAGCAGCTTGCACGAGTTAACACAGATGTGAAGAACTGTATTATTACGTGAGCCACTGAATCACCTTTCTTTGGAGCGTAATTTCCCTCGCCTCAAGAGCTGCGAACTCTTCTGCGGTAACCTTGAAGTCTAGCTTGATCGTGACCGATTGCTCAATGGAAAGAAACCACTTTCGGATCGGAGCAACTCCGGAATGTTTGGAACCGATCGCGCAGAGGATTCAAAAACCTCGGTCGCGACCAGCTGCATCTCGTTGGAATGATAGCGCATCACGCGTTCGGGAAGTAGATGGGCCCGCGGAGTGCATGTGCAAGTTGCCAGCGTGTTAGCTATTCTCATCGGAGCATTCAAACGCTTCAGAATGAGCGCGTCACTCCCAGAAACGACCCTCCCTGACAAGACTTTTGAGACCAACTCGCCTCTGGATAATGAGTCATGACCACCATAGGTCGAGAAAGGCTGCGCGCAAGAGGCCTTTCGGGCATTGAGACAGACTAAACGGGAAAAAACAGACTCCGGTGCTGCTGAATGCCCCATTTATTGACCATTTCTCCACTAACCATCTCAACCATTTCTAACTAAAATAATGGTTGCCGTTAAAACAAGTCTCGCATGTGTCCAGAAGTCCAAAGCTCCTTTATTACTCAAACCACATTCCGAGCATATCAGTGAGGAGATCTCGTTTATACATCGGCTCCGACTTTGAAGCTAGCAATATTGTTCCCAACTGGTTCCAGCGGAAAATTAGACTGTCATCCGGATAGGAGCTAACTCGCTTGTTGTTGTTGTTGTTGTTCGACCGGCTTTGCGCTCTCGTCGGGCGGCATGAACGGACGTAGGAACGTTCCCAGTTGAGGGTTGTAGTGGGCGAAACTGACCAGAAAGATACGCCGCAGTTATCATCAGGTCAGACTTCGAGTCTCTCCTGAGGAGAGATGCTTTTGTCCGAGCCTGACTCACCTAGTGTCCACATATCGGGGGAAAATGGGACTCGCTCCAGGGGTGCCCCCTCGCGAGCGTCTCTCATAACGGGGGAAAGTCGGACTTCTCGGACTCGATGGATGATCAACCTCGTCAGGTATAGGGGAGGTTGGAATCGGAGGGGGGCGGTCCGCGTTCACCTCGTCATACTTCACTGGATACATAAAAATTTTTTGATTCCTCTGTCATCAGCGCGGACAGGAAGGAGGACGTAGAGCTCCCTATAACGGGATTGCTCTCGAACTGCGACAAGAGACGGATGACTTCTCCATTACCTGGTGGCAGGGGCGGTGGCACTTGTTTCGGTCTCTTCTTCATTGGTTCTGGCACACCATAGAGCTCGTTATTGACGAGCCTGCTCTGTGAGGCCTCTGAGGAGCCGTTATCGACTGCATCCGGTTGCAACGGTTGATTCTCGGCTTCGTCTGCGAATCGTGACGCAAACTTTAGGATGACAATTCCTAGCTAGCGAATGGGAGGGGAAGGGGGGGGGGGGGGGGGTGGAACAAGCCGGGAGTTCGTGCGAATCCTGCGTCTGCCGTCTGTCTCCGAATCAAGGACCTGTTTCAGTCGTTTCGTCGTCGATTTTCTCTATCGAGAAATCCATCTCCTCCACACCGCCAGCACTCGACGGCCGTCGTTCGAACTCCACGATATCGTTTGATGCTTTGGCCGATGCGATCTGCTCGTAGAGCTGAGATCTGACGCACGTTAGCGCGACGATGATAGAAAGTATCTGGAATCAGGATTTTTCCGTTGTTAGATGATTTTCCCATCGCGTCTCCCGGTTTTATCAGATGAATTAGGTTCTCGTTTGAGTAGTCGTTCTTCCACTGACTTCTTGCACGACGAGGAGCAAACAGAGACAATACACGATGCTGAACGACACCTGGAACGTAATTTAGCTCGTCATTCGAGGTTTTGGAGAGACTGTTTCTGATGTACCGTTGTCGTTCCGCGAGCTTGCCCTTACCCATTCAGGACTCCCACGCAGCTCGCCCTCAATATCCCGGGTTTGCAAGGTTCGAGAATCCGTGAAAGCGAGGCCACCGATCGCTAGCTCAAGCAAGGCCATGACGACGCATGTGATGATGAAAAGGCGGATGCCTCGCCTCCGTCTTTCGGTCTACAGCACGGAAATTTTCGAGAACGATCGACGTGTTGCTTTGCAAGTCGTTCATCACCCGAATATCGCTAGTCATCGATCGGCAAGCTTCCCGAACTCATGTTGGATACTCACGTCTATTTCCCGGAGACACATGTAGAACTTTAGACATATGACTGCCATGAAACTGGCGACAAGCGCCGACCCGAAGAATAACCATTTCCATTTCGCTGGCGGGATGAAGCGGATGATTACGAAGCTTTCAGTAGAACCGAGTTCAAATATTGTCTCGACCACTCGCTTTCAGTTGTTCAGCCAGGCCTTCTAGCCCTCGTCGTAAGCTCACAATCCCTAGCGGGATTCAATCAGCAACCGCATATGCCGAGACGAGGCAAACATTCGCTGGTTACCACTTTGCTTGTTCGGGAAACACGAGTGCTCTAGAAATAAATTATAGTGGAACGGAATCAAAACTCACAGGTCAGTTGCTGAGTTCCGTCTCTCACCGGAGCGATCGTGAGCTGGACACCCCAGCCCACCGCGGCAGCTGCGGTAAGAACCGCCGCCAACTGTCAAACGAAGGTTACTGAGTATCGAACCGACAGTTCAATGGCGCGAGCCCATCGGTTGGATATTCGTCGAGAAGCGCCAACCGATACTGAGCTAGCAAAACTTTTATGGCTCTGCAGAGATAACCTACCGCCCGGGACAGAGCTGAACTCTTGAGCAGAGTTTGACGGAATCCTGAGGAAGATGATGCGTCGGGGAGCTTCTTACTCATTTCGACACCGAACTTGCTGCGGAGGCTCTGATTCGACAAAGAATCAGTCGGGTGCCAATCGAACTGGGCTTAGCTTCATCTGGAGAGCGATTCAACGTCTTCTATGATCCTTACGTTGCGGCAACGCCCAGGTCTCTCGGCTATCACAAACGCTGCGCCAATGACGGGCTGTAACGACGGCGCGATTTACGCTCCACTCCCATACCTTGTATAGTTCTGTGGAATAGAGAGAGAGAGACTTATTGACGGCTTGCGAATGCTCCGAGTTCGGGCTCTTCCGTTATGAAAGGCATCATTCGCGACTTCGGCTCGGTTATCCCATGAGGAGGATATGGTGTCCACTCTTGGGTCGTATTCTCTTTTCTTCAACCGAAAATCTCAGTCGCAAGGGCGCGAACAAATATCGAATCTCGCGAGGGCGAGAATCTTTGAGGCTGAATCATCGTAGACTGATCCAAACTGTTATTTCTCATTGTTTCGAGCGCTGCGATCCGGCGACACGACGGGATGAAATGCTCCATCATTAAGAGCCTAGTAACTGGAGGTCTGTCGCCCGTTTCGGCAGTACGTTGTTTCCTACACTTTCGAAGCCCCTGACCAACGGCTTGTCGAGTTATTGAACCATGAATGAGAACTCACGGGTTCTCTGATTGTGAGCGGCGGTAGAAATAAATGAGCAATCGATAAGTAAAGCAAGACGGATTCGGAGCCGCAGTCCGCTTGGACCCTGAGCTCACGAAAGCAACGACTCCGTTCATTGGAAAGAGGACCGTGTCATTGTTTGTCCGTGCTGGGGATAAGACGGAGCGCGTTCGTGGCAATAGCTCCGATGCGTAGTTCACGACGATACTCCCAACAGAGACGCGAAATTAAGTCAGTGTAGGAAGTTCACAATTCCTGTAGGCTACCGACGAAGAATGCAGAACCGCGTCTCCCTGAAAGTTTGAGTAAAGGAACGAGACGCTTCTGATCGCGACGGAAGAAATGAAGTTATTCCGCATCTAACTGCAGAAGTATCTATTGAGAACTCTCCGCTTACGCACCGAACCTTCGGCTTGACCCGCGGCCTCCAATGCGATCTAGAATATTCCAACTGTCACGCACTCAATTCAACCGCAGCGAACGCAGTGCTGAATTCGGTGATGCTCAATCTGATGATGATTGGCCGGGAGGCGTTCGCTCGAGGAATGTGTTCCATCGTTCAGAGCATATCTTGCTTTCCACCACCACTGGGAAGTTCCAGGACCACCCGATTGGACGAAGATCCCAATTTAGGGACTGACTGCTCCAGATAATAGGAGACCATGGATGACGTGGGAGATCATTTCACCGGAACAGACGGATTTCCCCCGAGGATCTTCAAAGCAGGAGCAGGCCATCGAAGCTTGCTGATCAGCGCATTTCCAGAGATTCGGGAAGCTTTCGAAAACTACAAGCATTCCGATGGCAATCCTCTCAAGGAGTTTTTGTTAGGTGATCCTGGGGTACCCCGCCTAATGACTGGCCTTGATCTAGCTTCGGATATCCACAGGATGCTCCATCGAATGCTTCCGGAAAACTGGTCGTATTGGGTAAATGCATAAATTCTGAGCCCCATATTTCGACTGTCTATTTTTTGATGACCTCTGTAGGCATGAATTTCCGAGACTCGGAACTCGGAAGATAATTTCCGAGTCGGAAAATACTTTCCGGAAAGTACTTTCCGACTCGGAAATTAATATTTGACTCGGGAACGGAGATCCATCATCAACGGACGTTTCCAACCCACCGAAATCATCCAAGAAGTAGTTTTCGACTCAGTGAGTATTTCTTGCTCAGGCGGGACGAGTCTCACACTACCTGGGTCCTCTTCCCAGGTGTCCGTGAATGGATTCCCCGGCCAGCAACTGGCCTAGACACCTCGTTAGGCAGAAAAAAAAATCATCATATCCTCCTATAGATGCTCCGTTTCCCATGCCCAAGTCGGAAACTATTTGTTGGATGATTTCGGTGGGTTGGAAACGTCCGTTGATGATGGATCTCCGATTCCGAGTCAAATAGTAATTTCCGAGTCCCGAGTCTCGGGAATTCATGCCTAGACCTCTGCTGTTCTGAGGAGGAAGCAAGGTTCGTGAAATCACGAGATTTCGATTTCCAACCATTTTAATTAATTTTCTCGGGTGACCACGCCGCTACTTGAACCATGTCACGATTGTGTACGAAAGCTGACTCAATTCCTCGCGTTTCGTCTGGTGCATGACCTCCCAGCGTCCATTCTGAATCGACATCTGAGGGACTTTGATCACATGGATAATTCGGCAGCCCGTGCGATCGGTCTGCCGATGCTTCCAGTAGTATGTGGGAACGCAGGTCCAGATGCAGCAACTGGTGGATCCCGAGCCTGAGGGAGTGGTATGAGCGGTCCTTCGGGGACCTCGACCACTACCTCTTTCAGGTCATTACCCTACTCTTACAGGGGGGGGGGGGGGGGGGGGCAGAGGGAGCTCGTTTCCCGGGCTCGAAGCTAATGGGGCGCTCAGTTAGGGAGCGCGAAGCTGATGGGACACGCAGTTCCAGGCCGTAAAACCGTAATTGATCTTCCCCGTAGCCGTAACCGCAGAATAAACATGATTTCGTCTTCCAAACTGATGAACGCCCCAGAGATCTGAGGGGCGCAAAATCGAAGTTGAAGTTGATCCATACCCGTATCTGCATCGGAATCCCGCCCCAGAGGACTTGGGGGCGCAAAAGTGAGGGGGGCGGAAGACATGAAGTTCTATAAATGTTTGACTGCAGTGAAGACTCGCCTCATCTCAGGCACAGGAGCATGCACTAGAGGGCTGAGGGAGCCACGGCTTCGGACTCGCATCTCGCGGAGGGGCAAAGCTGCAGACAAACGGATTCGAAGCTCTGTCAATCTCCTCCACTAGAGCAGAAACTCAATCCGGATCAGGAACAAAATCGCGACCCATGGATCTGAGGGGCGCAGAATCAGAGTTCCTGTTCTATCTATAGGAAAAACTCCGTAACGAGATGAATGACTGTAAAATATTGCTATATGCCAGTGAGCATGCGCGCATGGCGATTTCGGTGGGACTCCTCAGCTTCATCATCCAATACCACGATGAGAGCGCGTTTCTGGACCTGCGCGTTGTCACTTAAATTCTTACCATCACCGTTACAATGGCCAGCTGTGAGATATCTTCCTGCGAGTGGGAGCTTTGCATTTTTGAGCATTGAGAGACGGAAAGGAAGATAAATCACTTTGTGAAGTCTATAAATCAAGAAGAGGATGAAGAGGAGTACTTTCAGCGATTCCTGAGGAAGTGGTCAGCCTTCTCCTTCCGGGTGAACCAACGAGTTTTCAATTTTCCTCAACTTGAAGAGAGGTTTCGATAGGCCTTGAGAAGAGCTTCACTACGGTTTTTCTATCGGCGCTGTAGCTCAACTGGTTCTCGAGATATGAGCAGTTTAAGTTTTCAAGGATCGTTATTTTTTGTGGGGCCGACGCCCCCGATGTTATTCCGGCAGGCCCTTTTCGTGCGGGCTCAAAGGGGGGGGGGCGAATTTTCGCCTGTTTGCTCCGGGCGCCACCTGAGCTAGATACGCCACTGCGGTGGAGTACCGGAAGCGAGAACGCTCCAGAAAATGGAATGGGCAAATCCCGACTGTCATTTTGACCACTGGCAGAAAAATAACAAGGAAGAAGGGAAGGCCACAGATGGGCCCAGCGATGGGTGAGCTGAGTAGTGCTCGGAAATAATAGAAGGGCCCATACCCTAGTTCCCGACCTTTTCTAGTGGACATATGAGGTTTTTAGTAGTGTCACCAGTGGTGACTCACCACACCACCCAGGCAAAGGACTTGGGTCTGATCCTGGGTGTCCGAGGGGATTTGCCTCAGAGTCCATCGGAAATGGAAAAAAAGGTTCAGATGCAGCTGTCGTTTCGGCTGAAAATATTGCTCAAGTAGCCAACAAGCTCGGGATTTCCCCAAGCTGAGGAGACAGATCGAGTGCGAACAGAACGAGCTGGCACTGGCGTTCATAATGGACTATTCTCCTCCCGTATCCCTTTGACGACATCAATTGAAACCACGATCGCCACATCGAACGGAACTTATCGCGGCATAAACCTCATCAAAGCCGCCGGTGCTCGATCCATGCAGAACACTGCATTCCTGGAGAGGGCATTCCCTGGATTTTCGATTTCTTCCAATTCCTACTAACATTGGGATGACCGTTATGTTCGCAGAGATTGATATGAGATATGATTCTACAATGTTAATTGATGACGACGGCAGCCGACTCTGGCCCTAATCGAGCACCCGGCTTCGCATTCGCCTTGATAGTATTCCATCCGAGGGCAGGGCTCGGAATCTCACAGAGCGTATTGGTGCGAATGGCACATGACTTTCCAATCGCAGTTTACATGCATTCCCGTTTAATTTCGCGGCAGCCAGCTTATGACGCCCTATGTTGCTGTATGCAGCGTTTACTCATGGGAAATGAAAACGAGATTTTGAGAAGTAGTACATTTATCAATTTTCACCATAATCAGGTCTGAGGATATAAATTACAATCATTCTTCATTGTTCACCTGTAGCATACCAGAACTTTCCGACCAACAATAACGTGACGAACATCAAGAAATACAGCAAGGTTCGC
Source organism: Phytoseiulus persimilis (assembly GCA_037576195.1). Lineage (NCBI taxonomy): Eukaryota > Metazoa > Arthropoda > Arachnida > Mesostigmata > Phytoseiidae > Phytoseiulus > Phytoseiulus persimilis. The sequence continues at coordinate 30,920,637 of CM075103.1, forward strand.
TCGACTAAATCAGATTTCATTCGTGAGTCTTGCCCGCTCGCTGTCCTCATACTCTCTGCTTGTCTGTTGCTGGAGATGCTCGTTCCATCGTCATCAATATCATCTTCTGAGTTTCGCTCGATCAAAAACCTCATCTCCACTGGCGAAAATGTGGTGATGCTGACCTGGCTGGCTACCGTACAGCAATCGCATCGCATTAGAGTCAGAAGTCAAGAAAGTTGCTTTTGCATGAACTGCTGTCCTGCGAGAAGAAACTGCAAGACGACGAGTATAATGATATTTCATTTGTGATGCTCATTCTCGAAACGAACTCCCAGTCAGCTGTTGAGTATGCCTCGTGGACGAACCAAAATAATCAGTTGAGAGCGATCGCTCAGACTTCGGAACAATCACGCGCAAACTGCCGTGAAGCCATACTCTGTCCAATACGCGAACCGTGTTCGTTCAGCCATCCAACCATCCATCTATCCTCTCATTCTTCCATCTGTTTCCTATCAATTCATTCCTCCTATGAAACAATAAACTTCGCTCTTGATCAACACATTCATCGGCACGAACATTCATTCCCGTGATGAAGCATACGCAAACAGACGCGATGATCTCCTCTTGGATCATCATCGTTTGAACAGACAACTCATCGCCCGATCACGCGGTCATGTGATCGGTCTCCTGGCAGAAAGGAAAGATGACCAACGTTCACAGACTCATCCCAAAGACACGTGAATTTCTACCTTGACGTAGATGTTCTCAGCGAGCGATGAACGCGGCAGTTTGGAAAACATCTCGTTGCAGGACGTCGACCATTTAGTCAAAGCGGCGAAATTCAGCTGAACAGTGACCAAAGTGATCTCCGGGACGACGCGCTCAAGCTAAGAACAGCTTCACCGTTCCTATGACGCTTCCAACGAAAATGTCAGCTCGGGCTCCCTCTCATGGTCCCGACAGCTCGCCTCACGTTGCGTCAGGAAAAGCTCAATCGCGTCAACTCACTTGCATCGAATTCAGCGTCCGACTCAAATTGGTGTGGATTCCGCAATGTGAACTATAAAATCATTACCTAACATAGATTAGCCAGGTACCTCGGGACAGCCAGGACTCTAGGAGTCAGCTAACGAATTACGTACATAAGTGTGTCGTCAAATCCTCAACGATAGCCACGAGGACGATTTTCTTTCATTGGAGACCGCGTTCGATTTCGGTCGCCAAATATTCTGATGCGCTTCTCACGATGTCAAGTCTCATGAATCGATCCTACGCCATGTTTCAGTGATGAGGAGACTTCCTCCCGTCGAGAGCGAGAGTGCGAGCCCCCAAGGACGCGTTCCCTCCAAGTATGAGGTCATAACGCGCCCTTGATGCACAAAGTGCCTCGATACTCCGGAACTGCCGAGACTCCCAGCTCACGGTGACCGATGCGAGGAACGGAGAGCACCGACACGCCAAGGATCGCAGTGTCCTTCTGCGCAGTGTCCTGGAACCCAGCTTCCTGGACGAAATTCTCGGTCTGTCCAAGGTTCAGGCTCAGCTGGCAGTGATTTTCCTGGAGTCACTGGAACCAGTTCCCCGTGGTAGTCCTAGTTGCGTGCTACATTCAATGGATTCGACGGGTCACATGGTGTTCGACTCGCTGAGTTCTGATGAAAGGTATGATCATAAATTCAGAGCTCCCTCGTGCAGCTCGCTAGATTGAGCATGCGTGTGAACCAGCGGAACACCACTTCCCATAATTCTTTCCGCCGTTGGAGCCCTACGTCTCGATTTCGGTTCGGACAGCTGTTTGCGACGCTAGTTTCTCATCGGCGGAATATGGCATTCGGTAGCGAGACTGCATCTTCACTAAGATCAGAATTCATTGTACAATGGAGCCATCGCGTCCTTTACGCAGCAGAGGCGATTATTGGGTTATCGTTGAGGCCGCACTCTCTCGTCTACTTCGTACTCTAATCATGTTCACCTTAGGTTCGCCGAAGTATTCGTCTATGAAGTTTGTTTGTGTTGATTCAATCAAGCTTCAATCAGCTGAATCTATTTGGAAGAGTGACGATTATGCGTGGAGTTCACGAGCACATGGAAACGCCCCCATAATGAAATGCTTTGATTTGTGGTAGCTTCATCATTATAGGTCGACAAGAAACTCTGTCTGTATCGGGTGGCTAGTTCCATTTGACGGCATCGTCGTCCGGTAGAATTTCGTCCGTGCGGTTCATCAATCGAACCTGTTGTGTGGAAATTCAGGCGAGAAGAGAAACGGACCATAACGATTCCTTCGTGACATAAGGGCCGAAACACCCGCGAGCCTTCGACACAAACGTTCATTGATTCGGCTTCTCATGATTCCACACCCTCCGACCTCCGGTGTCTCCGCGCACATTTCCCGAAATGCTGCGACACAGAACACAGTCCGAGACGAATTCATTGGATAGTTCAGAAGACCACCCCCCGTCTTGCGAGAAATGGCGGCGGCCTGCCTGACGACGTTGCGGAACACCGCGTTCTCATTCTCTTTCATTCTTCCCCGAACAAGCTCGCGTCCTAATAGTGTTTAAAATAAGTTATTATGTGAACAGAGGGAAAGTTCGGTCATAGTCGTTTCTCTCTAGAGTCGCTGTGGTTGATCTTTCAGCGCGCCTGCGCGTACATTTAATACTTTGTTGCTGTTTGTTGATTTTGGCATAACAATGTCGATGATGATTATGATTCCCGCATGGTTATACGTTCATGATGAATAAAAAACGGTAATTATGGTGATCCTTGTAACGTTCTATGAAAGTTACGAAAGTCAGAAGAGGGGATCAGAATAACTTGTATTTGAGGTCTTAAGAATCACTTGAAAAATTGAAAATCTTCCTATGATATCTCTGGGATATCCAGCGCAACGATCCCGTAACGACAGATCCCACACGTAACCGTTTATCACGCTTTCAATCGAGTTAGACTGGAAGTTGATGATTAGCTCGATGCATGATAGAGTCATAGGAGAACAAGTTGAAATGGCAGGAACAACAATGACGATGACGAGGCTGGATATCAATCATCATTGAAATCGCAACAATCATGCTCACAGTCTCTCTCGCTCTCGGCATCATCTTGTTATCTTGAACTCCCGAGGAAAAAAAGAGAGCAAATCGCTTCCTTATAGCTGTCGACGATCCGTGGAGCATTCGCCCCCGCATGATTCTCAGAAAATTTTGAAAATCCCCCGGAGAGAAGCATTCAGTGCGACTTGAACATACCGCCACAATATGAAAAGTTCCGGAGACAGAGCGGGGCACTCGCCCCCGTCGCCCTCCTCTCTGTTTGCAAACGCGCCCCCGGGTGGCGCCCCGAATCTGCCAAGGACTCCACAACAACCGTATTCGAGTCGACTCAGGCTTCCACCTGACGATAGTGAGTGGATGTTGGAGGCAATCGAGAGCTCTGAAGTGAAGCAGACTTGCTTCTCCATGTCTCTTCGAACCGCTATAAAACTCCGGACTTGAAAATTTGTAACGTTTTCCTCGAACTAAGGCAGCAACCAAGTTGAGCAGTTTAGGTGGCTCGGTTGCACTGCGAACCACACGCGGTGTTCCGACTCTGTTGTCTCGTAGATTTTTTATGACGATGATTGATGTTAGTGAGTGATTCACGTCGTCTTCGTCGTTTCGTTCACGTCGCCCTCCTATTTTCGAGTGCTCTACATTCGTATCATTGTCCTCGTCTCGCACTACATTCAATTATCCCCTCTGTCTACGTTGTCCTCTCCGTCATCATTATTCAGACGGCAGTTTCTCGCAGATATTTAGTCTTGGTGGGTAACTGGTGTCTTGGTGGCAATGGTGGAGTGGTTCTGGGGGAGGAGAATGTGTTTTCGACGGAAAATTGGTCCACTGCATGACACGTCTCTTCTCCAGATTGGGTTAACATTTTTGTTTCCCGCGGTTCCACAGTAAACATAAACACCTCAGCTCGCAATCTGAGCTCTCCATCATCATTATTTGCATCAACACTCAAACAATTGCTCTCGGTAGTGGCGAGGGGAGGGGAGTAGGATCCAATCTGAGAGTTATCATTGATCATTGAGTCGATTGTGAGGCCCTCCGACATCGGAAAACATTCGCAATCCCGGAGTCACGGAGAGGCTGCTGTTGGCTGTGCTTGTGGCAAGCCTGATTAGAATCGGCGTGAAGCTTGAGAGATTAAGATAATTCCTCGGGAGGTACAACGTCCCAAAATGAAAACTGCCGAACGAGAAAACATTCGCTCTCGTTTTTCCATTGTCTGACCAAATTCATGTACGCTTGCCTCCAGCAGAGCTCACAGTCCTGTTCAACAACCAAGAAGTTTGTGTAAAACAGAACAAAAGTGCGTAAGAGAACTCCGAAGAAAGTAATGGTGCGGCGTGTTCACGTACCAGGGGTCAGTACAGCTGTAAGTCGGGTGAGTTCGTGCAATATGCATCTACTTGAACGATCCTCTCAGGATCGAATACTTAGGGAAAAACATCGCGACGAAATGGGATCCACTCATGTTTCGGTGGAATGCCCTGAAGTCCCGCCCTCGAAGGACTCCTTAGATAGAGAAATCGCGAAATTCAGACGCAGCGCTCTTCGGAAACGAGAGGTCCGTTCTATTCGGACGGGACTCCAGGGATTTGAACCAATGAGTACGAAAGTTGTGAACGTGCGCACAATGTGACGCGTGGGTTGACCAGCAGCCTCTCCGTCTCCACGAACGGCGGCGGAGTGGTGGGATTCATTCATAGAGTGGCCGGCCGAGACGACTGGAATCAAGATCACATGGTGTCAAATCGACGACATTCTTCTACAGTGTGCACGAACGATCACACATAGCTGCTGGCTAGACAGCTAGAAACCATCAGTGACAGAAGTCTCCGACTACGTCCGAAGAAACAATTGAGAACGACACCGTTATTTCGCTTGAAGCTATCAGCTATCCTGCCCTCATCTCCTCCATCCTCGGTCTGCGTCACTCCGCACGCTACGAGAATCGCACTCTGAACGTTCCTGCGCGTTTCCAGATGGCCGGTCGCCGAACGACGCGATTGGGGGTATTTGCAATGTTCCCTCTCGCTCGCGGGCACTCTTTCCGTTGCCTCTCTATCTCTGTCGGCGAAGTTTCAGTCGTCGTTTGCCGCTATCGAGCCCTCTCGTGTTTGTTTCGAACCGAGGAGAGGACTAGAGGAGAAGGAACATTCATCTCGCAGGCGCGTCATTCGGATGTTCAACTTGAGAAGCCGTTCGTGTTCCCTCCGTTCGCTCTATAGGGTGACGATCACTGGCAAACCTGTGCCGTTCCTATTGAAGATGTCGCCATCTTCGTGAGATCCCGACGGTATCGACACGTTGACTGTCACCTTATTGGCGTTGAATTCGACGTCTCCTAATCTGGCCGGAGGATAAGGAGTCACGTAAACGACTCCCTCTAGCAAGAGCTTGTAGTACAAGGCAACAATTAGAAAAAAGTAGATCTGAAACGAAGAAGTGTTCTTCGCGTTAGGAGTTTCCTCAACGAGGCTCAACAGCGGAATTGCTGAATGACGGACGCCACACTGTTTGCATATGACGGCGCAGCATAAAATCGCTCATTGGCCTCACTACTCACTCGAAGACTGAGGAAAACGACGAGGAAACTTCCAACGACGCCAGCGAATCCCACGTAAAGCGACACCACGAAAAAATGAATCGCTCCGATGACATTGTAAAGGATACAGATCGAATTGTACACAAGCCAAGGCACCAAAAGGTACCGGTTACCCTGAAACAAGTTGTTCGCTCAAGCTCGAGTGGGAAGTCCGAGTCAGATGATAGTTGGTGGAGTTCCAACACCGCATCCGATACAACTTCTAGTTCACTTACATTTTGGATTGCTTTGATCAGCAGAACACAACCTAAAATTTCCAAAAGAGCGTCGACAATATTTATCATCAGGATAATTGGCAACCCTGTAACGAGGAGAGCAACAATCAGCACCGAAGTTGAGAGATGGCTGAATTCCCAATTCTCAATCGTCGCTTACTCACACTGGGTTTTACCAGATGGGCTGATCTCATCATCAATGTAAGGTAGTTGGAAATATCCAAGACAAGCGAAGACTAAGTTTATGATACGGACAACCTGCAATAAAGCGCTGGATAATAGCTTGCCTCGATGACGCACAGGGGGGAGGGGTTGGGGCGGATTCACGTGTTGGCGGAGCAGCTCACGGAGACGGGTCCGCGGACGCATCAAGACGTCACCGGCTCAAAGGGCGCGAGTCGAGCCCCACTGGGGCAGGAAATAGAATTATTCGGGAACGAACGCTGATTGGAATAGATGGCCGCCGTGAAGTCGATGGCGAGAATCGTTCAAATTTCAACCTGCCAGCCTCATCAACGGATCTATCCATTTATGAATGTCTCGTATCGATCAAAAAGCCCGGAAAGAGACGACGAGTGGAGGGGCGTGATCTCGGACGAGTTCTGCCCTGACCTCACATCTGACGTCTGTTTCAATCATGACGGGTATTCCGATTGTCGGAGACACTCCGCCGAAACGCGAACCACCGAAGAAAGCGACCAAGGGACGGACAGTAATCTGTTGGAGGTGCCAACGGTTTATGACGTCGACCGATCCGAATGTTTTCAGGTATCGGGAGCTAACGAGTTAACGCACAAGACCCGACATTCTCGGTTATATTTAGGTACGACTAATTTAGTCCCTGAGTTGCCGAAAGCACCCCCTGCCGCAGGAGCAGAGCGAGCGAGAGAGACGCCAGTGACAAGGATCAGATTTTGTGGTCTTGGAGCATCAGATTCGAATTTTGAATTTTCTTGGGTTTTAGGTAGGGCAGAGGGGGCAGGGGTGGCGAATTCGGGAGGTCTGGTTCGAACGAATACGTCCGTTCCCTCCAACGATATCGATCCGACTTCTGCCGACTCCAAGATCTTGGTCTTCCGCGAATCGTTACGGGAATCGGGGGATGATTTTCAGAATGACGGACTCAAACTTACAATGATCACAATTGCGATAACCATGGTGGCTTCCTTAACAGTGCAACCGAAACAGCAGTATCGTGTTTTCCATAGAGCAGCATTGTTGACAAAGCTCCCAATTGAATTGTGGCGTGAACTCGTCGCCGTCGGGTCGACGGGACTTTTGGCCGCTGACGTTGACGACATCGATGATGTTGGTTCATTGCTGATGGTAACTCGTTCTTCATGTTGTCCTCCCCGGAGTTGTCTTTGCGAGCCAGCAGCAGGTTGGTGTGCACTCGATGAGGAGGACGACGACGCACCATTGGGTTTCGATCTGGAGGCCGCCACCGCGACTCGCGGTGTCTCACCTTCGATCCAATGAAACAGTAGAACAGCTGCTGCTGGTGGCCCCGAAACGAGTCACGGTCTTCGTCGGGCAGCCAGGAGCCAGTGAACGAGCTGTCAGTTGGAATGCCAGGGCTATTCGAGGGGTTCCGAGTCGGAAATAGCTCGCCCTCGGTTTCGTCGGTTGCAATCACACGTCAACGGCAAGCGCAAGCGCTTCTGCTCGCTCGGTGGCCAAGAGACTTCGGAGCTTCAAACGCACCACGAATTTCCGGTGATTCCAGGCTTCCGGCGTTTCACGAGATCGATCGGGAAGCCGATCAATCCACGGTGATGAGAGGTGTTCCGGGAAGGTTGCCAAGCCAGAGTTCTCGGTTCTGGGAAACCGTTGAATTGAACAACTAATCAGCAAACCAGTCACTCGCGCGCACGCTTCCTCGCTCGCGCACAGTCAATCGATCAGTTAGTCGTCTGTCTAGGTATAGCGGTGACGGGCGAGCGAGCGAGTCACTCGGAAGATGGAGGTCTTGGAGTGTGGTGAACAAGAAGAATTTGCTTTCCAACGGGCCGCTGCTGACTAGTGTTGGGAGTTCACGAACGCACAAAAACACACACGCCAAGATTCCTAAAAAGATGAAACTAAACGCTCGCGCCTGCCGTCGGGATCTGGGAGTCACGTTCAGCTGTTGATTCACACAACCTCAAAACCAGCCAGATCCGTAGCTAACGACTATGCTCGATTTCCGCATGGCACACACTCGGATCGCTGCTATTGTAAAGATGGCGGACATAGGAGTCCATAGCGAACCACCCATCCAACCATTCGACCAGCCAGCCCGTGTGCTTGCTTGCCTGCTGTGCCCTCCCTTCCAAAGGCCTTCCGACCAGCTCAGGGGAGAACTAGGGCCCTGTCGCCGCCGCTCCTGCCGTCGACGGAGGCAGCAAAGTGCGCGCGCAGGACCGAACCAAAAGCCAGCCAGAGGGCCCTTTCAGCTCTCACTGCCCACTCTGGCTCACTCCTGGCACTTGCCCACCCGGACGCACAAGCAGCTACTCACACACGGAACGAAACAGACGAACTCACCTACAGCAGACTCACGGACCAACTTACGGTGCGGGGCTCAAACAATCAGGGTTTCTTTCTCGAAATCCTCCCCGGGAACCTGCGTTCGGAGAAGTTAATTTTCGCGAGCTCCAAACGTCGGCTGATTGCAACCGCGCACAGCGTCCTGGTCGACGAACCAGCGCACATTTTCGAGAATTTTGTTGCAGCGAGGCTTGACAACGCTCACGAGCGTTAAGCTGGTGTGCATGACTATGCAACGAAGCAGCAATACAAAAGAGTCTGCTGGCCTTGAATGCATGCACGATGTTTTCGAGAATCGAGATCAGAACTGTCGCGGATCACACGAAGCAAAGCCGGCTCCCCATCTCCCAAGATGGAGTTCGGGTCCATGGTGATGAAATCCGAGCCGCTTCCGGACTTCATGCTCCGATAGAGCGTGCCGGAACGGTGAGCCAGGACCCTGAGTTTCGCTTCTATTCATTGTTGATGCCAAGTACTGAATGGTGATCCAATCGCGTACAGCAGCCATTACCTGGAATCCACGCTGAGCCGGCCCGCTGTTACACAGCGCTGCTAGCATCGCTGAAGGCATTTCTGGGACAAGTTGGTCAACTCTTTTCACGTTCTGGCTCGTGGGGAGAGAGTGATTGAAACTTTGGCTTTGCATTAAAGGCCTCCCGGTACACAGTCACGTCTTTTTCCAGGCACCATTCCCGGATCCTCCTTCGCATCCGGGAATGGCTTCACTCGATGAGAAGAATACACAAAATGTCAAAGCTGCGCGCTTTATTCCAGGTTGTCCACTTCAAAAGATTTAGAGAAGGTCGCCTGGGACACAATTCTTTCCTGATCGCAACAGAGCTCGAATTATCGTACTATACTATCGCGTCGATAGCTCAAGTTTGAAATATTACATGGAAGGAAGGTTCCTGCTGCTGTAGAGGAGCGTTTCGGTATCAGTGAAGTCCGAGTGAGCACGGACTGATCAAACAGTGACGGGTTGGGTCTGGTTACAGGAGGGCGTTTCTTGGCACTGGGGTTCGGCTCAAGCTTTCTGTTCACCGCGGGATCCGCGATTTGTGGATTCTACGGTCTTTCGTCGAGCCCGTCGGACCGCTTCACCGCTGGCGGAAAGAGTCCGACTCACAACTAACACAACAACTGCAGCGGAGATTCCATACGCATGAAGGCGGAGGGCAGATCTCGCTTCAGGTTCGTTTTCGAGACTCTCATATCTAAATCAATCGGGTGGATGGCTTCGGAGGACCAGTTCCGAGCGGAAGATACAATTGTATTGCGATGTCGTAGTTTGCAGCTCGGCGCACCACGTCTAATGCCACGCGCGTCTCGGCAGTATTCGTTGCCTCGTTACTCCCGGAGAGAGGCATCGTTGTAGATCTCTCCAACCGTTCTCTTAACTTATTAATGGTTTTATCAGTGCTTTGATACAATATTGACTTCCGTTCACCGCGGGAGCCTTTGAACTAGAAACTAGGTTTTGGCTGTGGCGCAGGATTACAGCCAGCGATGAACGGTAAGGTTCCTAACAGCTCTGCAGGTTCTAGTAATACATTCGATTCTCCGAATAAATACTTGCTCATCACTGTTATAACACCCACAACGAGCTGATGACCGGAGCATGAAGATCGCGCGCGCGAGGGAAGAGTGCGACCGACCGCGTTTTGAGGAGCGAAAACGGCGCCGATCACATCGAATCAGTGCCGACGACCCATCGGAACAGCCGCTCGACCGTTCGACGGAACTCATGAAAACAGATCGATCATTCAGGTTTAGTGTGTGAAGTTTGAGCTGAATTCCCGAATATATATTTATTTACACGCTTTTTTCCTGGACTTGACAAGTTGGGTGTCGGAAGTTGCGGATTTCATGGACAGTCCAGACGCCGATGTGGAGGTGGACGAAGGAACTTCAGAGTTCAGGAATTTCTTTACCTGGTCCGACTTCACATTCACCGTTGGTCGGACGTTCCGTTCAACTGCTGCAAAAGGGAAGAAACGATTTTGGGGTGAGAATCGCGGAAGGGGAGAGTCTGGCTCTATGAATCTACGGAATACATGCGACCACGAAAGAGAACGATCTCAACAACAGGCTGTGATCAACGGAAATGAGTTCTAGGGAAACTACGAAACGTCTCGAACGCGCGTTACGTAAGGAGCCCATGGACATGGTTGAGGTAAAAAATAAGAAAGCAAAACAAATCGAGGACCGCGAGGAGGGTGAAGTCTCGAGCAAACATTCTAGCGAGAAACTCGAGAAAGCTGACTCTCGGCTGCCGAAGTTTCCAGAGAAATGACGAATTCGTCAAACGTTATGCGACGGCTTTGGCCGAAGACGGGTTCCTCGGAGACACCAATTTCCGACACTCAGGAGACCTTCAGCGAAACCGGAACCATTGTTTCTGTAGCTACCAGAGTATGATAATGCGATTGAGAATGCTCTCAAAAGAGAAATTCGCTATCGCCTACCAACTTAATGGAACGACGCATGATCAGAGCTTTCCCAAGAAAAAAACTTCGAAGCCATTCATCAACATGCTAACGGCTACAACGCGGAGGATGCATGCGTGCACGCGCTCAACGTTCGTTGAAACGGAATCCTCGGTCCTGCGGCGAGCATCCAGATGTCCCGTGTGAGCTCTGCCGGAGTTCATCTTCTATTATCCAAAGAACGGGGAGGCTTTCGAACTCCAAATGTTCCGTTTTTCCTTGGAATATTTCGATGACGTCGACAACTGCCGTTACTCGGCAAACCCAAACACAGCGAGATGTTCGCTTGAATATCCACGATGATGGGGACGTAACAACAGCAGCGAATCATGACATCGAGCGAGATTCTGGGCCCCATCGTTCCATCAGCTCTCGGGAAGGTTCGTCAAAACTGTGTATTGTTGCATCTACTCGGAGCGTCGTTCAGGGCACTGCTCCTCCGGTCATGTAATCATTGGAAGCAAGTAAAGCTGGGCTCGAATCCACAGAACGTAATAGATGTGGGGGACTCGAACGACCCTGGCTCGCCGACAATTCTCGTCGAAAACCATCTGTTCCATCGGATCTGATTGCTAGCTCGAATTGTCACGTTGTGGCAGCAAGTAGGAGAAGCAGTACTACTCTACAATGTACATATAAATGCGTAGTTCCGAGTATTTGGCGCGTAGCTCCTCCGACTACAAATGGAGCTTTCTGCTTGACACTTCGCGGAGGACTTCGGTGATTTCAAGTGCTCACTGAGCGAAATAAGATGGACGTGACGGAGACGATCCAAGATACGGACTTTTCTCGGGATCTCATCCCTGTGTCGAGTCCGATACTTGTACACAATTCGAATCGACGGTGGGCATTAGAACACACTTTGTCGAGATCCTTGTCAGTACTTTCTGTGAATCATATCTCGGTCGATTATTTTCCCGCGCACCGCGATAAGATGGATCACTGAAAGTCCGGTCCGACCTAGGTTTTTTGGCACGGATGTTCGAACTACTACGAGATAGTCTACGAGCTCCAAGATACGCTACTCGCTTCGCTCGTAGGTTCTCTGAGTAGACGCTAATCTACAGTCATCCATCCTCTTTTGCTCTACAGAAGAACACCGAAAGCAGTGTTCGCTTATCAACGATTTGTTCATAGTCCGGTGGCGATCGCCGGTCGGCAACCAACCACCGGGAAGTTCGCGACGATGACATGTTCGCGAACTCCACTCCGGAAATCCCATTCGCAGGATTCAGAATCGGCTACAGAACTAAACGGACGCACGAATCAACCCCGCGCCCCCTTATTGGGGGGCTCCTCATCTTCGTCGTCGTCGTCATCGTTCTCATTATTGACTTCATCGTCGTCGTCGTCGTCGTCGTCGACTTCTTTCGATGAATGCTTCTTGTCATCTCTACCTTTGAATGCTTGCTTCAGTCCACCCTTGATCCCCATCTTGCTGCGAAGGGAACCGCTTTTGCCACTCTTCTCCGAGTCATCTTCTTTGACACTTCTCCGGCTGCCTCGGCGACTGCAGCCGGCGTCGCTGCTGCCGGCCGAATCCACGTTGATTTTATCCTGGAATAGATAAGTATCACATCAACATCAAACAGTAGGCGACTGAACTTACTCGAGTTCACCCCACATGTCCTCTGGCAAGGCATACCTCTCTGTTGGGTATGGGCTGCAAGGCAGTCCGCTGATCTTCCATCCGATTGCCCTGAACTCTCATGATGAGATTGAGGAAGTCATCGTCGGGGACCGTGGGTGCGGCCTTCGCTTCTGCGCCCGATCCGCCGACAGCTCCGAGACGCGTTGATGAGTCAACCGATCCCATCGAAAGATTATCCGCATGTTCGGGGAGGCGCGAGCGCTGTTCCTCCAAGCGAGTGCCCTGGCATCTAGCGAGGTTTTCGAAGAAAGCTTCCCCAGCTACCTGCATTCTGTTTGGATCAACCTGTCGAAACGGCAAAAAGAAACACGGCATGTTAAGATGGATGGAAGGCATATCGCGGAGGACCTACATCCTCCACAACGGGCTCTCTCTATGCGTCTGACTTGAAATCGTAAATCAGAAAGGGGAGCGACGGCTCCCCTTTCTGATTTCTGGCTCGAGCAACGGCGCTATAATATCCTCCCCCATCCCTCCCGAACAAAGCTCCAATATGAAACATCGAGACCGAGATTGGGAGCCCTCAACTACACTGTAGGGGGGGGGGGGGGGCTAGGTGGGCGCTTGTAGAAAGCGCCTGCTCAATTCCACCCGTCAATGTTCGCAGGTTTGTCGATCAGATTCAGCTCCATGAGTCCAATAGGTCCTCGGATCAAAGTACGGATCTCCGGGAATTCCGATTGGCAACACTCTGATCGATCGGATGTTCTCGGATTCCAGGAGGTTGGAGTTCAATTTCAAGGAGTCGACCTTTTCAGCTACAGAATTCTCGGTCGCTCGACTGGCTTTTGTTAGGGGGGTGCCTGGACCGTTCAGTTCGCAGCTTTCAGTGCATTTCCAGCGTGCGCAGTTTTTGAAAACCGGCGCGCTCATCACCGGGCATGTGAACGAGCGGTGTTTCGGACATGCTTTGTCCGATCAAGCAGAGAGTGAGGCACTCGATACATGTCCAAAGCGGATTGAACCCCCAATCATCAACAGGTCGTTTTCTTGCGGAGTCCACTGTATTTGGGAAAAAAAGGAGCAGTGCAATAGAAAAGCCCAACTGTCATCGCGACGATGCGTCGATCGATATCTGCGTGGTCAATACAATATTCGTCCCACGGGGGCTGGCCTGCTATCGATTTTGTTTGGAAAAAAAGCCGCGAGCAGAAGCTCCTCACAAGACTTGACCTGAACCACGAAGCCCGAACACGCTTACCTGCGAATTATTGTTGTTTGCGGTGCTATTGTTGTTATTATTGTTGTTTGTACCAGGATTCGAAAGACCAGGCAATGCAGGAAGACTCGTTCTCTGTTCATCCATGCGTCGACTTTGCATTCCTTCTATCAGATCGAGAAGATCCTCACGAATCTGAAACGGCCGAGAGTTCGCGATTAAGCCGATCGGTTCATCTCGAACTCGATGTAGCACACGGGGTTCGAGGATAACTCGGAACTTTACCTCTGGGGGTCCGGAAACGCCGTTCAATGAGTTCCTCGGGCGGGTCGACGGCTGACTCGTGGTCGCGTTGAGGCCTTGCGTGTCCATCGAGACAGATCTGTTTCGAAGAGCGCTCCGTTTCGCAGCTGCGTTCGCCGAAGGAGGTCCAGCACGTTGGTTCGCAGCGTCTTTCCTTGACTGCGAGATAGCGATGCTGCAGCGTTGATCCTCCATTCGATCGGCCTGGAACTCGCCCAGCATTTCGAGGAAGTTATCCTTCTCCTCCAAAGTGACTTCGGCTCGGCTTGTCCCTGCTTCCAGACGGAAGTCGTCTTTGTGGCCGAAGATGCGCTTCTTGAGACTGGCCTTCCTGTTTTCTTTCTTGTCGTCACCACCCACGGATTCCGGTGTCATCTTCACGAGATCCATGTTCTCCATGGATCTTCGTCGTAGTTTTTGGGGCGGTTTCACTGGTGTACCGAGTCGTGCCGAGATCTCTTCTACCGTTTGGATCGCTGTTGTTTCCCCATCAACGTCTCCGGTCTAACAAAACGATGACATGAATCAGATCATGATAGGAAAAAGCTCCGGATCTCTCTCCATCGCCGTTTCTTTCCGTATTCTCTACGAACTCAATTCTCCCGCTCTTGGCAGAAAAGGAATCAGATTGGGATGAGAGGGAATATGGCTGGAGGAAAATGTTTCGCTACCTCTCTTGTGAGCTCCAAATGTTGATTCGCGAAGCTGAGAGCTTTTTTCAACTCCCCGAGACCCTGTGGACGCGGAAGGCAGGCGTGTTAAGTATCGGGACCGCTCGTCTCGGGTCCGAACCGGTATGAGTTCTCACGTTGGGAGCGATATCACACGCGCTTACCTGATGACAGTTGGAGAGCGACAGATAGGCTCGACTTTCTCCAATTCGGTCCTTGAGTTCCCTCGCAATTTCCAGATGCTTTTTATGGTACTCGAGCGCTGAGTTCAAGTCGCCAATGAGTGTGTAGATATTGCCTGGCGACGAGAAGACGTTTCGTGGACGCTGGCAACAAACTGTGGAGCGCCATCCGTCTCGGAGCTATCAACCGTGGTCGACCACGCTCGAGCCCTCAGGGACTCACCTAACGAATAGCAGGCTTGCGCTTCGACGGCACGGTCATTCAGTTGTTGCGCAAGTTCCAAAGTCCTCCCATAATACTCAGCGGCTCGGTCGAATTCGCCAAGGAACACGTGACAATTCCCAAGGTTCGAGTACGCTCGTCGCTCTGCGGCACGGTCACGGAACTCGGAGGCGAACTTCAATCGCTGCTCATGGAAGGTTATGGCCTTACGAAAGTTCCCTAGTAGATAATGTGTGTTCCCGAGATTCCCGTAAGCGCGACCTTGTGCGACCCGATCTGAGAGCCTCAACATAAGATCAAGGTTCCGCCTGAGAATGAACGAATCGAATTTTGATTGGACGCCGAAGACGTTTTCACTCCTTTCAATCGAAATCGCAGGGGAGAAGCTTACTCATAGCATTCGACGGCCTTGTGAAGACACACCCGAACCTCAAGCGGGTAGTCTCCGGGTTCCTGCCTCGTTTCTTTTGCTAACTGCTTTCCTTGAGAATGATAGACGTTGCCGAGATTGTAGTAGGCTCTACCCTCTCCGATCTGTGGAAGCGATAATGCACAAAAATCCTGAACATTAGATTCGGAATATCGATTCGAACATCTTTGGTTTCTCCGGTCGTTCTCAGGCCGTCCGATTCGGCAATTCTGTCTCGTTCTCGCCCGAAGACGCGAGGATCGTTGCGTTCTCATCGTGAAAGTCTGTCGTAAGTCTCGACTGCTCGCAAGATGCGATAACGGCCAATTTCAAGCGTCAAAACACGACGACCATATGGAACAAAGGGAAGCCGGAAAGCGCTCAGACTGGCAAAAAAACGATTCAGTCCGCGGGGAAGTCAAGCGTGAACTGACTCCTTAGCTGAGGACACATGCCATGCGCCAAACGGGTGGGTGACCGGTATCGGATCAGGAGCAAGAGAGCATCATGCACAAGTGTTAATCGAACAGTCGGATTATCGCTAGAGCTGAAAATAGAGTGTCAGTGATTAGTGCGGTTCACGAAAAGTTGTCGTCAGATCGCTTGGAGGGCCACATTTTCACCTGATTACGGAGGCTGGATGAATAGATTGAGCCAGCCCCGTGAGAGATCACCTGCACGACACGGAACTCGCAATTCTTCGTAAATGCTTGCAAATACTGAGGCGGTGACACTATGTTCTGAGGACTGTGATCCGAAAATTGGTTGCAAGGACAAGTTTCTTTCAGAATTTGCTCGGGTCGCCTGCAATGCTGCTCCAGCTCCCCATGGCTGGCACGAGCTACAGATGAATGACTCTGAGTAGCGGATGACTTGCCAAGAAGTTTCAGGCGAATCGGTGGAGAGTCGTTCAGCAGCATGATAGTGCTTGAATAATCAGCTTGCTTCAAACCAGTTCGTCAAAGTGTTCCGCGCATCGCAGCGTGTTCAGTGCGTGCTAACTCGGTTATCTAAGCAACGCATTTCTTCATCGACAGATGGATTACCTGGTCTTTCTCTCTTTTGGAGATCAAGAGATGCGTTTCGCAGAACCGGATGGCCTCTTCGAAACGGCCCAGCATCTTCAGTGTGTTTCCCAAGTTTCCGCTCGCCTTCGCTTCGCCCAATATGTCACCCTGAACTCTTCAAAACGCCAATCAAGGAGCTTAGACCCTTCTATCGATAACTATCCCCTGATGCAATTCAACAATATCGCGAGTCATTCAACGCTGGAGCCGATGGGGTTCCCGGCCAGAGAGATCCCCGGCGCCCGAATAGTGATCGAGATAGTGTACACATCGAACCTACTTGACGATTTTGAGATCCAACTCGTGGAACCTCAGCGCCTTTTCGTAGTCCGCCAAGTAAAAATAGGCATTCCCCAGTTGAGAGTATATGGCACTCAGCACGCGGCCATCATCGGTGCCGATCTGAACAGCAGCCTGTTGGAAACAGAGAGACACTTTTGGATGAATCCCGACGCCTCGACTGGCTGACTCTGGCTCTGGGACTGACTGCGAGGGAGAATGTGGTTTCATCAATCGCTGTGATCGCCATGGTTCTGTTTTAACTCACCTCGAGAAACGCGACGCCAGCCGGGAAATCTCCGCTTTTGCACAAACGCTCGCCTTCCAGCGCGAGCTCCAAACACGTATTCGGTTGCAGTTTGGGCGCTACGCCCTGCGTCGGGGGCGTCATGGTTCAGACTGGTGAGACAATGATTATTCGTTGGGGCTAGGAGTTGGAGGGAAGCGAAGCAAACGTGTCTTCATCTCAAGGAGGCACTAACAGGCAACTACGTTCAGTCAACTTGCATTCCAGCACGACGTCTCAACGACACTACAGTTTCCGGTAGGCGAACGCATTCGAACGTAGAACGTAGGTCTTTCAAGGAGAGCAATAATTCCAGAGAGCGGGAGAGAACATTGCTTTCGCGAGCGTCCACCGAAGCATTGCCGTGACATAATTATCTTCAAGTCAAACCAGAACGAGCTCGCCAAAGGCATGTCCTGAGGCGATCTTCAGCTATGCAGACTGGCAGACGAAAGCCCGAGCTCCTCGAAATTGCCACCACGTTAAGTTCGAAAACTTGCGGACCGCCCAGATCCTTAGGATGGGACCGGCGTTCGCTCGTTCGTCAGCCCTAAGCAAACACACTAGAGGAGCTACGATTGAAGGCCATGTGAGAAAACGAAGTCTTGGCCGAACTCAGGTGAGCTCCGATGAAATATCTCAGCAGCATGCGGTCGTTTCAATCAGGAGCCATCTTGAATGATGATAATTATGGTGAGAATCGTCTAATTTACGACAGAACATTCTACAATGGATAGAATCCACGTCGAGTTCAAAGTATCAACACGAAGCTCGGTGTCAGAACATCAAGCGGTTTCGATCATTCGCGTGAGAAAGTTCTGAGCCAGCCTGTTCCCTCTCTGCTGGAATCATGTCGACCTAAATCATCTGGGATCCACCGTCAATCATTCGGAGTGACGGAATCGCGGAAGGGTGGGAGAAAGACTTGAGATCGGATGCCTGACTGCTTAGTGGAACTCTCCATCGAGCCATGGCTCGTTGGCTCGTTCCCGGAAGCAGCACCTCGAGAAAGATCGGGTCCCAATGAGTCCGCGATGACCTATTCTCCGCTGTCTCGGCAAGTGGGTATCTCAACGGCGCGGCGAGAGTTCATGGACACAATCAAATGCTAGTTCGCGGCCTTATATGTGCCAGCGAATGGGAAGAACACAACCCCATGTTGGAGACAATGGAGTGATTTGGATGGGCACGAGTGTGGTTCGCAATTCCGTTTCGAACCCTCAAATAGATTCCCTGTCCGAAGAGATTGTGAAAGCTTCACTGAGGGCAGAAGCACCTCAGTTCGCTTGGAGGACAAGGTTTCTGACTTGAATGTTTGGCTCCCGAGTGGAGGGAACTCTCCAAGTCAGCCGCGAATGTACGTCGGGACACAGAAACCTCACATCCATTCCTAGCGACTCTGAGCTCAGAGCTTCACTCTCAGGTGACCAAGTCTTCCGATGAAGGCTCTCAACGTCAGTGGATTCAAACTCTCGATGTTCTCCGGATTTAACGCATCATGCTGTCGCGCACAATACCTCTGAATGCTTCCTTGGATGGGACGAGATTTCTTCCGACGTCCAGTAGGAGTAACTCAACTTTACTTCGCCGTTCGATGGAGACCACAACGTTTAGAAACTGTCAAAGCTGTAACAACGGCTACGCGCAAACTTTCTCTCTCTCCTACCCAGCCGTTGGAGGGTCGGTCGTCGTGGTATCCGAACACACTCACACACGCGCACTAAACAGCGACCGATTTCGTTCATTTTCGTCTGCTCGCGCGAAGTAAACAGTAGAGAGCAGTTCGAGGAACGTCGAAAGCTTGATTGTACGGAGGACTACTCACCTCTTCAATAACAAGATTTGTTTGCCGATTGGCGTTTAAGCTAACGGCAATTAGTCGATGAGCATCCGATACGAGGGCACGGGCATGACCAGCGAGACCAACGGAAACATCGGATATTGGTGACAGTGATCTGTGCCGAGCGCCGGATCAGAATCGAGCCGCTTCTTCAACTCGTTGTGCGGTCCGGCTCCTGGTGTCTGGAATCGAACTGTGTTGCTCGAAGATATGATGCCATGGTCTTGAAGCTTTTTCCAGTAACTTTCGTTTCTGGCTATGGGAATCCTCTCGGAGCTGGGAGCCGAGATTCCGGGATGACTTTCGGAGATTTCCGGGTTCTGAGGCTCTGTTTCACTGGGGTTCCGCATGAATGATTTCTAGCGTGACCTTCAAAGTCCATGGTGTCGACGCTCTTTTCAGTTTCATTCAGTCTTGGGTTTTCAATGCGCAACACAAGACTGTTCGACCATTCGACCAACAAAAGGCAATAATGGCTTCCTCCTTTGACTTGAAACCTAGCTGCCTTGCAAGGGGATGCTGAGGAGAAGAGATGTCTCAACCGTTAATATCATCAATCGACTCTGAAGTTCGCAGGCGAGCTTTCTCGGGCGGGCTTCGTTAGAGACGCTAGCTGCAAAATACTCAAGGCAACGGATGGCCATCAGCTTGGGGCCTGTCCACTTGGCTGTTTTCTTCCGAGGATCCGAGGAAACAGGCGTCACGGGTAGCGGGAGTCTCTCAGCTCCCGCGAGCAATGTTTAGTATGTGATGGTGGACAATCACGAGTCGTGTGAGTTCTGATGAGATGGCAGTTGAGTAGTACTCGAGAAGAACGTAGCGACCTGTGAATACCAATGGATTAAGGCCTCGGTCTCGTTGACTTGAACAGTGCAGCAAATGCCCTCCCGACGCACCATGCACGCGGTTACGTTCCAAAAGCATCCGTTCGTGCTCCACAAACCCGCAGTCCCGGGCTACGTACTCCGTGGCGCTTGTCAACCGTTGACATTTGCTAACAAATCTCCGCCGAAACAAATCGTAACGGCAACAGGATGACTCCACTTACCGGACCAATGGTGAGGTCGGGAAACATTCCGTCTGTACGGTGTTCCAGTCCGATGCGATCCCAATCAGCGGGGTAGACTGTGAGTAAAGGGACCAGCTAGAGCAATGTTGGGCAAACCGTGGCCTGCGGGCCAAATTCGGCCCGCCAGCCTCTTTCCCGTGGCCCGCGACGCTAAGACCATGTGCCAGGACTGACCGCTCTTCGAGAACTGGAGTTCAGGACGTTCCAAGAACCAAGTTAACGAAAAAATAATAATAATAATATTGTGTATTGTGGACTGACAAGAAACCGAATGATGAAACTCCCTCGTCTCTGCAAGAGTTGGGTTCGAGGACGAGAAACTTCATCGATCCTGTTTCTTGAGAAACAATACCTTTACAGAACAGTTGGGAAAGGTCGTGCTCTCGGTGGGAGAGTTCGAAATTTGAGACGCACTCCATACTGAATTTCGGGATTGGTCACTCCGCTCAAGCAGTCTCTCCGACCGCTCTGATCTTGAAATTTGAAAACAGGATGGCGAAAGAGTACATCAATCTGGTGCCGACTATGTTGGAAGTCCGTGGCCCGTCGGAAGTTTCTCAGCCAACGTTCTGGCCCGCGGGAGAAATTTAATGCTCACTACTGACCTGGAGTCCTAGAGGATCGGTACAGCTCATCCGGGTATCGATTCCCAAGCCTGATTCTCTGGCCCCCAAGGAGTATTCCCTACAACCGTGGAGAGTCTTCGTGATTCTATACGCAGGATTCCTACGAATGATTTTGAAACTAAAAATATGTTGAGAAATCAGAGCATCATTCATCACCAGTTTATAAGCTCAGCGGGAATGCGATATCAGAATCGCGGGAGTTGCATCTTGCATCTACCCGCGGCGTTTCGGTGAGGTTATTACGGCGGAGCCGCCTACTCTCGGATGTTGTTCTCTGTCCGATAATTCACAGTTTCTGCTCCTGATCGAACACAGTCCAGTCTGGGACGAGAAGCCGGGATGAGTGTTGGACCATGGTACGCTCGAGAGCTCTAACAATTGTGTGAGAGCGGGCTTCAAACATCCTCGTTTTGAATGGAACAGTGGTTCTGAAACCATCCTGACCCATCGACCCCCTGGATCCACCTCTCGAACGTCAATGTGTGTACAGATTCACCCCGGAATCACCTCTGCAAATTTGAGGTCGATATCGACCACTTCGACAACCTATTTTAATAGAACACCAACCGCTTCGAGACTATTGATTCAAGTATTTCATGGTTCCGATTGTCACGATGACGGACGATGAGACCGACGAAGATACCGCCTTCAGTGTCAGAACTACGTGAGCATCGTGAAGAATACACATTACCCGCGGGGAATAAATCGAATTCGACTCTGTTTCCATGATTTTCGTTCACTTTCTCCACGTGAGCTGCGAGAAAGGTACATGGATTATCATGCCTTCTATCATGAACAAACACCTGTTCCAGGGGTCCACCCGATTCATTGGACCGCTTTCCAGGCTAACGGCGGCTGGATCCAATAGATAGTTTCCACCGTATCCCCATTTTAAACCGAAAGATCAAACCAAGGTCCAGAAATACCCAAAACAGAACAGCTGATTGGTCCATGGAACCTCGAGGGAATCAAATATGAGTTGTCAACCGCCGCTAGCCAAACTTTGCGGGAGTAAGACTTGATTATCCTCAGGGAAACCTTCGCCGTCGTCCCAGGCAGAGCTCTGGAGCGGGACCCGAGAATCCTTCTAGTTAAAGGCTACAGTGGTGCTGAGCTGCATCGGAAGCAGCGTGCTTAACAGGTAGAGCAGCGGAGCTGAAAAACGGCCGGTCCAGAGACGCAGATTGTAGGATAAAAAAAATCGCGCGGTGCTCGCTCTGAGCTATCACGCGGAGGCCTTTAGGCGGAGAGCGACAACCGAGATGAAACGGTTCCCGGTAAACAATAGGACAAACTACACTTTCTGAACCCAAAAGTACGGTGCTCCGTGGTTTCAACTCATCACGCATACCTCTGTGGGAGACAGATTGTTGACACGTCATCCAAGTCAGCTGTCTTGACGCGATTTTCGGTATGTACAGAGTAAAGAGAACGAAGATATCCTGGAAC
Organism: Phytoseiulus persimilis; assembly: GCA_037576195.1. Taxonomy (NCBI): domain Eukaryota; kingdom Metazoa; phylum Arthropoda; class Arachnida; order Mesostigmata; family Phytoseiidae; genus Phytoseiulus; species Phytoseiulus persimilis. The sequence continues at coordinate 30,942,721 of CM075103.1, forward strand.
TCTGCTGCCTGCTTTTTCGTATCCGAGCATTGAACTCAGCTTCTCATGCACTGATCGTTACTGTCAGGAGTATCCTGAGGTCAGTGCCTCCAGGACTCCCCTGTTGCTTAACCACAGAGAACTCGATCCAACGGAGCCGGAGAGGTCAGCAGATCACGAAAACGGCTCATCAGCGACGCGCTGAAGATGCTCCCTTCATTTTCCTTAATTCTGACTCGATATCTTGCTGGTCGCTTCCCCGAGAATATGATGAATGAATCACTGGGGGAAACTGTCCGCGCGCGACGGCTCTGTGGAAACTCGGGTAGTTCCGAGACAACCAGATTCGTGCACAGAACTTTCTCGAAACCAGCACTTTCCGATGACGAGGAAACACCGTGCATTAGGCTGTGTTCCGACCAGGGGCCGTTTACTCTTGACAAGGGAGAAGAATAGTCCGACGATCAGGATGTGAGATGGAGATTCATCTCATTCGAGAGACTCAACGGTTCGAAAATTCCAGGGATGCCGATGGGAGCTCGTAAAACGCCTTTTAGTGGCAAGAAGAAGAAGGAACAACTGAAGGTAGTGCTCTCTAATCCCGAACTTGAGTATTTGAAAGGGCATCCGGTTCGTCACAGAATCAGTGTGGGAATTTTTGGAAACCTCTGGGATGTGTTGAACAACGCACAGTACAACAGCGAGAGAACTGATGGTTTGAGATTCTCATGTGACTTTCCCACAGGCGAAGCGAGATCAGAAGGTCCGGACTCAAAGCACCTCCAGAGATGATCCTCGTTCGAGTGGCGAGAATCGGCGCTCGAAATCGGCTTCGGTTTTGAGCAGCTCCAAGATCCCTTTGAAACCAAACACTGGCGGCAAAGAATCAAACTCAAGGAAACAGAGGTGACGACAGTCAGAGAGATGTCTGTCTGAGCAGCTAACGCGCACATGACCGGACCTTCCGACTTTCTGTTCTCACACTCCGCTTCTGAGATAGCAGGGCCCTGAACGTCTCGTCTCAAATACTGAATAATCAATTCCAGATACGCTCTGCTTTTTCAACAAATGACCCCTGAGGAAATTCTCGAATTCAAGCAGAGAAGCAGAGAAGCCTTCCTGTACAAAGGGCCGGTGAGACCTCCAACAATTATGTCATCCGAATCATTTTGATGCTGCGTGGGCCGTTTTCGTGACCCAAAAGCTGAATGAGAATTCTCAAACTCCAGGACGCTTTATATTTCACACCCGGCGATGTGCCCAACTTGCCTTTGCCAAAGAGACCGCTCTGGGATCAAACTTGGTCAAAGAAGCAGCTCGAAGAGGCGGAAGCTAAATACTTCCGGATATTCGTTGATCAGGTTTGTTGCTCTAAGCCGAGCTCGTAGGGACCGTCGTCCTGTTGAGTTCGGATCCGACATTGTTGGTTTTCCGCGGATGGTACGGGGATGTTCTTGAGTTTCCGATTCTCCCAACAGTTACTGAAGGATTACCCGAAAATATCGTATTTCGAGATGAATCTCGAAACCTGGCGGCAACTTTGGCGGGTTTTGGAAAAAAGCGACATTCTGTTATTGATCGCAGACATACGGTAGGAGATCAGCGAGTCTCGATTCTTGGATATGAAGCTCTTCATGGACAAAAACATGATGCTGTGCTGGAACTGTTCCACCCACCGGAACGTGTGGAGTGATCGGCAGAGGGTGAAAATTCCAAGTTTTATCACAGTTTTATCGCTGCAGGTACCCGATAATCCATGTCCCGATTTCGCTCATCGAGCACATAAAAGAGTTGGGGAAACAACTCATCATCGTATTAAACAAGGTGAGCAAATCTTCGGGGTGCATCGAATGCAGAGGCGGAGTGACGCGAGTGGTGCTCGGGGAGAAACTCCAAAACTTCAATAGCGACCACCAAAATAAATCACCGCAGAGAAATCCCTCGCCCGCAATTTAGTTCAATTACTTGGTCATCACTTGGCTCGCTCAAAATTCGAGAGCCGCGTCGCTCTTTCGTGAAATATGGCGTAATGGACTGCTTGTAAGCTTCAAGGAGACCCATCTTTCGGATTACGAGAAGAATTTTCTCTTAACGCGGAGTCTCCTTCTCAGATTGATCTGGTTCCTCCTGAGCTCACGGCTCATTGGGTACAATATCTGGAAGCGGAACATCCAGGCATCAAATGCGTTCCTTTTGCCAGTTACGCTGGCTGCAAGGCTCTGAGTGAGTTCAGTTATCTATCATCGTCATCTACCTCAAAGAAGAGCTCCCGGTAATCCCATTCAGAGGGATCCCATCCTGGGTATCCATTAGTCCGAAATTCATGAGATTGCGCCTTTCACTTCAGATCGAGGACGACGAGGAAAGCTGCATTCACCCGTTGACTCCTGCTTGGCGCTCCTTTCTGCCGTCAAACAGATCGTCACAGAGCATCGAATCGAGGTGAGATATCGGAATACATTGATTCTAACGGGGTCGGGTTCTCAAGCAGGGAGCGTTCTCTCGAACGGTCATATTTTCCGAATTATTCTCGCCTTAGATCAGCTGAGTTCATTGAGTGAAGATGTGAGCAGAATTTGGAGTGATGAGAAATTCTCAAGTTCGGCCTCCTGCGACATTGAGGCTCGTCAAAATCAATCCTTCGAGGCTCGATTGATCATGATCGTCCTTTCCGCTTCTCGATAACTGAGTGGTGCCGCTCCCTCCCCCTCCTTAGAACGTAGGGAGGTGGCGCGTGTATTGGAATATCCTGATTTCTCCACTACTCTATTGAGAATATTTCCACCGTATCCTGCTTACAGGCAGACTTGACATCATGGGAACAGAAAATCCATGAGGATGGCCAAATCGAGGATGAGAGTGAACCTTTACAGGTCAGTGATGCGCCGCTGATTCCCGTACACTGATGCTTCCCCTCTGATACTGCTCAGTGACTCCCAACCCCCCTTATCTGTTCTTGCAGATTGGGACTGTAGACGAGCACGGAGAGCCTACCCAACCTGCGGCCAAGTTCTTGACCATCGGTATGGTTGGACATCCAAACGTAGGGAAGAGCTCTGTTCTCAACGCCCTCATCGGGAAAAAGGTCAATGATTCTTGAGCCTGAATCGAAACTCGTCTACAAGGCAATTCCTCGTGACCGCCATATCTGAGTGTGTACAGGATTCGGGTCAGCTGATGTTTCTCATCTGTGACTGCAGGTGGTCTCTGTGTCGCGGACCCCCGGACACACGAAGTATTTCCAGACTTACTTCCTGACGAAGAATTTGCGTCTTTGTGACTCACCAGGAATCGTTTTCCCCACGATGCATCCGAGAGAGCTGCAGGTTTGTGAACCAATGATTTTGGGTTGAATTCTTTGGCTGGTGAACGCATGGAATACGAGTGTAGAGTTCTGACTTCGTTTCCAGGTGATATCCGGTAGCTTCCCAGTTTCCCAGCTCAGGGTACCGTTGACGGCGGTGCAGTATGTGGCCGAGCGAGTCCCCGTGAATCGAATTCTCAAGTGAGGCTCCTGCAACTTTTCTAGCCGATCGTGGAATTCCACACGCGGTAGTTCTCATGTATCCTCCGCTTCCTCCCATAGTCTTGAAAAAATCGAAACTGACTCGTCAGACTGGACCACCTACGAGATCTGTCAATCCTTCGCCGAGCAACGAGGCTACATGACTGCCATGGCCGGTCGCCCTGACGTCAACAGGTCGGTCACCGAATATTGTTCCCTGATCTTGGGGGTTAGTGCGGATGGATGACGCTCGGACTTGTGCACGCTCTGGACGCGTTTGCATTAGAGAGCATGAGTGGCTAGATATTTGTTGATTCATGGAAAATCAAATTCAGGGCTGCGAATCAAATTCTGAGGATGGCTCTGGACGGACGCACCATTTGTGTAGCTTTCAAACCGCCGCAAGACAAAGACTTCGAAGCGGACCCGATACTCCTGGAGAAGATCACCAAGGTGAGTTTGCAACGGATGCTCCTTTTCCGGTGTTTCGCTCTGTCATGCGAGATCATTGGAAACTATGGATTGGGTGGGTTCCGTTGCGGATCATTGAATTTGCAGCTGCGCGGAGAGAAAATTGCCGAAGAAGAAGAGGCTGTGGAGATTCTCGATTCGACCGAGGAGGAAGAGGATGACGAGGATGGGGATGATGACGATAGCTCCGCAGAAGATAGCGACAACGGCGATGACGACCACTTGAAAACTCGCAAAGCTCCGAAGAAAACTGTCGCTCAAGTGACGAACAAGTTCGCTTTCCTCATGACGAGGAGCAGCGATGACGATTCCGATGACGGAGGGGATGCAGGCACAAGTAGATAACCAGGAGAGATGACTCCAACATAAGTACTCTAAGGAGATTCTCCCCCACCGCGATCCTCGTGTGATGACTCAAGGTGCCAATTCCGAGCACGGAGGCAGAAACAACTAATCTCTGTCAGGTAGTGATGCGAATTTTCTCAAGTCTCGGTGAGGGGCGACGATGGACCATTTTCCGGCTCTTCATGTTCGAACCGAGCGTGGCTCATCGAGCCTGGCTCATCGAGAACTCTCCATTATGTCAGAGAAGCCTCAATGACTGGACATCTCATTATTGCCAAATAAAATCAGTCGTTTGGAATCGAGCAAGCATGCTTCTGTCGTCTGCGGGTGAGGCGTACTCGAGGAGTGCGTTCCCCTCCACTTTCCTGAACAGCTCTTCTGAACATCAGAGCCCAACTCCAGACATTGGCGCGCAACAGCTTACGCCACCTGTTTCCGAAAAGTCGAACTGCGTCGAGCCTGGCGTGAAAGGGAGCCATATTTCCTCGGCGACTGAACGGCTGAAATACGTTGACAGAGATGGATTCGGGAGTTCCGAACATAGCGGCAAAACACATTTGTTCTATGAAATCACTTGGGAGCTTGGACAGAAATTTCCCCATCCGACGACCCGGGATCGCCGGACTGTCGACGGATGGGCCCGATTTCAAATGAACTACTGGACTATCGATGAATCTTTCTCTCCGCAGCCTCGGTCAAGCTAGCTTACTCGATTAGAAATATAGGTTTCCGGTCGGACCTTGTTGGACAGGAACTTGAGTAGACCGCAACTATTCGTGAACGTTCCAGAGAATCACACGAGCCCCAGGATACGTACGAGAACCTCGAACTCGGCAGGGCGGTCCAGTTAGGTCGGGAATTTTTCCGCCATCAGTTACTCAGAGCACAGTGGGCGGATCTCAATTTTTTTACTATGGTAGTATATTCGACTACATTTTGGAGCCAATCAATTGTCCATATCATTCTTCGTTGCATTGTGATCCCAGGTTGACGTAAATTGGCCACTTTGTCCTCCCCTGAAATTTGAGGCGCTCGCCAATTTTCGCTTGGCGTGCTGTCGAGGGGTATACATATGACAAAAAAAAGCCACCATGTGCTACCATCATCCCGCTCTCAACTGGGAGGAACCAACGAGCCAAAACATGGAAAAGTCACCTCGGAAAATCGTTGGTTTCTGGTGTTTTCGCCGGAAACCGATCATGGGGACGGGAGCGGAATTTCGATGAAATAAACAATTCCAGAATCCGCCCACTGTGCTCTGAATGACGGCCAAAAGTAAAATGGCGAAAAAAACCCGACCTAGCTCGACCAGTCTGTCAGTCTCGGGAAGGCAGAAGATTCATCGCAGGCACTTGAAGAAATTCCCTTTAACCAGGGTCTCGTCACATGTATCCCACCGTCGGGGTACAGCACGCTATTTTCAGGTTTCCGGGGTCGAAGAGGACATCCATCGATTCTCGAAAACTTTAGCCATGGATGGATGGATCGGAACTCCTCTGATTGTGTGCGGCGCCCAGAATGATAGAAAAGCACGTGCATAAGCGAAAGAATCATCGGTCGCCTCTGAAACTGAAGTAAATAGTTTCGTCAGCGCCGGTGGTTCGCGATTAGCCCCACTATGCAACAGCGTTTCCTCGAAGCATTGCCGATCGTCCCTCTCAGGCCAGTTTTCGTAATTTGTGAGGTTCAGACGAGTGGCCCCCGACTGACTAGTTATTGTGCCCCATGCATTGTTGCCTCGTCGCATCTCTCGCGACTGAGCTGAGAACCCGAGTGCAAGACCGTTCTACAATACGAGAGTTTGGATCTGGTTTTACAGCCAAGACCTTCCAATGCTATGGTTCCACAGCAAATTTTTCTCTCCTTTAATGAGGGACCCGAACTCATTTTGGCAACCACAGTTCTTGCAGCGGTGTGTCATACACACGCGGATGAGAATGAATTCCTAGATGGAAAACGTCACTTTCATGAGGAGCGGAACTCGCAGTCGGAACATCTGGTGCATCATGTAAAAGCGCGGAGATGAGCGTCCATTGCGACGGAAAACCTATCTGAGTGGGCGGATGCCATACGTTAGGAGCAAATGGAATTCTCGTCACAAATTTGACTACATTAGGTCATGTCACGCTGCATAGGTATTTCACCATGTTTACTGGGTGTAAGAATAGCTATTGTACATTACATGAAGATCAACTCAGATCGTGTCGACCAGCGTCACCCAAGATGGCAGCGATTTGCCAACTGCCGCAACATTGCCCCTCTGCAGCTCAAGCGCCTCTGCAGTGGGGGCTGACCCGCTCTCTTGTCTTCAGGAACTAGCTCGAGCAGAAACTCTCTGCTTCTTGAGTTGTTTCACTGCCCATTGGCAACTCCAGTCATTCCCAGAGGGACGGTTGGCCCGTGGCCTGTCTGGATCGCTCCCAAAGCAAACGAAATCTCTCCATTCTCCTCTATGTGCTTGTTCAACAGGTGATACAACGGAACGCAACGGTTATTGTAGGCGTCTCCCTACTTCATGATCCATGTGGAGCCTTCGAATTCCGGGGGACTTAGTATTACGAAGTTCTCCCCGGTCGGATCCAGGCCAGCGGGAGACTCAGAGCATACGGCATACAGCAGTAGCTCGGCGCTTTTCAAGTGGAAGGAGCTGTTCGACGTCACTGCTAATATCCCGTCTGGCATGCGAATTGGAGGTGCTGTCTGTCGTACGGTAGAGTGGTGATCACCTGGGTGGTGCCCGCTAGCTAAGATAAAGGGTCTCGTTTTGGGTGGAGAAAGTACTTCCGAGGAGAACGATCGAGATTCCTGTGACCTCACCACCCGCTTTGCAAGAGTGGCTACTGTTGCACCATCGCGCTCGGTCCCGCATGGTCGTTCTGCAATAACGGAAAGATCACACAAATCCCGGCGTAAAACTCTGAGGACTTGTATCCACCGCCGGAGTAGTCCCTGTCCGTTGGTTGCGGCTCATTGCGGTACGCTCCAGTCTCACTGATGTCTCTGTAATCGGAGTTAAGATTCGTAGACTCGTTTCCCCCACGACCGGCTCCCAGCTCATGAGGGTAGCCTTTGCTTCAAACACTCGACGCAATCAATGGAATCGAAATCAGCCCAAATAATGACTGCTCTTCCGAACGACGCTTGGAATGCATGGGTTGATCCACCGTCGACTACGACGACGACAGTATTACCAGCATGGAGACCGCTCGGTTACGAGAGGACTTTCTCGTAGCCGTCGCGTCCGTAGCTGCAGCACCGTGTAGCAACAGCGGCGTCGGTGGCGGCCGCAGCGAAACCTTCTCTCCCTCACGGGAGAACGACAGCGCACCAACCAGCGCGCTCACAACATCGAGTAGACCCAGAAGTAGTTGCGAGCACTAGTCCTCCCAGGACCTCGGTAAGTATCGGTCGTCTCTCAAGTTCCCACCAACCACTGGCTGATGGTTCAACCGTTTAAGCGCAGTTCTTCCTCGCAGCCAACGAAGCTCTGTAACTGAGTCCAAGGAAGCCGACCACTAAGCCACGATGTCAATCACTACGAGCTCCATCCCCATCAGACGACTCGTAACGGATCCCAGCCAACTGCCATCTGATTATTCTCAGACGCCGGGAGGCACCTTGTTCAGCACAACCCCGGGAGGTGCGTAGTCCGAACTTCGAGCTATCGCATGACTCTAAGCGATCGCCGGCGATGACATAAAACAAACGACGAGGCAGTGAACGGGGTTACCTGTTGAGCGCACCTTTGTCATCAGTGTTCCACCGGTCTAGGTATCCCTATTGACCGAGTGTCTAGTGCGTATTTGACCCTGAGCTCGTCATCCCGGAGAGTATCGCCTTTAACAAGAGCCCTCCCGCGACTCGGGACCGACACCAGGTCTCTATGGAGCTAGGGAAATGATGCAGTTCTATGAGCACGAAAATTTCAACATCCACTCTCGGGTGCTGGCAGAGTTGAACTTTCCTGGTCCATGAGTCAGCGAGTGCCTCGCGGACGACAACATGTGCGCGCTCTCCTCTGCCCGCGTGGCTCTATCCTTTACTGCGTTGTTGTACCGCGGCGGCTCGCTCCCTAACTCGGTTTGTGTTAGGATACTGAGCAATGTGCGGCGTTCAACGTTGTCCTCGCCGTCGGTCGCTGTTGTCGTTGGGGCGGCTGCCTTTCGAGAGCTCACCGGTGGCTCGAGCCGCTGAGCAGTCAGCCCGACTGCCTTGCCGCCGGCCGGCCGGCCTAACTGCCTGACCGAACACTTAGCGCCTGTTGCCGCTTAGCGGCGGCGTTGGCAGTAGCCGGCGATTTTCTTGCTGTTGCTGCGTAGAAAACGAAGCCGACCACGACGTGTTAGCTGCGGCTGCTGTCGACATCGTCGCTCCGCGCGCTGTTTTGCTTCCTGGTGCCGCGTCGTTGACGCCGCCGCACCTGCGCCATGACGGCTTTAAAGATCCAGGAGATATTGGGAAAGTAGTGACGAAGTACGAAAGCGTTCGATATTGGCCAGTTCGGATCTGCGTCGTTCGCCTTCCAGTAGATCTGCCAGGTTTCCGCGCCATCCCGATAACGGAGTCATCGGCGCTCAGTCACTGAGCCGACTGAAAATCATTTACGCATCGACGCGGAAATCTGGCTCCTGAACTGAAGTCGTCGTCTCTGGCTGGTTCTGATTGAGGATGTCGTGTTCAGCGGCCGCCGACGGAAAACTCCGTCATGGCCAGCTCGTGGGGAGGAATTCGGGTTGCGGCGTATTTTCGAGAGACGCTGTACGATTGGCCACGTGACTAGGCGGAAGTATGAATGAACAGGAATCGTGATGATGAGCTCATTCGGAGCCATATCCGTTTATTGAGCGACTTATGCGGAGCAGTTGGCTCGCCGGAGATGGCGATCGCTTGCCTCTCCGGGACAGCGGGAACTCGTTGAGATCATGAATCATACCAACGGTGAACGTCCCGTTTCGGAGGAGACTCCTCAAATCAAATCGAGCTCACTCTGTCCACGTCGCATCACTCCGCTATTCTCACAGAGCCGACGGTTCAACTGGTTCAGTTATCGGAGTCGAGTTGTTCTTCGAGAGCGGTGTAGAAACGTTTTGGTCGAGGTCGGTCTTGTGAGAACCCTGACGAAAGCTCTGAGGGAAATCGCGACTGTTTTTTAAGCATCGCCTTCAGGACGTAGTTCCCAGACGCCTCGAGGACATTGCTCTGTTGAAAGAGTGCGACTTAGCTTTTGTCGCCGACGATCTGTTGTGAAAGGTGTCCTCCAGTTTGAAACAAGACATCGAGAGCCGACCGGGACCGCCGCCTAGCATCACGTTTAACGAATGATGTTTTTCGAAACCGGCTCGGAGGCTCACCGACGGCTGTGTAATTGGAGATCAGCGAAACGGCAACGACAACAACACGCTAACGTCAACGAACGAGCAGATATACCGTGGACGTTTATCGCGAGCAGATCAGTGGTGATGTCGAGCGCGACATAAATAATAGGTCGACCACGAACCCCAGCTCGTATCGATAATAATTGGCGACTTCCACGAGCCGACCTGGTAGCGATCGAGTGCCGTTTGTTGCACCAAGTCGAGTCGATTAATCCCTCCAGAATCCGATTGTTCCATGACAAAAAATATCAAGGCTGAAGTCAATAAGCACAACGATTGCGGCCAGTATAGCTTGTGAGGCGTCAATTGAAAGTCGCACTTGTGCGCTCTTAGGGAACCCATGGCGACGAGGAGCGCGACTTACGATTCACGGCCCAAGGCATGCTCAGCATCTGTTCTCGAACTCGTGTGACAAGTTCGATTGGAAAGTAAACCTAGAATGAGCGGGCGAAGACGCTGTCGAGTTTGAGTCGCGGATTGGACGAGGGATAAATAGATACATCTGACAGGCAGTCAGCCATCTATGCATTGGTCTTGCTTCTCGTAGCAGCTGCGGAAGTCCCTGGCAGAGCGCTTCAAGATCGGTCATGTGCTCGAGCCTTACTTCCTGATTCGGAAATGCGGTGTTCTGAAAAGTTGTGGAACGTTTATGTCGTTCGTGAGCCTTGACCATCGAAAGGAAGAAAGAGCTCCAAAAGAGAAGTCGGACATCCGATCATAGGGAATCAGCGAAAAAAAAAACTCGGGAATCCCTCAAGACGTTTGCACATTCCAGGAACTCGAATTGTTTACGACAGAACATTTTTGTTGTCGCTACAACAGTCGCCGTTGTCCCAAACGCCGCCGTCATTGCCCACTATCCCGGGTTGCACAGTGCCAAAGGTAAGCAATGTCCGTCTGACCGGTGGAACGCTTCCGATAGATGAACAGAAGTCGCGTTTCAATTCTACTAGCTCGAAGTTCGAGGCTCAGAATGCGCTATGATAGCGATCATGCTCATTTTGAGCTGCGACTGTGCAGACGCTGTTCTGTTTCCCGCCTTGCGAATCATACGGCCTACGAACGGTTAGTTTGGACTCGAGAGATTGGCTCCACAATTCATAATAACCTTCATGAAACTGCCGTAAGCCCATGATTACTGGCGCACTCGTCCCGAGTTTGACTGTGTTGTTGTTATCGCTCCACTTCCGCAGTTCCTGGCAGCCCTATAGCGGCTCGTGGAACGAATCTCCGGCGAGCTTGCTTTCACTGGCCTTGAGGATCCGGAGAGCCTTGTTCGATATGGGAACTCTTTCCTCGCTTCCTCGTATAGAGGAGCTGACTGGCAATCGATCTCCCTATTCGAATAGGTTCTCCGCTCACGAAGGGGACTCGCTCTCAGGGAATACTTGGGAAGCCTATCGGAGCATATTGACACACAGTCGGTTGTTAACAGTACTGATTTCTTATATCTACAGGGATCTCTCTCGGTCTCACCGAAGAAGGAATCTCATATGCCACAGGCTGTCGACCGTCGCAGCAGTAAAACAGGTAGAGACTGCAGTTTATATTGGTCACTCTCTCAGGAGAAGTTGAATGCCTCATGGGAATGGTTAGCTGAGTGCTTCTCGTTCACAGGTGCCGATGATGAGCAATTCGCCATAGATATCTAGTCATTCGGACGTTTCGAGGATTCGAACACTCCATCAAAGAAGAAGAAGAGACGGTTGTTGGAGTGAGAAAAAAATTTTCCGTGAGCTGCTGGATTTCCCAGTTTTCGCTTCCCTGACGGCATGATGTACTTTGTTCCCATGGAGCTCGCTCCTTGGGAAAGGCGGCTCCCGGATGATTCGGAAACCAGCAGAGAAACGGATGCCGAAGACATGTCGCGTTTTTACAATTTTTCGAAAGCGATGAACTAACGAACTGGAGTATCGGGTCCTAGTGGCAGGGAGGAGGACGCTACGAGACCCGTGGGGAGGCTCCACTGTACTTGGAACGATTTTGAACAACGACATTACTGAAACCCGCCGCCACGAAGTTCTTGTCTATGAGGTTACGAGGAACTTACGATGTTCTGTCAATTTGGGGTTTCGTCCTGCAGTCAAAGGCGGAACGTTGATGAGAAATGTGCCCTGGAGAGCAAAACCAACGTTGACTCATTGTTCTCATGTATGATCCTTCGAGTGTTGGAGAACATACCCACACATAAAAACATCACGCATAGACCAAGTATTCTGACCATGGGATGTTAAATTTGACTGTGTTTAAGACGACAAATTGGACGTGTCATATCAGACGATTACTCCTGATCTGGAATGAATGCTCGAAGGACGTATCCAAAAACTGCCGCTTGTCTCCGACATGGATCATCCCCAGATCGAGGGGAAAAGACAAAAAAAAAGTGAAATGACTAACTTCAAATGTAAATAAAATGTTGAATTTACATATTCCCTTTGGCGTTTCACTCTTTTCCAAGACGCTCACCCAAAAGGGTTTATTCGATTCTCTACGAGTTTTTTTTGCCTTCTGCTCGCACAAGCGTTCCACTCGCTTTCCGGGATGGCCCCAGATCACAGGCGCGAATCGACCATCTCCCACACCAACAAGCTCGTCAGTAATCCGAAGAATAACAGCGAGGTGAATTCAGCCGTCGTGCGGAGTTCCACGTTGATTCTTTCGAGCAAACAAACGTAGCTGCTTTGCTGACGGAGGAGGATCAGGGCTTGGAAATGCGGAGCCGGTTCCCAATCTGGTTTTCTGGAGTGTTTCGTGAACGTCGCACAAGTTTCGGGATGCGTTGCGGATCGGTGTCATACAAAACCACACTAAAGATGCGCGGCGAAAGGAGTGGCTCATCACCGCGTACAGTGAGTCGCTCGGAAAGCGTCCTCCATGATCTACTTAAGGGCTCCTCCTCTCAGCCATCCCCGAAGAAGTGCTAGATAGGAAGGGCTCATTTGGCTGCCGGCAACGGTATGCCGACCGGTTGCCTTCCGACATATATTTCGAGAAGGAGAAGTATGTGTACATCTAGCTCTCGGTTGAAGTGGAGCAAGAAAATTTTTCTCCCAAGAAACGCGATTAGCGAGCTCAGATTCTGTCTGTTAACACTCTCTCGGGGCCTTTGAAACTCTTACCCGAAACTCCCGAGCGCGTCCCAGAGCCTTTTCATTGCCAGTGCCGGACAACTAGGTTCTGAACGAAGCCAGCCAACGACCCGACAATGTTATTGTTTCTACGGAATACCAGGCAGTTCTTTGTTCGTTTTGACGTGACTCGCGCCGGGGAGGGGCCTTGAAAGTCGTTTACGTCCAGCCGAAGTTGTTTCTCTCTCGCGACGCATCAGCAGACTTTTTCTTTCGGCAAATGACGATTCCGCGGCGATGACCACCGCGTGATGCCGTACTCCGTCTGGCCAAGTTCAGGATATCGAGCCACTCCGAAGGGCTAGCATGGCTGCCCTGTGTCGGGCTGGCACTCGCTCGAAGTTTGAAATGTGCCCTGGAATCAGAGAGTCGCTCGTCAAATATACTCCATTTCTGTTGCTCTTCTGCCTCAATGACGTATCAAGTGGAGTCTCTTTCGGATTTATTTACTTCGCTTCGAGAAGAGAGAACAGGATATCGAGCGCAGATCTGGCATAAGGCGATGGAAACATGTTGTCGTGTTGATCATTGCTTGGTCGAACGTTACAGAGTGTTATTGCATGGACGAAAACCTGATTCGTTTCGTCCGCGGCGTCGAGTCCGGATCCGAGCTCAGATCCGAACGCGCATGTGTCTCCCGCAGCCTCGTACGGCCGACACGCAAGGGCGCCGCGGGCCCCTGTGGCCACATAATCGATTTCGAGTGAGGTTAGAGTGAACCGAAGCCAATATGACCCCCCGAATGGAATGAAAAGCACAACGTCACATTCTCCTGATAAAGCGTAACGCTGAAATGTCAGGCAGAAACAGGTTTATAGCAGGGCCACTGAGTTCCTGCCTAAGGACTTGGCGGTCAAGGCTCAACGAGGCAGAGCAGCGACGGTTAATAGCTCGCTGGCTCGAGGGACAGCCTGACCGGTGTGGGGTGGATCGTTTACGTGAAAGACTCTGTTGATGAACATCAACTTTATTCAATTCGAGTCGTGACTCTGGTGTTTACAGCGAAGCTCGCATCGAGATGGAAAGATGGAGACCTCTGACTAGGCATAATTCACTTTTATACACGTTGGTTCCCGATGTTGATTGTGATAATGATCATCTGACATCATAATTACGAGTATGCCCAAATCAGGTGTCGGTAACTGATGGATAAGAGACCACTCAGCAAGATTGCTGAAGTTACTTCCAGGAAACATTTTTTTTGCGAACAACCTGAACAGCGACCTCACGTTCCACATGGCGTTTCACATTAGGACGCGAGAAGGTGAACTCTCGTTTCACCTAACGAGGATTGAGCGAGTCAACGAGGAAACTCAGCGAGGGCGGGCCCCATCATCGCCCTGAGAAATCCCTTGTTAGCTAGCAGAACGAAGAGTCGGGATAGCGGATGAATCCGGACCTCCAAAGTCAACCTGGAAAGCTCGGATCCAAGAATCCCCTCTCATAAAAAGACCCACGCCTGAGGGGGAAGCGCCCTTAATTCCCCGATCGTGTCTCGGAGCACACGTGTCAAGACGATGGTGAGAGGATCACTTCCCAGTTTGCGAAACTCTGCTCAAATGTGCTTCCATTCGAGAACGAAGGGAACCGAATGTGCAGCCGGAACTTAAGTTTTCTGGTCCGCTCAGTGGTCGCCTGCGTGTTCTCCTTCGTTTCTGGGCAGCATTGCCGTCCGTAGTTTTGTGACCTGGCAGTTTTTCATGCAAATACCAGCTGCATGGGAAAAATTGCTGCAACACAAAGCGCATGCAGTACCAACACTCTGAGCAGCCGATCATCAGACCAGAACCTGAAAATCTTGCTGAACGTAGGTTTGAGCCTTGATTTTGTGGGGCTTTCTCTGCTTTCAACGATGATTTGCGCCGATGTATCCCGGCGCTGCGACGATGCCGAGTGATGATGAGTCTCATGACGATAGGGTCAGCTTTCCAAAATTCGCACCTGAGTGAGAGCCATGAGACTGTCGCTCCATCCGAGATGGAACCCATAACAGTGCCGTGGGCAAACTTGACCTCCAGACCTCCCCATCGGAATTTCCCGTCATGCGTCATATCGCAGACATTTGGATCGAGTCCTGAAATTCGAGCGCACAGAAATACCGAGGAACCTTTAAGCATTTCGCAGTGAGCGTGATAAATCCTACCTGAAAGCCATTCGCTCGGCGAAAGCAGATGTCGTCTCTGGCTTCGCATTGAAATCAGCTCTGAGCGACTTCTGAGTAGGAGGGCTAGCCGTCAAACTTTTCCCCTTCCGGGCAAGATGAGTCCATACTGCCCTTAGGCGCGAGAGGAGACCGAGTATCCGCACCGTTCGAGGAATCCGTGTCTCTCGCGGTTCCAACTCTGCGATTGCATCTACGAAACCGAATTCGCCCCGTCGACGTTGATCTGCGGCTTGTCACCCTATGAAATCCGATGTGGAGTAAAACGATCACAGATATCGTCAATAATAATAGGACGCAGAAATATCCGTTGTCTGGCGAGTTGTCGTCGACGCAGAAAGTTCACTTGATGTGGATTGAGGAAAAGAAGTTCACATAGGACGTGAGACAGAGTCGTGGCACTTGTTAACAAAAACGAGTCGAGGAACGTATAATCGCGAATCTTTCAGGGTTCGATTCCGCGAATTTATTGCATCACTCTCGATGAATCCGTTCCTGTACCCGTCAGTTTCACTACGGCTCCCTGAACGCTCAGTCGGCCTGATACTTTGTGGGCTCGCGGACAGCCCTGGTCTGATTCCATCGTTTCAGAGAGTAGTTGAGACTCGCGTCCAATATTCTCTGTTTTCGACGTGCTCAGGCTTGATGAGGAGAGAACAGATGGTTCCAGGATCATTCGTATCTCATTGCTGTTCTCCGATTGTTCGAGCGGGAGCGCTAGCTGCGATCCAACAGTTTCTCCATCGAAGCAGCATGGATGTTTCGCTGCCTCTCATGGCTGGAAACCTATCTCAAGGCTATTGGGATGATTCTTCGAAGATCATGAGGTTCCCACTCCCATCCTCGAATACACTTGCGTGACCCATCCACTGGAGTCGCGGTTCGTTGATCACGGGGCATCGATTTGATTTCGACTCGTCTCGTTGGCGCGTTCGGTTCCGAAACATCGGCGAGTCATCACACCGAGGCTCCAGGGCAGAAAGATCCGCCAAGATCTTCTTGAAATCGATGTGTTTTTTGATGACATCCGCCGCGGATTCGAAATCCTGAATGCGAACCATCGTGTTCTGGTATTCATGATAGCACTGGAGGATGTCCCGTCGATAATCTCGATAGCCTCGATCGAGGGAGCTGGACTGTTCCAGCAGTCGAATTATCAGCACGGTCTGGTATTTGAAAAGAATGACGAGATCTTCGGATAAGTGACTGAACGCGATTAGCACTATGGTGCTACAGAAATCATTTCTCGAGGCTTTGGAGAACAAAAACAGAGGGCAGAGCTGCTCTTGGACCACGTCGATCCTCCGAATGGCTTCGTCGAGACGGAGAACAGACACAGCGCTGAAAAGTACGCTTCGTTCCTCACCACAAAAATCCACCAGTATTTCGCCGCTCGAACTCAATCGGACGTTGAGGTATTCCATGTACTTTTCAATGAAAATTCCCATCGTGCAGTCCGCCGGCAAGCGCATCTTGGGGTTTCGACGGAAAGTGCAGCCGGTGACGGACAAGTACCGCAGAAAGTTCTCACTTCCAAAACACAACAAGTGGTGGACGATGACCAGCGCTTTCAGAGCCACGACGCCGTGGGAGTGCTCGGTCCTTCTCTTCAGTAGACTCGCCAACCGGCCCAATGACACTGTGGGACTTTTCGTGTAAGAAGCCAGGGAGGCCAGATACTTCGGTTTGAGTGTGACGGAACCCTTCGTCGTCGCCTTGAGAATCAGTCTGTTTGGATCTTTGAATGCTGCGAGGAACGCCATCGGTGGAGTTGCGACGAATGGGAGACCTCTCTGTTCCGCGTGAATCGTGTATCCAGGAAGTGATTGATCCCGAGCTGCGGAAACAGGCTTATTTTAGGCTCCCTAGAAGCGATGGATCGGTTGCGACAAATCCCGAGGTCCGATAAGAGGCCGTGATCCATGAGAAAACGCCGGATGACGTGTGAACCATGCGAGAAACATCTCCGTTTCGTGTAAGCGACGAAGGAAACATGCAAAATGTTACTCGCTTCGGTCCATGTCTGGAGCGAATAGGACCGCCATTCTCGGATTGAGTTGGGCTCCCCCGCCGAGTTTTCCCCGCATCGTGCAGAGACACCGCTGCCGTAGGCACGTATACCGTGACCTGACTGCCAGACGTTTGAGAGCATCCAGCCCGGACTCACCTTGAGCGATGAGCTCACTTGAGCGCAACTCTCTCGGAATCGAGCAGACGGGATCGCTCTAAGCCTGAGTTTCCTTATGATACCACTCGACCGGGCCTTGCACGATTCCCGATGTACAGCCTCGTTCCAGTGCTGGAGAGAGTCGTCGTAGCAGCGTCGAGGCTCTTCGAGCTCAGCCTGAGGAAACGCTGTCAGAAGCCGCCTTGCTGACTTCTCCCTCGATATACGAGCACGGACATCTTGCAGCGAGCTTTATTCTTGATGCCCACGAGTCCAGTAACGCAACGACGTGGCGAGGGCCGGTGCAGCCCGGGGCGGAGGTTCCTCCATACCGCTGCTGCCTCCTCTCTCGAATAGCCGAAGCCGTTCCCAGCGACAACAGAAATCCGTGCGTCATCAACGTCAGCTAGGTGGGCCATGGGCATACCACACCCCACCGTATCAAAGGAGTTTATTGAGGGAGAACTAGGGTGGTCCTCCTTCGATGCCATGGAGACCATCAGCAAAATCATGTATTTCGAGAGAGTGAAACAAATGGATCCATCCAGATGGCCCAGAATGGTACTCACAGCAACTGAGATAACAAACACAAAAGTGAAGGCAATGGAGAGACTCAGAAGTTTGAGAACCCAGTATGACCTTGAAGATCTCAGCCTGACCAGAAATACGCAAAACAGACCAATGTGGAATATGTTCCGCAAAGAACTCAAAACGAGAGTGCGGGATAAGTTGGACTCCATATGGAGACGGAATATGGAATACAGATCCACATTGACTGTTTATCGACAGTTCAAAGAGACTCGAGGTCTCGAGAGGGAACTATACGATAACTCGCGGGGCAGTCGGTTATTGGCGCTAGCCAGAGCAGGAATGCTCAACACCAAGAGCCGACAAAACTCCCGAGACCCTTCCATAGACATGAAATGCGCTCGATGTGGCGCCCCGGAAACCGACAAACATGTCATTCTGGAATGCGAGGAAGGAAAGTACTCCCAGACGGAATTCGCGCACCGATTAGGACTTCACCCTGATTCAACAGCGAGGGACCTGAGAAGGACGATGGATATCCTAAGGCGATGGGAGAACAACGAACTATGATCTGTGAGCGCAATAAAATTCACCCCTGAAACGAAAGGGAACATATGTGCATATGTAAGGTCCAATAGAATCAAATCAAATCAAACTACCGCACGCTTGTGCTGGACGGTTCGAATCCCATTTTTAAGCCGATCAAGTCCGGCTTTTCTCCACTACGGGTTCCGTGATGTTCCGAGGCTCTTTGGACACCCATTTTGGGGTTATTGTTGTGCGAGGGCAATCTGGGGTTGGAGTCGCGTGGCGGAAATACCTCCACGGGAAGTGATACATGCTCAGGAAACGATCTAACGGAGAGATCATGAGGGCCGAACTGCCCGAGGAGAAAGACGAAGAAAAAACGTGCCAAGCACTGACGGCAGCCGAGATACATACTAAGCGCGCTCTCCTTGTCTCACAACTCAGCGGAGCTGCTTACAAGAAACAGGTTTCGATTGAAGTATCCTGAACGCTGCTCCCAAGATCTTCGGCCTCTGGTGTTGAGATGATTGTTGCGAGCACTTTTTCTCCACATTGAGCGGCTTCTCGGACAGTCAGGGCCCGACGGATGATCAACAGAATGGTTCTCCGCTGATAACAGAGCACAGGTTATTCCGGTTCCGATCACCGAGATTGACCCACTGAACACTTTCGGAATTCTTCAAGGACACATCAAGTGCTTAGGAAGGTGCGAAAATCTCCCATTCGCAAACCGTCCGAAGCATTATGCGCCGCCAACCCCTCATCACGTCACTTGGCCAACCTCACTTGGATTCGAAGCCGTAATCGTGCCCATTTCTACCGCGTAGGTAACGTTCCGTATAAATACCCGGCAGTCCGGGAACAAAGAATAAGCTCCTCACGAACGATTTACTTGGCTCCAATTCTATGATATTTCTGTAGTAACGGAAAGATTTCTCTCGGAGATTTGTCCTCACTTCTTCGAAGAATGAAACGTTTGGAGTCCGCCACCTCCCGATGCGCCGCCCAGTTCGAAATGCAGATCAAGAAAGGACGTGGGACCAGGGATAGAACTTCGAAAGTATCCACGTTGAGTTTTCTGGGGGGGGATGGATATAAAGTCGAGATATAGAGAAACTGATCGTCGATAGTCAGCACTCCCATTGCGTCTTCCAACTCGAGAATACACCGCATCACTAGCGGAGATAGGATGGTCCCAGCTCCCGGAAGCTGTTTCCTCCTTTCCTTCATAGTCCTGCACAATACGAGAGAATTCCTTACATTCTGAAAACTCCAAGCACCGGGTGTTCACACATCCTTATCAGTTTGTCACACCGCACCATTTTTTGGCGCCGGGTGGTGCTCTGAGAAGCAAAGGACTTTGGAAGAGTTCCGAAGCTATCTCTCGCTGCCGACATAGCTCGGTTTCAATGATCCAATGACAAGAAGAGCATAGTCACTTTCTTACTCTCGGCTGGTACGCTCCTTCACCCGCCTCGAAGTCTGGCGTCTTCCGGATTGAACTCGGGCGTTGTGGTCTCGTAGAGATCAGTTTTTTTTTCCCCAACCCGAAACCACCGTTATTCCGGGAATTTCATCCGCAGTTGACAATCGCGGTTCATCGCGTAAGGTCTAACCTAGAGTGTAGGGCACATTTACAGGGTGGTCATCGTGAGTCGGGAACTTTTTCACCTTCTCTTATTTTGCTCATTCATCGGTGAAAAATGATCCGATTCTATGAACCATGCTCTCGCGATCCATGTATAGCTCGGAGGGTTGCGCATATTGTCCCTCAACATATGATATGATCACAGGATGATTGTGATTATGAATACAACTTTTGGACCTGAGGGTCGAAATTATGATCATGATTATGATTTTGCTCAACACTGGAGGACAAATGTTCCTTCAGAACCGACTGTTGGCTCTCCGTCTTCGGGAGACCCCAGTAAGTTGAGTTTTCATTGCGGCAATGCTGGAGAACGTAGCCCGTAGCGGAGCGCGAGAGGGACATGTACGATTTTATGATCTCGATTCTATGAACATATGGCCCATGCCTCGGCGCTCTCGTTTCGTTCCGAGACCCACTCACCGAGGCTA
The DNA here is from genome assembly GCA_037576195.1 of Phytoseiulus persimilis. Taxonomy (NCBI): domain Eukaryota; kingdom Metazoa; phylum Arthropoda; class Arachnida; order Mesostigmata; family Phytoseiidae; genus Phytoseiulus; species Phytoseiulus persimilis. The sequence goes on from CM075103.1 coordinate 30,962,987, forward strand.
AAACCGCTTTTTCGGAATCATCATTTTAACTATGCCCATCATGCCTTCGTTCCCCACGCTGAAGTATCCTACGTTCGAACGCGTCAATCTGGTGTTTGAACACAACCGGGCTTTTTCTTTCCTCGAATAAAAAAATATGGAGAGAGCCTGAAAGCTTCAAAAAAAAAAACTTTCGTTCGAATTTGAAGCAAAACTGCGGGCTATGACGTATCATACGTCGAAGAGGCAATCTTCGAGCCGCTCCACAGAATGCAATTAATGACATGTTCATTCTCCGCTCGACCTCTATTACCATTGTCATTGCCCGCACCGCGGCTCTTTCGCTTGGAATTGGTATTTGCTTCCGGTGGTCACAATCTTGGAGCTGAGTCCTTGGAAAGATGAAAATGGTTTGGCCTCTCTATCCCATGACAGATTGAAACTGATTCGTCGCAAAGAAAAGAATACGACTGACGTGGAGATTTTTTTTTATCGAGGTTTATATTGCAAGATCGACCGCAGAGGAGCTCGGACCCATGCGAGGTCATACAGGCGCCTGTCTCCGTTTGCATTCGTTTCGTTACCGAGATTACGATGTATTATAGAACCTCATGGAGAAGCTCGGACCCATGGCTCGGGTTTGGGCAAACGGAATCCAGCGTTTACATAGCCTCTCTAGTTCACGACCGCTTCCTTGAGAATCGGGCTCGTGCGGAATAAGGTTCTGAAGGTCGAGTCCTCCGCAAAACCGAATCAACAACGCAGGGCGGATACAAACGACGCAGTCTACACTGCTTTTTCCGTTGCGGGGCACAATTTCCGTGTCAGAATCCGAGTCTGGCCAGGAGTCAGGATCGTCGCTGGGAGCCCAAACAACCGAAATTTGAATTCTCAGGCGCAAACCATCCATCACGCTTGGAGAACGGCGAGAAGGCGAGGCGGGCGAGGGTGCACCAAAGCTTACCCATGGATCTCAGTCGCGGAATCTTCGATGTGCTAGAAGTGGTACAGCTCCACTCTTCCGCTGTCGTAGCTCAGGATGACACGCACACGAGGTTTGTCGGGGACCGGACTGCATGGACGTGATTCCGGCGTGCACGCCGCTAACGCTGTTGTACTTTAACTGACCAAACGAGGTAGCCGTGTGGTGATGGCCACTCACGAGTGCCAGGGAAGCATCCCCGGAAACGCTCTGCTGGATTCGCGACAACACGTTTGCTTACACGACCGTTCCCCCGAACGGATGATCCGGAATCATGGAGGCGGAGTCACCTCCATGGACTCCAAATAGTATGGTCAGATCGATCTCGGAAATTCCTCCATGGACTCCAAATAGTATGGTCAGATCGATCTCGGAAATTCCTCCTTGGACTTCACAGAAATCGTGGTCAGACTCACTCTCAGAAGCCTGATTTTTGACATTGTTTAGGATGAACAATCATCACTTGATTATCATTATGATTACCAGTCATATTCAAGATATGATCATTTGGAGAATCATAACTCGATTATCATCATGATCATTCGAATAATCATAACCTGGTTATGATTATTTGGAGAATCATAACTTGATTATCATCATGATCATTCGAATAATCATAACCTGGTTATGATTATTTAGAGAATCATAACTTGATCATGATTATTTGGCGAAATCGATTATGATTATCTTGAGAATCATAAGTTGAATATCATTATGATTATTCGGATGATCGTTAGAATGCGGCTCTGGGGCTGAACTTGATCATAACTAATAATCATGATCATGTGGATTGTGCGCGTTTATCCACCCATATACTCGCTGTGAAGACTGGTTGGCTTAACTATTCCCATGGCTTCACTGTCCGTCAGAAATATTCGTCTGACAACAAGCGAGGCACGTGGACAGACTTACGAGACCAAATGGCCAAATTGACACCGAGAAATTTGTCCGAACGCTTTTGCCGCTGCCAGGAGGTGGGCGAACAGCATCTTCTGTGATTCCTGCGAGCGTTCTCCAGCTGCAGCATTCCAAGATCCGAATCCTGCATGGTTGAGGAACATACATGTGCGGACACCTTGGGTGGACAGAGCTCCTGCGATCATCGGTTCAAGAGGGCATGTCATTGTCAGATCGAATCGGGTCGCTTCAACAGAAGCTCTGAGAATGTCGTCACCGCCGGGCCAAGGCGGCTCGCCTCAGAACGTGGATTTCTTCCGGCCTGCCATGTGCTTCGGGAATACCAAGCCTCCAGAGTCAGCGGTGAGAAACACCAGAGAGAACTAGCTGGCGGTTCGAGAAATGTGAGACATTAAATAACAAAGAAGTTGGCATTCGTTTATTGGTTCATTGCACTGGATTCGCATGGACTCGAGCGATACTTTCGTCCATGTTCATCTCCGCCCCCAAACCGAACATCGGATTGGTTTGAGGGGTCCTCTCTTGCGATTTCTATATTGCTCGCTCTGATCAAAAAAATAAAACAAAGCCGTGTCCCACCGACCTTCATGGTCTCCCCGGACTCGTCGACCTTGAAAAGTGGCATACTCTAGGACTAGGTCGTGACTAACTCGTTATATACACAATCGAAACTCCTCTCTGACCAACAGATTCCGCAACGCATGGCTCACAAGCACGATACCGGAAAGATAGACGGCACCGGTGAATTCCAGAGATCCGTATTTACAATAGAAATCCATAAGCTCACGACTCAGACCCCACAAAGAGGCTGTTCCTTCACCTGGGCCATCTACCTAATCGCTCCCGGTTGAGTCCGGTCAATTTATTAGAAATTTCTCTCGAAACGATTGAGTTCAGCTACAGCAAACACATACCTCTGCACCGGCCTCATCAAGTAGCGAGGAAGATGCATTTCGGTGTTGATTGCAATAATATGCAAGCTCGGAGACTCTCGCCGCTCAGGAAATAGTTCGGAATCAATCGAAAAAACGGAATAGCCATCGAGTGATGGTCAAGCCATCTTATGCGGTCTGCTACTTGTGCTATTCTTCAGAGTAAATGCTGGCTGGGTTCGAATTGTTCTATAATATGAAATCGCCGAAATCCACGGCGTCGACGTGTTCTTTCGTTTTGAATGACGGGTAAAGACCACGCTGCTTGGTTCTCCTGTTGATTCCTTTCGAGAAACCGTCCCAATGGTTACCGGCGATGCCGAGAATATCTCCTTTCTTGAATGCGATCTCTCCTTCAGCCGTAGACTGCAGGTTATCTTGGACGGCTTCCTCATCATGATCTTTCTGACCTCCGAAGTAGAATATGTCGTCCAAGCTCTGGCACCTGCAACAACAGATGTAATATCAGTCAACAGCCGACTACGTGACTCAGCTCCAGGTGTGTTCCATCCAATGCACGGCTTTGAAGTTACCTCTGTGACGCGTCCGGGTACCTTAGTTGCATCAGTTCAAAAGCCACTCGACACACCTGTGCGAACAGTTGGTGAGTTATTCAAGACGCTAATTCCCAGCTTTCGTGGCGCGGGCATGTGTCGCCACAACTGGAGGCTGTCGACCTCGAAAATTATTTCAAAGCTAAGCTCAAGAAAAAGGCAGCCCCCTGAGGAATTTTCAGTTGAAGAAAAGAAGGCCATACGTTTTCACGGGAATCAAGGTACCGACCTGAGAGGATAATGTGCAAACCAGGTAATCACTCTGAGCAAGCATATGAATGTCAGCTATGACTCCACGAAGGGACTCCACCGAGTATCTGGGGAAATAGAAACATGGAGCATCTTCGTTTTCCTAATCGTATGGCGGATTCTGTGAGATACAACGTCTATCCTCACCGGCTCTTCAGGGCTGCGCTCGCAGCTATGTTTTGGTCCCCTGCGAACTCGTAATCGGGGTAGAGCTTGGCCGCGTCCTTCAACACGGAGGCTTCGTCCGACGCAATGTACACTCGCCGTTTATCCAACGGACCATGCAACGCCTCGTGTCTAGAAATGAAGAACAGTTGATCCCCATTCTAGGTTCGCGACATCGGACTTCCAGGAACAAGACACCCATCGAGTGTTAGATCGTGTACTCACTTATCGAAATATTCCGAGACCCATGACATGTACTCTTCGATACCGTGATAGGAAGCTTCGGTACCGATTTTATCCGTGCGTCGTACGTGGATTCCTACGTAAGGTCCCTTCAGTCCGTGATGATCCTGCACCTAGAAACAAACAAACGAACAGATGACCCAGCGAGCAGATGAGGAGCTCTATCAGAAACGTGCTCCAGTCCAAAAAATACTCTCTAATGCTCGCTGATCACGAAAGCTGAAGACTCACTTCTTTTAGAAAGCTGGTCGTTCCTTTTTGTGGTCTCTGCAGGAAACCAACGATTTGGGATATCCACCACAACGCGGGATTGGCATGGAGTTGACTTAGCCGAGGAACTAAGGCTTTCGGTACAGCCAGTGGAAGACAATCCGGTTTCTGAGATAAGCTATCGATGATCGGTAGCTCAATGTTCACGACCTGGAATCCCCACAATGGGCAATTTTGTTAGGCAACGACTCGAACAAGTCGCAAGAGGCCACGGGTTGGATCAGATCATGGCTCTGCTTCAAAAAAACCGCCGCACCACGACTCATGATGAGGGGTGATCGGAATAAAAATACTCGTCGCTCAGTTCTCTGCCATTATAGAGAAGATGCGGTGGAGCCCGAGCTGCAGGTAACATTATTAGGAGCTATTTCCAGTTCACTTCATTTTGCTCAGTCTACCCGAAAATCTCCGGCCCCATTGCCGGTACTGTAGTCATGCATCGTTAGCATTCGGGTACGCACCTCGTCTCCACTAGGATATTTCTGCTTGGTGCCCCCTGTTTCCGCTATGCAGGAGTTACTGACTGGCTGGAAAATGTCCTCGAATCCGCGCGGGTTGTAGCGCCAACCTTTGGACTGTAGGATCAGAGTTCGTTTCATGGATATGGCCATGATCATGCAATAGGTGGCATGGTGCAACTGACAGCCGTATCCACAGCCTTTGTTGAGATTGCAGAACAGTTTCTTCGCTGACGAGCAGTCCGCTGGATTTTGGAGGGCTCGGATCCTGCAGAATAAGTTCCCGATTGAGGCCAGATGATTCGCAATTTTCAGAACTCTTCCCCACACTCGCGCGCTTCCGCCAAAGTCAATTAGCATAATCCTTGCTCCTTTCCCAAAGCGAGGAGGATCTCCCGAGAAAGCTGCAAGTACTCGAGTCGGACAAGGCGCTCTATACGGATGGGGAGTGCGGTGGAGAACTTGGAATTCTCACCTCTCCAAAACGACACTCTGTAAATCCGCGGATTCCTGTTTCCTCCATTTCTCGTAACCGTCTCTGAGCTTCATCCTCTCCAGGTTAACGAGCGCTGACAGTTGTCGTTCGTAAACGCCTTGACGGATACTTTTGTAAACGTCACGGTCAGAGCCTTTGGCATCCTTGAGAAGTTTGTCGAGCTGTGCCCTCGCGAAGAACCAGAGCTCCTTCACATCGTTCTCAGCCGCTCTCCGATACAACTCGTAGTCTTTGGGTGGTGCAAGTTTCAGTTCTTGCTGAGGGAGCGGTTTACCCCCGTTCAAAGCTTGAATCACTAATCTCAGCTCTGTGTTTTGCCGTTTGAGATCTTCCAGCTCATCAAGTGCTCTGTTGACTCTGGAATGCATACATGGTCACAGCCGTTGATGCCATCAGTGCAGTCATGATCGACAATAAGCGGCGGTAATTCAACATTGCAAAACGCACACTCTCCGCTCTCCATATCCGGCTGCTGTGACACAGAAACAACATACCTGGCAGTTATCTGATCCTCTGATATTCCGGGTCGCAGGAAAGAACCACTCATTAGGATGACAACCAGTAGCCACACAACTAGCGATAATATCACCAAGCGGGTGAGAGGAGGCGGCATCATGATTTATTGCTTCGGGGACACAACCAACCGACCGACCGACCAAGCAGCCTTTCAATCTGAGAAGTGAGTCGGAACACGCGTTATTAAATTCTCAGAGCCAACGATAATGAAGCAAGAAGTAGCAATCGAGACGTACTTTTCGAAGCTGTCTCAAAGATGGGGAAAAGGCCACGTCGGCTCAGTTGGTCACCGTCCACTGTCACATTACATCTGTTCGGTGCCCCTCCTCTGAAACATCAATACCCGAGATCAGCATTTGAACAAAGCGCTATGGAACTTATCAAGGCCGAACATAGGATGCGACCTGTCCAATATAACCACCAGAGATCAATCCAGATAAGGTGTCGAATTTCTACGAAGACCCTGGTTCCCAGAGGTGGACCACCACAACGCAATCACTTCAGTGTGATTCAGGCTCTAGGATTAATAAATCATGCTGATGGCGGAAATTCGTTTCCTGCTCTTGGCAAGAGCTGACCATCCTCCTCTCTTACTCTATTCATGAATGAAATCCGAGTAGAACAGCTTCCGAGATCACTTCCACTCCCACATCACTGTGCAATGTTTTCAGCAGATTTTCAACTAATTGTGAGCTGGAGCACTTCGGGTAGAACACAACATTCGGAAGCTAACCGCTCCCAGACAGAAATTACATCCTCAAAGTTTATCTGCTCTGCCACTTTACATCTCTTCTCCCGGTGGCTCTCGCCTCTATCCCCATTTCGCACTGAGTTCCGCGTTTTACTTAACGCTCGGAGCACTTCCGTGCGATACACCATACTCGGGTGGCTCTCATCAGCGGTGATGTAAATCACTGCGAACTCCGTGGATTGGACTCCATGTGAGATGTTCATTAGCCTTGTGACCGAGCATTAGCATCTCTGGGTCGATTTCGACGCCAGTAGATCCCGTATTTCACCGAGCTTAAGGGCTGATGAAGCTTCTTCAAATCGCGCGCGAAATGAGGCAGGAGTCTTCGGTAGCCCCTTCCGTCTCTGCTCAGCCGATGTTTGGGATCACCTATCCCCTCCTGAGTGCTGGATCTTCGGAAAGCCTCTCTGAAAAGAACCTCATCATTCGAGAACCATGATCCCGGGCGAATCGCCTTTGCGAGCAGAAGAGTTTGGTTGATGCGGTTGTGTCGCTTGCTACTGAGGTTCCGTGCGTTAGAGAGAAGTTGTTGTGTTCTGTTTCATGCACAGAAGAGCCTTCATCCTATCCAACTGGTGCGATAGGGCTGGTGGATGGATCGAATCTGTTGGAACCCAACGTAGATTCTTTTCCTGCTCAGAAGGAGGCTTCTATCTTCGGAGAGTCGCAGCCTCGAGGATCATGGGTGAGTTCTGCTCTACGTGATTGTTGGGTACGGATGTCAATTATCTGTCAATTCGTTGATAAGGTGTAAGCTTTCGGCGTCTTAGAGGCATGATAGTTTGCTGTCACGATCTGCTGGCTTTGAGAGCGACGAGGCGAACTCCGGCCGAACTGATCATGCATGATCACGATGGTTTTCTCAGGGGATGGTTTGCTGTCGTTGTAAGACGGCCTCTCGCGTGCGTAGTTAGTGTGATTGTCGATTAGGGTCTCGAAGAGTTCCACCACTGGACTCGATGGCACGTCACCCAGCGAGTGCCATCCCAGAGGCGCTCCCGAACGATTGTTTGGAAGGAACTCCTATGGCCATGGTGGCAACTTGGCAACGCGAGCCAGTTTCTCTGACGATCAGCTCGTTGTGGAATGCCCATGTCACCTCCTGGAAGCTCGCATAATCTCGAGAAGTTGCTACCGCAGGTCGATATCCACTCCAAAATCGGTATGACAGCACGGGGAGAATGATTCGTGGAGAACAGGTGCTGTCGCCATCTGTAGAGCCGAGGGGACGGTTGGGATATTGGGCATACTCACTCTAAAGAATCATGGCTGCGATTACATCATGAATTCGATGGAGATTGCTCGCGATGACATCCGGGAAAACGGAACGCGTGAAGCGGAAAAGTCGCTGTCGCTCTGCGCCCTGGCTTTCCAGGAATGATTGAGCTGATTGAGTTTCTGACTCCGCTTCGTTCCATGGCACAGATGTGCCCTGGAGCTATGAGAATGAGATTGGTTCTGACACGCTCGATTCCTCAATGTCATGAGGAGCTGTATAGTCCGTTCTGTTTCAGACTCAACTCGAGCCGCCTGTACCGCGGAGTTGATGTTCGGTGCGATCTGAACCGGGAATGAGCTCGGTATGTGGTTGTCGGTTGGGTTGGGCCAACGAGCAGGAACTGCTGCGCTCACCGAAAGTCGGCTTCCCCTTGTGCGTGTCATTGATGGCCCCTCCTTGCGACTGAAGAGAATTGATTCCAAAAGTGTCTCGCGGCGCCATCGCAAGATAGTCCAGAACTCAGGCCTTTCTCTCCCTAGACTTGAAGCGTTCGACTACGTTTGTGCTGGCTTCCGTGTGAGTGCTCACATCGATTGCGTGCTAGTTTCCCCGTATAGAAGTGGAATCACGCCACGAAACGGAAATCCGGTGACAGTTTTAGTAGAAGGACAGCGAGGCGGTGATGGTTGCACGGCTCACATCGACCTGGCGACACGCGTCGCCGATTAAACGAGATTGACGAGATTACGACTGTCTTAGTGTCTGAGCCCTATTGCGCGAAGTTGCCTCCTGTAGAACCCGCTGCGGGAAGAAGCCGCGCCTTCAGAAAGTGTCCTGCGGCGCAGATTAACGGAGTTGTTGGGGCGTCCGTACTCATACGAAAAGTCCACATTTGGATGGGCGCACAGGATGAGCTTCTGAAATTGATGTACAGGACAACCGCGAATATATCAACTGATTCGTGCAGGAAACAAGATCATATAATAGAGACTCGATGTTATAGAGGGTCGATATTTGAAGGGTTGATATAATCATGGTGGCATTGTACCTGATGGCACCTGAAAATCGCCGTGGAGTTTCGTGTGGAAAGAACCGTCCAGTTCACGGAATCGAACGGTTTTTAAGGATGTTCTACCCTTTGCTTATTGTTTCGGAGGCTTCCGATTGTGCACTCCAGCTCTCATCGCTGCGCACGATGATTGCTCGAAGTCGAAGAGCTATACGTGGGTACACGCGAACTAAGGCCAATTCGAGCATGCTGTCGTGTGGAGTTGCTAGCTCACACCCGGGAGAAAATTCGAACTGAGCGTATCCTTTGCTCTCCCCTCAACAGAAGACCACAGCAACAAAGCGAGCAGCGACGTAGACAAGGCTATGGGCGACAAGAGCACAGCGTCGCCTGATCTCCTCAAAGTTTCGGAGCCGTCGAACGAGCCGCCTTCACCGACTTTATCCAGGTGAGTTCCAATTCCAGCCCTCAGATCACTTCTGGCGCTCCCAACAGCTATGGGAAGAGAGAATCAGTCGGAATCATGTCACAAAAACGTTCAATATCGCTTCAAGAACTTCGTCGGAGGGAAGAACCACGTCGTGCCTTGGTGGAAGTTGCAAGAAGCCTCAGCGCAGCTCACCTCCAGATTCTCCAACCGGTGAGTCGGTTTTTCGAGGTTTATCCGCAAGCACGGTATTCTGACCTGATGTCAAGAAGCGAGTTCCTGATGAGTGCCGTTGATCCTGAAAGTTTTTCGAATCGAATTGCCGAATACTCCGACGGAGAGTCCGCAGTGTATCGAGCAATTGCAGCCAACACGATGAATTTGCGAGAAAATATGCCATTGCCTGCTGTTCTGATCCCAAAAGAACGATGCTCGATGAGAGCAAGCGCGGCTCGAGCAGAAGGAAACAGCCGCGCGGGAGTGAAGGCTCAGATTCCTCGGAGTTGATAAGATATGCGACTTCAGCTTGCTGCCCATGCGGCCCCGGGAAACTCGTGAAAAAGAGACATTTAAGGATGGGGAAACGCAATAGTATAGAAGTGTAGTCGAGCGCTGTACGTTTGAAATAGAAGACCTTCTCTTGGAATGCTCAGTTTCAGTTCCTGCCGTTTTCAGATGGACGGCCGCGAGAAGATTTCATATCGAATCTCTCGAGTTACTTCTCTCGGAAGCTCGGTTTCGGCTCAGAAAGGTGGGGCTCCCAACATGCGTATTGTCCTCAGTCAGTACTTAACCGAATAATCCTCGTGACATGGCGTCGCGAAAATAATTGAATGAGGTAACGGGTCTTGCTTCCCCGATTCTATACTCAGTCACATTTCTCTCCAGGGATGGGAGCTCGACGCATAATGCGGGTCCTTCACAGCCGGCGCACTTCTTGGAAGAGCCAACTATAGACTCAGTGGTGAAGTACATGAAAAGTGATAAGTGTCGTAATGTTATCTTCATGGTCGGAGCAGGCATGTCGACAGCAGCCGGGATCCCGGATTTTCGAAGGTATGCCGCCTTTCTGCGAGAGCCAGATTCTTCTGTGCCTGTATGGTGGGTCTCGCGGATGACCCGTCAGTTGAGGTGACAGACTGGCGTCTCAAAACTGCTCTCTTCCAGTCCTTCATCCGGCCTCTATACGAAGCTGGGCCGGTTCAATTTGCCGTCGCCTGAGGCGATCTTCGATATCACTTACTTCAGAAGAAATCCTGTCCCATTTTTCGAGCTGGCGAAAGAACTTATGCCTCAGAAACTTAAGCCTACTCTAGCTCATCATTTTTTGAAGCTGATGGATGAGAAGGTGAGAATCCTCCGGCTCAGGAGTACTCTCTTTGTTGATCAGGATAGACTACGGTTGACTCGACAAGAGGAAAGCTTGATTTGATTTTCCTGCCTCCTCGCATTGTTTGGACCGCTCTCGACTTTTGTGAACGCTCCGTTCGATTTGGCTACTGCAGGGTTTGCTCCTGCGTCTGTACACGCAAAACATTGATACTCTCGAGAGGGAGACCGGAATCCCGAGTGAAAAACTCGTGGAAGGACACGGCACATTCAACACTTCGCACTGTTTGGGCTGCAAGAAAGAGTATTCCCTCGAGTGGATGAAAGGTGAGCTCGCAAATCTGCGTGGTCGGGGCTAATTGGTGCGGGCACTGGTTCATACGCCCAACGATGAGACTGGCTATCGGCGATTCTGAAGATCTCCTGTCATCCTTTCCAGCCGAAATTGCAAAGGTAGACAATGTGCCAAAATGTACAGTTTGCAAAGAAGTTGTGAAACCAGATATCGTTTTCTTCGGCGAAAATCTCCCGCGTAGGTGAGTTCGTGATCCGATGTTTTCCTTTTGCTTCATCCGTTGAAGCACAGCACTCCTCATGAGGAAATTCGTCGTTGCTCAAAGATTGCCACCCGTCGTTCAAAACATGTATACTCTCGATGTCGGCGCTGAAACCTCTATGGAGGGATCACCCACTGGAACTGAGAATCTCGGATGCGATGCACAAAGCATTCTCCCTGAATGGGTCGCGCCGATACGTTTGCCCCAGAACGTCCACGCCAAAATGTCCTGGACCCGTTCCAACCGTGACAATATGTTCTCGTTTTCAGATTCTTCGAGCTTGCCGATGAGGACTTCGCGAAGTGTGATCTTCTGGTGATCATTGGCACCTCCCTACAGGTTCAACCGTTCGCGGGTCTAGTCGACAGGTACGGCAGATTGTTTGGATTCCGGAAGACGCTCACATCGGGGCGCTTGAAGTCGTTCCGGACTCACCTGTGAATTCTCTCTTCCAGGGTACATTCAGCAGTTCCTCGACTTCTGATTAACCTGGAGAAATGCGGTCACCAGAAAGACCTCGTCTCCAGGCTGCTCGGCTTCGGCTGCGGCCTGGATTTCGATTCGGAAAATAATTATAGGTGAGGAAACGGGGGCAAGGCACGAATTCCCAAAACGGTTCGTTGTCTAGTCAGTGAAGTCACAGGTTGACCCTCGAATTTTCCAGAGACGTTGCGTTGCTCGGCACTTGTGACGAAGGATGTGAGGAGCTAGCGAGGCGTCTCGGCTGGGAGGTATGTCGGTTACTAGAATTTTACTCGCGTGTAGATCTGCTGTTCCTAGTTGTTCGTGTGTTCCCGATCGATTCATCGGCTGTCTCTGTTGCAGGACGACTTGAGGCGCATCATCGCTGACTACGAGAAGTCCCTACCCGTCGACTGACAATTACTGACATTAAAGCAGTATCTGTCGATACCAGTTGACCAGCTGGAATGACTCCATATTCCATCTCAGTTTTTGGGACCCGGCCAACTTTTTTGGAATAAAGTTTGCCTCACGCAGCAGCGTCGTAGTTTTCTCGGAACGGTCCGTTTATACACACGGGTCATCGATATGTTTTCTGGTATCGATGCTTGCGGGAACAGCATCATTTGGAATTATAGGCGCGTCCGACACTTCTTCACGGGAGCCCTCTCACAAGCACAACGTGGATCGACCGGGCTGCGACGGAGAGTCGGTTTGTGTGCGATTTTATGCTCCGACATTGCAAACTCAACGGCTCCCAATTATAAAAGTCTCTCTGAATGATTCACAGACGCTCTGAAAACCTCAAATTCAAAATCTTCGTTTTTATCAGGACCACTTCATGTCGTGGCACCTGTGATCGGTAGACAATCTGCTCAGCGAACACTTTCATAATGTATCAGACGACAGAGCAGTTCCCCGATGGTTGAATAAATTGAGCACCGATGGATCAGTGAATTCAATGAACAGAAGGCGAATCATGACAGAAACCGCTCAATGGACGCGTGACCCGGAGTTCCAGGAGTCAGTTCGAGCCCAGGCCCTGTGAGGGTTCTAGTTCCAGAGTGATCCGTTCGAGCGGAGACTACCGTCCGTCCACCGAGATCGACGGAAAAGAAATTCCTGTCATCCGAGGGTCTCCGGATTCATGTGATGATGTTGTCCGGTGACGACTTCTCATTCGATCAGATGCTCCAATCAGGTCGTGCGGGTGATTTCTGGTCGACTAGCTGTTCGTGACTGCTTCCACAAACAGTGATTTTGACGCCACCGCAGCTCAACCTAGCGATAAATTTCTCTGCCGGTGATTTGTGGATGCATAAGTTGACCGCTCGTGGTCGCTGTGGAAGCGGGTGAGCCATAAAGCCATCAGCGAGGTTGTTCGGCCGGTTGACACGTTGCTTCTCTTGGCCTGAATTCGTCTGACAGGAACATCGAGGAGAAGAAAGTTCATTATCGAGGACTCCAGGGGAAACGCTTCCGTACGGAGGCAGCTCCGTTTCAGGAACTCTCTGCGAAGATTCCAACCATCTCCGAATGCCGCGGGGGAGGGAACCTTTGTTCCTTGGTCGATTAATTTTCAGGCTCAGCGGGATGAATATGATGCGAATAATGACGGAAAGCGAAAAGTAACGAGGGATCCGAATGCAGACAGTTCCAAATGCACCGGATATGTATTTTTGTTGCGCTTCTTGTTCTTCTCATTCGATCTTAGCTGCAACGTGATTATTTCATACTCTGCTGATGATTTGTCCGGAAAACAACAGCGAGGGGGAAGACGATGCCATTGAGAAGCCGACGTGTGACTCATAATGCAGGCGGCTCATGATGCGGGCGTTTTACGTACACTCTCCGTTTCGGCTGAATGGGCCGGGAGTGTTGACCTCAGGCTCGCGTATGAGAAAATGAGGGAAGTCTGTCCGATTGGAACGACCTCCACGCTGCCTACAGCTTCCGGTGTCGGGATGATTCTCGCATAATTACGGAGCTTATTGTCTCATCACAATCAGAGGCGGTGGCAGCTGGCGTCATTTGCGAGCTCTGCCCTAACGATGTAATCTGTCGAGGAGTGCAGCCAAGTCGGTTTCCGCTTCTCAGAGCGAGGGATTCTGAGCGCGATTCCTGCATCCAGATACGTTGTGATCGTGCCGAGTTGCTCATTCACGAGCTCTGATATGAAGCAACTCGACGCAGACCGAGCCCGACAGAGGTTTGTGAGTCGAGGAACCTCTCTTACGTCAGTCCGCCAACCTCGAAGGGCTCCTCTGGACCGAAGAGATGGTTGACCGTACAGACAAGTCACGTGAACCAAGGGGCATCGTCTGACCGAATCCTCGAGATGAGAAGATCAGACAAACACTGCCGCATCACGTGGAGGCCATTTCGCCTTCCCGGCGTCTCCCTCAGGTAGAAACAAGCGGAGCCCGAGGTCCGACTACGAACGGATAGAATTCCGGCATTCTCGAGCAATGCTAGTATCGCCTCGCGCTCCAACTTCCAAGTGTATAACATTCGCGGTATTCAGCAGAGCACACCGAACGCAAACATGGAGCTTTCGACTCGATCTCATTGCCAGAACTGATAACGAATTTTCGTGACGGTACCAGCTAGCTAAACAAATGCAAATCCCTCCAACGCCCGGGGCTAGTCGAAGGTCGACGAGGAATGAAGCCTCGTAGCCTGCTGATTTCCGAGCTCCGCTGTGCAGTCGGAAACGACGAGAAAACGCTATTGTACCACTGGAACTCGATCATTCTAAGCACGAAGTCTCGGATACACGAGGTTTTCGATGCGTTTTCATGAGTCCCGTATCTGTCAGCAACCCATCTTGCCAAGAAATGTCGACAAACTATCTCTAGGATCTATTTGCCTCGAAGCGTGAGGGTGAGGGGAATGAGTAGCGACTGGAATGAGTGTTGATCAAGAGAAGTTCCCTTGAGCATTTCCCGAGACGAAATCAGCTTCCTCTCCCTCACTGAAACGACTCTTCGCATTCACTTGATTTCTACCACTACTTCTCTGTGTAAATTCCGCCACCATGGAAGAAGTGACGCACGACGAGCATTCCATGAGAATCATCAGGCGAAAAATGCTAAGGGAGGGAGAATTTCTCCACGCACAGTAGAGGATGAATTACTGGGCTTGCAGGACGATGAAACTAGCAATGACTGCGGGAACCTCGACGAACGGGTAGGCTAAACTTTCCAAGCGTTCGTAGGATCGATGACCGACAGAGAAAATAACCAGTACAGAGTACTCGCCCCCGCGTGTGCGGTTTCTACACTGCCCGACGTAATGATAGCACATTGCGACTTGCCGGGATTTTTCGATCGTATTCTGCGGGCAACCTCGTCATTCGCTGTCAGACCGATGACAGATTCAATCAGGCGTTCCCGGCTCAGTTTCCGTCCCTCCCAGAACTCCGGTTCGATTTTAATTCAGAAAAATGCAATTTTGCAGGGTGACAAAAGTATAGCACATTTATTGCTGAACTGCAAAATCGTGAGTCGAGGTGGTTGAGGACGCTCTCTCAATAGCCTGTGGAGCTGCCTTGGGCCTCTAGTACGGCGACCATGCGGTTGGGAAGTGATCTGAACAGATCGCGCACGTAATTTTGAGGAAGATTTTCCCATTCTTGCGTTATTGCCAGTTTGAGCTCATCAATGGCGGAAAACTGACGATTCTCTCGGTAAACCGCTCGAGACAGATGTCCCCAGACGTTCTCGATTATGTTCAAGTCAGGTGACTTCGCAGGCCACTTGAGACAGGCAATCCTTTTCCTCGCAAGTAAGCTTTCACGTGTCCTGCAGTGTGCACAGCGGCATTATCCTGTTGGAATATGAACGGACGAGATGGGAACGCCACGGCATCGGGCTTTCTGAACGGTCGTATCTGCGGTTTGATGATCCTCAAGTAGGTCTTCGCGTCCATACAACCGGGAACGAAGACTATATCCGTTTTTCGATCATAACCAATTCCGGCCCACACCATGACACCGCCACCACCCATTTAACGTCTGAAGAGGCGTTTCTCTTCCTTTCTCAAGTCATGAAAGTGGTACGCGTAGCCATCGGGACCATCCAAGGTGAATCTTTTTTCATCCGAGAACAAAACACCGTACCACGCGGCACTCCATCGGACATGCTTGCGAGCGAGCTCTAATCGATTGAGTTTGTGAATCGGTTTCAGGGCCGGACAGCCGCGTAACTTCTTCCTTTTCAAGTGTGGAGCACGCTTGATCACTCTTTGCACCGTCCGTACACTGCAGGACACTCCCGCGGCTTTCGCGATCTGCCTAGCCGACCGAGAACTGTTCGACGCGGCTCGTAGTAGAGTTCTTTCCTGTCGTCTCGTGATTACACTCGGACGTCCCGAGCTCCTCTTCTTCCCATAACCCTCTGGGTCAGCCAAAAAGTTGCTGATCACCTTCCGGCTGCGACCGGTCATTCGAGAAATTTCGGTTTGCGACTTGTTCTGGGTATGAAGTCGCAGGATCACAAATTTTTCACTTTCAACGAGAGCCTTGCCTCGACCCATGGCGGAATCAGCACCGAAATGGAGTGGAGAGAATCAGGCAACGAGGAGGCTTATTGTGGACCCAACTCCGTTGTCATACTTGTTAACGCGAGCGTCTCAGCCAGGATTCCCCGCTAACGTGCTATATTTTTGTCGGCCCCGAAAACTCATTTTTCCTGATTAAGTTCCGAAATTTGAAGCCGAGGAGTATGAGAACCGAACTCTGGATTTCGAATCGGGGGAGGTTTCGGCCCCGGGGGAGAATCGCCGAGTGATTCGGAGGAAAAGTGATTTTTTGAGCCAAAAAGCAGTCGGGCTATCATTTTGTCGGGCAGTGTAATTGACAACGAAATGTGTATGCACGGGCAATGGTCGATGAATCGATAAAGGTTGCCATCTATGACATGTTCGCAGCCATATAGTATTTACAACTTGGGAGGAAAATCGGGCTCAAGTTCAGTGGCTGAACTCGTGGTTCCGTGGGCTCCCGTTCCACTTTGAACTCATTAAGGACCGGTCTCGTGGAAGCAAGCCGCTGACGGTTAGCGGCAGAGCGAGCCAACTGTACTTGTCGAAAGTGGCGCAAAGCACACCTCTGGATGCTTTCAGTCTCGTTGCGGCCAGCTTCCGACACAACGAGCGAAACTCAGCCAGTAGAATTTGAGCGTACGCTAAAATGACGATAGATTGCTCATCATCGACGCAAATAACAGCTTCGGGTCTCCCTGAGCTCCAGACCTTCCGCAAGTAATAGCCAGAAATAGACGGAGTAGCCGTGCTTCTCACTGCGGCAATCAACTTACAACGAAGTGGAGCGCTCCAAGAACGACCACTCTGCGAGTCGGCAACCAAATCGCCGTTCGGTAATCACACGACTGCGTTCAATGCTCTAGCCCAATGATGACTCCCTTTGCGGGCCTTCGTCCCGCTGCAGACATCCCCCCCCCCCCATTTTGTCGCGCTGATCCAGTGATAAACTCTATTCCTTGAGTACACACCTTGAGTTTGTGTTGGAGAGACCACTTTGGAACTTTTGTCTCTCACTAAGAAAAACACATTTTAATTCGCTCAGCCGGACTGTGTCATCCGCTAGTATCGTTGCATCCGCTAAAGAGTCTGCTGAAGCGGTCTCAGCGCCCCCATTCCTCACATCAGTTGCGATATCTGGATACAAAGGGCATGGATATTGGAGTTCATAGATATTTTGGCGTGCGGATCTAACCAGACTTGGAACTGAACGTCAAGCCCCTTGAAACTTGATGCATATTCTGTTTCACCCGAAACGGTTGCGGAACAGGATGTCGAATCGATCTCAGGCTCCCTTCTCCATGAGTTTGATCGGAAGTGTTCTCCTCTCACGAAACACAACGCTCGATACAACCCAAGTCGGCAACTGAACGCATTCAGTGATATCATTCATCAGGCAAACGTACCCGAGGAATCGGACGAAGACGCTTGATTCCTCTGCCCTCCTCATCAAGCAATCGGATGAACCCGCTCCAGCTGTCTCTCCTCGCTCCCGAGAACGGAGCACATCAAGCTGTTGCTGAGAATACATTTCATGGGTGCCAATTTTGGACTCTCGAATGAATTGCCAAGCTGACAACAATAGTAGCAGAGGACAGAAGCTTGGTTCGGTATGCGAGGCTTATTTGATCAGACCGCCGTTGCTCATCCGAGACATCCTGTTCATGAAATTGGCTCTCATCGATCAAGTGAGCCGCGACGAAGGACACGACAAAATAAGTGTCTCCCGCCATGAGTGCGAAGTGGCAGCTGTTTCTGCATTTAGCAGAACACAGGGCTCCCTTTTCGGGAGTGCCGCTCGTCGTGCAAGAGCCCCAACAGCCCTCAATGGAAGGGACCTATGAGAGAGGATCAGATGAGAAGCAGTCCGTTTATTGAGCTACCTTCACTGCCGTGCTCTCTGTGTCGGTCGAGGACACGTCGGCACGAGGCGCGTCCAGCAGGTCTAATTGATGTGGCGCACGATGCCGTCTTTGAGACCGTCCCCTCAGCTCCCCTCGTGCCTCACAAAAGCGGGAAGTTGCAACGGACAGTCAACAACATCAATCGGGCATTGTGTGGAGAGGTATCTCGAGCGTAATGTGTTCTTCGGCGGCACCGAGCGGCCTCAGGCTTCAATCGGGCCGACGGCAACCCCAGTTCTGCTTTGACCTCGTTGGCGTCGAATCTTAGCGGAAACTTCCACCGGACTCTCTAAGGGCGTTACTCCATTTCCACGCTGTTGAGCGGACTCTGAGTGGAGCACTCTAGGGTGTGGAACGCCTGACATTCGCTACAGAGTCCCCGTTTCGGCGAAATTCCCCTCATCGAAATTCACTCATCAGGGCTTGGATGCGCATTCGACTGAAAAACGAGAGACGTGGAGACGGGCGCAGGAGGACGACTCCTCCATCTTGCCATTCGGTTCGCTGACAACATCGAGCGTGAAGAGCAGTTTTGTGAGTTTTGGAAAGGATGAAGAATCCTTGCTGAGACTGGCGACTGGAATGAAAACAGGAATCTCACGAGATTTGCCGGTTGAAGGACACGTCGATCCCATCTGTCCCAAGATTTGAGGAGTTCCGGCCACAGGGAGCGCCGGGAGGGACGATCCTCTGTTTTCGGCTGAACCTCTCAGCCAGCCCTCAGGAGTGTCCCGGATTCACCTTTCGGTATTGCTTCAGTAACACTCCCTATCGCCTCGCAAATCCCATTGCGGGCGGTGGGCTTGGGTCTTAAGATGGTTCAGATTTAATTCTGATATAAATTAGATCCTCTTTTTACCACATAAGAAATTTGTTGTCCCGGCCGGGGATCGAACCCGCGATTGCTAGCTTAGCGTGGCACCTAAGGCGTTGGTTTATGCCAGACGGCCAACGAGCCGAGTCGGGAGGGACGATCCTAACTCCCGTCGATGCTCCGTAACAAAGCTCCGTTCAAGCACGGTTGCAGACCACCGGAAACCCCAAGACGGATGGAAGGCCTCCAAATGGAACCGTGACATGCGATCTCTCGGCTGTACCTCTGACAGCATGTGGAGCTGTCTTGCCGGTTGTTGAACTCTGCAGCCGGGTCAATGACGGTTTTAATGAATAACTCATGTTGAACTGCCGGGAAAACCTGCTTATGGTCTAATTCACTAACTCGACTTCGAGCTCCGCTTGGAACAGACGTTCCACGCGCATGAGTTCGCTCTCGAGAAGGACGCTCTCATCGGGTCTCATATTGAGTTTCGTCATCTGGTAAAGAAAAGCTTAGGCGTCAACCACCGATTGTAATCGACTTGTCCGACGAAACAGGGAAAGGGAGCCTGGAAATTGAGAGCTCTGCAAGAGATTTCGTTCGACGACGGCTTCCGACACCTCCCGGCTGCTCAAACTTCCAGAACATACTTCATCCCGCCGCAGATTTTCTTTTTCCTCTCCATTCGGTCTCGCGTTTCCGCTCTTCCGCCTCCCTAGCCGGAGAGCTCACTCCGTTCGGCTCGAATAACACCTCACGGAAGCTCTCGTCGGCGGTGATATTAGAAAAATGTCAGAGCGAAATTCGGCGTCTAGCACACGCTCGAGACGGAGTGCAATATCGTAGTGCGAAATGCTCGAAACACCAGAAGTGGCTTTCCGGAGAAGGAGTTGACTTCCAGTGGTTGCCATCTGAACGTTATGGTTGTTTCGCGTCGAGAGGAGAAGATTGTTGCGTGGGCAACGTGCATCACCCGCAGCAGATGGAAGTTTCTGTCGTAAGAAAGCTTCCTGATGATCGAACGAATGAGACCGAAATAACATCAGCATTTTTCATCCAGGCTCTGGAAGTTGGACGGAGTTGGTTGACGATTCGAAAGAATATCGGCAGCTCAAACCCCAGAGAGGATGCTGATCTCGATTTGGATCATACCGATCTCGATCTGGTAGGGGTCGGACATGCCGGGCTCTATGCGGATACTGTCATACCAACGATCGCACTGCGGATTCGAGGAGCGGCAGCCTGAATAAGTAACTGATCTATGAGCGCTGACATGGGACGCTGCACAATCTTTTCGAACTCGACCTTTAAGATTGGGAATGGTGAATTCCTCAACAGCTTCACTCGATGCCGCCCGTCAGTGGAGCCGCTACTGCAAAACTAGCGCGAGAATCACAAGAAGCTCCGTTTTTCTGGCCTCTGATGTTCGAGACAGCGGACCCTCTTGTGAAGTCATTATCATAACCGAAAAGTTGCTCCCGGAGTCTGACACTGGGGTTACCGAAACCTGCCGGTGAGTCCTGTGTCCCAGGTTCTTCCTCGGCTCACGCGAGTGGGATGCGTACCGGATCTCGTGATCAGCAAAGAATCCCATGGATAAGATTTTGTTGGATTGGATTTATTTCGATCTTGCGTTTGCACATATGGTCCCTTCCATTCCAGGGGTGAGTCGTGCTGCGTTACAGATCTTGTCGCTCCCAGTTAGTTAGGGTTGCCTCCGTCTTTGGCAGGAATTCATGTTTGCTATAGGGTGATAGTCCAATTCGGAAGGGAACCTCCTCTTGGGGAAAGTTCTTCCCTCGCATTCAACCCATGAATCTTTTCATGGATGCGGAGACCCTCCGATTCTTGTTGAAAGCAAGTATCAGTACACGGCTTCCATGACTCGAGCTCTTCGAGTATCTTCATCTGGATCCGCACCCGATCAAGGCGCGATTTTATAATTGGAGAGAAAATTTTCCAAAGTGCACCATCAGCTACCTGCATGCAACTCTTCTACTCTTGTCTTCGCCGCGGCCGAAACCGAGTCGGTACAGCGCTGCTTCTGGCATTAGATTTCCGATTCGGCCCGCTCGCGGGATTCCAGTGGATTCAGGGGGAAGCAGCTGTTGACGAACTTTCGTCGCTCCGAATTTTTTTTCATGTTCCTTTCTCGTCATTCGAACCCTTTCTCACAGACCGCTTGACTGACGACTCCATTAGGAGTATGAAAATACACGATCGTGTGCATCGGAGACTCAAGAATTCTTCCCCATCTCACCACATTCTTTGCATCTCATCCGTCGCATATTCTTCGAACCCTGACTTCGGCGAGGAGCTGAATATCAGAACAAGTCTTTCTCTGATCCGTACGAAGGGCGAGAAGAACTGAGCTCGTCGTCTCGCCCGTTTGGTGACGGCTTGAGCGCAACGGGACGTCGAAACGCTCCCCGAATAGAATAGGAGGCTCATTCTCCTTGCTTATAGAGTCTCCGGAATCTCTATTTGCGCAATCGGAACCAATCATTAGAGAACCCATTCCACCACACATGGCGAGTTCGTCCAGTTCCGAGGTATTCCCCGGGAATTCTCGTTTCACTTACGATTGTATAATGCTCTGGTCATGAGACTCATGAGCAAGTTTTTGAGCCGCTGTGCCATCTGAATGCCGGACAAAGTTGAACATGTGAAAATGTAGAATCAGTCCGAGAATATTTCCCGAAGCAATTACACATGCGGTGTTCCCTCCCCATCGAGGTCAGCTCTCTGAAAACCATCATGGAAGTCCTCGGAAACTGATATTTGCGTGATCTTCTGGGAGAGATGGAACATTATTTCGATACCGCCACTAACGGCTTTCGCAGCGGACGTGCAGTATGGACAGAGTCCATCGCGGACACGACCGTGCTCAGCAGCTCATTCTCATGCAAAATTCGTTCAAATATTCTGAGAGGGCGCAATCCATTGTGATCCTTTCCTTTTTCCCTAGCACACCCTTGATTCCAGTGTTGTGATGCCGTCGTTGCTCACATAAACACCTCTATGTCCAATTAAGGAGTCATCGAACTAAATCGAAGTGGTTTCCGTCGTTTTGTCGGGAATCGGCTGCCCTTGACTTTGAAGCTGAGGATCCCCGGCCGTTCCGACCCGTGGACCCCGCCCTCAGGACCCCAGGTAATCAGTAAACCTCCCTCAGGATCACCAAGGACCTCATGGGGGACATACGGTCAACACCGAGGGCTATTCAGCGAAGAGGGAGTCGGTCCGCTTCGAGAGCTTTGTTTTTGGGTGCGGAATACTTCTTTCAGCTTTTGACCGAGGTAGATTCGTGAGTGTTTTGTGCATTACATTATTTCCTGTGGGATGCGTTGTACTAAGCGGAAGAGAAACTCAAGAAGATCACCGGAGAAGCTCACTGATGACCTTGAGCTCAGAATGGAACTAGACGAAATGTCTCGCTTCGCAGGAATTCCTGCTGTCTACAACGAGCTGTAGTCACGCTACATTTTTTCGGAGAGTCCGCTGAAGATGGAGCGGATTCGGTGTGGATCACGCGATCAATCTCTATTTCGCGTGGCGGGAATTCTCGGAGATTACCCGGATTTCCGCCGCCTGTGAACGCTCAAGTAGGCAATGGCTGAGGTTTACGAATCCGTCAGAGCTTCCGAATCGAACTCGATGCCCGTCTCCATGTCCGGTTCTTACCGCATTGCACGCGCGCTCCGTGTGCGATTCCCGTGAAGAAGTTTCAAGTTGGATCGGACTCTACTAATTATTGGGCTCTGAACCCTCGTCAGGTTCGGGTCTTCGAAGCCGACCGAACTCATCTCCGCGGGCAGGCCGTAGGCTGATTCAACTGTTGTGAAATCTCATTGGAATGCTGACATCCTACTCGCCGGAATTCCTCGTGCCCCCTTCTTAATAGAGCCGCTGTTGATCGTCTCCTCTCCATGTTTCGACAGATCGATGCAGCCCATTGACGATTCCTCAAAAAATAACCACGAATCATCTTGAAAGATTTATGGGATCTCCCTGAGAGCGTATTCCCCCTCCGTTCCTTAACACTTCGACGGGAGGCCCGAGCTCGTCACCACGACGCCTGGTAGGAGTGAGCTCGAGGAAGCGGCGCGCGGACGGGAAGAGCGAGGAGAGGAGGTCGGGGCGAGAAGGACCGGGGAATAGCGGGCAATCTCCTCGCGGGGCTTTCCGGGGGACTCCGCGAGCTCCCAGCCAACGAGAGGCCCTTCCAGCAGATGATCGAGACCGGCCAGGTTCGGCGGCCCGTTTCGCGGGATTGTCAAGCCCAAACAGAGGCCGGCGTGAGGGTCCGTCCTATTTCGGTCACCGTCGCAACTCGCGTAGCGCTGTGCGGATTCTCAATCGGTGCCATCGCGTAGGGCACGAAGTGACCGACTGCAGAAGAGGTGTATTGGAGTTCCAGCAAAACGACCACAGAGTCACGAATTGGTCCAACGAATCCTCAATTCTTTCGATCACGCAGGGGTTGGCGCCGTATCAGAAATATGAGAGAGAGGAGTCGCCAACGAAGTTGAGAGTCGGGAGCCAACTGTGTCCCATTCACTGGATGCGGGTCTGGGAGCAGAGATATGCCCTCCCCGCAGACCCACCGTACAACAGACGACGAGTTCCATGCTGACTCGGTTCGGAAGTTCATCGTGAACGAACATACATGCGAAAGAATCCCAGATTTTATTCCAATATGTGTTCGATTTCAATGGGGACTACAACCTCGATCACATCAACTCGTATTCGGGAGAGTTGGTGGATACTATTGAGGCTACTCTGTGTATATATTTCACATATAAATGATTGTAGCTTATGATGTATATATTGATGACGATATGGAGACGGTTCTTCCCAGCCCGCGACCCCGAAAAGTTATTGCACCGAGGCGATCCCCCCGCCCTGCGAAGTTTCCCCCGGGGGCTGGGGGTGAAGCCTGCAGCCCCAGTGCTCAGCACATCTCATTGTAATCGTTGGCGGTGTACTTCGCCATGTACACCTCGGACAACCAGCCAGAGTGTGTGTCATCACTGCTCGTGGTCAAGTTCCTCAAGACGCTCGGCACCTAGCCTTCGGCTCGTGGCAGCATCCGAACCCCGCGGTGACCCGTCCCACCTGGATGTACTCTCCGTTGCCTCTCAGCCAAAATCCCCCTCGCGGGAGTCCGATTCGCTGCAGCCGCTCAACTCCGCCCACGTTGACTTTTCTCCGTCAATTAAGCTGGCGCGCCGTGCGCTCATCACCAGTACGCTCCTATCGGCAGATCGCACGTATTCAACGCTACCACCGGTGCTCTATGCTCAAAGAAACTTATGAGCGTATGACAGAAAATCGCCGACAGTCACCCGAAACTACAGCTTGCCTCGAGGGCACCCGGAAGCTCCGGTACGACTTCAACGAAACTAGGTTCGACCACCCAGCCCTTGACTTGGTCCTCAAACTATCGAAATGAGTTAGTCCTGGGTTCGGAACAGCGGCCTAAGCATCGTGATTACACAACACGTTCATGGCCTGCTTTGAGAGTATACAGGAAACTCGTTATCCAAGAGGGATTCTCTATGGTAGTTATCGCTGGATTTCTCTCATCGGGTCGCTTCGAAGTCTACTTGGTAAGAGCACCGGGGCGCTCCTGGAAGACGAGGACTTGGTCCTCGCAACCTGCCTCCGACTCGGCTCACCTGCCATGAATTCACTACCGATCGTCCGACAGGCTGCGCCTGTTGAGGTGTGCCTCGTTGGTCTCTGGCCGCGAATCAATGATTTCATCTCGGAAGCTCTCGGTCAGGCAGACATGACCAACTCGCGAAAACCTCGGAATCCCAATGCTGGCCTGACACCCGATCGCGTTTCAGACGAGCTTTGGCCGCAGGATCAGCAGCTCATTTGAGGTGTGTCGATCGTCTACACATTTGTTTCCAGCAACAACTCCAACGCTCGAAGGGCTCACGTGGGCTCAAAATAACGTGACCTCTTGAAAGCATGCTGTTGAGCCGACAGCCGTGGGAGCCTCAACGCCCGGAAGCGAGCCAAAGATCCAGGACGCCGTGTCCAGGACCAGACGGGATGATCAGCGGGCAGCTGAGTTGATCAGGCAACGCAGAGTCGAAGGAGTTCAGCGGGTAAACGCAAGATTGATCACAGCAGTTGGGCTTATGCCCTGTGCCGCAAGAGAGCTCTACTCCCTGAATGGCTTCCCAACCTGTACACTGTGATTGATTGGAACATTGATTGAAGAAAAGCTGTATCATTCATATGGACCAGTGACTCTCGACCTGGAGCCATGTGGCCCGAAGGAAGGCACGGCGCGTCCTCAGGAAGCCACGGAAGACTTTCTGGGCCACGTCATTCGCGAACGATCGGTTTGGACCCTTTCTCAGAATTGAGAGGAATCTCGTGTACTACATGAACATCCTGACTCCGGGAGTACTGACAATTTTCAGAATCAAGTTCGTCGTCTCCTCACAGAGAATTCGTAACGGGGCTCAGGGGGTTCTGGGAACGCACTCCCGTCGTCGGGGCCCTGGCCCTGGATGCGAAAACAAAGCCGGAACGACTCGTCTGACGGGACGCAAGGGCCTAATTCGATCAGATTTGAGTGATCCGCAGGGAACTGAGGCCTGCGCTTACTCGCGCGGTGAATTTTCTTAATCCAGGATTGGGCGGTGTGGTCCATAAAGGAAGACAGTGTACTAACACCAGTCGTTCAGAACATGGAAGGCTTGCTCGGCGAGCTTTTTAGTAGCACTTACTCAAAGTTTCTTCGGATGAACTGGATTCCAGGCTATTCTGATTATCCATACGAGCGAGATGCCAAGGGACCTCGAGACAATCTCATCAGGAACGCGTTATTCCTCGTATTGTTCCACCAAGTATCCGTTTCTTCTGGTACGGGCAAACAATACGAGAGACGAAGCCTCATTCCTTCTGATTTCGCCTACACATCGTCGTGTATTTCTTCCGTCATGAGACTACGGGGCATTAATCAATGCTCCAGAAACGCTTATTCGGGTACACTTTTAGGGGATCAGCAATATTTCGTCGGGGGGGGGGCTTTCCCCAATGTTTCGGCGACGAGCGTAGCAGTTCGCCGTCTGCGATCGAAAGGCCTCGGAAGGCTCAGACCCAATCCATCGACTCTATTACAGCGATGAACCCGCAATAGCTAACTAAGGAACAGCGGCGACATTGTAAAGCGGAGCTGAACGACACCTCCCGTCTCTTAGCCCATACCGTGGGAGCTTGGTGTTTGCGCGTGATATTGGGCCTCCCAGGGGCTTCTGTAGCCTTACGGGCAGTCACGCGTGCAATTTCGGACGCAAGGAGTGTTCTCGCACCAGGTGCTCCAGCTTGCACAGGGCGGAGCACTCCCTCTCGTAGCCCTCGCTCGGCAACGTTGACAACGGACGGATTCCATTCATCAAATGCGTTCGTGGGAAAGGAAAGAGCCGGACATCTGAAACTGATTTTGTCGGAGAGCCTATCGGAACGCTCAAAATCCCCTGTGTGTCCCTGTGAGAAGAACGCGATCCCGGGAGGGCGACTCGTGACGGTTTCCCCTCCGTTCGGGTCCCCTTCAAGTGAACGCTGGCGAGTTCAGCATGGGAATCGGGAGATGCATCGCTCCGATATGCTCATCGCGTTCTGCTGACCGACACTTGGCACGGTTCCAATCGATCTCCCACTAGCCGAGTGACAACTCGAGTCCTCTCAGGCCGGCCTCCGGGCCTGACACGGGACACTCATTAGGAAATGTATTATACTCTGTGATGCGATCCCTGGGCATGGTTTCTCCTCGTGTCGCCGATCTATGGTTCAAGATCAGCTGTCTTGGCATCCATCGCCCAACGGTCGACGCACCTGGCCTGACCTTCCAAAGTTTCGTCGAACCTTCGGAAAACTGCTCCGGACTGCTCCGAGCGGAATCGACGGAAATATTCAGAGAAGCCGATCCTGGGGAACGAGTGGGATTACTCGAATGCGACTTTGCCGATTCTTCCGATAGACGCTTCGATCTCCCGGTCGCAGTTTGAAGGAATCTGCTGAAGTGGGGAGTGGGAATATTTACCGATATATTTCCGGAGCTGGCCAGCGCGACGAAAACCCGAATACTTTTCTGCACACAGAAGCCTCCAGCAGCCATTCGCAGCCGTCGTCGGATTTTCAGCGACCCCAACCATGGACAAAGAGTACCGCCGGGAAGTTTTAGGCCATCGCTTCTACTATCAAACCGGAAGGAGTTCCTCAGCTGTCTAAAGTATTGCGATGAAGATTCTCATTTCCAACCCCCCCCCCCCCCCCGCGAGATAGCCATGTCAGACTTTGAATATCGATGGGAGCAGGACTCCTCCAGCTCCGAGCGGAATCAGACCCGGTTTTCAAGCACACTCAATTTCTCTGCACTCAAACTTTCGTACCAAGTCGTGGAATTCAAAATAAACGTCTTCTCAGATGTCGAAAATCGCAATCTACTGCTGTCCTCTCTGAAAACGTTCCGTTCCAGTCTTTAATCTCGAGGTTCGACCTATTGTGGAGCAGTCTTTCCGAGTTTTGGCTGAAGCACATCTCCGGAATTTCAAATCGAACACGCCTGCTACAGAGAGTGATTCCGTTGACGCGAAACAGATTCAGTCTTCCATCAAGCACAACGGTCGGATGAAGCGCCACAGAACTCAACCGACTTCATCTTCTAGAGGTTACCCGTCAAAACCAGCCATCTTCCCTCAGCCGCTTTACTTGAGAGCCGAGCTGCTCGGAGGAATCATGTCAACTCCTTTGGATTCGATAATCACTTGCATGGAGAGGGCTGTTCGTACATTCACCGTTCTCATTCGTTCCTGAGAGGAGTCGTGTATGAGACCATTCCTGTGACTGAGTTCTGGCTCGAGCACGTCGCACGGCGGGACGAAGCAATGCTGGAACAGGAACGAACCAAAGGCTCTCGCTCCGGTGAGAGGCTTTTAGCTAGACGCTGCTGGTTGAAACCCCACCCTGACGTACCCTAAGATCCTGCGCATAACGAGCCAGCTTTTCCCGATTCTTCCTCAACGAACCGAATCACATGAGATCGCTATCTGCCGAGTTCGTTATCCGACAGGTTCGTCGTCTGCTAAGGTCGTTATCCGAAAAGGTGCGGACTTGAAGCAGTTATTGAAAAAGAAAACGGAGAAATGGGTTCTCTATCTGCGGGACTCCAGGGTGGTTGCTGCCGCATCAGACCTGCTTCATCCCCGGCTGTCTATAAATATATTGAAAGAGTTGTCCGGAACCGATCGTACATTCAACTCTCAACTTCTGTCTCGTCCACGAATCCATCGTTCCGATCATCGTCGACGCCTGGGTTCCCCAACACGAATTGCGTCGTGAGCCTCCATCCTAGTTTCTCCGTCCAGCTCATGGACCTCCGCCCGTAAAACCTTATATACGGCGCGTAGATCGAACGCTTTTTGGGGGATCCAGGATTAATTTAGTGGGCGGTACGGTTTTTGAAAGCGAAACCTGAAATGAAGCCCAGGACGGCTGGAGCGTGGTGGTCTAGAACTCTGTCAACGGGGATTGAGTCAAGAACACTCTACAAGTTCAGCTTCCCGTTGAACGTGTGTGACCGATATACACATGTATAGGTATACTTGAGCGATACGGGAGCTTCCCTTGAGGAACCGGAAGTTCTCAGCGAGCTCCGATGCTTGCGAACCGAATTCATTAGTCTCATTGTTCAATTGAGTTCAAGAGGTCCACGATCTCGTTTTCTAGGCGCTGCGTTGCCCTGCCACCATGCGAAAAAGCCATCGAGACACTCATCATTATGTGAAGTTGCTTGGACCAAGAGTTTTACGGGAGCACTCCAGTCGATTCGGAAATGTTCGCATGCACATCGAATCGGCTGTGACTTGTTTTACGACAAGGAAGATGAGCGCGAACATGTCCGAAAATGTCTGACGACCTCTGACCGCCAGGAGAAAGTTCATTTCGCAGAAAGTATACCGATTCTCCCTAATCGGTGTTGCCGCGCACGTCGGTTACGTGGGGGTCCGCGGTTGTTGATAACATATGCAGCATGCTAAGGCTGGTCAGGGTCTCGATCCGAGTGGTATGCGCCTCGCATCGTGCGTATGCAGAGAATGCGCTCGATTCCGGTTTCTATTTTCAGCCTGCAACCGCTGTCTTAAACCCTCCATCCCGAGGGTGAGGGTGGTGGCTGGACGTTCAGGAGGATGAATCGCATGTATTACTTCCAGCCGGTGGACAGGCGTACATACGTTTGGAGAGTTGATCATCTTTGGGAAGGAATTCGAGAACGGAATCAACGGCGACCTTCTCGAACCGTATCGGGATTATCAGTGAGTTAAACCGACTGTTGGGCCGAGGGGATGCGGCGCCACGAGGGAGGGGTTTGTGGCGAGCGCGGCGTCTCACCATGCCGGGTTCAAGCTCGGCGTAGCTCTGCAACTTCGCCATTTCCGAGGCGTCCCGGGAAGCGACGTCCCCGCCGAATTCCTTGGTTGGAAATCAGATCCAAACCGACGCACCCAAGCTCTGCCGTCGGTGTCGAATCCTATGGACTGAATTCGGCTCCGCTAGCATACCATGATCAGGACATAAGGAGGCCTTGGAGATAGAGGACGGAGCCTGCGGATCGAAGCTACCCGGCTTTCCGATTCTCCGATTTCGAGACGAGCGAATCTCGAGTTCCCCTCTTGTAACAGAGCACGAATGCTCGAAAATGGGAGTACATAAATGGGATGAGAGCCAAATATAACATCCGCGTATTTCCAAGAAAACAATCCACCCGGTTTCGAGGAAACACTGGCACGCACAGACGCAGAGGAACGTATCGGTACCCTGGTACAGGAGTCTACGAATCCCATACCCAGGTCCCGCCCCCGCTCGGGCCAAATCAAATGAGCCGCGAGTGACGATAGGCGTAAAGTGGAACGATCGGGAACACGCATGTCGGCAGACGAGATGGGTTCGAGAGAATAAGAGCTGCTGATGCGCGTCGGAGTGGAAGAATACACTTTAGGCTTAGGGCTCCGCTGCCCGACTGGATGATGTAACGATATGCAGTGCCAACCATTTCCCGACATGAACCGTGAAGATCCGCCAACTGGCTATTCCCGCTCTCGGCGGAAATATCGTCGCTTTCAAACTTCATGTGAGCTGGAATCTGGGAGAGCGGACCTTCAGCTCAATCGATCTGGAACGGATGGTCCCTATTCGCTCCGACCGAGCAGATCCCACTGAACTTGAGGGTTTGAGCTTCGATCGCGGCAATTCGTTGCGAAACCACCCCACCGCTCCAGATAACCAGGCAAGTCCATCCGACTCGCTGCGGTCCATCTCCGAGTCGGAGTGACTCAGTGTTCTTGGAGCTGAGTCACAGGGAATAAATATACAGAACATTTTCGATCATCTTTGGCGAGGTGGAAAAACATGATTTCGAATATCGGAATCGCCACATCTAAACCTTACCGGTGCCTAGCAAGCAAGCTACCCAGCGGCATGCCAGTGCCTTTCCTTGAATCGAAAATCTCCGCGAATTTCAGGAAGAACATCGAGGCAACTCATGGGGTCTATCCTTCCTTGGAGTCTCCAACGTTCCTCCGAACGTATGATCCCGGGCGCGAGCCTTCATTCTATCCGGATTTTCTCGTCACAGTATTCTCGATCAGCCCTGGGCTGACTCAACATCAGCATCCATGGTCAACTCCAGCAGAACCATCAAATTGAACAGAGTGGGAACAAAGGAAACTACGGAGCGCGGACGAGTCGCAATCGCATCGATAAAGGTGAAGCGGTTCTCGAACACGGAAATCTCATTGGAAAGCTCTTTGATGTTGTTCAGGTCGCACGAGAGGACTCGCCCGCATGTTCCGGGTTTTCTGAGCCATTATTCTCTATGAGCGTGATTTTTGGAAAATAGCGATCGTTGAATCAGCCCCCAAACCTCATATTCGGGTGCTTTGGCTCAGCTCAAGAGCTTTCCGCCAGAATTACGAACCTTTTTTTTTTTTTTTCCGGCTGAACCTCTCAGCCAGCCCTCAGAAGTGTCCCGGAATCACCTTTCGGTATTGCTTCAGTAACACTCCCTATCGCCTCGCAAATCCCATTGCGGGCGGTGGGCTTGGGTCTTAAGATGGTTCATATTCAATTCTGATATGAATTAAATCCTCTTTTTACCACATAAGAAATTTGTTGTCCCGGCCGGGGATCGAATCCGCGATTGCTAGCTTAGCGTGGCACCCAAGGCGTTGGTTTATGCCACACGGCCAACGAGCCGGTAAAATTACGAACCTGGCTTCCCTGAAAAGACACGGGACGGATCGAAATCTGGAAACCGCACGAGCTTTCCGTTTTACCTGATATTCGGGTGCCCTATCCCAGATGAGCGCTTCTTCCTTCCAGCTAGACCTTGTACTAGTTCTCATCGGGAGCTCGCCTCGGCTCACGGGAGGCGCTCACAATTCTGAAAGTGATATGGACGAACCCGGCAGGATCGGTCGCCGAGTGATAGTCATCTGTGCGAAGGCTGCATTTTCACACCGGGCGGATTTGCATACCTAACCGGCTTGGCTCGATCCCAAACCATCCCCCAGGGGAGGGGAACAGCCGGGCGGTGCTTCGAGCGTGATTCCTGAAAACGTCGATCTCGGCCATTTTATCTTATACTCGCGACCTATCGAATCGCCGTCGCGGGCGCCTGGAACGCAGATGGGAGGCGGCGGACTCCGCTGGGAACTCGGATACTTTCTGGAAAAGATCGGCGACTCTCATGAGTGCTCCGAGCTCGGGGCTAGAAAGTAAGAGTTGGGTGACGTCAGCTTCGTTTTCTTCCGATCTCGCGATCACCGGCGATTGATATCGCAACTCGCTCCGTGCTTACCGGCTTTCAGTTATACGAAACAGCAAAGCTGGCTTGATGATGTTAAAAGTTTTCCACCTTAGCGCCTTTCATGTTCTCGCCGAGCGCCGGGTTTTCCTCACCGAGGTAATCCTGATCTTTGCTGCATGCCACGTACTCAACTCTCCGACCGAGTTGATGGTGTTGTTCCATCCAGACTCCGGGAACAATTCCTGCATGGCAGAGATGGAAACGGCTGCGACTGACTTCCGAGACTGAAAATCCGGAGTGTAGAAACCAAACTGCCAACAATGGGAGCGTCTTAAAAGACTCCACAGCGATCAGTTGCTGTACTCTGCCTGGCCTCCGTTGATCGAGAGCCATCGCACAAATATCTTGCTTAGCTCACCAATGCTGTGTTCGGCGTCCGCCCGGTACATGATGATTTCGGCAATGGCAGAGATCACCTCTTCTGTTGCTGCATCGTCGCTCTATTCAGAGAGTCGTCAGAAGTTCAGCCTCGATCCTGTCGCCCCAGAACCTATTTGAGCCCGAAAATGGTTCCTAACGAGGAGTAGAGAACCGACATCTTCCCTCATGAACTTGACGTTCCGTCGGTGGTGCCCACTTCCTCGAGGATCGCTACTGTCGTTCAACGAATCAACAATGAGATGGAAACTCCGGCTTGGGTGGGAAACACCGTGATTCTTTCCCAGATTCCCAGAGAGCGGGTGAACGAGGGTCCTGATGAAGGAACACGGTTAGCAGCGAGCGACGGCCGCGTTGGATCGTCTCCCGCGGGGCAGGGCCAGTCTGCGTAAGTCATTTTGATGCGTTGGGCATGTCATGAATCTTCATGGAGATCGGGGAGAATCCAGATACCACCGCGCAGCTCTGGTGGGCTTTTTTTATCTTCACTGTGAATAAGTTTCCTTGCGTGTGATCAATGTTTGCGTTGGTTGTGTCACGCTCGGTTGGGGGCTGAGTTCGAACAATAGCTGTCGTAGATGACCGTTCTGGCCCACTTACCTCTTTCGAGCTGCGCGCTCGGGAAGTCTGGCGGTAATTTCGCTGTTCCTGATACTCTCTGAATCACTGCGAAGCAAATTTGGCGATTCCCGCATTTGATACCTCAGAATCACAAACAGCACGATTCGCCCAGAGCAATAAAAATATGAGCCGACGCCCCATCGAGATCGAGGTACTCGATCGAATCGATACTCCATCGAGGTAACAACTCCTGCTTCCCCACTGGGATCGTTCCAGACAACTCGCGGAAGCTCTCCTTTCACGAGAACGTTTATCTCCGGAATTTCAGAGCAGGTAGGAGGATGAATATCAGTGCACACAAAAGTGTTGGCTCAAGGGCTTATCTCTGTCACGTGATCCAAACGTATTTCTCGCTAGACGCACGAATATCAGCGGCGGATACATGACACCTCGAAGAGGTCCAAACCCAAACGTTCATTGAGATTCGAGGATGACCTTGGGCTTGATATTTCACATTCGAAACGGATGTCGGGGGTGTCCAGATTTGGAGCCTCTTCACGCGCATTAACCCTGGATGCCCGTCCGGGGAGGAGGTTTCCAATTTGACGTATTTCCCAAATCTTGGTATGGCCGTCGCTCCACTCTGATGCACAATATTCGAGGACCAGGACGGATAATTAGGGAGAAAAATGGTTGGTTGGGCGTCGACCAACCCGGCGAAGCAAACTATTCAGCACAACATCATGGTTCTCTTGGAGAAGTTTTCCTGCCCGACGTCCTCGCATTCGAACGCGAGATCGTTCCAAAGCCTGATTCATGCCTTTAGGCCTGCTCGAGGACGTTCATTGACCACAGTGCGCACCGAAAGAAAGATCTCGGTTCGATGTTGCTCGTCGGAACCCATCCAACGTCACCAGTATCGGTTGCCTTGCTGTTCCTTCGCAGATGGACGTCTGTGCGGCGACGGCGCTGGCAATCATCTCAGTCGCGGAATCCGAATCTTCCCGGGAACCATCGTCCTGAGAGCCGTCGGGACCGGATCGAAGAAGCTGGTCCTTGATTTTAGGTAGCTCGTGTTCCTCCCATTCAGCCTATCCTTGGCATCAGCGTTAGAGAACGAGCGTACGGAGCAGCCGAGCCCGATAGACAAATCAATTCGCGCGCTCCAATGCGGATCATCGATCGGGGAGGTGGGAGAAGGGAGGGAATGATGGAAGCCTGATGCAAAACGCATGCGTAGCTGACACCTCTCCTAACCGGTCACGGAATATCACTTCGGTAGATGAATTGTGATTCATCGACCGATGTCGAGTGTTACCCACGTTCGAAACAACCGTTCCGGAGAGAACGCCGCGACTCGCAAGGATTCGAAACCAGTCCATCACACGCGGGGCTGTAACAGCGTACAGATAAGAATCCCGCGTCGCACCGTCCGTGGACTTTCGAGTTATTCCGCCATCTACCAATGAAATGCCTCCTCAGATCGGATGAAGTTCATTCGACTCTGGGACAACGAAAGAGACGGTCAATCGGTGAACCATGTGAACAGGGTTTTCCTGGGAAATTCTAGAAAGTGATTCCAGAGCCCCTCGCTCAAACTTCCCGCGCGACCCATTCTACGCATCGGTCCGACGTTCGTCATCAGCGGAACAAAAGCTTCAAAGTGTTCAGCGAGTGCCGAGACGGTCGCCTCGGATCGGGGCAATCTTCTGTGATATGGATATTCTCCGGTATCGCACGCAGCTGCAAAAGCGTGATGGAAAAAACACACACTCACACAGCTACAACAGGGTCAGAGCTGCAACCCTGGCCGTGATACGTCTCACGGTAGGAAAGTTCGAGCTGGTACAGGTTTTTCAGGCGGAGCCGCCCTGAAATCTCGGATGCTGTCAAGAAAAGAGATATTGAGAAGGATCTAGGAAGAGAATACCGCCTGGGAGTCCATCTCCCCCAGCGAAGCTTTGAGCAGTTCGTATGCGGAGATCGCTCATTCGCGAAGTTCTGTTCCACGACTGCAGTGCGCATGTCAATATGAGGGAGCTAAGCTTCTGATAACGAGTGATTTATTTCGCGCGGAGTATTCTCCCAGGGTCCTTACTTCTCTGCCGTCAAGTCTCAGGGAGGGGGAGGAGCTTCATTCGCGGAGGCTTTCCTAATAGTTTTTCCACCGAGTGCACGATAACGACTCGAGTCCTGTGTAGGCGCTGTGGTCTTATCCTCGGCCACTAAAAGGGAATGCCGGGCCGGGCAAGGACGAGCCGGGCGAATTGCTCGAGTAGAAGACCGACTGAGAGTTCGCAGTGAGCCGTCGCCTTGACACAGTTCGTGCGGTGACTCGGGCTCATCTGTAGCCGCCGCCACGAGGGCGGCGCGTGGGTCAATCGTCGGTCCCAGGAGAGGGAAGGCTGCGAAGCAAGTCAATCACGATCAATCAGAACCCCGGTCGTCCATCCTGCACTCTGATTGTTCAGAATCGGCATGGTGAGAGAATCGAGCAGCTCGAGTTCCCCCGCGTTTCGCAGCGCGGGCTCATACTGGGACCAGGCAATCAAATCCACCGAGAATCTCATTTCTGAAAGCAGCGCACTTGCTGGCCATTGATTCGGAAGAGCATTTGGATTATTCATCTCCGTGCGCTCGGATTCCCCATCCTGCCGGCGGTTTCGAGTCCTGCAGGTTTGATTCTCCTCCGAGTTCATTACGCCGCGTTCCGAGATGCGGGAATACAAGATTTAACTCTCTTCCGCGAGAACCCGTCTTTCTTCCTCCGGAGAGAAAGACGCTCGAGCGGGCTGAGTCACCGATGGGGAGATGACAGCGCGAGATGGCGTTTCCGGCAGCGGTTCTAATGACAAGAACTGGGTATGTTCAGTGGACTGAGAGATTCGAAGTTTGCGTGAACGTGCCCTCGCGAGCGAGGAATGAACCCTTCCGTGGAGCGATTTTCCCTGACATGGAACAGCGAAGGGCCCGAATCGGAGCCCAAACCTGGAGTTGTGGCCTTCCCAGGGCGAAGAAGGGGGCCCCACCAGGTCCGGGTGGGTTCTCGGACCAGAAAGGAGCAGGGAGCTCGAGGAGTTGGCTCCAGTTCAGTTGACGGGGGAATCCCTCCCAGATGTGCGCCGAACCAGGGGCCGCGAGAAAGAACCCCAAGGGTGAGGGCTCGAGCGAGAAAGGCCCGTAACGTCCGTTTGGGGGAGGGTTAGCAAAGTTTGCAGGCGCCAAACAACCAACGGACCGTGGGCATGCGCGTACACGTCCCTTTCCCAACTGTCGAGAGGTGCGACGACTTGTTGAGTTTGGAATTAAACTTCTTCAAGAGAGAAGTGAGTTGCGAACTGAGACCTCAACTCTAGTCCTAGAGGCAAGTTGTCCTGAAACGGCACGTCGCGTCCCGCAATGCTTCGCTCATAGTGCACTTCATCGCTACCGTGCGGCTTCTTCAGGAGCGCTCTCCTCGTTTGCTTCTGTGAACATGTGATATCGGCAACGTGACTGCGGATCGGAGAGAGATTCGGTCGCTTTGGAATTATTCCCTGGCGGCACTGCTCGTTCCGTTGTGACGGCTCGTGACACCAAGTGGCACTTTGAAACCTTTCGGATACTTTCACTGCAGACGACAGGGCACTCCGATCGCTAGTGAGGATTGAGTGAGGTGCGCAAGTTGCGATCTGGTCTCTGGATGACTGTCTGTGCTCTTCGTTGAAGTCCGTTTTGTTTCTCGAAGCGGACCGTTCGGGTCATCGAAATGGCAGAGGACCAAACCGCCTGCCAGTACAAAGGCAATTTCCGGGAGCATTTTCTCCGCCACGAAGTCGACCAGGAAGTCGGTGTGGAGTCGACTCCGAACGGAGCGAGCGGAGGCGATTCGGCTCGGAAAAAGAAACAAGAGAAGCCACGGTTGTCGCTCGGCACCTTTACGGTGAATACGCTTAAGGCTCCCGGTGTCGCGCCTCAGGATGTGACCAAGGAGCGTGACAACGTCTCGGAGGATCCGAAGGATAGCGATGAGATCCGACACATTGACAGCGTCCTCGAATGCAGTCCCGTCGACGTGGAGTGCAATGGAGGTTTGTGTGAGAGCAGAAGATCGCCGAGGAAGGAGAGTGTTGACGACGAGATCACCTGCGACTGCGCTCCTATGCCGACAACGTGAGTTGCTTTTAGGTGACGGATCTAGTGCTTTCTGAACAGGATTTTCGCGGGTCGACTCGTGCGGTATCTGAGAGCGGCTATATAGTCAGTGAGGCCCATTCCGACCGATGGTCTCGTCCGGGCCGCACGAGGAATGTTCACAGTCGTTCAGCCGCCAGACACGCCGTCAAGTCCCCTCTTCCGAGGAGGCCGGAGCGCGTTGCCAGAACCTGAATGCTTCCTGAGGGAGTCCACTCCAATTGATTGTCTAGACTGGAAACGGAAGCTCAAATCGACTGAGGCAATGTTCCAGGAGCGTAACGGAACGAACGACGGCCTGTGATTAACTGATGCTCGAGACGCCGAACGCGACTCCTGACTCAGCTAGAAGGCCAGAACGAAGATCGTTGAGACGTCCAGTACGAAGCTAACGAATCGTCGGCTCCGACTCCTTATCCGAACGAGTTTGCGTCGAGTCTGAGTGAGACTGAGCTCCCGGAGCTCGGAGAGGAGAGGTCTCGCGTCGGAGCGGATTGGACCCGACACGAGCCTGTTCGAAAACCTTGTCTTGCCCTCGTGTGAGTCGGGAAGCTCCCGGGTCGGAATGATTCATGAGATCTGTCGCTGCGAGTGTTGTTCCTCAATTAGTATAACTGCATCGCGAGCGAGCGAGCCGAGCGAACCGCATATTTTTTCTCGTTTTTCCACGTGGCGTCCGGGCTCGTCGACGTAAAAACAGGAACTCGCCCACCGGTTGCCAAGCTGTTGGCAGCCCTGTCGCATCGCTGACTTTGAAAGGAGAATGTCACCCAGAAATCTCCGCTCACCAAATCACTCATCTCGTTCCTCGCCAGCTCTGCTCACGATCCGTTGGTGACATTCTAACGCTGGGGCTTTCCGCCCCGAGAGTCCATGCAACGTGTCTAGAACTCCTGCGGCACTGTCTCCGTCGCTGGCTCTTCGTGCGCCATTTAATCTGAGAAATGTGCTCTTTGTTGCGTCGGTGCCCCGCCGTCCCGCTCGTCGCTCCCCTCCTGGAATTCATGAACGTCTCCTAATTTACGGACCTATGAGTCTTTAGCGGCGCTCGGAAAGCCCCGCCGCAATCCCCCCCCCCCCCCCCCCCCGACTGCCGCGGTGCCTTCGCGAAGTGTAGGGAACCCGCATTGAGGATCTCTGTTTGCTGATTGATGATTCGTTGTCGGACTCAGCTGGAACCGAGAGGCCTCGGGGATCTGGACGGCTCAGGTGTGGACAACAAGACGCTATTCAGGAGCCCGGCCCACGGCAAGTTGAGCAGTGGCCGTACGCGGCATGAATGCGGCTCAGGAGATGATGAATGCTGGGCCTGTCCTAATGAGCTCCTTGGCAGTCGTGCTCCCCGTCTGTCCGTCCCCACCGCTAAAGTTGACGTTTCTGCCCTCCCGTTCCGGAGGATCAAGCGGTCTCTGTTGGAGCTGCGTTCAATATTCACGAGCAGAACGTTTTTCGTGCATAGCAGGCTGCGTGCTCCTCAGGGTTGCGGTCAGCGTTCTTGCTTCGGCCACAACTCTTCCTTCCGGAACAAGTTCCTCGTTGAGAGGAGAACGCGGACCACAAGCCACAGGGCCTCCGCGAGCAGGGGCTGAACCCTATCGACTTTGGAGGAAAGCTTCCGGAGCGATTGAGCTCAGGATGGCCGAACATCTGAGCGCCGCGTCGCTGAAGTATCTTATCCGAGTCTCCAGGTATATTTTAGCATTAAGGTTCAGAGGTAAGTTCAACCGGAGAAATTACCTCGGGAGAGGTATTAGACAACCGAAGGGAAACGATGAAGGATTAGCGTCACGATTGCGGTCCATTCTCCTGAAGGTCGGGGAAAGTTTAATCCGCTCCCGTTTTCCGAAGTAGTCGGCTCCTCTCAGCTCCTCTGTTGCTTCTCTGTCGTGCCGAACACGAACCGTCGCGGCTCTTCTGGAGGAATCGGAAACAACCTGCGCTCCCGTTGTCGAACCAGAGCACGTTCGGGTGGTTTTTCAGGCTCGCGCGTTTCTTTCTCTCAGCTCCCACATTATTCGTCGAGGTGAGCGATATCAGATCCCGGGAGCCTCGTTTCCCACAGCGGGTCGTACTCCATCGGAGCACGCCTCCCGACATTTCGAAGACTGGATTCAAGTTCCAAATCGGCTAGCTCGGCGGTCTGCGCATCGAGGCTTCCCTGAGTGGGAGTCTACGGTGTCTGCCGGGAACGGAAGCTTCGGTGATGTACGACCTGGATTCCGTCATACACGTCACTCCCTCGATATCAAACAGAGCGTTCATATAGAAGGGCTGATCCACGGACGAGTCGGTTCGATGGGGTCTCCGTGCGGCTCCGTATCGCTTTCCCCGCGGCGATTCCGCGCATTCGGAGGAGCAATCATGCGAACGTCATTCCGTGCACCGTATATGTCCGCCACGTGTACGATACAAGAGAAGGAAAGTGTTGCTGATGTCGTCCGCCTGCTCGCTTGCAGCCGAGGTCCACTTCTTCGCACGTTCGTATCTCCAGGTTTCCTAGGTGGATGCCTGCTTATGTAAGTGCGTCTGTTTGTTTGTCTCCCTGTGTGAGACTCGGTGGATCGTATGCCGGGTCGGGATATGCTTTCTCATTCGTTCGGTCATGAACGCTCACGGCGCCCGGGCTCCGGTTCCGAGGACGGAGGGCCACCGAGGGAGCCCAACCGCGTCTATGCCGCGTCCCGAGCGCGGAAAACGCATCGATTCTGCTGCTCCAAGACATGGCAAGGGACCCGCAACATAGGAATTCGGCTCTAGCTCGATTCGCGCACCTCTCACAGAACGGCTTTGAGCGGCACGTTCGCCGATCTGCGAGCTCCCCCACCTTCCCGCAAGAACTCGTCCTGACAGCCCGCGAGATGCTCGAGGACCCAGAGCACGGGCCGGAGCACGACTCCAGACGGGAATAGAGGGGGGAACACTCGAGCGTGTGCTCGAACTGGCTCTGTGAAGAGGAAGGTTCGTCTGGCACGAGTGGAGTCCCCTCCGCGGCGATTCTCTTCTTCCTTCAGCCGTGAGGCCGCTGCGTACGCTTCTGGTCCGCCGTTGCCGCCGCAGATGTCACCGCCAGAGCAACAGCTGATATCGTTTTTCAAGATCGCCGACACGCGCGGCCTCGTCTTCTAGCAGAACGCATGCGGAGATTGATAGGAGGGTGGGAAACGGGCGGAGGGGACAGCCTTGGGCGGGAACGTTGGCTGTGTTCCTGGAATCCAAGAGCTTGCGTTTGCTCCGAGTCTTGCAAACATCCCAATCAGCGGATACCGCCGCCGATCCGAGAGTTCACGGAAATCGTTGGAGTACAACATTCGCGGCGAACTCCGAACGCGTGAAGTAGTATCGCCTCCCCGATGGTCACAGCTGCTGTATGACAGGCCACGGGGCAGCGCCAGAGACGCGCTACCGTTCCTCCTCCCCACCAGCCAACTAAATTGTTCGGGAGCCCTCATCCGTTATCAGCATGACCACGATCAACGGGTCCCGACTCAGGGTCGCTGTGGGTAGTAACAGGTGTCTTGCAAGTGTCTGGGGTTAGCGCCACGAAGGAGTACTCCGTCAAGCCCCGAACGAGCTTCGAGCGTGACGAACAGATCTTCGAACCACCACAACCATGAGAACTGAAGGGCGAGTTAGCTCCGGAGGAGGAAACGACGGGATCGGGAATTCGAGCCACAGAGAGATGGGGAGGGCGGAGTCAGTTCAAATTACACGATACATGAGGGAGAATAGCACAACAAAGACGGAAGTTTCCTGAACGGCGTGCCGAAATTCGAGCCCATAATGAGCGAAGTTCCAGTGGGCGACTGCCAGCTGGAAACAGTTTTGCAAGTCTCCGCTGTTTCTAAATTCAGCTTCTGCTCTCGAGGCCGACGTCACCAAACGTTGGGAGTCTCGCGTTCGAGTAGAACGATCTCTTCCTGAAATCATCAGATTCATCTCCTCCTTGAAAGCCGTCAGGACAACGGCTGAAGACTTCGGCGCCTGCCTTGCAGCCCGCTCCTCTGACCGGAGTCGGGTGGATCCGAATCGCAGCACAATGCCATCGAATCGCTGACGCTCCTCTTTTGTTTGATTTGATTATCGAGCTCTCCTCACTCGCTTCTCGTTATTGTCCGAGATTCTTCAGCGGCTTGAGGGGCGCCCATGTCCTTCACTCCTCCGAGTGTAGTGTCGGAGAAACGTCGTAGAACTCGAGCAGGCGCGACGGACTGAGTGAGGCCTCCTCTCTCAATCCGAGGAAATCGTAGGAATTCCCCACATTCCGGGGAAGACGCCCACCCTGTATTATAGCACCCGACCCTGGGCTTCGGGAAGGAAATCATCTGCAATCAAACATCCTGCTCTTGCTGACGAGCAGCTTTCGCTCATGAAGACAAATTCAGAAGGAACACGGTGCGTGCTTCCACGCGAAGCATTCGATCGCGGCCCCGGCGGACCCCAACCGAGAACGTTCACAGGAGTTCGACCACGGTGGGTTCGTGCAGTTCTGCGTGACGACGAAACGTTGCGATCGCTGTCGCGAACCGAACACGGAACAGTTCAAAGCCGTGGACAATCAATGGAAGTTCAAGGCGCGAACAATGCGGGCGAACGCGTGGGAGTTCGTGCCTTCCAGCCATCCGGAGCTCACCCGACGGATTGCGCAGCTCTGGAATCTTCGGAACTCAAGGCCGCTGGTCAGGCTGAGAGTTCTAGAGCCGGGCAGGGGATTCTCGACAGTCCCGCCCCTTGGAAGTGGTTCCCAGTTCGAAACCACGGTCGTCATCACTTCACGATTGCGAATTGAGCCTGACACACGGACTCCGAGAACATTCAACGCCGCGTGCAATCTCTCAACCTGTCGATGCATACCATCGGAATCGCGCTCCCAGGATATTCGTTCGGATTCCGGAACGAGTCCGGACGCTCCTAATCCGACTCATCGGTCAAGAATGATTATTTTGAAACGCCATTTCAACACCCCAATGACGCGGATCGAGAGAGAGAGAGAGAGAGGGGAGGGGGATTGAAGCTAGCCCTCGGGAATGGTGCGCGCGATTCGATCGAGAATTCGAGCGCTCTCTTCGCAAACTTGGCCTCTCGTGCGCTTGAGAGCTTGCACCGAGAGGGTCCAACCCTACGGAAGCGGAGAAGTGGACACTACGATGGGGAGCCGGAGCGAGTGTTCGCCATTTTCCATTGCATGATTCGTATCGGTGATCTCCCTCATCGTTCGACACGGATGGGCTCGCTTCCTGGCACGTGCCCAACGAATGCACGCGAGCGGAGAAATGGACTGAGCGAGAGATTCAACTGATTCATTCCGCATTTGCTGCGTCCCGGACGACTCCATGCACAGGAGTTGCGCAACACTATAGATCCAGATCTCGTTGTGAGCAGAGGGAATTTATGGTAACTCCACTCAGCCGGTCGGCGTCGAGAGTACTCGATGGAGGAGATCCCGCTGCGGAGCAGACGTCGTAACCTGTTCCGGAAGAGGCAGTCGGTCGTAACATCTTTCGCAATTTTCTCCTCTGATATCCCGGCCCACTCGATCTTGAGGAGAAACAACAAGCGACCGCCGTATCCGACAATGACTTGTTACCGGCCTCCTACGAAACGAACAACTGGCCGTAATTCCGCTCACCGCGGATCCTGTCGGCAACAAGACGTTCCAAAGCATCGCGCCGAGAGCAACATCCCGCGAATCGATCTCATTGACACCCACGCCGTGTGCTCCCACCTGTGTCCGTTCGTCAGCAACGGGAGCTAGTTCCGGATCGATCGAGAAGCTCCCAGCAATGGGAAGCTTCGAACGTCGTTCGAGTCAAGGGAGAGGACCTCGCGCGGAACCCATTCAGAGCTGCGCGCCACGAAGCAGAAAATCTTCCGCTCGCGAAGTGCTCACCAAGTCGGGAGGCGAACACGAGAACGAGCTGCTGACCGAAATCCCAACGTCACTCTGACAATCTGACAGCGTCTAATTCTCACCGAAGCCCTCTCAGAACTCCCTTAACAACTGAGCCATGACGGACCACTTGAGGTGGGGGCCGTATTCGGTTCGCCTCAAGTGTTGGTACGCCGATCCGAGAGATCTCCGGATTGTACATGGCTACCATCGATGCGAAATACACGAATCGGGGATCGATTCTTGGCGAAGTCTGTGAAGTTTTCGTTGAGCGCAGTGAGGGACATTCTTTGAAGGTAGTGCCAGGAGCACAGTTCCTCGTCAACGGATCTGAAATGAGCATCGGAAACCAACCCGGACTCCCTTCGCTGCTTTCGTCGAAAATAACGGCAACTTGGGAAGCAGTGATGATTGCAGCGCCGTTACGTCGCTAGAGCCCATCGGTTCGTTTGCGCTTGCAATAAAAAAAATAGGTCGGCTTTGAAGGCTTGTGGCAGCAGCAGCTGGAAGAGCTCCGACGAACATTTTCCTCCTGGCGCGCAGTCAAGGAGTCGTTCAATATTGAGCTAGATGTGTCTGGTGACCTGCCCTTTGACGGCGTTGACCTTGAATCAGGCGTAAACATACAAAACTCGCGTCCCCGTATCACTCTGTGGTTGGGGGGCATATCATGAATGCTGGGAAGAGTTGTCTGCTCTCGACAGGACGCGACCGCTCTGAGCCGAATGACGGCAGGGCCACGGATCCGGCAGTTGTCAAGGAAGGGCAGACCAAGAGCAGTTTCTCAAACTCGGTGCACTCTCCGAAAACGAATGTGGCTTTCGTCCATAACGTGCATAATTCTCGCGAGCGGAGAAACCTCCTCAACGTTGGTGGTAAGCTTGCAACAGGAAGGAATAACTGTCCATACAGCGGCTACTGGCGAGCCTCGCTCCGCGGCATCTGCACGTCCATGCCTAGCTGCGATAACGCGAGATCCGGCCCAGCTGGCTGAAAGATGGACAACAGTGTTTACTTTCTTTTGTTATTAAAGATCTGGTCGAGGCGGCTGTGGCTCCGTGCGCGGTTCGGTTCGCAGCCCGGTCGGTGGCGCGCACCGGTATCTCCGTAACGAATGAGTTTTGCGCAGGTGCGGCCTCTGACCGGAATGATGTTCCGAACAGAGCTCCAGCCGGTATAGCTGGTGGTCGGATGCGCGAGCGAATACCGGGTGGAACAGCGTCCTCCTTGTTGCGAAAAGTGTTGATAGATGACAACGCGGAGCGCGTCAATCGAATCGAGACGGCGACGAATCGAATCGTCTGTCGACTGCTCATGAAGCCATGGTGACGAGAAAATTGGCTGCCGTCTGAGCAAGCGGTTGTCGATGCTGCGGATCTCTTGATCTGCTCGGGTGAAATACGAACAACCTTCCGGAGCTTCCGGACGAGGAGGGGCTATCGAAAGCACACGATCGGTCCCCCCCCCCCGACTCGACAACGCTTGGCTGCGGGAGCAGCATACGTAACGGGTCGATCGCTGCCATTCGATGAGAACTCATCCAGGTGACTGGGTGAAGCGATACATTTCTTCCGAGGGCTGGCCTCGTAATAGATCTTCCATCGACGAGGAGCTTGTAACGAGGTTTGCGATTCCCGAAGTCATTCCGAAACCGATCACAGCTGCTCCTGAGCGGAGAAAGATTCTTCTCCAATCAGTGGGTCGCACGAGTCTCCTTCCGTGATCGAGAGCACCTCCCATCGGGGGAATAATCGTCAAGAGTATCTGGCGATCAAACTCCTGGAAGTGCAGCGGCAGCAGCCCCAGCCACCCCCGAAGTGACTCGTACGAAGAAGCGCTCCTAATGTCGACGTTCCGTGCCACAACGAGTGGACTCTTGTCACGCACGCGTCATGTGGAGCCGACCGACTACCTGTTCGAGGCCTCCCTCTCTGCAGGGGATCGAAGAGGTGCAATATGCGCTAGAGCACGACGAAGATCACGAACACCACGAAAAAGAGCCCGAACACCGCTCAAAGGGAGGTGGAACGTGTTCTGCACATATCTAGCGACTCTGCGAAATCTCCAAATATGGGGACGGAATTCGCTACCTATCAAGTTCAGCTAGCATGAATGAGATAGGGCAAAATGTCACTGGAAGCTCGAATTGCTCAGAGCTACTATCGCGGGGTTCTAACCCCCCCC
Organism: Phytoseiulus persimilis; assembly: GCA_037576195.1. Taxonomy (NCBI): domain Eukaryota; kingdom Metazoa; phylum Arthropoda; class Arachnida; order Mesostigmata; family Phytoseiidae; genus Phytoseiulus; species Phytoseiulus persimilis. The sequence continues at coordinate 31,007,841 of CM075103.1, forward strand.
CCCCCCGGACGATTAGACGTGATTCGATTCACTAGTGGAATACACATTTATTCATTGATATCGACATTCCTCAAAACCTCATCCAATACAGCATCCGCTCCGTTTCGGCTCATCTCATGGACTCGGTTATGTTTTTCCAGCTTCGTCCAGGGAGTCGAGCCTCGACTCTGCTTACCTAGGATTGAGCATCTCTCGCACGATGAGATCGTAGGAAAATATATTAGGTAGTATTGCGCCAGCACTCCCCTGCGAAGGCTGGCTCAATGAGAGACGATGAGTTACCCGTTCATCTGTTTGTTTGTTTGTTCGTTTGTGTGTGTGTTCTCTCTTCCTTCGTCTGTCTCTTCCGGTAGAAGCTGGATTGGCACACGCACACTGTTTCTGTTGCACTGGATTCTGCACGAGCCGCTTTAGGATATATTAAAATTCACCGTTGCTGACATTGGCTCCGCTCAACTCGGATGCTTCGGCCGACATTCATTAACTTAGGTACTTCCAACGAGGGTGAGGATTAAAATCATTGGGAATTATCGTCCCAACGGATAAATGAGATCATCGAGTCGCTCTGCGCCGTCAGAGCTCTGTGGTCATCCGGCGTGGTCACGTGGGTTTACTGTGTGAGAGATCGGGTTTGGGGCAGCCGCTCCCCATCGCGTCGGACAAACTTGAACGCCCTCCTGAGGGATCAAGAGTCGCCGCTGGTTCCATCGAGGATTCTCTCGTGATTTGAAGACATCGAAACGGAGTGAGAGATCAGGGCCTTCCTCCGGTTCCCGCCGGAACCCCGCGTGGCTCAGCGACGACGACGATCGCCATCTAAGAGATCGGCATGGGTCTCTGGGAGAACTGGTCGAAAACGGGGAGTCGGGGCAGACCCGCCCGATGGCGAGCCTCGACAAAACTCCTCCTGGCCAAATCATTCGACGACAGAGACAACGAGTGGAGCTGAGTACTCAGGAGGTCGAGCGGGGGAGAGCTCGTGCGAAAAGCCGTTGGCGGGAAATTGAAAATCGTGTCCGACTTAGATATGACGGCGGGCGCCGACATCAGCTGGTCCCCGATGCTCGCCGAATAGGTCATCGACGGCATTCGGTAGCCGACCGGCTTGTTGTACATCACCGGAGCGCACTTGAGCGATGCCGACGATGCGACCGCCGCCGCCGCCTGCATGGACGCCAAAGGTGACATGGCCATAGTCGGCGGGGAGGGGTAGAGGAAAGGAATATCGGACGAGGACGCCGAAGAGGCAACGCCCGGAGGAGAGTTCGGGAACGCCACGCGCGACGGGAGGCTGAAGTACGAAGGAGTGAACGGGTCTTCGTACATGGCCGGGCTCATGGGGGGAGAAAGTTCTCCGGCCGAGCCGAGACTCCGGGTGCATCCGATCGAGAGAGCCTTCGGTCGGAGTCCGTGCATCCGGTTCTTGAACATTTGCGGCATCGACGAAACAAGGTCCTGGCTGGACTGCTGGTGCAACGGTGTCATCTTGGGATCGAAGCTGCGCTCGTGTAGCATCTTCAGGTTGAGCGCTTCCTGGGATGCCGCCGACGAGACGGGGGTTGAGGCGTGAGCCTTGGAGCGCTTCTCCTCCTCCGAGTTGTGGATGAAGTGGCATCGCGGTCCGTACGGGCAGAGTCCGGTCGTGTGAAAAGTCCGGCACAGCTCGGTCTTGTATTTCGGGTGGCGGGCCAGACTGCGGAGTTCCTCGATCCCGTGCGCGAACTGACACTTGTCCCCATACTTGCAAATGCCGTTCTCCTCGAAAGGACGGCACAGCTCGGTTTTGTAGCGGGACGAGTTGAGTGCGAGAACCGTCTCCAGAGACGCGTCTTTGACAGAGTCGGTGCTGCTGCAGCTGCTACTGCTTCCGCCCCCGTTGCCGAAGCCGTTGTTGCCGCAACCACCGCCGTTGTTGTTCGGCTCGGAGACGCTCCTCTCGAGTTTCCTAATTAAAAGAAAGGGGAACGAGTTAGAGTCTGGCGCCATCACGGAGTGGTGGGAATCGGATGCAACGCGTTCTCTCTCACAACTCCCACAAACTCTTCCGTGCTCGGCGGAACGAATGGATTGGCATTCCTTCCCAGTTTCGAGAGGCCGTGCAGGTGCACTCTGCGAGGAGCCGACGCAAAACGGGTATCGCTCGTGAAGAGCTACGACCTCTCAGCGCCATCTCTCGCGGTTCGTGTATTCACCGAGAGTCTGGTCGGTGAGACGTAATAAGGAAGCGTAGCCGAATCCAAGAGAGCTGATTAGATAATGCTCCCTTGCCACCGGAGTGGGCCTTGGGCTTGCCGAGTTGCGAGCAGAACGGGGCGTAATAGCTCTGTAACGGATGAGCAGTAAAGAAGGATTAGTGAACTTACTTGTGTGGCTGTTGTTGTTGCTGCTGCTGCTGCTGTTGTTGTTGCTGATGCTGTTGTTGTTGCTGCTGCTGCTGCAAGTGGTTCAGCTGCATGAGCTTCATCTTGATCTGCTGTACCTGCTCCAAGCTCATTCCCGGAGGGAGCAGCTTCGCCAGTTTTGCCAGATCCATCTGGGCCAGGTTTCCGACATTTTGTTGCAGAGCGATAACTTTCTGGAGGTTTTCCGGGCACCTCTTCTCCGCTTCGAGAGCGGAGCTCGTCTCACCGCAGCTGCCGGGTATCCTGCTCACGGCGACACTGTGGCTGCTGATATTGTTGTTGATGTCGTGATGATGATGATGATGATGATGATTGAGGTTGTTGTTCAAGAGGTCTTCAGGAGATGTGCACGTCATCTTGAACTGGAATAAGGCAAAGAACGGCTTGTAGCGATCATTCGGAGAAGGTTCGAGCGGCATCCTCCGAGCCGGCTGGCTGGCCGGCCGGAGTTCGCAACCGCGATGGAATCTCGGGAGAAATTATCGTCGTTTGCTCAGCGTTTTAATTTGGGTTTGCGTCTCGCTAGCCATGGCGGGCCGGGATACCGTTCACCGCAATTTCCTCTTTCCCGTTCCGGTTTCCGGTTAGCTTGAGCTCGCCCGGAACCGAACGTTGTATCTGGCACAAGTCTCTCCGCCCTACGGTCGAAACTCATTGCTTTCTTGATAGGAATAATAATAACAATCGTTCACGACTTGTTAGCGGCAACAGCTTCAGAGAGAGAGAGAGAGAGGCATTTCGTTCGTGCGTCTTAACGGCCCGGGCCGAGTGGGCTTTATCGTCGGAGCGACGGAACAACGACCGACTACGATGCGATCCACAACGCGGGCAAACGAATTCGAGACCATCGGCACAATATAATAATGGGAGCAGAAAAATTACGAGAGCGCGTCGCTGGGTATACAATGCGTCCATACAGTGCTTTTTTGAAGACATCGTCCCGGTGGTACAATGTCTAAGGACCATAAAGCTCCTAACAATCGAGTCGACGGGACGAAAACGAAGACCGACGCGACAACAACCGCGACGGCCAGAAGAAGTCGAGGGAAAAGCAGCCGTGGTTCTACGCCCGCTCTCCCGACGAACCGAGCGACCGGCAGAGCTCAACGCCCGCCTGTGTTCTCGAATCGTCTTTGTCCGACTCAAGAAACCTGGGAGCGAGAAACCAAGGTCGCCACACGAAGAGGGGACGAACCGGTCGACCCACTGTGCGAACGCGGAATTCATGGCCAGGATCCAAGCCGCCAACGATCAAGGGTAGCCGATTCGGTCGGAGACGAACCAGTCGGAGAAACCGGTACTGGGTCGTTGGCTCGGCCGCTCGCTCGCTCGCCTGGCTGGCTGGCTGGCTGGCTGGCTGGCTGGCTGGCTGCGTGCTCGTTCGCTGCCTGTTTCGCCATCGTATGTTGGTACCTGAGAGCGGATGGCAGGCAGCCTGGTGGCAGCAGCATATCCCATAGCGTGGGAACCCGGAGCGCCCCCAGCTCCTCCACTGACCCAATAGTTTCGCCTGTTGAACGAGCGAGCGAGCGAACAGGTTGCCGCTGGCACAAGTTGTCAGTGTCGACATCGAGAGGGAGCGAGGGAGCGGAGCCCAACGCGCCGAAAGTTTCGTTGCAACTTGTCACATGAAGCAGATAAAACTCGCGAGATGATGTCATCCGGCGTTCGGGACAGGTCGCTCAACGCGAAAACCGACTCGAGCGCTTGTTTTCGGTGACGTTTCGTGCTTTCGGACAACAGCGTCGACGGTACCGATCGTGGCTTGGAGCCCGGTGTCACCTCGTGGGTTTCGGTGTCACAGGAGAATCCCGAGGAGCAATCCCGTTGGGGGCAATCGCTTGCGATAGATGACCTCTGATGGCGATGCATCCGTTTGAGCGAGAATGCCCGACAGAAATAACCGTCCCGGGCGATCGGACCTCCTATAGATAGCTCGTCCGTCGGAGAGAGTGCAAGCGTCGCTCGACCCTGGGACGAATCTCCGAGAAAAGAAACCCCGATGAAACGATCGGCGGGGTGCTTGGAATCAGTGCCGCCCGCGAGCGAGGTTGCCTCGAAATCCTTCCCGCGAACGGCCACAAACTGGGAGTACGAACCCAAGAAGATCGTACACTGTCCGACTGTCGGGCTTCTGGATACAACTAGTTAGTACAGAAAGCCCCGGTACCAGTTCCGAAATTCACTCACCTCGGACGTCACGTCGGAACGAAAGCTGAGACAGGCGAGAGTTTTGGAGTAATCCTGTTTCGTGGGCGCTGAATTTAGAAGTCTCCGGTGCGCTCGTTGTCAACGGAAAAAACTCGACGAGAAGCCCGCGTGTCGTCCCAGTCGGTGTTTTCGGGCGACTTGAAAGCTGCGTCGATACCAAGCGCGCTGTGTGCTCCACCAGAAGGTACCGTCGACTGCAGTTCCTAGTCAGTGTCCAGAGTGAGTGCCTGTGGTGGGGTCTAGGGTTCTCTCCACCAAGAGCAGCATTCATCCTCACCCAGGGGTACCAGAATCTGTCAGCTGGACTTCAACCGAACAGACGGGGCTGAGCTTTTTTCTTCTGCAGCTACTCCTGCTTGTCGTGGGGGAAGGGGGGGGGAGGAGGAGAATCCGTTTAAATGGGCGACCGATGCCACTACGGGGCTTCGGATGGGTTCGAACGTCATCGACGCTGTGCCCGGGCACGACCCGAACCCCTGGCTATCTGCGTGAGAACGGTCAACTGCGCCGATCGTAGAGCGGTGGAAAGCGTCGTGTCCCGCCGGGATAGAACATGTTTTCTACAGCTCATCTTCAGAAGCGATTCGTCGGGGTGAGCTGGTGGACGCAGGAAAGGAGGATGCTACGGGAGGAGCTTTTCGAAAAAATCCAATGTCGCGAACACTTGCGGAAAAGGATTTCGATGTTTGCCCAAGAGATTGTTTGTTTCTTGCTTGCTCGGTCTTGAGTAAACGGAACGGCCCGCCGAACAGTTGTTAAGTTGCATATGCTAGCATCCATCCGCGTAAGAATGACATATGGGGCTCGCTCCGAGGTGAGCACGATCTCGCAGACACAATGGATGGCAGTGGACCGCTTCGGGGGTTACACAATGGCGACAGATTTTACTATGAACGCGGTGGAGTACGTTGAGATTGGCGCGACCTGCATTGATCGGAGCCAGCCTGCCCCGTCCCGAGGAACGGTGCTTGAAGTAGGAGTCGGAAAATCATGTTCTCCAACTCCGATGTAGACGAATCCTCCCGACCCGGTGTTGACAAGAAGTAGCGATCGATGCCAGATTTTCCCGCGAATTCAGCGGATGGGCTTCGCCCGAGGAGGAGGGACCCGTACAGAAGTACTACAACAACAAAGTGAAATTACAATTTGAGGCTCACACGTGTGAACCAGCGCGCCAGCAGCAGCTACAGAAAAGCTCATCGGGTATCACATCGCGAAGGATGGATGCACTCCGTGTTGCTGCCGTAGATCGCGGATCAACCTGCGAACAGCATCAACACACCCTTATAGAAGAGCCATGATTTATTGAAACGGCAGAAACAATCACAACAAGCGATCGCGGAACAAACATGATTGAATGAAACCACATGATTTGTGGAGGAGAATTCAAAAACAGCGATTAACATCTGATCGGAAGACTGCGGAGTGATTTCGCTGCGGCAACGGCGGAGGAGCCCTTTGAGGTTGCACACCGCGGTTCGCGTGACCTCCATCATATGAATACTGTATCGAAATCGTTCAAAACATTCCTGTATGAACTTATGAGTCCCGCTCATTCCAGCGGCGCGAAGTTATGTGGACGATCGGGAGTCCAAATGTATGGAATCCAATTCAATCCGCCTTCATTTGCAAGAGTACGGGGAGGAATGTGGCGCAGTCCGGGCTCCGTAGCAGACTCTACACCTGTGAGAGTTGTTGTTATTCGCTGGGTCGATCTTCGATTGTCGAGGGAACTATCTATTGTCTCAACGTCCGCGCGTTCTAATGTCAACCAGTCCGTACAGTCATTGTACCAGAGACAGGTGAACCGCTGGATCGTCGATTCCGTATCTCTCGAACCGGTCTCGTCGAGATGCCTCGTCCGGGTCGATGTCACCATCGCGATATGGGGACCAGATCTAAAGTGCACGGAGCAGTCCCAGCGTGTGCGTGCATCGCCGCCCACGGCTCGTTCGTTCCTGATTTCCTGGGAGTAATCGCTGAAGAGCTCCTGAACACCGTGTCAATGAGCGACAGAGTCGATGCCGCGACTATTTCCTCATCGTTGCGATCAGCGTTCAGTGGTATTAGCAGGGTAATTGCAGCTCGGGACCTGCAGGCAGAAATGGCGTCAAAAGTTTGGGCAAATTACAATCTTCAGAGTTGTTAGCACGTGATTATCGGCGGACGAGGTTTGTCGGTTCTGTCTTTTTTCTTCGCCTTGAGCGAGCGGCCGACGAATCGGTAGATTGCTCGCCGGACCAACTGGCATGTTTTTCGAGTAGGCAGTCAGTGTGTCAGGCGGGCGGGCGGGCGGTCGGTCGGTCGGGCTGTCGATCGGTTGGTCGGGCAAACAGGGATCCTGCTGCCGGTCAGCCAGAGTGAGAGCACCAATGGCAGCAACGGTACCGTAGCTTAATCTGGGGCCGCGTTAAATTGGCGCATTGGATCAGCTACTTGGGAGCAGTTTTTTTTTCGCTGGTTTTTCGTTCTGTGGTGCTTCCTTGTATTGAATATTGAACGACACCTGGAGACGGTGGCGGCGGCGCGGAGGCGACACTGGGGCCGTCTTCGTCCTCTTCGCTTTTAGCTTCATCTTCGACTGCGTAGCTGGCTGGCTTCTCCTGCTCGTCGGCCTTCCTAGGTTCGTCTTCTTCTTCTTCGGACGACGAGCGAGCGAAAAGAAGGAACGAACAAGCTAGCGAGCCAACAACGATCGTCTGGCTCGAAATCGGATGGGGGACTTCTAAGAAGAGTCGGCCGGCCGGCCAAACGGGCAGGCAGCAAGTAAGACCGAGGAGGAACATCATCGAGCGAAGCTCTTCACCGCCTGCCTGCCTAGCTGCTTACCTGAAGTCTGGCTGGCTCCATTCAAGAAATTGGTGGCTAGGCAGGCAGCTTTTTTCTCCTCTGTCTGCGTACCTACCTAGCTATCTTCTTTTCTCGACCCATCCGGCAGGCAAGTCGTGGCTTTCTCCATCGATTGCGCCGACTAGCACGCATACAGGCGGATCGCCAACCGCCAGGCCGGTCGCAGCGAGCCGAGGGCAGGAACCGAGGCATTCACGTGCGCGGTTCATGAACCACTTAGGCCGTCAACGGGCCGTCCCCATGGCTCTTTCTTGCATTCTTTTCTTGACGATGACTCGCTCTTCGGGACGCTACGGAACGGCTACGCGCTCTGTATGGCTCTAGGAGATGATGTGGGAAGCATCATTTGGTGGGGGGGGGGGGGGGGGGGGGTATTGGACATGAGCGAGTTCTCAGTGTGAGAGCATCTCGCCTCGATGACTGAAGCATCCGAGCACTTGCACTCGAGTGCCGAAACGTTCGAACAGTTCCTCTTTGATGGACTCGACTCGCACAAGTGGACGGGTTGCGTTGTTCATCGCATTATTCTGATGATCCCTGTTAGGGATATCGTCACAGCTTCATTCAAACGCTGGTTCGATCCGGACGATTCTAATGATTTGAAGATGCCGCTCTGGAGCATCTGGACAATCGGCACGGAGCTCACTCGCGAGGCTCCCGTGCTCTCTGGAGCCAGCTCCATTGCCCCATCGACTTCGCTAATTGTAGCCAGTCAATCGATTTGAAGCGCTCGAGTGCGTTTCGAGATTCCGATTAGCAATGCAGAACTGCTCGCTTCGACTTCCATCCGACTGGTCAGTCCCGCCGCATCAAACCCACTCTGAAATTTCGTTTGTAGTGTCTTGGACCCGGCCCGAGTGTTCTTTTCGCGGGGCGGGTCTTCCTTCTGACTTAGCGAAGACGTTTCGAGACTGTTCGGGAGCTTTTAGGGAGCGGATGGATTTGATAGAACAGACATGGCAAGTCGTTATTAATTGACAGGGAAGCCCCATTCCGAGAAGCAGATCGCGGACCTTCGTCGCATCCTGTTATCCCTCGTTTCCCGTTCGAATGTTCGATCGACCCAACAATGTTGAACCGGGCAAGCGGAACGGTAGTCAGAGACGTGATCGATCACAACGTGTTGTTATTCAATAGTTTGGGCAGCGGACGTGTGCTCTCGCTCGTCAGCCTCCTAGCGGGTCTACGAACCACTCGGATTGACAAACGTATCAGAAAACGGGGGGAAGACCGTCCGCTGAGCCCAACCCAGAGCCGGGGAGAACGGCGGATGCCCCGAGAGAATACCCGGATTCGACTCATGATGCTCTGCGGGGCATGAGAATACGCCAACGATTCCTCTTCCCGCGTGGTGTCCGCGCTCTGAGACGTGATTCACGTGGACAGGGACCGGGCTCGCGCATTACGGTCAACGTGATCTACATGTGGATTGAGAGATTCTGGATGAACGAAAAACCGTCATCGGGGCAGCATCGTCGAGTTACGTTGAGACGCATGAAAGGACAGAGCGGATGAGGGAAGGATGAATGCATTCATCGATCGCGTTTTTTTCCGGAGGAGCGCACATCAGCTCCGAAATTGCAGAGTTTCCTGAAGACCGCATTCGAGGAGGAACGTGAGCTGCCCCCGGTCTGTATCGTACTCGCTCGATCTTCTTTTTGATCCTGAAAAATGAAGACGGATGAACCTTGCCACATTCCGTTCGACTGAGAAATCAGCCCAAAGGGGCGTACACCGGGCAGTTGTTTCCGGCTACCTACAAAATATCCTCGAGTCCATGTAACCCACTCGGCGGACCGAAGTGCCGCAGCTGACCCTCAAGCTCACAACGAAACTAGCTTCGGCATAATCACCCACCACTTGAGCCATGTGGACAGATCTGAGCGAGCCCTCGGAGCTCTTCGGTCCGAGCAAACCTGCCATGTGTCTGTTTGTGTGCCTCGGCGCTCTTAGCACAAGTGTTCCCGATCGCTCTCATGGAGTTGCCCTGTCTGACGGGGCACTGGTAACGTCGTGTTGGGTATCGGAACCCGGCAACAACTGTCAGACCTTCAGAGTTTTTGAAAATAAGCGATGTGTAAAGCTGCTAGACCTATCGATCGTTGGCGTCGTTCCGCAGATTGCGGGACCGGAATGAAATTTGATCCCGTTCAGCGACGACATTAGGATGGTACTGTGTGAATAGAGCAACAAGCTGTACGATGCATGGAGAGAAGATTTCGAGTGGTATGCGGTGCAGACAACGAGAGCGAAGTCGGTCCAGATCCAGAAGCGGAGGCGACCTCGCAACAGGATTCTCGTCGGATGATGGAGACGTGATTAGGGGGGTTGGTTGTTGAGAATCGTTGGTTTCGCTCGGAGGCGGAGAGCTTCTCTCGGACTCGAGTCGGAGTTCGTCGTGCGAGTCCGATAAGTGCACCTGAAGTCGTTTCCGCGTTTGGGGGATCCCGAATTTCCATGAGTCTCCTCAACAGGAATCAGATGACTTCACGGACTTCCTACCCCGATGACGCCGTTGAGCATTCGAGCAGCGGCGTCAAAATCTTGTTGTTGCTTGTTCCTCTGAGAGCTCTTGTAGGTTGTTTTCAGCGGAGGTTGTACTCACCTCGTAGAATGGCTGATACCGACGCCGGAACAGAGGGCGAGAGAAAGACAAAGGAAAGGTGTGAGAGAGGGGCGAGTTGGCTATCCAACTGAGGGTCTCGGCGTTTGAAAGACTGTGTGGGTAGATCGCGTGTGGGGGAGGACGACGACGACGACGGCTGGATGCAAGTTATTGATTCCCACAAGTTTTTCTTCGGAATCGTCGATTCTCAGACTCGCGAGGAATTTCCCGAAGTTGTATAGTCACCATGATCTCCGTCTGGGCCGCTTTGAGGACGTTCCGTCCAATAAGGTGGAGGTGTGAGCGTCGAGATCGGGCGGAGAAAGAATACTCCGCTTGGCCCAGGGTGGATGTGGCCGGATTCCCGAGCCGGTGTGTGAAAAATCGGGATTTGATTCTTGGGGAGGAGACTTGGCGTTTCTGCTCTGGCGGCTTCCTTAGACTCCTTTCCTCGAAGTGAGAAAGTGTTCAGCAGCGCTGTATCAGTGGTTTGTCCGATTCGACCCGGTTCCGAGATCCCAAGGAGCCGGTGGCCGTGACATCGAATCGGGGATGTCAGGGCTCCCGCAAATCGGACGGAATTCCGTCTCCTCACACCAGAACAATCGCCGTATTTTTTCCGGACCAAGAGTCGAGTTTGCGTCGGCGCCGATGTCTCTGATGCTGGGATTGCGATGACGAAAATCGTAGCGATTTCCCGTATTCTGCTCGGAGAATGAATGTGAACGTTCCAGGTGAGCTATCTCGGAGATGAATAAGAGGATTCCGAGCCGGTGACCTACATTCCTCTCAGGAAGGCGAGGTGCGCTTCTACTGAAGAGGGGTTTGAGCCACCAAAAAGCCCACAATCAGCTCCACTGACGCGTACCCTTCGTTCTCTGGGGAGAGGCTTCCGAGAAAAGTTTCGACTGAATGCAGGCAACTCGGCGTGGAATCCGGAGGAAACGTTATGCCGGGGAAGCGTTCCGTTGCTGCTCGTTGCATGGAAAGCTCCGCGACTGCGGCTCTGTCCACGTAATTTGCTCGCGAGATTCGAAGAGCCTTAGGAGAATCGGGGAAAGTGAAGGTCACACGGAAGAACGATGTACTTGGAGAGTCCCAACGACGAGGGATCTGATGGGCGCGAAATTTAATTGTCTAGCAATCGAATCCCCCTCCGGAAATCACTTTTCTCCCTCGCCGTTGTTTGCGAACGAGATTGGGCAGGCGGCTGAGTTGAGCGAGGACGTTATTTTTTTAGGTTTCCTTTGCTCTCGCTCTCCGGGAGCTCTTCGTGTGAGCAGAGTTAGCCGCGAGGAGGTTTTCTTTCGGTTATTTTGGATCCGAGACGGACGTCGCGGAAAATGTTTCGGGAGAACCGTGTGGCTCAAGAGGAACCAGATATCTATCAAGATTTCCTGCTCACGCGGAAGAGATTCGCGGGAGTTTTGAAACTCATTCCGATCGTGCGGGAGGTTCTGCGCACTCCTCTAAACGAGCGAAGCCGAGCCGTGCAGAAGATTCTAAACTCAGCGATTCTCGTTTGGTCTCGTGAAGTTCTCACGGATCCCAAGGTTATAGAGCGGCCGTTGAGTCGAGCCTGGCGGGAGAACGGGATCCCAACATCAGAGATTCGTGCTAAGAGCACGAAGCTCGTGGAACTCGGGTAGGGGGCGGCGCAAAGAAGTTTCTGTCGAGATATGAGAGCTCGGCGCATTAGATTACCTGTTTGTTGCAAGCGTCATTGTGTTGTGGGAGTCGGCTTTGTCGCTGCTCGGTCGCGAAGGAGGAGGAAGAGCCGGCGGCGGGTCGAGGCGAGGATGAGAAGGCAACCGAATGAGCCAGGCAGACAAGTAAGCAAGTGTGTTGAATTCCTGAGCGCCATCTGGTCGCTTGTTCGAGCCGAGACTCGAGGCCCGAGATTCGGTTCATGCCACGACGAGTACGAAGACGCGGCGATATCGGCGTTGGTGTTCGTCGGTTCGCCTGGAGACTTGAGAGCGAACGACCTGGTGGCGACCAGGGCTAACTGAGTGGAAGAAGGAGCCGGCCGGCCGGCGGGCGAGCGGGCGGGCGGGCGGGCGGACGAGTGAGCGAGCGAGCCGGTGTCGAGGAGCCCCACAACCAGCCCAGGGCCAAGATTGTCTGTGAGTCGGGGTCGACTAAAATTGAACCTGATTGTCCGCCGCTGCTAGCTGCTGATGGCAGGCTAACGCGAGAGAGAGAGAGGGAGAGAGAGAGAGAGCGTTTCGCCCCAACGAAAGCAAGCGATCCAACTGAACGAGGCAGAGAACGACTGAGGGTCCGACCAGATGTAAAAAGCTCGGGGCTAGCAGCGACATCAAAGTGTTTGAACTTCTTTTTGTTCCCTTCTTTCAGGCCTAATGTTATCCTTTCCCGTCGCCGTTCATTGGCTGTTTCTGTATGAGCGTCTCGGTTCCTGTGGCCTTGTTTGTCCTAGGACCTGTTTGCTTTGGCATGGGGTTTGACCGCGTAACACTGATGTACTTACACACATGTGGCTGTCTCTCGATCAGGGCTGTCACACCATTGTCACCCTACGTTAACTCGCGTTGACTATCGAAAGCCCCTTGAGACAAAAAGGTTTCCGGAACCTTCGGCTCGCGCGGTCTTTGCTTCGGTTACACAGTAGAGCCGCAGTCGTCGGTTTAGCATACGAACGACGATCCTACTCGCGGAATCGAGGTGCCGCTCATGAATCAGTGCAGCTCGTGCATGCGCTCAGCTCATTTGTTCGGGAAAAAATATCCGATTCGGAGCTTTCCCCGTCACTGGGTGAGGAAGCCCACGATCGAGCGAAACAGCTGAGTATTCATGTTTTGATTTGCGGCTCTGATTTGTCCGGAAGCGATTCCGCTCAGAATTCGCTGAGTTCGACTGAAGCTTGAACCTGACACAGGGCTCTTCATCGCGTTTCGAAAGAGGAGATTTCGCGGGGAAGATTGCGTCTCGAAGCTAACGGAATGCTCGGGACAGAACGCGTCGTCGGGCGTAGATTCCATCCCAGATCCGGGGCAGTATCGCGACGTCCAGCTGCAAAAGCCGTCGATGTGTTCCTCAGAAAAATCTCCTTCATACCCTCTGCTCCCAATAGTGTTGCGGATTCCCCCGTGCAAATCGAACGCTGCAGTTCTTGGTCGTAAAATAGCTGTGGCTCGGCTTTCCAGACGGTACGCCGCCGATCGCTCGCTGACAACGATCGAATCTCCTCGATGTGGACGACGGAGCTTCGAATGCATTCTCGCTCCGCTGAAAACCGACTCCATATCCGCTTCATCCGGCGCTTGGTAACTCCGACATTCCTCTTCCGAGAAGAATACCTCCCGTTTGAGTATTTCGCTTTCTGGATGTACAGTACTGCGGGAGACACGCTCGTTGATAGATGGAGTTCCCCCGAGGGGAAAGTCGCCGAATGGCTGCCTCGGCCGTAGGCACTGACGTCTCTCTGGCGGAGATTCTTCGCTCGAATCTCTGGCGCGGTCTCCGCATGCAAGATGTCAGGAAGGAGTCCTCCGCTGTTCTTGTCGTTTGCGCGCCGACGTGATTAGTGGCTGGCGAAGGTCTCTCGGCACTACCTGCGGCTTTTTTACGAGCCTCGTGAGGATTTCACGACCGACCGAAACGCCATGGCTGATATTTACGCTGCAGAACACTTTGGGAGATGAGGAACGGAGGGACGGGCAGCGATCTTCTTTTTTTAGAGAAGGTCGGTAGTTCGTATGAATGGGCGTTTCCGAGAGGAGCCACGCACAAGCTTTTTATACTGAGGAAAATAATCAGTCGATGTGTACTCTCACCGAGGCCACCGGACGACATCGAGCGAGTCGCCAACTTGACTTAATTTCTTCTGAGCCTAGGACGGCGTCCCACAGATGACTTATCTGGGAGCCCCGCTTATCCGATAACGTGACAAAGTCCTCCGACGCTCGTGATGCTGGTGGCGATATGTTTGCCGAGGGACACATGAAACACTATCTTATAGAAATTCCAATCATCGCCCGCGAGCGCCAAAAGTTCTCTTTGAGCTGCGTCCGAGATCTCTTCGCGGGAATCAGGGCGCAAGTGGGGTGGAATATTGCGAAAAGTTGAGCGTGCTCGGAATTGCCGCATGCGTCTGCGCTGTCGCTGACCTGAGGAGCATTGCCATTGGAGTAGTGCCCTTTCTCCGATTCGCAACCGATTGGCGTGTTTCGGCAAACTTTTTGTGGGTGGGATCGAGATGCTTTCAGGCTCTCAAATCGGTTGAGAACCGGCGATTTCTCGGTCGGGAAAGCGACCGATCCATCGAGACTCAGCGAATTCAGAGCCAACATCGTCGAACTCAGCTCATGACAGAGGAGTCAACAAAGGGAGGATGCAGTCGAGATGCTTGAAATCAGAAATCCGGTCCGTTGTGGTCGGTGGGATCGTTTGCGACTAATCCGGATGTCATTCTTCCACGCTTATGATTTTTGTACCTGGCAGGGGGAGGGCATCATAAAATTGGGAGATATTCTCTAAGTTGTCCAGGGAGAGTCGAGTTCAGAGCAGATTCCGTCGTGTGCGCTAGAGAGCTTTTTATGCGTGTTCGCCGCAGTCGCGGGCCATGAATCCTGAGCGCTATTCGTAACAGACAAATGAGTCATGCGGAGAACAACCTTTCGCCTATCATCGTTCGGTCGGTCTTGGCCGCTCATCATAATAGCCGTTGAATGATCCTCTCATCACGTACATGTATTGTGAGCTGACTCGTTCAGCATGATAGGGGGCGAGCACAGGGAAAGCTCGTTCGGAGTTCCGAGTTCATCCGTCTCGGCGTGGAGGGATCTCTGCGTTGGAATTCTCATATGGTGGCTAATGAAAATACCGAAAGCAATTTCGGAAACTCGGAATAATCCTTCTCACGACTCGTGAGTTTATTGGGGCTGGAATCTAGCGAGGACCGATCAACCAGATACAGCTGTCTCTCCCAAATAAAGGTCACGATCGAGTGAATGGCTGCACCGCTCCGTATATATCGTTTCCGCCGTAGAGCCGTTCGCGCGGAATAATGGAGCCGCTCAACACGGGATAACGAATAGGAAGAAAGCCGCTCAAGGATTTGAACATACGGTGCAATAGTTTCGCAACAAATTTCATTTGCGCTTCGAATTCTCGATACTGGCAGCATTTCAACGATTCGTGCCTCCTAGTCTGATCGGCTCCATGTCAATCCAGCCTATGATCAGAACACAAAAGTCGCTCACAACGAGCCAAGCGGACGAGCGCTACCACAGAACGTTCTTCTCAGTTTGCAAGGCACGGAGTACGCAATACTCTTCGATGTTGTGGAAAATCACGATCATAATCATGATGAGAATCATAATCGAAGAATCATCGAAATCGGGGGAATCGTAATCGCGCCTTTGATTGAGATAACCATCTCAGTCATAATCATCGTCATCCTGTGATTATTCCAGTATAATCTTTCTCATCATGGATTTTCCCTTAAGACCGAGAAGATTGGATGGGTTCTCAAAATGTATCCAGGGGTTCCGAGCTCGCTGAGTACGAATCTCGTGCGAGATTTCCTCTGCGATGACCCCTTCACGTCGAACTGGTCGAACGCCCGTGAGAACGCACGAGGCTCGAGCCAAGTTTGGACGCCAAGAGATCGATGGAGATGCGGGCTCATAAAGAAAACTTCCTGTCGATAACCGCTGACATACAGGGCGGTCATCGTAAGTCGGGAACTTTCTCACTCTCTCTTCTTTTGCTCATAGCTCGGTGGAAAATCATTTGATCCTGGCTTTTTTCGGCGTTCGATAACTGGAAGGATGGCGAATCTCGTTGGTGCTCTCGATTTTCGTGAATCGGAGAAATATTGAAATTCGTAAATCGACTCAAAGATTGCCTGTTTTTATTCTCAACTTTCTTCGAAAAACTGATCGAAAAACTTCTGATGTCGACCGATCCCATTCGACGCAGCATAGGAGGCTGCTCAAACGTCCGGCAGTTCCAGATTTTTAGTTCAAGATCTGTAAGAAGGGCGAACGATCGTTTCCACATTGACGTCAAGATCGACCTTCTGACAAGATCGCGTCTTCTTTGCATTTCGGCCCGTAACTCTTCAGGAAAACCGAATTCGAAAAATTTTCCGATGGCAAAGAGTTTTTAGATTTTTCACCGAGTTATGAAAACGAGTGGAGAGAGAGAGAGAGCAAGAAAGTTCCCGACTCACGATGGCCACCCTGTACACAAGTTTCTCGTGTCCCCTGTCCCGCTTCGAGTTCACTTTACAATCAGTGAATCACATTCATACGAACCACAAAATGCTCTGTCGGTGTTGAAAAGCTCTCGACAAAACCTGTCGATTAGTTGACCAAGGTGGTGTGGTCGTATGAAGAGATTGTTCCAAACACCGAGTCAGCTTTACTGAATACTGACAGCCGTTGCTCGAACGCGGAGTTGCCCACACGGTCCCACTTCGGCGCTTGCGAGAACTACCTCTCAACTTCCGCACTGGACGGCGGCGCCGCGTTGAATCCTGCGGCGATGGTCGATATGGGAGCAGCATGTCGAGTTCGGTTCCCTCGTCTATGAGATATTGCCACAGTAGCTAACGATGTTTCTGATAGCGTATCTTCCAGCAGGTCATCAACGAAGTCGTTACATGTGTCTTCGGCAGACTGAGTAGCTGAGTCATCTTCCAGCGGGAGGCGTTCACGGATCAATTGCTCGAAGCGGAGCAGGAGATATTCTGAATCGTCTGCCTCGATACGACCGCTTGCGCCACGCGTTCGCAAACCGGAGACGAGACAGGGCGGTGACAGCGCTCTCCCCACAGCGGCCGCCCCGACAATCGAATACGGCTCAGGACGGGTCTTCCGATCGTTCTGGAGCAACACCCGGACGATGGGTCGACGATATCGGAAAGCGGTCTTATTGAGCTGTCTAGCGAGCTGTTCCCTTATCACATGGAGAGTCAGGAGGAGCCTGCGGTAGTGTGCGGTTCTCTAGGCCTGAAATTCGTCAAGTGCCACAGCGATTGACTCATCGGATTTGACAAGCTCGGAAAAGAAGATGAGATCGTCGCTCGTGGCCGATGTTTCAGCTCCAGGGAAGACTTGAGCCCGGGGAGCTGCTCTATTACATGCAGCAAGCCCTCGAAGCTGTCGAACGGAATCTTCCACCGCGTCGCGATCGGGAGGGAAACGAAACTCCCGTGGGGACTTCAATCAAGTGTCCGAGTTCCAGCGAACGGAGGACAGATCGCGTTCGCCATGAGCCGCTGCATCACACCCTTTCTCCTCCAATGTAAAGATTCATGTCTGATGAGTGATTCCGGCAAATAGGAGAAAATTGACGCCAGATTCGTATTCGGCGATTCCGGGAATAATCTTGAATTCTCAGTCCGTAATTGGGATCATCATCACAATCGACCGGACCGCTTCACTGCAACAGCTTGCGAGGAATGGCTCGAGAACGTGCGAGATACACTAGCCGCCCCGAACGGTTTCCTCGTCGACTTTCGGTCAGCTCTTCGTCGCACTTCTCCAAGTGTCCTCCTTGCTGAAAGATCTTCCAGGGATTGCCTGCGCGGTTTATGATGTTGGTATTTACAATCGTCAGGTGCTTGGAGTTTGGGAGGGCCTGGCCAGAATGGAGCGACCTCGGACTCGAAGTCAGCTCAAGTTAGACGGACGCTCTCGAACTTCATAGAGGTGGCCGTGGGACGAACGATGACACGCTGTATCCGACTGGCAAACCACTCCGAAATGTCAACGCATTCGTTTACCCCGAACTCGCGGCATCTCCTGAGAGCTCTTGCTCCAATGCGAACGTTGAGGACCGATGCAGAGAAGCAGCGATCGCCATGACATTTATAACGAAACCATATCTTCTATCAATGGCCTCGGCGCTTCGACTATTCTTTGTCGAAAGTGCGGCCATCGCAACGTAAGGGATCTCGGAGCAGCTGAGTGGCCGAACGTTGCAACACTAGATTGACCGGAAGCGTCCTCCTTGGGAAAAAATCATGAGCTCAGCAGCACTGTTCGTGATCAACTAGTTTTCCGCCTCCTTTACATGCTCACCACGGACCTCCGTAACCGGTTCCCGCTTAGGGAAACTGATGCCTGGCCGGGAATTGTTTTGAGATGGCGGGAAGAATGTGTTGTGTGAAATAGGAATTCTTCAAAACACCAACGGAGCTAGACGCAAGGCGGAGGAATCGACAAAAATAACGAGTCCTCACGTTCTGATCCGATTCGCCATGCGCGATTCCCACTCGAGGCTTTGTCGCCGAGGGAACGTCTTCCACGAGGCTGATGAATCCTGCACCTGCACTAGGTGCGAAGGTCGACAAACCACGCCTGTTTATGTCTCGATGTGGTCTCTCTCAGTGTCCTGACATGACACGGCTCGGAATCTCATGTGTATATTCACTCCGTATTTCGAGGTTTGCACTTAAAGTTTCCAGAGTTCCCAAATCATTCCCGATCATTGGTTGAATAAAAGAACAGTAGTGGTGGTTTGATCATTATCATTAGAGCTTCTGGCGTTCATCATTCAATACCTCCCATCTGTCCCTTCAGGGAGATGGATAGATGACTCTCTGATGGCTGAGTCCATCAATTCTCATGGTAATAATGCAAGATCCATCAATCTATCCTTGCATCTACACATGGATGATGATTGATGAGCTTGAAATTCTCAGTTCTAATTATCACGCTCATTATTCTCCTCAATTTAGGTTCTCTTGCTCGGAACAGCGCGGCGAAGATGGCCGCAGACGATCTTGGAACTTTTCATGCTGATGCTTTCCATCCGAGTTTCCAGCGAACAACTTGACGAATGTTCTTTCTGCTCGACTCGTAATCAGCTCTCAGGCCCGATGGCAGAGTGGAGGAGCGGTTGATAATAGGTGGATAAGCTGAGGGAATACAACAATGAGACATCCACCTCCCGCGTTGATGGGTCATCCGTTCGCTCAGCATCGATTGCACCAGCATGGTCAGACCAGGAGCCGCAAATGAATAAAAACTGTGAATCTGGAACGTCCCCCTTCGAGGCATTGAATCGGAAAGTAGTTTTACTCAGGCTGCGAATCGCTCAGGCCCCTAGGCACCCACGCCGCAAATGTCAAACAATTATGCTGCAATCACAAGCTCTTATCCCCCGCTGCAGCGTGGGATCATGAAATGTGGGGATCAGAAAGGTTTTTGCAGAGCGATTGCACCTCCCACGTAAGCCCTCAACCGTTCTCTGTGTCAAACGGTTCTGTTATGCCGCGAGGAAAGCCCCACTGCCGAAAATTCATAGTGCATTCCCCATTCTCGCGAGCCTCATTGTGAGGTATAAACGAAGCGCAAGCGCGATCCCTTGATCGTGATCTTCTTTTGTCTGTCGATTCGTGAATTTGCCAAAACGAATTTCCAACTCTCGCCCAGAGAGGATCTCGACGAGCCAGCGCAGTTGAGTGAGATTCACTTCTTCGGTGCCACTTGAGAAGAGAAATCCGCGGAAAAAGCTAATTCTGACCCAAGGCTCCGTGAAGCGATTTCGCTGCGACTCTAGAAACCAGTTGTTAGCCCAATAAAGTGGCCTCTTTATACCCGGTCGTCCGGCGGCTCCTCTAGTGTATTTAAACTTGGCCAAAGCCGCCCCGCTTCAGAAAACTTGATACGGCACCAGAGGAGCGGAAAGAGAACGGACGACTACACGGGCCAGGAGAGAAAAACTTCTCTCAATGAGTTGAACTCGATCTCAATGACAGAGCACTCCGCCCGCAGCGTCGTTCAGCAGGGTCGCCGGCGGTCCAGGGTGTCCTGGCGCTCATTCGCTCGATTGTGAGGAAGAGCTCGACGGCGAGTTCACGTAAAGCCCGTCCCGGCACGATACGCGCTCAATGGCGAACCTCGTTGGCCTTGATCTTCAAATGTCACCAACGCCCACGCGCAGACTGGTGCAAAAACCCAGCTCGGGACCCGAGGTCAGCGGAAAGTCTCTTCCAGGTACGAGTTCGACGCGGTGCTCGGAGTGAAATGCAGCTTTCTCGCGCCCGTTAGAGCAAAGACACTCTCGTGGTGCGTGACGTGACGCGCATGGGGAAACTCAAACCGTTTCGGTGACGTGCTCCCCGGCCCGCACTTTCAACACGAAAGTTCGACTGTGCGAAAATGACGAATCATCTGCTCCACAAAATGATGATATATGAACTAGTTTGAGGCAACTTTCAGTTATTGCGTCAAGAGTTTCCTCAAAAGCGGACGTGCGCTACTTCGACGCGCGTCGCTCCGGCCTGCCTGGCTGCGGATCCATCGTCAGTAATGAGTTTCGAAGCTCAAACACACTTCTCTCGTGGAATCCCGGAGTTCATCAGCAAGACGATCGAGCGAACCTGCTCGAGACGGCGCAAAGACTCGCTCCGCTCAGGAGAATCAATTTAAACTCTGTTCAAGATGCGAGGCTGGCCGACGATGAGCCCCCGCCGTCCGGGAGCCTCGGGAATACTCGTGCCGAGTGCACAATTCCACCCGGAGCGAAATGTTCACCGAGGTCCGAGCGAGTTCGAATCGAGAACGTGGATTTGACACAGAACGCCCTCTTTGAACAGCGGATCGGAGATTCGGACGATTCTGAACGTGAGACTCGCTCTGACGATCATCCGATTCGGTCCCCTCTTGAGCATCGACATGAGAACATTTTCCCTGATTGATCCAGAGCCGAAACACTTTATACAGCGGAGAAAAACTAATGAGCGCCTTCGGTCTTCGAGAATCGGCTCCCGCTTCTAGAGACCCAAGTGCGACCTTGATGAGCGCTATAAGAACTAAAAAAAAACGGACAGGTGGCAGTGGATGGTTAAAAATAGGGCTTTTTAAAGCCTGGTGATGCGAGTCAGGCTCAAGGTCAACTCGGAAGCTCAGGGCCTGGTTGAATTTGTGTTTTGGCCGCGACCCCGGCTGCGACGATGGGTGCAACAAACAAGCCTGAACGCCGTTATTCTCCTTTCCTTAGTCATTCTTTGCTCGTCGGTGTCCCCTCGTCTGCTGAAAACGGAGATCAGGGCCGAAGAAAACGAACCGCTTCGGTAGACTCGTTCTCAGGAGAAGGCCGGATTTCAGGAAGCGCGTGTCGTTGCCCGCCTTGACATCTCGAAGCGAAGCCAGTTCAGAGGGAGCCGACTTGAAACTCCTCTGAATCCAGGCTTTGAGCGCTCGGGAACGCTGCATACAATTTAGACACAGTTTGTGCGAAGCGCCTTCCGCATTTTGGCTTGCTACCCCGCTTTCTTACTTGCCGCCGTCTCAGCTTGCACGGTGCGGTCTGGTCGGCAGAATGAAGCGAAACCGTCCTTTATCTGGGCGGAACGATGTCATCTACATAAAAGATCATGTCAAGCTGTCGCGCCTGCTCCGCTTTCTTCACAGCCAAAAGTCGGAAAAATACGCAGAAACGGTGGCATGTGCGAGGCTACGCTGCAGCGAGCTACTCCCAAATTGAGCAAGACCGGTGTCCGAACGTTCGCGCTTGCCATCGACCTCAATGGGCTCTAATCTCTCGAGCATCGAGCAACCCCCCGAAATACATCGGTCTTCTCGAATCGAGCGGTTAACCTGTCGGCAAGGATGACGGCCGGCCAGTCGGGCTTGCCTTGCGAGTTTTCAGGACGATTCCTTTTCGAGAAGTCAATTTAGCTTTGACACTTCTGGCGAGTTCTTTTCAGCAGTAGATTCGAAACTAACAGCAGTCTGTCTCCCTTCCCTCCGCATTGTTCTGAATCACCGTCGCAGCCGTTCGCCCGACTGAAAGGAAAAGACGACATGAGCATTTGTCTCAGCGTTGACGGCGCTTTGTCCGAGGCGCATGGTTGAAGTCGTGATCGCAAAGTGAATATTCTTCTCTGACAGACTCGGGATATCGCTGGAGCGCCAGGCCCGGGTGCCATGCGCTGTAGAGACGGTTGGATCGAATAAAGATAGGGAGAGCTACCTGGTCGGCTGAAAGCCCTCCGGAGTTCGGTCTCAAACCCAGTTCTGGGCGCTCAAACCGACTTCACCGTCATGATTTCCTCCGCTCCGAGATCAGTTCTTCGTCTTCTGCAGAAACCCCGTCACTCCCGTCCTCCTTCCCCGCGCTGACCTTGAGGTTCTCGGGGGAATCGAGACGTCGGAAGCTTCTGGACGAGCTTTCCATCACGGCATGACAAGACCATGTTTTCGAGTGATCGACACGCTGACGGGTTCGAAGTCTCTCATCGCCCGCCTGAACGCTCAAACCACGCTCCACGCAAGTTTTCGCGGAGAAAACTGCCCACCGATCCGGCAGCCGTGTAAAGAAGTGTGAAACCATCGGAAACAGGCCAATCCCGGTTTGGAGACTCCGCGAGCCGCGAGTCAGAGAACTTTGCCGCCAGGACTTTTGTGGGATTCAAAGCGGAGGAATCGGAAAACGACTGATTCGTCACCGCCACCACCATGGCAGCCCGCCCGCAGGAATGCACCCAAGATTGTCGAGAATTCCATCTCCAGCAGCTGCAAAGTTTCCCAGCGCTGGCATCAGGTTCGGTGTCAACAGAGAACGCAGTCGAGAGAACATGACGATCCTATGTGAGCTCGGTGAGCTCCACGTTGGAAATTCTCTTTTGTGCGGGAAAATGAGCGTCCGCTGGGAAGGGAATCGGCTGCCTTTGTCAACCCGGACTTCCCAATGCAGGAAGAAGGAACTCACCAGAGCTTACGTTTCCCGGAGTTTGAGAGAAGAAGTCCTCGCTGACCGCTGACAGTGACTTGATGGGAACCGATTCCCAGTCGGTGCCAGGCTGTCCTCCCACAGTAATGGCATTCGAGTCGCTGGAATTCGCAGCCATGGTTTCGAATCTTGTCGAGGGGACAAATACGGATTCCACGCTGACCCGTTGCGACGAGACACATGAGGTTATTCGATTTCCAGCGAGGACGAAAGAGAAAACAATGTCGACACACCAACTGGGAGTTCGAGCTCCGAATGGAGGTGTCTACTGGTTTCCCGGTTTGTTCGCTGGTTGGCCGGACAACGAACGAATCCGATCGTGTGGCTTCCATTGTGCAGTTGACGGGACGGATCGGAGCTCTGCGGAAATTGGCTGCCGCGAAGAGGAACCCAGCTACTCATGAATAGCCGTTGCATTTCAAGGACGTCCGGGCTCCGGAGTGCGTTCGAGCATGAGAATCGTAAATTCTCCCGAAGAAACTTCCTCGGTGAGTCTCGCCGAGAGGACAGGGGTCCGGAACGTATGCGGTCGATGTTCCGGACAGAGGAGTCGTCGACAGTTCCTCTCGTTCTCATCCCCCCCCCCCGTTGCGCTTGTGGGTATCATCGCGCTCGACTCGAACGTTGCCGTGCCCGACGAAGTCCCCTCAGCCTTGTCGTTTTGTCGAGCGTCAGCAAGCATGGAGATCAGTGCTCACGCCTTTTTTCCTTCTAACTGTTGATGACATTTTCCCGGGACATCACGTTCGACCCGGTGCACCCGTGTGACAAGTTGATGAGTTATTTTTGGGGACATCTTCCTTCTGCGAGCGCCCGCGCGGACTAATAGGCGGATGACACTGTACACCAAGTGGAACGAGAACACTTGCTCCATCGAAACGCTCCTTATCATAGAAACGATGCAGCCGAGTGAGCGAAGCCCTGGGAAAACTGTCATCTGCCCGCTGGCTCTGCTTGTCCCCGAACCGTGGTGGAAAATAGAGCTATGCTACGCATGAACCTAATGAACATTCTTTGTTTAATGGAAGTCTGTGTATAGCGGCCGCCGCGGGACTCCGTGGACACTTCGCTGCTGTGGACGATAAGAGACTTGCAAATGATTGGGAAGATACTCTCTTCATCAAAATGGGAGTAATATCCGATATGCAGCTCGCAGCTGACCGCAATATTCGTCTCCCGAGCTGCCACGCAGAATATTTGATGGAGATATCCCCATCCGTATTTCCAGTCGGCCGTGACGTATCATCGACTCTGGCCCATCACCAATCCACCTTGACGCTCCATGTCGCGCGAGCCGAAAGCACTCCACTTGAAGCACATAGGGAATCAGATGGAGTTGCGAGGGACGTCACTCAAGCGGCGGAACTTTCGCGGGAATTCTTTCGGCGACGCCGTAAAGCGCGCAGGGCTTCGTGGCTCATGCTTCACAGAAGTCTCCATCTACGCAGAGTTCCATCGGGTCACAGCTGCGAAGGAGACGAAAACACCTTGTTCCGATGTGCTGTTTTTCGGAGCGATTGCATTCGAACGAAGGCTGCAGTCCATGCGTGACGCAAACGAACCACAGCCAACGGGGCAACTAGCGCGTTGACGGCTCTCTGGCTCCAGACAGCGCAACCACAGGTTGGCGACTTGTTCGTTAATCGTCTCCGAAGAACGGACTGGCTGGAGGTTTACCGCGCTCCGGCGGCGGGGGACAGCCTAGAATCGGTAATGAGGGGGGAACGGGGGGGGGGGGGCTAAGCAAGGGTCCACGTGGAAGAGAAGTGGATGGTCCAGCCGGGATGATCATCAACGGACAACTTTGCGGAAGGTTCTGGTAACGATTAGAATTCAAAGTGGAGCAGGGACGAATCCCTGGAAGTGGGCCCAAACGTCCCCGAGTCCCAGGTTCGCTATGCGACGCTCCCACTTAACGAAGATGCATGGAAGAGCATGGATTCCATAATAGATAGCACCGACGACTTCCAGAGTGAGCCCAGGCAGGCTTGGATCCGCAATCGCGCGCGATTTCGGAGCAAATAAGGCGAAGCGAAGTAAGCAGATTTAGTCAGATGCTTTATGCATGTTGCAGGGGAGCCAAACGCGAGCCTCCCTCTCGGGACCAGCCAAACGAGCCGAGGTATTCCCCAGCGACTGTTCAGACTAAATAGCGTCGCCTGGCTTTTGCTCGAAGCTTCGAGAGCTCGACGTCGCAACTAAGTGGAAACAACGGAAGATGGGCTCTGCATGATTGAGAGCAGCGCCCGATCCACCTCACTCGCCATGCTGGATCCCTATCGTTGTTCGGATGAGAGCGGAGGAAGAGTTATGATTTTTCTGATTGTGATTCTGAGTTCTTCTCTGAACAGTTATGTCTCTCGGTGGCTGCTCTCCAAGCCAGCTGGGTTTTTTTTTTGCACCGAGGCGTCTGCTTCTCGGCTGCGCAAAAACAACAAAGCGATAACGAGACATCGCTTGCCTATTGTGTCACTAGCGGATTCGCTCTCTTCTCTGAGGCCGCACGATGGTCGTTCTCAATTTCAGAATCGGGAGAACGCGAATACGTCTTGGAACGATACGACCGAGGGATTCGTACGCTGCTCCGCGGGAAGTCAGGCGCCAGCCGTCGTGGAGGGAATCAGAAACGGAGCTCCACAGCTTCGTCGCCTGTGGATGCCGCGTACGGAGTTGAGAAAGTGCGGGAAGAGAAAAAAAAAACGTTTGGAGACGAGGGTGCAGGACCTGCTGCCCTCGGGACTGTATTTTTAGTCTCGTACAGCCTGCGGCTTGCAAACCATAGCATATGATCTAGTCGAGCACGAAAGTTGGTCGGACTCCACCTATCTTTAAGCTTCAGCTCTCAGACCGTTCGAGTCGACCGGTAGCTGGAAGACTTATAAGCTTCGAAGTGAACCGCTTTCTCCCAGCACGTTACGTCGGTGGAGCGAACAGGGGTTACATAAATTCACCGCAGCGGTGACGAGCTTCCGCCGCTCCGCTCCTGAGAGACTATCTCGCACATCTCGTTGTTACCTCACAAACGTCAAGACGGATGGGACTGAGACATCGATGTCACTTCCCCCCGACGTGTCTGCTAGATATGCGTCAACTCCGTGAATAATCATGAGAACTTTCGCAAGTCACAAGAGACTGACCTCGACTCTTCTCCTCCCCAACCTGTGCTCCTCGTCCCCAAGCAGCACGATCCGCACTCGCGTACTGTCGTTCCAATCAATCCTGGAATTCCTAACTGATTGCTGTTGTCCGGGGAAGCAGTTTCGATGGATAGGATGCGTGAAAGAACCCTGAGTGGGCTCGAGCTATCCGGAGGGTTCCCGAGGAAGTTTCAGGCAGCGGCAAAGGTCAGCGGGCGGGATTCGTCCGAACCTTACATGATGACGAAGAGCAGTAGCGGGGAACTATTGGTGGGGGAGTCCTACGGTTCAAAACTGGGAGCTGGGCCAGCTTTTTCTTCCGAGCCAGGGCCCCGAAGATCTACCTCGCACAGGAGGTCTTCTGGAGCTCTTACATTCCGGATGGAGTCAGGCTGAAAATACTCGGGCTTTTAGGGACTTCAGAACGGTCCTGTGAAACCCGCTGGAGCTATGAGCTCGGGAGTTCCTGTCGAACTCCCGATGGATCACTGCGACCTGTTGGTGTATCGATTCGTCGTTGGATACAGAGTTGCATCCCAGGTATATATCCTCGCTTCAATCAAATTTATTGTTGGTTCCCGAGCGGTGGGCTCGGTCCTGCTCGTCGTCGTCGTCGTTCCTAGCGGTCGTCGTCGTTCCTAGCGGTCGTCGTCTCCGATAGTTAATCGTGCTTCATATCCAGCCCTGCCAGTCGGAAATCTTGTTCGCTGGCTGCCTGGTCGGTTCGTTGGCCGACGCAACCACTCGTGCACACGACGTGAGACATCGATGACTTTTCTCAGAACCCTGTTAGTTGCAACAGGACCGAGAAGAGGCTCGGGGAGGGTCGTCGTGCCAAGTCCACCGATATAAATACATCACGTCCAGACCTGACCGCTCGTGGCGTGAAATAGGCTTTGCCTTAGGCGAAGAGTAGATTGCAGGCTCGGATAAAAGGAACCAAATCAGTTTGGCGTCCCTCGAGCATGATTTCTGATACAGTTGAGCTCTAAACGCACACCTGGTAGAGAAGCGAAATGCTGGAGCGCAGCCCGGCAACGTCAGTCTTCCGCAATAAAATACCGAGTCCGATGTATGTACGCAGCCGAATGAGGCGACGTGAAGATCTCGGCGGATCGACGAGTGGATCGACTGCAAAAACGAATTGGGAACCAGGGCCCGTTCCTGGAAGGCTACGGAGCTGAACGGAAACTATTCACTTTTAGCGCAGACTAATCCACCGCTGTGCCATGAACTCGAACGAATTCTGATCCTGTCAACGTTGAATCAGGCCCACGGGCCTCGAGGGCTCTTTCGGAAAGCAATTGCCGAACTAGTTTCCGGAACAGAAATTTCCGTTCTGTTGGTGAATACAATCATGGCTTATCTCATTGATTCCGAGACCTTCCCGAGATCTGTTTCCGTTCTGATGTTTCGAAGCTATCGGGAAATAATTCAGGATTCCTCGCATCTGGTTCTCCGGAGGGCTGGATTGGCCGCCAAAGGCAGTTGTATTCGATAGTGATGCCCTCCGAACTCTCGATATGACGTATTGGACGGAACTTCACGCTCCCCGCCTCCCATCCTTGCGAAAGTAGAGAGGAAGGGAGTTCTCGCATTGAGAGACAGCAGTCGTGGGAAGCCCAGTTGAGGTCGAGGGTCACTACAGAGAATCCCTTCCTTGGATCTGGTCCTGTGATTTTCTCGACACTAACCAGCTCAGGATCACCGGTCCCTTCCGAGGCTGTGTTCCGGGAAAGGGGGGGGGGGGTGCTGCTAGCCCCACCGAGTGGAGGTCTCGGAGCGGGTTGACTCCGGCGCTCATACTCAATGGCCCGCATGATCTGCTGTGAGCGCTGTGTGTCCTTCCTGAGCCTATCAGAACATATTCGCAGCCCTCAGCAAGAGCTCTCTCTCTCCTCCGAGAACTCCGTAGAACCCTTTTCCTGCGCAACAAGCTCATTAGCCGACCGCTCCCCTGGGCATTGAACCTGACACCCTTCTCATTCTGAACCGTGTATTTCACCCGCTCCACTTATGCCCGCACGGTACAGAGAGTACATTCGATGGATCCAAGCTGCGTAGTATCCACTCGTGGCAGAGAGCCCGTCAAGGCAGAGCGCTGCCGTTGTACACACAGGCTACGCTCCGACTCTCTTTGTGTCGGAATCAATTGCTGTAACAAGGCCGGTCTCAGCGACGGGATGATCAATATGACTCAAAGCTCGCGGATCGATGATGATCCACGATTTTCAGCAGATGTGATCGAGCAATATAACCTCACCGGAATCATTCGTCTGAATACGGAGATGTTGGCCAGGCACACAGTTGCAGCCGCGCGGTGCTCGAGAAGCGACGTCAGCTGATGTCTGTTTGAACAAAAAAGAAAAATCCTCGTGGAGCCTGCGTCAGATATCGCCGAGAGGGTTTGTTCTCTATTCGTCGGCTCTGAATCGAGGCACCGATGAAGTGTGATAGAATAGGATCAGATCTGAACGTGAGAGCGCGACAGCGTTGAACTCAAACGTCGGATTTTCCTTTGCAGAGTCTTCAAGAAACAGAGTCCGAATTCACGCCTGACATTGTACCTGAGCTCTCGAGAATTCGTCCACCTAAGCAACGGAAAGGTCAGTGATTTTATTCATTTCGAATTTCGCCTCCGGTTCTGTCGAAAATGGCGGGTTGGCCGCGGCTCTCACAACGGAGTGCTTGCAGCCAAGAATATCACGGGATCCACGCGAGCAGTTCATATCCGATTCGTGGAATCATCTATTTCTCCTCTCGGTCCACGGAAGAACTTTTCGGAGGGGGTCGATCCAGGAAGTTTCGGATGCGACGAGTCGGGCTTTGCTGGGCCTCTTTTCAGTCCTCGAATCCCGGGATCGAACTCACCGTGTCCGGTTTAGCTGACCGTCTTCCCAGCAGAAGGTGGAAGCCATGGCGGAGCGTTTGTTTCGAGTCGGACTTTGTCGGAAGAGGGAGTGCTTTGTGTCGAGCTGCTCTGGTCCCCAGCCTCCGTCGAGCGTGGCAAAAGAGGATAACGGCGAGAGGAGATTCTTTGAAGCCGACGGTCAATTTCATTTGTCGGCTCTCTATTCGGTTGACGCCGTCGAGCAGAACCGAGGGCTCAAGCTGCCGACTCCGGTCCAGAACCCTAGACGCGGGGGAGCTCGGAGCGGTTCGTGACATGTTGGGAGGCGACTTGCAAGTGCCGGAGTATCCCATCTTTTGTCCTCCGCGTAGGTGCACAGGTTCAAAGTTTCCAGTTACCACTGTGCGCGAGTGCAAAACGCGTAATGACACCGATCCGAACCAGGACGTCACGCTCCCTAACTGACGCTCGGATACTGCGCGCCGGAAGCGGGGGGAAAACCGTGTGTGCGGAGTCGTCTTATCCGGGTCCCTCTCTCCCGCTGCTCATCTCGAGCGTCCTCAGCGGCCATCCTCCCTTTGCGTTCTCGGATCCACGCAAGGGTTCGTCCTCGCACCGAGGAGTAGGGTACCGGACTCGGCGAAAAAACACCGGCTCGGGTTCCAGCGGCACAATTCTCTCCTTTTCGAAAGTTTCATTGTTGTCCCTGGCTACCGGAAATCGATCTGAGGACAGTCCGACGCAGTGTGGTACACTCTCCAGGGGATCGGCGGGGGAGCGGAAGCTGCCCCTCCGCTTTGCTGCAAAACTCGAATTCAGTATATCGCGGCAATGAATATGACTCTGTGCCCGCCTCGGGCCCTCAACGCTCGCCCGCCCGTCGTAACGGTTATCGTATCGAGTGATGAAGCGTCAGCGATTCCAGATCAACGCCACGAGAGACTCAAGTGATCGTCGCGTTGACCAAAGCGCGCGACGTTCCAAAGCTAACGAACTCTCAGCCTAGAGCGCCATGAGAGCCTTGAACGAACAGGTCGCGTTCGACCCGCCGGGAGCAGAGTGTGCCCGGGCGAGGGGGGGGGAAGTTCGCTCATACCCCAGGCCTTTGCGTTGTTGACAGCGCTACCCTTCGTGCTGTCTGAGCCACTCTTTCGGAACAATAACCCAGTTCACCGACGCACCTCCTAAGCTCGAGGCGTTCGTCTTCTAGGTATCCTCAATAGACGGTGTCGTCCTCGTAGAGACGAGCTACGTGCAGAACCGTCGCGTTTATGCTATGGTTGTACTCACCTTTCGCTACGGACGCGAAGACGAAGAAGTTATGGGCCTGAAATTCTACACTGAGGCCGTCCTCGACTACAGACAGGTGAGTTCTCCTCCCCGTCAGAGCTGCCGGAGCGCATCCATTCACCTTGCTCCAAAAAAGTTCGGAGGCGGCGCCAAACAGGCTCACTCTGATTCCAGGTATACCCGGAAGCAACATCGGACCAAACGCAGTCGGAGGAGCTTACACCGCTACAAATAAATCTCATGAGGAAATTGGGCGCTGACGCTTACCCTTTCACATTGAGAGTATCGCCGAAAGCTCCCCCGAGTGTTCGCCTGCACCCTGCAAGGCCATACGTCGGATCGCCTCTCGGTGTCTCGTATGACTTGAAGGTGTTCATAGGTGAGTAACGCATCGAAGTCCTGCCGTTTCTATCATCACGCCTGGATCCCGTTCGGCGAAGTTCGAGCATTCGCAGAGGTTCTGCCTTCGGGGCTCAGCTTGGAGGGGGGGGGGGGCTCTTACCAATCGAGCTCGAACGTTTGGAGCGTGCAATGGAGATTTCGAAATTCAAGCATCATTACGAATGGAAAGTTTCGTGACGTTGTTCCGTAATCACATCAGTTCAATAATGCAAACCGGCTGCGATGGCTCAGCGAGCTCTGACCCGCCCGCTGCGCCGCTACAACCCCTCGACGCAACGACTGTGTGTTCATCCACGTAATTTCGCATCCGCGTATCCGAACGAGATCGTCGTCGATTAACGCGGATCCAATTCGGATCATTCGGGGTCCTCGTTCCAGCCGCCAGCAGCGCTTCTAAAACCATCGTTCCGAGCTCGCCATTCCGCCCCTTTCCTTCGAAGCGCGCACCCTGCCCCCATGAACATTCGTTGGAATCAACGCATCAAATATGACCCCCATCGAATATCCACGCGCGTATTATTTCCGACCCGAGTGTCCGGCGCGGTAAATGCCTCGCATTTCCTTTGACAAGTCGGGAGCTCCGGACACTCGAGTTTCAAGGCGACATTTTTTTGCTTTCCGTCCCGATGGGGCCCTCGCTCCGTGATCCCGATCTGAGAATGGTCGCTCGTCTCATCATGCTCCGTTCATTCGGACTCATCTGAGGGAACTTATTGACAAGCCCAGACTCGCGGAAGATATCTGCGCGGAACCATGCAGATGTACGTTTTGCAACGATTCCACGGATTCATTAGAATGGAACATCGAGCGCGCGAGTTGCCGGCTTTAATCGTTTGAGCGTCAGTAAGCCTCGACCACAGATCGAAGTGAATTGCTACCCTCCTCCCAGCGTCGGGACACCGACAGACCTTGTTCTACACTGCTCGTCTGAATGCTGTGGAGTTTATCCGAGAGCTCTATGTCTCCTGGCGCGCGAGTGGGTGCGTGCGTGCGTGCCATGAATGTTGGAACGCTCCGAGTGTGATTCACCTGTTACTTTGTCTCTGGCTGGCGGCGCACGTGGCGAAATCCATGCCGAAGAAGGGTGGAACGAGGCCTGAATGAAGTGGTCGCGGAGCCGGATAGGTGATTATTCCGCGCGTGCTCCCGTACCTCCAATCAGTTACCACCCGGAGGAAGAAATGGCGGAGAGACAGCGCGAAGTACGATGCATGACAATGATTGGGCGGAACTTTCGTGTATAGTGCGCCCTTTCATAATTGAATAACAAGAGCTTTCCCGTCGGGAGCGAAGCTGCGAGGACGGAGCCTTCCGCCATAGATGCGTATCAAAGCAACTGACGATTTCCAATAAAAAAGCTGAACGTGCTCAACGAGCTGTTTGCTCCAAGTTCGAGTTTTTCGTTTGCGCCTGCCTCCGGCACCTCTGGGGCTTGAAAGAGAGAGAGGAATGCCCGGCGTTGAATCTACGGGAATAAACAAACACCCGGGTCCCGGGCTCCTGGCGCAGTCTCAAATTCGGCCTCAGAAGTCATCTATTATTTCGATGCTGGTTTGGGATGGTCGGCACGATGTTCGAACGTCGAGCTGTCGCTGAATCGAGCCGGAAACAGCACCGGAAATGACCTCCCGCCTCGGTCCGTTCTAATATTTTCAACGGTCCATTCATTTTCAAACAGAGGAATCAGACGCCCCCGTAGTTGATATCCACTCGAAATCTTTTGTTCAGCGACCAACGGAGAGTCGTTAGCGTCATCGAAGAACTGCCGCTGTATGTGGCCAACGCGGATCAGAATTTGAAAGCACGCTATGATATTGAGTCATTGTGTTTCTGCCTCAACAACATTCCGTTCCTCGAAATTGAGCCCATATCGGAAAGGAAACTCGTGCTCGTCAGCAAAGGAAAACTCCATCGTTTGTGACGAAGCGGAGAGTGACATGCTTTTCAATCTGCGAGAAGAGAAGAGCTGCCGGGATATCTGTCACGTTTACAAACGTGACAGGGCAAAATGGGCCCGCGGTGAGGCCGCTTCGCCGCAGAAACAACTCTCTTGGTTCGGCAAGGGAAATACTCCTTTCTCCTTCAATTTTTCTTTCGAGATTCGTATTCTCTTTGCTTTCAAACTGATGTGAGCGCACTGTCGGAGCTGCGCATGAAATCGCTCATCTCACAGGAAGAGTCTTCGCTGCAGTTACCGAGCGCTCTTCTCGATGTAATCGGCAGTAGGTTGCTTTCCGGATGCAAACCAGTGCGACTGTCCCAGCCCCATCGATCCGAGTCTTGAGAGGGAGTCTCCACAGAAAGTCAAATGCCATGCTTTGCCTTCCAGCTGATAAAGACGACGATAAACCTCACAAACGAAACCTGGTGCGCATGGCACTCCGCACTGTACAGTACGCAGAGGAAATCATCAGGAATCCATGCAACCGCCCAAGTATAAATATAACGAAGCATTTCGTCCTCTCATCGGGGAAACTCCAAATTCAAGCAATTTTGGACAAGGTACGAAGTTTTACTGAGAAGCTGTAGTCGTCGCAGAGATTCGTGATTCGACCGATGAGCATCGCGGCTCAACGGAGGAGAATCCGGAGATTTTCAAGCGCTCTCAAGGTCCCAGCGCTTTCGCAATATCCTCGGGAAAATTCTCAAGAGTTTTCGGAATCCCTCGAAACCTCTAATGATCCCTTGAGAAGCTCGAGGATGCTCGAGTTTTCCGGATGATTCACAACATTCCTAACATCCAAAGGTTTCCCTCTATTTCCCACGAGGATCTTTGGGACCTCCGAGGAACTTTCGAAAGCTTTCGAGATTTCTGAATGCTCATAGAGTAGTGGGGAAGCTTTCGGAGGTTTTCGAGGGGCTCTGAAAGTCTGACATCCTCTCAAAATTGAGAAATTTTCGATGAAGAATATCATTGGGTTCTCGAAGGCACTCTCGAGCAGCTCCAATGATTTGTTCAGCGGGAATAGCAATCAACGAGCTTCTGGTGTTCCCGCATGCTTTCAGTGCTGCTTGGAACGCGGGTAGCTGGGGGTTTCGTATATCAACAAAAGACTTCTTGGTTCCAGGAGTTGTATCAGCAGGGAGATCCTCTGCACGTACATATCATCATTGACAATTCGACTCGTACAAAGACTGTTCATAGATTGAAGGTCTCAGTGTTACAGCACGTCAATGTCTGCATGTTCACGCACGGTCGCTTCAAGAACATTATTGGAACGGGTAAGTGAACAAGGCTTTCCATACCAGCCGCTGCATACGTAGTCCGGGAAAGAGACACGTTCTCTGCGGGTTGTTTGCACACGGCGGCTCTGAATATGTGTCGAAGTCTGAAATGTCGAGCATGTCTCCCAAAAGCGGGTAGGAATCAATCACAAACGTGACTGTGTGCCAGATATTCAGTCGCCGCTCCTCGGGCGGCTCGGATTCCCGATAGCGGCCGCCATGAAAAACGTCCAGTGTCGAGGCGACCAATCTCGGATGAAAAATATGGCTCGAGTTATTTTATGTAGAAGCGCCCAGAGAGCAGAAGCGGAGAATTTGTCCTCTCGCGAACGCAGCGTTCAGATCCGAAACGACGAGGTAATCGTAGGATCGGGGCCGGCTTAGTAACTTGTCCGTCCAGTATCGTCCATTACTTGCCGTTTTTATGGCCTTGCCTCCAACGCCAGCTTCGAGAGGTCACTCCACACATGAGCTTTTGCCGACGTTCGAGACAGTTTTAGAGCATGTACTTTAGGACCTTTATCCTTTGCTCACTGACCGTCAGGCTTATCTGGAAACGCACTTCAACTTGGTGACCGTCGACGTCGAGTCGACTGGCTCTAAAGCCCCCGAGCGGTGCGATCGAAGAGCAAACTTCGGGATCAAAACGCTCGAGCTCGTCCAAGTTCAGTAGCGACTCGAATTCGCTGATATGGAGCGCCCTCGACTTCAGCCGGAGTTGAAGATCTCTGCGCTGTAAGCGAAGCCGATGCACAAGAGCCTTGAAGCCAATCTGCATCGTTTGATGTTCCTGAGCGTCCGTTGCTTCATCGGATTATAATTCATGCGGGAGCAGTTCAAGCTGCTTTGTCGACCGGCTCGCTCCCGAGTCCAATGCCATCCGAACTTATTCCAGCCCCAGATCAGGATAGCGGTGAATCGGCGAACTTTCCGGAGATGTCTGATCAGGGAGTAGAAGCCACCGACGTCCGTGGAGCTGGAGTAGCCGCTCCCAGCCAGTAATCACCATGAGTGGTATCCGCGGATTAGCGTGAACGCTTGGAAAACTGTCCGTGTTCAACGAGCTCTGAGCCTCGATGCAGGTTGTGGCTCCATGGCTATGCGTTGCCCAATCAGAATACCAACTCCTTTCCAACCTAACTAGCGCAATTTACGCTCATGGATGATTGATTTCGACTGACGTCCTGAGAGCATCCTACGGGGTGGCGACCAGCGCGAGCCCACATGAAGAGAGAACGACGGAATGACGCGAAATGAGCGTCTCCATTCGGGCTTCCAATGAATTCCTATTCGACGCCTTCCGGCTTGAGCCGCAGATACTTCGCCGACGGTTGATCTCATCCACGACCGATGAACTGCTCGAGAAAGCTCTAAAACTTGTGGGGTGAAGCACATGCCCTATTCTCCAGAATCGATCAAACACTTCGATCAAAGGGGTCCGGATCAGGCGCGCAAGAGGGTCAATCCCTCGATTCGATTTAATCCGACGAACGAGTTGCGCACCAGCCCTGAATCGGCTCTGCCCGGTGAGCGGGTGCTGGTTCTCGCTTGGCGGTACGATCCGCATCATCATAGTGCTCCCCAACCCGGGCGAGCTTTGCAGCCGCTGGTCGGGGCAGCTCTCACAGCCAGCTTAATCATTCGGGCTGTTGCAGGATTGCTCGATTGAGGAAACTTGAGGCGAAATTCGCGCTTGAGCCTCGTCTTGACTATGATCTGGTGCCTTTGAGCTTTGACATGCTGTTTTTCCTTCAACCGGTTCCCGTGGCCCTCACAGCTGAGCTCACGATTACGCCATGTGACCGTCGGATTGAGTCACGTGATAGGCAGCTCGCGGGTGGCCGCAGAGATTGCTCCGACTGGGTGCGTGCTGGAATCGCTCTGAAACGCAGGGAAACTGTTTGACTGTCGTTCTATTACGGAATGAACAAGCTTGAAGATGAGAGTAAAACGACCTTGCTGACGCGAGCAAGCGGAAATTATGTCGCAGATCACAGAATCAAGCCCACCAAGAATGTCGTTTTCACGGGGCATCAATGTCGACGCGTGACTCAAATGTGAATATCCGAGGGTTCGGTCTCGGATCTGGGAGAAATCACTCGAGGGTAAATCCTCATCACGAATATGAGCGAGTTTGAAATTGCGCGTATACGACTCATGAAGCTGTTCTACGGAAACCCTGCACGTGAGCGGCTTGGTCTTCACAGTCACTGGATCGCTTCGAGGTCGAAGTGCTCCGTCTGAGAAAGACTGGCTTGAGACGCGGACGCTCACTCGTTTCCAACGCTATTTACAGGTGATAGCAGTGAAGGAGGCGCCGGAACCAGTTCCGTTTCACCGATGAGCCGAGCTCAACGAGACTTCGTAGTTGTTCTCGACAAATGCGAGAAGTTTCCGGTAGCTTTAGCCGTCGAGAGCGACATCAGCCACGATGACCCCTCCCAATACAAGTGAGTTCGATATATTCTCCTCCTAGTTTCGGAGCTTCGTGACAATGTGCGAGTCTTCGCGCGCCCCCCAATCAGAGACCGTATCCCCCTCCCCACAGCCTGTCG
This sequence comes from Phytoseiulus persimilis, assembly GCA_037576195.1. Lineage (NCBI taxonomy): Eukaryota > Metazoa > Arthropoda > Arachnida > Mesostigmata > Phytoseiidae > Phytoseiulus > Phytoseiulus persimilis. The sequence continues at coordinate 31,044,083 of CM075103.1, forward strand.
TCCAGCACAGCACTCATCGATCCGAAGGAAAAAAATCCGTATGGCGTCAGCGTACAATACGAGGTGAAAATAAAAGCCTTACTCGGATGTCTGGATCGGCCCATCATCGTGAAGATTCCTTTCAAGGTAAGTTCGCTGTTCGTTACCGTTCCTTCTGAGTTTTCATTCGAGCTCGTTGCACTGCGCGCTCATTTATTTTTAGAAACACGGATCAGCTTTTCGTTCCCCCCCCCCCCCCTTGGGCTCGGAAGGGTTCGTCGTTCTGCGGGCTCCTACGTTCCCACGTGTAGCACCTACGGTTCTTCGGCAATCTTCCGAATTAGAATTTGAAAAGAATTCTGGCGAAAGTCAATGTTGGTTTAGTTTCTCCATCGAGTTCTATAACTCGGGCTTCCTATGCTGCTGGCAGTTCCTCGAGCACCGAGGATTCGATGTTGGTTGGCGTCGCCTTGGTTCGGCTCGGCTCCATTGAGCTACAAATCAGGCCTCTCCGTTCTGAAAGGGCTTTCGGTGAGGGTTTATCAGCAACCTGCGACCCTTGGCAAGCATCCTCTTGTGTTGAGAACAGAGTGCATGCATTGTTGCCATACCCTACTGTAAAACAGACCCGCAATCAAGCTCAAGCGTTCTCGTATCCTCCTGAATGGCGACTCAACATTGAGCTTATTCGCCTCAGTCTCCCAGAAGGTAACCGGCCCCTCCCCCCACGCGGCCGATGAAAGCGAGGGAAAAATCGTTGGGGAGCGCGAATTCCACTAAGACTGAGAAAGAAGATACGAGGCTACTGTCAACAACGTCTCACAGTCTTCCGCCATCGTCTCCGTGTAGTCCGCTCTCCTGCTTCTTCAACTGTGTGCTGATTCTTCATCACTCTGTGAGCTCCTCTCTGAAAGTCGAGGATCTAGTTAGAACAACGACTAGCTCCGAAAACAGTCAATAACGACCTCTAGATGTCGAGGTCTCGCTCAGGCCTCCGTTGAAGGAGCTCGATTCCATATAGAAACAAGTCTCGCCGACGAGAGACTGGAAACAATTAATCGCTCCCGTCCAAGTCTTCATTCCTCGATAACTGCACGCAACTTTGTCTCCGATGGATGTGAAGAAGCGGCTCCCAGGAGTTCCAGTTTCCTTCTTTCGCCGAATCGGACAAAACAGAACACTCTGAGCTCTAAGTCGGCCCACTGACATCGATTCCCCATGAAGAGCCACAAGTCGGGGCTGCTTGAACTTATGAGGCTCAGAATTGAAAACTCATTCCTTCAAGTCGCATCGGCTGAATTCGTTTCTCTCCGTCCCAAGTCCCTGCTTCCGATGGAGCTCGTTCGAACAAAAAGTCCGGAAGCTTTTGTCAAAACAAATTGATCGCAAGTCTCGAGCTTCCCCGTCGGGAATCGATCCGTCGAGCAGCTTGCGTGCTCAGCGGAAAAACCAAAGATGGTCGGCTAGAATTGAGCGGAATCTCGTCTGATACGTGAGCGGATCATGGGCCTGTCGGGATTCGAGAAGCCTCACGCACACCGAACCGAAGAAGAAAAAGCTGTCCACATCGAAGCTTGATGCACTCTCGACAGTGAGTCAGAGTGCGGTGCTGCGAGAAGGATCCCGCGCGGCAGTTTGCGGTGATCACACGCAAAGGATTCCCAGGACACGAAATGACGCGTGATACGCTCCTCGCGCTGTCACTCAAACCAGGCTGTTGATCCTGACGGAACACGGACATCCTCAGAGAATTCTCTTCGATTTGTTCATAATCGAATCTCCCCGTCATGCGCCTCGTTTAGCGAACGACAGAAGCCCTGACGGTTTGATGAATCGATCCACGTTTCTCGCGACCTGCTCTCAGGGTTTTCGAGAATGTCGATACGACTCGCAGAATAGAATCGAGCTCAGAACGTTGTTCCCGAGCTTCCCAAGTCTGGTCGAGCCCTTGTTCCCGCTCTCCTTTTTCAAATGAGGAGCACGCAGTTATCGAAACGCTCGTCATGTCCAAATACATAGTTTCGTGTCGAGGTCGTGGAGAGTTACCCTGTCTGGGGGCTGACACTGTCGATCGGTTAACGAACAGCGTCCTTGAGTCGGCGGGGACCAACCAAAGCGCGGTACATCACGGCAACTGTGCGAGTTGTAAACCGTGAATAAATTACGAGCGACCAAGTCCGTCCGTTGCCTACGGCTTATTGCGAAGCCTCCCGTTAACGAGCCGCTCGGCATGACGCAGCGCGGCCCGGTGAGTGTTTCGCGAGCGCTCAAATCCAAGTTCCGGAATCCGGTTCCGATGACTGCTATCGATGATCTTGCGGGGGTCTCCGGTCACTCACTTTCGCGCGGTTATAGGAACGAATTCCCCCTCGCCGGGCTCTCGGGGGGACAGCGCAGCGTGTCGGAAGCCATCAGTTCAAATCAGGCGGTCGGTTCTCTCAACGGACCTGGACATTCTTGAAATGGCCGCGTGACCAACCACAACTTCCGTTTCAGGTGATGGCGATCAAAAAAGACGACTTTTCGACTCGGAGCACTGTTCATCCAGATATACACAGTTGTGACTCAAGCCAGCGTGAGTGTGAAAGCGTTGAATTGTTCGGGCGGCAATTCATAAGAAGGGTCCGAGCACAAGGTTCGGCATCTCATTCTTCTATCTCGTTCATAGGCGACCGCAAGTTGAGCCAGCAGTTCCCATACGCTTTACTGAACTCGGCTGAGTTTGTCACCCAAGAATTGCACGCGCAGAGAGCCTCGAACACGTCGCCGAGTCCCCCACAGAGCGCTCACACTTCCCGGCCATCGATTGTCGTCATCGAAGAGCAACGAGTGAGGAACCCGGAAAGTTCTCAAGAGAAGTAGTTGTGAAGAGAGCTCGACAGATATCCGACGCAAAGCTTCGTGACGTTATCGATTTGGAATCGTGCCCGCGTGGGCCGTTTTCCGTGATATTCGCGACGCTCGGCTTTCCCTCCCAAACAGAAAGAGAACAACGGTGTCCGAGGGGAAACGATCAGAGCTCGCAGGATAACCCGGAAGGCACTGACGAGAGCGACACCTTCAGGAAGCAACCACTCCACGGAGGTTCTGAGACCCTGGCATTCGTTCGTCGAACTCGGATGTCACAGTTTTACTCTCAACTCGCTGAGCTGGCGCTCGGACTTTCTTTTTACGCGACCTGTACAAATCACTCCTTTCCGGAGCTCGTTATTCCTGGTTTCTCAGGGCAATCAGAGTGAGATGAAAGAAGACTAATTAGAGAAGGACCGGCTGAAATGAGGCAGGCTCAGAGAAATCAAACAGAGCGTTCGAGGGCTTTTGTGCAAGGCTCCGCGGCGGTCTGTACAATTATTCAGGAGTACATGAAGCCGACATCGATCCACCATTCACAAGTAAAACCTCGCTGAAATAGCAGGGCACGTCTTCCGATTCGGCGATCGCGCCGTGGTCTGGCCGTGAGTACGTTTCACCTCGACAGCGTCGGGCCTGGTCGATCATCGAGATCGGTAGTCCTGATCATCCCAAGAACTCAGCGGTCGAAAAGTTGTCAGGAGCCGCCTATCACGCGGGCCATGGGGCTTCCTCGGAGATCTTCGGACGACGGCGACGAGATCCGTGACGAGAACTCCTCCAGGGTTCAGTCTAGCAGAGAAAGGCCTGATGGAGATCCACAATGCTCGTGTCAAATTTCAGTTCGACGGCCAGGGCGGCGAGGCTCAAACGAGTTCCCCCTGTCGTGGACCGGAGCTCGATTAATGAACGGATGTTAATGAACGGATGTTTTTGAACTTATTATTCTCGCTGTGGAGAGGAGGAGACGAACGAATTAATCGTGAACGTGAATGGGGAGATGGTTCGAACAGAACGGAAACGAAACGTTCCTTCGGAGCTCCGCAATCGCGGGCTCCCCGAGCACGCGGAATCGCTTGTTTCGGGGAACTCGCACGGAAGATGCCAGAAAGACCTCAGAATCAGAGTTTAGAGGACGTACGTTGACGAACAATTCAAGCCAATGAACAGCAGTTTTTCTCTGTAAATACACACCCCGTAATGATATTTATAAGTGGAATGCTTGAATTTGCGATCCCCAATCTAAGGACCAAACGGGGCTCTGGAAAATGTCTGTTGTTTCTATTCCAGTGTTAAGTTGAGTTCCGATAATGAAGTATCAGAGCTTGAGTCGAAAGACAATTTCGTATACTGATAATAAAAGTGTTGAGCGAGTTTCAACATTGTCACCCGTTCTCATCGCCGTTTTCAATTTAAGCTGTCTTTCCATCACAGAGCGATCTGCCGTCTCACCGAGGATGTGTGGGGCTTCAGCACCCCCATCCCCTCCCCACCGCCATCCGGATAGAATTTTTTAGATTTTCATGGGAACTCCATGAGCCGCGGGCTAACACTTCCAATCCGCGCTCGGAACTGGGTCCGGGACAAGGCGAAAGACAACCGGTGTAGCCGCGAAGATGGCCGAATGTATCGAATAGGAGCGCTCTTGTGGAGTTCTGTTGCGAACATGAATGGCACATACGGCCGGGTTCCCTTATTGTTTGGATTCCGGCATCCTGGATCCTCATCGAACCGGATGCGACACCCAGGATCAAAGTGCGCCATTCGGTCAATCCGTTGCGTCATGGTTGGAACTCGCTTCGGCCCGATATGGGTCATCACCACTCACGAGGGTCGCAGGAACCTGCGGAAAAACGTTGTGGATTCATCTTCGGGAAGTTCAATACCGTGGAGGTAGACCCAGCGCGGAGGGAGACCTAACTCAAAGTGAACGACCGTACACAGAACGGAGATGTGAGATCTCGACGATCGGAGCCCGACGCTTCAACATTCCAAGTGGTGCTCATTGCGTCTGGAAGTTACACCGTTCTAAACTACCGAGCTCCACGCGATCCGGAACTGATCCATTATCCGGGTTCCTTCATTTCCGAGGATCATCGACAACTGGTGAGATGTTCCCTGTAATTCCATCGCCTCGAAGGTTCCAGAAGGAGAGGATGGATACGGTGCTCGTGTTGGGGTCCAGGTCTGATGAAATTCACCGCGTCAAAGATGTCCAAGGGTCAGCTGGATGCTACCGGTCTCGCCCGGTATTTTTCTCCCATTATTCCTCTTGTGTCAGCGATGTCAAGGATGCTCACAAATACGCGAACATGATTGGGTGCTCTTTTGCTCCGAGGAATGAGGGAGACCTCAGCAAACTGTCCTTTCTCCTCGCGGAGTAACCTTGCAAGGCCTCGGAAACGCTCACGGTTCGTGTTGTCCACTATCGGGGATGCTCCGCTGTCCCCGTTGGATCACCCAATCAGACTCAAACGATCTCACAAGCAGTCCCTCACAATGCTGGTGGACCTTGGGACTTGAAGAAGCAATCTGGTCGCCCCTGAGGCTCCTCCATTGATGAGCTGGCACACGTGAGCGATATTCTCCCGGTTCGGAAGGATCGATCGGGATTGTTTCATTCCAAAGAAACGACTTTCAAGGGTTGACATTGAGAAAAGGCCACCAACGAACTCGGCGCAGGTCCGCGTTGAGATCGGGCGAATTTTTGACACAACGAATTTACACCGAAGAGCCAAACGTACAGCGTAGGGTATTTTGTTCTGTGGAAAGTTTTTTCGATGTCCGAAGGGAGAAAGTTTTGAGTGACGCTGAAAAGGCTTCAGTATTCCAGTCGCCACCAACGTGGAGCTCTGAGGAATGACATCTTTCTCGATGTTTTCTGCTCGAAATTTCCTGGACGACCACGAAAACTACTCGAAGGAGCTCTCAAGATCTCGACCTACTGACATTGACTCAACGCGTGAGGCGATTTCTCAGAGCTGAAGTAAACGTTGCGTGTGGGAAATCAGCAAGTGCTCGTTGTGATTGGCGAGGGTCCGGCAAAGGTGCAGACATCGCCGAGTGCTCAGCCTCAACTACAATCGCGGATCGGCTGCAATTTGAGTAGCGAATCCCAACATCGGCAATTCAGGAATAGCATATCCGTCAGGAAATTCCAGAAGAAGCGATCTCATGGTCGCTGAGGTGAACACCCTTCATGATCGTTCCGCCTCGCTGGAAGAAGTGTGGCGGCATCGCACCACCTTCACTTGAAGCGACGCCAAGGACATGCACGTTGGCGGGGAACTTTGATCTTTCCACGACGGGAACATGTCTCTCTCGCGAGCCACCAGCTGTCTGAAAGGCAACTACTCGAGCACCATCATCGAGTGACTCTGGAAATATTCCCCATTGCCATCGGAAATCGTTTTCGCGAACACTATTTCACCTCGATTCGAGAAAACGCTTCGTTACACCGGACGAACTCGATGAGACCGCAGTTTCGGTCATCATCGGATGCGACTCCCGGATCATTTTTCGATTCGATCCGAAAGAAAACTTCAGAGGAATCCTCGCTCGATCGGTTCACGAAAATAGAGAGCAGTACTGCTCCATCGAAGAGCATCGCTGTTGTCCCCCCGAGTACCTTTCCCGATGTCTAGGTCAAGTGTGGAACCTTGGGTGCCACGCTAAGCTAGCAATCGCGGGTTCGATCCGCGGCCGGGACAACAAATTTCTTATGTGGTAAAACGAGGATTTAATTTATATCAGAATTAAATCTGAACCATCTTAAGACCCAGGCCCACCGCCCGCAATGGGATTTGCGAGGCGATAGGGAGTGTCACTGAAGCAATACCGAAAGGTGATTCCGGGACACTTCTGAGGGCTGGCTGAGAGGTTCAGCCGGAAAACAATAAGGTCAAGTGTGGAATGTTTCGCGTACAAGTTACCCGGGCCAGCTCCTCCAAAGTCTCATTTTTTCCGGTTTCCTCTCGGTGACCCGCGCATCCCCATCCAGTTTTTGAGCCATGGGTCACTCTTTCGTGGAAATATGACCGAAGGAGGTATGGCCTCATCCCAATGGCCGTCCCTGTAACAGATCATGAGCGATCGAGCGAATCGCCCCTGATCGATCGAGATTCCGAATTTCCATTTGAAGCCATCCATTCAGGGCTGTTCATTTCAGACCCATTCGGCTGCATTCATCGATCGAATGGTCCGATGCCGTGAATGACTCGGTTCCCGGTAGGAAGCTCTGAAAATGCTCGAGAACTTCCTCTAAGTGATTGGACGGATTTCTGATAGTGTGCTTCGAGGGAGAGTGGGAAACCCATGGAGTCGCGGAGAGGGGCCACTCGACGGCGGTCTCGTTGCCTTGGAGAAGATTCCTTAGCAATCCGCTCGAATGGTTCACGCAAACTTCGAATTAGAGATGTCCGCAGAGCAGGTTCCCCGTCATGCGACGCTCAGGAATTTTCTCAGGCGATCTCCCTCATAGGTGATGAGTTTGCCGTTCCCGTTTGCGATTCAGCGATTCCGTGGTACCGAATTCGGGAATCACGATGATTCCGCCGGGGGAGTACAGAACTCTTGGTGGAGGTTCTCACGTTGTCTGAGAGAAGAAGCACACTAGCAGGCGTTCTACGAACTCGAGTGCGTTCCTGCTGCTCTCTCCAAGCTGCGAAAACTGACTGCAAATTGAATCACTCTCAACGTAACCTGCAAACAGAGGTGTTCCACATGTTGCGCCTTGAGCGAACGTGTGTTTGTTAACACTCGATCCGCTTGCTGTTTGCCATCCGAACTGATGATGACTGTTCCTGTCGTTCACTTCCCGGAACTCTTCACCTTCGATCCTCAAACTACTAAGCAAAAGCGAATGTTGAAGCTTCAACGCAAGCGAAAAGAGAAAGTGTGAAGAGTTCTTCCCGTTAGTCCCTTGACATGAAGGCTGGGTCGTTTCACTCGCTTGAATCCTCGGTTCTTCGGGCCTCCGAGGAGCGCGGCTTGAGCCGAGGAAAATCATTCTCGGGTCGAATCAGAATACCGAGAGTCACCCCTAACAGAGGCAATCGGACCGTAAATGATAGATCGGCCATCAGGTGGAAGAGATAAATTGCTCCATAATGTACAGAGTTACTGTGACGGATGATCCGGAAACAGGCGCGGTCCCCCGAGGCAATCCGAGACTCGACACAGGGCTCACCTCGGAAACTTCTGAATGTCCGATATTTGGGTATCAGCTCATCTTCCGCGATGGTGTCGATGACTGTGGACAGAGGCTGAAAGACTACAAGCAGATCCTGTTGGACAGTATCCGCCTTCTCGAGCTTCGGACGAGATCTCTCCCTGCGCACACACTTTCTTCATCAGCTTTCCACACGCTGTGTCGTTTCTTCACCAGCGACTCTGCGGAAACTTTATGCGTTTCCCTTCCTCCCAATTAGTCTCGACTTTTGTCTGCTCTGCTGTGTTAGCAACATGAGAGCCTGTCGCAACAGGCTGTTACGTAACGGTCGCTCGCTACTTTCGGGACATGCAATTCGATACTGCCTGACGAAGGACCTACATCTGCTCCCGGAGCAACGTCCCCGCTCCCGGGATAGCTTGCTTGTGCAGTCTTGCAACTATATGAACCTGATGAATCAGCCGAGTTAACAAAGTTAGGGCTGTTCCAGAGATATATGGCATTTATGAGCGATCCAATGAGGACGGCTCCTCTTTCGGAGCCCTCAGCCAGGGGTGCCGTTTGGGCTCTAGCCTCAGCTGAATGATTCACTAATTCAGCCTGATTGGGAGGCGAGAATGTCCGAACCCACAGCACGCTCCGCACCTCTCGCAAGAATTCGCCACACGGACGGCATCTCTGTTACCGTTTCGGGGCTAGCTTCTCCGAAAGTTTATTCTGGCCTCTCTACCGATTTAGGAGGATGCTCGGAATCCCGGCTTCGATGCTCTACCGGCGCAGTTTTTGCTGGTAGGAGCCTCGTTTGGAGACCCCGAGAACGACAGCGAAAACAGGTCGTCCGAAATCTCCATTCAGGCTCCATGCAGCCAATAGCGGATCATTCTAATTGCGCAAACCCTTTCCACAAAACATGTTGAGATCAAAATTTTCGTCCTCATGTGAGCATATTCGTCGAACAGCCGTGAAGACTCGGGCCCAGATCAGGCTTGATATCTCAACGAACTCGGTCCGCTCAACGTGAGTCGATATCTGTCGTCTACTGCGTTGTCGTCCTGACCATCATCCGACCCTCCTCCCAGCTAAGCCTCGACCCCATCATTGAGGGCCATCAGGGCTGCTGATGTTGCATAAAATCGGTATCCACGAAGCAGCGTGCGTTTCACTGCCTCGGATGCCATTGAAGTGATTGCCGTTCTCTGTCGGAGGAACGACGCTCGCTTTTTATACATGAGAGGCACATGCTGCTCGTTCGAATTTATAAGCGCCCCGATAGATGATGCGGAATAATTCACGAACGTTCGGATCTCCTGACTTTTTCGTTCATTTCGGAGAGCTATTCTGGGACGGAAAGGACTTATCAATTGAGACAACGTGGGTGACATAGGAGCCTGCGCTTCTGATACAGAAACTGAGATTAGGGGAGAATCGTTCTGGAATATTTCTCTCACTCCATATTCGGGGTTTTGATCAGATGCGGACCGAATCTTGATACGGTGAGTTTGGACACATAAATACAACATGGATACATTCTTTATTATTTTTAGTCTCGTCGCTTTTTGGTACCACTGCTGGTACTGCCTCCCCCTTTGCTTTCACTTTCCGGTCTCCGCTTGTTGGAGGCTTTCTTCGCTTCGTTGAAGAACTTATCAAGTCCGAAGGGATCCTCCTCAACTTCGGCGGTTCTCTCAAATTCCACGGGACCTCGGCGTTTCCCTCCTTCCGAGCGATCCGTCCCTTCGAACTCCTTGTCCGGAACAAACCTGGAATAAAGCGCGGCGGTCGCAGATCGTAGAGTCGTGTTCCCGTTGCGAGACAGAACACTAGCACTCATTTCCTTCTGGAATGGAACTTGCCCGACTATGGCATAAACACGCATAAAACGCACTGGAGTTCTGACCTGTTTGTTTTTATCATGGTTTCGAGGTCCTCAGCATTCTCGCGATCACCGCGTGGGCGGTAAAGCTGACCAGATATTCCCTGATCCTTACGCCAAGGCTTGTCGTAAACATTGTAGTCATCCTCGTGCCCGAATCCAGAGTCCATTCCCTGTTGACAAGGATCGGTTTGAGAAAATCCAAACGGGGAATTCCGGAACGTCATGTTCCGTGAGCGTCCAGCACAATTTAGCATGCATTGAGAAAGTTCGAACTGGCCCGACCTTGCTCTGGTTGAAGAGCCTCTGATCGAATTGGACCTCGGTGCTGCGCGCCCCACTCGTCGACGGGAGACCGAGAGCGATCTTCTCGGATATGTCCCGGTCCCTCTCGCGTTCCAATCTGTTCCGCTTGTCAGGAGCAGCCCGAGCGATGTTGCGTTCCCTGTGACGTTCCCTGTGTCGCTCTTGGCGGAGGGCATCTCGCTCTTGCACACCGTCGTCTTCATCCTGAAATGAGAACGTCCAACGTTGAACAATCTCAATATTAATCTCATCTGGGAGCTGAGATCGGCAGAAAGCCGATGGAACTCACCTCTTCCACGTTGCGAATGCCGGCTCTCTGGTCACGGGCGCGTTGCGCCATGAGTCTGAGGTGCTCCTCTTTCTTCTCTTTTTCCTTCGCAGCCATCTTCCTTTCCAGTTGGGCCCGAGCCTCAACAGACTCTCGAGCTTTTCGGTCGGCGAGATAGAGAGCTTCAGCCAGTTTCGCAAAGTTTTCATTCACGTGTTGCTGCTGGAGACCTCTTCCATCGGCCGCTAGCCGTTTATCCAGAGGTATCGTATAACCTGCCGGCGCACAAGAAATTCTCCGTGTTTAGGAAAGCCACAGTGCGCTAGCGCAATGCGGTTGTCCACAACGGGAATACTCATCCGCGGGGACGCCTGACTACCAACCTTTCGCGTTCTTCCAATTGCTCACGCAGGGAGGAATTTTCCACTCTTGTTGTTCTTTCACCGTAACTTTTCTCGTGGGGGAATGCATGACTGGCGGTGGAGGTGATGGTGGGCCTCGAGGTATCTGAATACAAGGGGAGAGACCACGTCAAAGTATTTTCCGAATAGAGTTTCAAGACTTTGCCACGACGGAGTGGACCATGGAGTTGGACAGGTTACCTTTTTGTTGATTTTGTATTTTGGTGGTTCCATCGGATCCTTCTGAGCCTCTATCATACGAATGATCCTCTGTCCCGCGCCTGAATTGAATTCAGAGCCTTGTTGAGCAGGTGTATACCTGGAATGGAAGTTGTCCTTGAACCTTATGCCTATGTTGATAAGAACTATACTCTTCAGATGGAATGGGTGAGCTCTGTGCGTCTCTCGTGTGTTGCAGGGGTGGAATATTTGTCTTGATAAGCTCGCCTCTGGCAGCTATCATGCTCGTTCCTACGTCCGATTACTATTGATTCATTCAGCATTGAGCGTTCGATGCGAACATGAGTTTCAGATGGACCGCTTTCAGGAACCGATCTCAGAACTCAAGAGAGACGGTTGGAAGGAAAGGACAAGGAGTTCAAGACAGCGTTGTCAAAAAGGAGGATACGAGGGCGTCGAGGTGCAGGCCATATATGAACTGCGCGGCTATGCGCATTATCGCACACTTCCATATGGTCGAGAACCTAAGAGACGAGATTGGCACAGAGTTGACTCCATTTAGTTGAACCGACTCTGGGCCAAATAACCAAACGTGTTTTTTTTTTGGGAATTTTTGGGGAGCGAAGAATTTCGCCGAGCTCGAGCGGATCATTGTGCTCTCTGTTTCTAATCAGTTTGACTCAGTGGAAGCTCGTCATCGCGACAGCTCTCGAGCCTAAAAACACAACACGCGGCACCATCTCACAGTCCCTCCGTCCTATCAAGGAGATAAAGATCCGCGGAGCGCTCACCGAACGGCACTGACGGATTTTTCTCCATTGCGCTTCAATAAACGAGGAGCATCAAGAGCGAGCGGATCAAAACATGCGAACGATGCGTGAATTGTGTCTCTATTTGTTCCACTTGCTGTTGGTAGCGACAATTGCCATTTCTTCGAGCGAAGCAACCTCGTGTTACACCAAATACATGGTTGGTGACTTACACCCCCAGTTTGCAATACATGAGAGCGAAGGTCTGATACAATAACTTTATGCTTGTACTCGCACAGAGTTGCCGCTACAACTACCAATGTTGCTCGAACAACTGTGGCGGGAATGTTCAAGTCACCGTGTGTCTTTGATTAGCCGAGGATTCCGACGAAGCAGGCTGTTCCGGAACGGACATAGGATCTTACCTGATATACTGAGCCGGCGCCTGTTTCTCGGCTGCACGGACCGGCATGGCCGAGGTGACTTTCGAATGTGTCAGTTTCTCGAGTGCTCTTTTTGTATCCTCAGTTATTTTCGCGATCTCCTCTTCGTCTGGTTTCTTGAGCTCTTCTTCATCTTCGGCCGTCAAGTCATAAGGTAGAAGGTCTTGCAATTTCGAATAAACGACTTTGTCTTTGTTGGAGCCTTGTTTGAGAAGAGCGTCATACTTGACTTTCCCTGGGAACAGAAAAGTCATCAATTCATTCTTCCTAGTGCTCCTTGATCCAAATGATTTTGGGCGAGGACTATCGTATCGAACATTCGGAGCTCCTGTAATGTTGCCATGTCCGACTAACGCCATGGTAACGTTCATGGTTTCCGCCTTACCCTGTGCGTCTACTTGCAGAGCCAGCGCGTTGCCCCCTTTCTCTTTCTTGCGGCCCAGATCCAGAGGGTACTGGACAGTTTGAATTTCTGGGTATGCACCCCCATCTCCGAAGTCGTCGAGCTAGAAATTGTCTCCGATTTTGAGTTTAAATTCGGAGTGAGATTCCGAGGCATCAAAATCCATATTGACTCCTCCGCCTATCAGGCGAATCGAATGCAGTAGGCACCCCAATCACTCAGAACAGAGTCTCACCTTGCGGGGAATCCAGCCTTTGCGTTTTCCATAAGGCGGGAGGTTAGCGTACGGATCTTTCTTCTCAGCCCGGTCAGAATCCTCTTCTACTTGACTCGGAACTGTATACACGCTCTGAGTGGGAGCTGGGAGAAGGGTTCTCAAAGATGCCATCTTACACTCACCACGAGCGTTCAACAGCCGAATAACAGGCACAAGACAGTGGTATCGCTCGAAAACCAACAGCACAGGAGGAACTTGAGATTCCTCGAGTCAGTTCAACTCCGCCGCGATTACTATTAGCTATTCCGTTCCTCGATGCTCACAACAATCACTTGATGGTTCAAATGATGATGACTAGATGCAACCGAGGCAGGCGGTAGCCCGTCACAAGGTAGCGAACAAAATGGCGGGCAATGTACGAATCAGAGGAGAGACTGTCAAAGAGAACCCAGCCTCGATGACATCATTGGCATGATATGGACCTGCGCCGAAGATCCCCTTCCCGGTGCAAGCTCTGGTGCACCATTCTGCTCTCATTATCCTGATCGCTCAGACGGGAGGCCGCCATCGGGAAACCGTCGATCAAGATGGCGGCAACGGTCGATGGATTCGGGATCCGCGGCGAAAGCTAGAATGACCTGCCTTGATCGATTTTCGTCAGGTCGGGTGAGATTGTGAATTCGATTGCTTCAATGATGAAAGCCTTTCCGTCTTCCGTCTGTCACGTTCTCGCTCCCTCAGATAAGTCAATCTCAGCCGGTTTTGTCGACACGAAAGTGACAGTCTGATACGAAATCGCCCCGTGGATCCAGCAATCGCCACCTATTCTACAAGAATTATGGAGACAGAGACACCAAAGAACAGACAGATGCAGGCTCGTTCAACAATCAAACCCTTGATTCCTACAAATGCCTGTGTTGGGCTTTCGAACTACGCGCCTTCCCCCCTTGCAGACGAAAACTCTTATTACCAATCATGAACAGACTTCGGCGGGATGTGTGACAGTCAGGGGCGTACCCAGCTTTTTTTCCGGAGGGAAGGGGGCGATGGCAACTATGTGATGATGATAATGACCATCATCATCGTCGCGAGTTCTCCATGACGCAATCAACATGGTTTTCAAACCTGCGAAGATTTCCCTGATAACACAGAATCTCTGCGGAACAATTTTGTCCATCGAAGTGGTATTCAATCCATCCTTCCCAGGATTATCAAAGAGTTTTGGGGGGGGGAGGCATGGCTCCTTGCAGTCCGTAAGAGTCCGGCCGTTGAAGAAAGCTTCATGAAAAGAGACCGGTACATTTGCTGCCCCCACATCCAGAAGAGGGACGAACACTGTCGCAATATAATGTCGCTCGGGGCAGATCGAAGAATAGGAGGACATGCATCCTCTGCTTCCCGCGGGAGTACTGCTTGGTGAGTCTGGAGCCTCACGCGAAGGAGCCTTCCAAAGTCGACCCGATTCCCTCGAGTGCAGTAGCAGGCACCGGAGGCAATTGGTGGAATAAAATTTGATCTCACCCGGCTCTCCAACCAGTCGGACGAATGGGGAGATCGGCCTCGCAAAAGGAGCGTCTCCTTTCCAGACCCGCGAGCATCCCTGGAGAATCCTCCCAAAAGAATGTTCTCCTTGCTCTCCGCGGTCATGGGTCAGGTTGTCCGAGTAAAGCGTTGAATTCCATCCCCTAGCGGAGAAGATGACACCGGTCGGAGCCCTGTGGCGAGATGTGGGGCCAGGCAGCGTTGGCAAGTTCAGTCCAGTGCCTTCGAGGAGGTTGCCGAACCATCGCATCTGGCGCACACAAGACGAGCTCAGATTGTCAGTCTCCACCGTAAATCATGAACATGAGTCAGATCCGGCAGCCTAGTCCGCTCTACATTCAGGATAGGTTCGAGAATCTCGTCTGGAATGGCATTCCAGCGATATCGGAGCTTCGGAGACCTGCATTCGCTTCTGAAAGCGGGGCAAACGGTGACGTCAGAGCACGAAGTCATCGAAGCGCACGCCAGGAAATGACACAACCGAGCCGCGCGGATCGCCGAATCGTCGATCGATCGGATCTCGCCATCGAGCTGAAGAGGGCCATCGGGCTCTCTCAGGATCACGGTGCTGAGGAAATCAGGAATAATTGCCTGAGGGATACGGGGAAACACTTGAGCTTCTGAAAATTGGGGTAGATGGTCTTTCGGAGGCGGAGTTGCAAACATGCTCCGAACTTCTAGTTATTAGAACCATCCAGGAGATGCCCGAAAAATCACTCATGGATTCCCTCAATTATAATACTCCGCCCCAGCTGGTAGGACACGAAACTTTGTGGTTCTGTAACTCTCCTCGAGCGGTGGGTTTTCGAGGAAAATTCTTCTCAGACATTCGTTTTCTTGATGTCGTTTGCAGATTGAGCATATTGCCACGGAAATCCCTTGAGGAACGGATCCTCAATGCAAGGGGGTTGCCACGGAAAATCCATTGAGCGATGCATACTCCACAGGAAACCAGTTTTTCTGAGGATTCCCGAGCCTTTCGTTCGATAACGGTGCAGCGACTTCAAGGTTCTCGCCAAAGATCAAGTGTTATCGGTAGATTCAGACTCACATTCGGAATCCTCTGCAACTGACCTGCTTCGCCGTAGGGAGGGCGCCATTGAGTCCTGAATCAAGATAGCTTTCAGGACTCTCTTGCACCTGGAAGATCGTTTCTCCGTCGTACGTCACGATGGTACTCGAAGCGGATGCACCGTTCCATCTGAGGCACTGCCCAGTTGGAAATGGTTGGGCAGAACCCCCGCTAAAAGCAACTAAATGGAGCGAAGGCACGGACTTTTCCTAACTCCCGAATCTTCGCCGCACGGAGTGCCATGACCTTCCCAAACGTTCAGAGGCACCTCAGGGAGATTTTGCAGCCGAATTGTGCGAAATTGCGAATCGCAGCGAATGTGCTGGGATTCCATGTCTGGGAATACCAGGATTGCTGTGGATCCTTACGGCGATGTAGACTCCTCGGACGCGGAGCTACACGAATGGCTAGTTGAAGTCAGTACTGACGGTGACGTTATGGAACGTGGAGGAGGACTCGTTCGTAGCTTTCCCGTCGACCGACCTTCTCGAGAGAGCCCTCGGTACTGTCCCGAATCTGATGACAACAAGAAGCAATGAGTTGGACATCGTCTCTCGAGGATATCTCGGGTCAAATTGAACCACACTCGGACCGATCGTCCAACGCGATTCGGAACGATGAGGCATGGCGGAGACGTCCCTCTGGGACATATTCCAGCAAGGGGCCGCGAGCCCTGAGAAGATTCTGTGGGGAAGGTTGGCAACCTTGTACTCTGAATCTCCGATCGAACCTCTCTGTCGAGCTCGAACGGGCAAACGGGAAATCAAACGAGCCTAGCAGCTATCTGGTTTACAAAAGTTCAACTTTTTTTTGTGACATGATCATCTCGAGTTTTACAAAAACACTTGATAGGTGATCTCTGATCTGTCTCTTTGCACGGCTCGCCAGCTCTAGGATCTCCGAGCATGATATTGATGATGGTTGTGTTCGCCGAAGCTGAGAGGAAGCTGAGTCTCTCGAGGAACAGAGATCACTCCCGCGAGAATAGGAGAAACTGTGCAGTTCGTGACTTTCTGATCGAGGAGAGTTCCCTCGGGGACTCAAGTTCGTGAGGGAGAGTCACCTCAGCTTGAACGGCCCGAAAACTTTCACAAACAGGGGAACGAGAGCGTCAGATATGAAGAGGTTCACGTATTCGTGCGCAATGCTTTCCAGAGTCTCCCAAGTCTGCATGTCCCAAGCCTTGAAATACTCGTCGGCGCAGTAAAACGTCATATTCGCCACCTTGAAGCACAAGAGTCCATGATTACAGCGCTTGGAACACTTAGAGACGATACTATCGGTGCACTCACTGATATATTAAACGGAGAAACTGGATCAGTCTTCCCTCTGGGGACAGACGTACGGAACGCGTACATCATAGTGAACATCTTGCATTCAAATTTCTTCGCGTATGCCCACTGAGTCAGTGGCATCACCTTCCGGAAGTTGAATGATTCGTGTCGTGCTTTGACGAGAAACGTCGAGGTAAGAGTTGGATCTGGAAAATGGGAATACCATGAAGTCGAGCGATATCGGAGGGGATACGATCTCGAAATTCGAAGACAGATCTTCCTCACCAAGCTCGTCGAATGTCAAATTAGACCACCTGACGAGGTCGTGGACGTTGTGCAAGTGAGGTTCGACAAACCGGAAACTCGTATACATTCGTTCTGAAAGCTCCTCGTTGAAGTAGTTGCCGTTCATTTCGTCTTTGAGTGTTTGGCATAGAATGGGAAGGCGCTCATCGACGATTTCCTGTACTTCAGCCGGTGTCATGGCTGGAAGAAATCATAGAGCTGCACTTTCGGGTAGGACCATTGCAGCACAGGTGGCTTCCGCAACGATCCGTCAGGGTCTATTCAGAATCGGCATTGGAGACCTCAACTGAGGGAGTCGATATTCCTGTGAAGCTCTCCGCTAACTGACGCTTTCTCATTCGACGCGATCGAGATACAGGATGCAACTTTTTTCCACAAGGGGTTACTGCTGCTAGATAGAATGAAATCAGGAGAGCTCCACAGGTAGCTTCTATCTCCAAATATTTTCCAATTCACAGCGCAGAAACTTCAACCCACGGCCCGGCTTTCTCGTGGTTCGGATGCCTGAAATAAGGAAGCCCCCGCCAAACTGCTTTGAGACCGAACAGAAAAGAGTTATGGAAAACTATAGGACAATCCATGGTCTTATGGAAGAGGAGCGAATAACATACTTCCTTTCAACGGCGGAGACGGAGAAGCAGTGTAAGACGTACCTGTGAGCATGGGAGGAAGATATGACTTAATTTCAGAGTCTGGGAGCGAGATGATATCTGCACGGGTTGAACGAATCACTTTGACGTACTTTATCTCCTAGAAGTCAACTTACTCAGCCATGACGGCCCTTCGTTGATGAGGATCCCAATGAGGAGAGCAAATGCCAGCGAAACGGTGACGCAGCAGCCGGCCGTTTTTGGGTGTGTTTCGACATGATCCGGGGTCGCCAGCCCATCGTCGCTGCGATCCTCACGGAGTTGCGACAGCATCTCCCCAAGCTCTTGCCCTCCGCTAGATCGCTTCTCCCCAAGCTCTTGCCCTCCGCTAGATCGCTTCTCCCCAGGCTCTTCCTCTCTGCTAGGTCGCTTCCATCCAGGCTCTTCCTCTCTGCTGGGACGCTTCTCCCCAGGCTCTTCCTCTCTGCTAGGTCGCTTCTCCCAAGGCACTTCCTCTTTGCTGAGTCGCTTCTCCCAAAGCTCTTCCTCCCTGCTAGGTCGCTTCTCCCGAGGCTCTTCCTCTTTGCTGAGTCGCTTCTCCCAAAGCTCTTCCTCCCTGCTAGGTCGCTTCTCCCAAGGCTCTTCCTCTTTGCTGGGTCGCTTCTCCCAAGGCTCTTCCTCCCTGCTAGGTCGCTTCTCCCAAGGCTCTTCCTCTCTGCTAGGTCTCTTCTTCCCAGGCTCTTTCTCTCTGCTAGGTCGCTTTTCCCCGAAATCTTTCTCTCTGCCAGGTCCTTTTTTCGCCGGATGTCTCTCTCTCCTGAGTCGCTCTTTCCTGGGCTTTTTTTTTCTGCTATATCGCTCTACCCCAGGCTCTCTCCTTCTGCTATATCGCAATCTCTCGTACTTTGTTCTTGGGCCTTCGTTGGATTCTCCAAACTCGTCTGAGTATTCGAAATCTACCGGGAATGAAGAACAGCTGATGGGGAAGGCTGCGAAATCCGTTAGAGGCAGAGTTCGGTGGGGTTCGTTATGAGCGGGATCAGTTTCACAGTGCCTCGTAATGAGCGGCACTTCAGTTCACTCTAATCATCTCCACGCAGGTTACCGAGCACGGAAAAAAGTTCTCGAGGCCTTCCGGAGAAATAACTCAGCCATTCAATTGACGCCAAGCACTCGAACCATAAAAACATCTCCCGCTCCCGAGCCAATGCAATTCATGCTGAACTTGTCGGGGCCTAATAACCAACAACTAAAAACTTCACTCCACCTTGCGAATCATAATCGGAGGTCGTTTCCGACGTTCCTTCGTCGTCGTATTCTGCTGTTAGGTCCAGTTTCGGCTTGATGGGTTTCGTCGTTACGCGGAATCGACGAACGAGGATGTAAAATATGCTTGGTAATCTCTACCGTGTTCCGCTTTCGGTCCTTGCTTACTTCCGCCTGCTCGAGAGAGTCGAGTGAATGTCGGGTTGTATGATTCCTTCCAAAGTGATCAGAGTTGATTTGAGATCGTACTAGAACCCCGGCCTCGTTCCGAACCACGAGCTCGGGCACACCCGAGAATATCAAGGACCCGCTTGGGATTTTCGACCTTCCCTCCCTCAGTGGGACGCGCGAGGCACTTACGAGAATAGAAGCGTCTCTGGAACTGAATGATCCGATTGCGCGAAATGGTAGAGTTGGCTTGGATGAAGCAACCGTCGAAGAAACCCCAAGGCGCTCCTGGAGTTCTCAGCGTCCGGGGACTTCAAACTCTCGATTTTGTCGAGACCGGTCCCGAAGTCCTTGAGGCAGTAGAACACTCTGGAATCCAACCACGGAAAGTGTTATGCGACGAGCCGCGCGATGTTGCATGGTACGCGTGATGCGCATGCCTTTTCCTATCAGCGGGCACTCCGTCGGAGCTTTGATCCAGTTGGTAGCCTGACTCTACCTCAGGTTGGCGCTTTGATGCTCACGCTCTGTGAACGACAAACCATGAAGGAAGTCCGAGACCCGCATTTCGCCGTACCTTAGCGATCACACTTTGGAACACCAGACAAACCAGGACGACGACTGCACCGAAGTTTAGCCGCAAGGCAGGATGGAAAGCGAGATACTTCCGAGTGTGATATGGATGTATGTACATGTTCCTCGTTCATGACCTCGAGCTCTGTGGAAATAGCTCAGTACCCGGGGGCCTGAGAGAAGAGCGTCGGGTTCCTCATTTTCAACTACTCATTTGA
The DNA here is from genome assembly GCA_037576195.1 of Phytoseiulus persimilis. Lineage (NCBI taxonomy): Eukaryota > Metazoa > Arthropoda > Arachnida > Mesostigmata > Phytoseiidae > Phytoseiulus > Phytoseiulus persimilis. Next base: position 31,063,931 of record CM075103.1, read on the forward strand.
ATGGAGACGACAACTTTGGTAGTGTGATACAGCTGGGCGAGATGAAGACGGCGTTGATCTTCCATCTGACGTTAACTCACCACGTCCGAGTGTGTTGTCGGATATGCACGCACGGTGCCTCTGCATTTATCAGGGGTTATTGATACAGATATTGGAGAACGTGGAGCCGTGAAATTCGATGAGGGCGAACTTAGCATGACGTCCATCGCCTCGACCGTGACCCATCGCTGTCGTGTGCGGAGCCTCTGGACCAAAACCATTTTAACAGAACAGGGAACTCAGCTGTTTCAATGGAACGCCCGATCCATGGAAAAGCTCGGCAGGTGCGAACCTCACTATACATTATCATAGGAATCAGTTCAGGAATTTTTCCGGAGTGGGTGAATCCAACTTGGGTGGTCCTGCCTCAATTCTCGGAAATGGAAATTTGATACCAATAGGTCGCTCCTTCTTGAAATGAGAATAGGGCGTTTCGATCCAGGGAACATGATGTAAGGTGATAGCCACAATCCGAGCTGAGTCGCGTGATCGGAGCGGGCTGCGCCGCTTCCTCTATGGTGGGAGGGAGCACTGAAATATCAGATACATCGGATGAGATCTTGTTTCTCCCCATCGTGGATGCCTGCTTCTGCACCTGGCTTCTGAGGGAGCTAGTACTTCCCGCCCTCGGGAACTTTTTAAGATTTCTGGGTCCACGGTGTAAGGGTTGGAGATTGGTGAGCCAAGTCTCGGCACACTAATTCATTCGTTTCGCGGGCATAGACAGCGCGCACTATTTTCCCACAGGCACAAGTGAGCATGCCAGATGAAGCAGCGGCTCATTGTAAGGATATGGAGCTCATTTTAAGAATACACATAGAGAGCCGAAGGGTCAATGGGTAGAGGTAGCTAGCTCTCACTACCCCCCTGTATTCGGAGTTCGATATGTACGGGTTATGACCTAAAGCTTGCGGTCCGACTGCACTTATGCAGTCGGCGCGTGTCGGTTCAAGAGTCGGCAGGGGATTCTCAGCAACGGAACTGTCGGTGAACCTAAGGTGTTCTTCATGGGGGCATCTCTGACGCCTCTTGAATCTGTTCTACGGGAACTCTGTCGCTCCTCCAGGCGCTATGTGTTCGAACACTAAGTACGGATCTGAGAGCTGATGGGAAAGGAGGGAGGGGGGAGGAGCGTTATTCTCGGTGGCCACATACTTGATGACTGACCAAGGCCGTGGGACGAGTTGAAAGTTCAAGCATAGTTCGGACCATTTCCAGATTCATTCTTCCCCGATCGCTCTCCTTCTCGGCCTGTTCTCCAGATGTGGCTCTCCCAACAACATCACAGACTCCCTCGAGAAACGTTTTTCGAGGACGTATGAGATTCGCGCTCGCCTTTCGCAAAAACATTGTCTGGTCCTATGAACCTTCCTGAAGTAGATTTATTTCGGTCGAAGCCCTGTGCCAGCAACCATGAAGCATCAAAATGTTCGAGCTCAATCCTTTGGTAATTGAGGTAGCCAAGCAGACCGTCAGCTTCTCGTGGAATGTTTCCGTTCTCATGATGACGGGCATGATCGTAATCAATTTCGGATATCCCAGATATCTTAGCTCCATTTCGAATCTTTTTCAGTCTTTCCAGCACAATCAAATACGACAACGGATCGATGACAACGTCGCGAGCTCTTCGGGGGAGAATCTCCGGTATACGCGAGTATGCTAAGAGATCTTCGAAGAAGTCAGCAGCTCCATTATCACGTTCTTCATTCCACTCGATCTCCGTCGAGAGATGTTCGTGGATAGCCACTGAATCCAGGATTAGGTTCGATCAGATCAGCAACCTTTACTGTGCCTAGCTACAATCAGCCAATGAGCCACGGTTTATTCCGACAAGTTTGCCGCTACGAAGAGGTGTGATGCATGCGTGGCTGATTAACATGAGAAATCCGACTCCGATGCGATCACGTAAAACTACAGCACAACCTCAATTACTGCAACCAATCGATGCAGAAAAGGTGGAAATAATCGAGGTTGGGACAATCGGGGTCGCACTGTGATCGAAAATGAAATATTCGAGGCTCGAATCCGAATGCTTGAAATAATCGAGGTTATACTGTGATTCAATCAGATGAATCCCTCAGCCAGGAAGGATCCAAACTTCGGTCCACTCGCAAGCTGAGTTGTTGCGGGAACGGCGTTCATTCGAAACCGACGTTCTTTCTTACTCCGCCTCTTTCCTCTGGAGCTCCCTCCTGTCCAGTCCCGCGCTCCCAGGATTTCGGGTCTACGTCGGATGACCGTAGGACAAGATGGCGGCTCGAGACGAATCGAGGGAGAGGGGGAAAAGCAATGAGAGCTTCCTCGGGTATGTGTAAAACCTAACCTAACCTGACCCAATGCCATGCGCTTGGGTCGTGCGATCTGCTGAGAAACGGTCTTTTGACCCCCATACATTGAGGAAATGACCGTGCGCGGGTTGCATTTTCCTCCTCTCCCTCGAATTCGTCTGTAGCCGCCATGTTGTCCTACGGTCATCCGGCGCATTCCCAGGATTTCGCGCCCATTGAGCAGCGGCTGCTCCTTGCAGCGGTATACTTTCATCGATCGACACAGGTCTGTGAAGCTGCGGGTGTTTAGGATGAAGTTCCCAGGATCTTGAAGCGTCACTCCCCTCTTGCTCAGTCCGATACCGGGATTCTCCGTTTCCGAGGAAGCGATTCCGTCTCGCGACAGACGCGGAATCAGAATCAAGGAGCCAGAAACCTTCGCAGGCTTGATGGTAAAATGCAAACCGACACAGGAGGGATTTATGAGGCCTGTGTTGGAGCTTAGGGCAACACCTTCTTCCCCTCTCTCCACGGCCAACTACAAACTTCTGGACCCTCACACAAGCAGAGACAACATCACTGACCACCAACGAAAATATTGAGTGTTTTGAACTCGGCACGTGTCCTGCTGACCAACCGAGGAATACACGATACGAGTCTGAGTATTCTCCCCGTAACCAGTCGAGTCAGACAGCTGCTGTCCCTGGAGTTTGAACGACATGCCGGCTGCCACAGCAGTGCCCACACTCGAGGGTGCAGGAGACACAAAACTCTGCTTCCAGTCTCATGTGAGTTCCGTAGTATTCCTTCTTGTCCCCGGACGTTTAAGCCTCAGTTTGGGGAACTCGTTCTCTGGAAACTCTGGTCAGATCCAAGACCTATCGTCTTGACGATACAGATGCGACCCAGGCGTGGAAGTGAACTCGACTGTCAAACACGCCCTTTCACATAGCTCACCCAGAGTTCAAAGCTTTCTCAACGGGATGAGGTTGCGCGAGAGTCCCATGCAATCTTCTCGTTGGTGTTGCGTCATCTGGTATCGCAATGATACTCGTCTGGATTGAAATTTCAATCACATTTAGCCCATACAGAGCCCTGTGAGGGCGCCTGCGGTGCGATGCAGGCCTGTGTGCTATTTTCTGGGCTTGCCATTGTTCTTTAGTGCTCCGGGGAATATGAAGAAACAGCGTACTAGATACGCACTTGGAGAGTCGGGCAGTCACGTATCACTGTAACACGTATCAAGGCACGGATAATGTATTTGAATTACAATCTAGTTGTGCACGCTGGGAGAATCTCGGTGGTGAACAGATCACTGAGCCTCGTTGTTTCAGCATCAACATCTCATTAGCATATCGGAGGGCAAAGAACCAGATATAGTCTTCCTCGGAGACCACACCACAGCTTTCCTCTCCATCACCCAGGTGAGGCGACGAGGTGTCCGCCTGACTGAGACGGAGAGTATCTGCCCTCGATTCTGCTCTGAACATTTTTCCTCAATATTTTTTTCCACAGGTCTGGGATATACTTTTCGCCCAATCGCATTCTCTAAACCTATCTGCAGTTGAAGACAGAACTCAAAACCTCCTGTGGAGGCTCGAGAATTCACTCCTGGACAAAGTCACCCCCAAGGTAGGCAAATCTCATACCAGCTTTTATCTTCCATTCAAGCCCCGACATCAGCGAACCAGAAGATTGGTCATCAGATCTGCATCAGAATGAGTGAGTTTCCCTTCTAGGTGGTTGTCATCTCAATTGGATCAAATAATCTCCGTGCGGGTGACTCGCCCAAAGACATAACAGAAGGCATCGAAGCCTGCATCCAGGCTGTCAAAGCTCACAAACCTGAGAAAGCGCCCTTCATTATTGTGATGGTAGGTTGGCATGAAGTCCGTTTCTTCCATATATGGAAGCTCATATCGCAATCTCGAAGATCTGTCCGAGGACGGGTATCCAACTTCAGATTCATCGAGACGGCGTTCTCTGAATTCCAGGGTTTACTTCCGTGCTGCCAACAAGAGTCGCCCCTCCGTTCGCTGGTTGCACAGACCAATGAGCTTCTCAGAGTAGCGATTGAGAAGCACGATGACACTCAGCTCATCGACGTCAGCTCAATCTTCATCAAAGTAAGTATTGGAGAATGGGTGATTATCCTGGAGAAGCTGTGGAGCTTTCCTCTCAGTAGAACAGAGTAGGATCTTCGATTGAATGAAACTACAGCGAAATCTGACCCCTCTTTTCTGCAGGAGGACGGCTCCATTTCGCACACTGATATGTTCGACTTCTTCCACCTGACCAAATACGGTTACTACAAAGCATTCGAACCGGTTCACGATCTAGCCTCACAAATTCTCCAAGAAGCCTATGGAATAAAATTCACGAAGAGCACCGACAGGTTATGTGACATGGACGGAGCCGTATGATGTCTCGAGGTCGTAAGCGAAAACCTTGAGAACATACAGTACGCTCCTCACCATAATCCATCCAAGGTGACAAATCCTCACTGCAAAATTTGTGCACGATCTACCCTCAGTATAAAAACACTCACGCAAGAGATTTCGAGCATTCGGTAGTGTCTCGGTGACTTGGACTACTAAGTGTAGAATCCGTGAGGAACCTTCGCAACTGGAAATATAACTATCAGCTTTACGTCAAGAGAGAGAGAGAAATTATTTTTGAGCAAAAATATTCTATTCGCGGCATCGAAACCCCCAATGACGACGACCGTGCAGAAAATATCGGATCGAGTCCGAAGGAGGTGAGCGCGGAGGTGATAGGGAGGGAGTCAGGAGGAATTTTGAAGAGATAAATGACGATCTGATCCCAGAGATCTTGAACCCGGGTTCCTGAACAAAATATTCTTCTGTCTAATATTCCCTCGTAGGTGCCGTTGAGCCACGGCCTCCATTGTGTTTATCCTGTACCGCTCGAAGATACAAACTGTGATTTGACGAAACTTAGTTCAAGTATTTCTCTCTACGGCCGGCCGATCGCCCGACCGCTTTGTGAACTCTACCATGGCACTCTCAGTCACGACATGAAAATAAAGTCACTAATGTTAACTTTGTTCTATTTATTCCTTCTGGGCTTTTGAATTGGTTCCTGTTCCCTACCTGAGATCTGGGAAGCCATGGATCTGATGTTTCTAGAGGGATATCTACAGAGCAGGCGATTTCAGCTCACAGAGTCCACTCCTCATAAATCCCAGTAGTGATTCAATCGCTGGTTGCTTTCATCGGGATCCTATAACCACAATGAAAGCCCTGCTTGTACAGCGCTCCGCGTCTCCGCCTGATACAAAGTCCAACCTGCAGACTTGCGTTCGTGTGTCATACCTCCATACAGCTTTGTTCCACAAACGCTTATCAAAGCTTACAAAAACTCTGAGCCTTCCGGGAGAGCTGTCGCTGTGCTTCTGTTGAATCGAGTCACGAGATACCGCTAAATATGCCCGTTCCCTGGAATGAGCCGTGAATCCACTTTCCGACACGGTCTCGGATCGGATGTGGGTTTCATGAGAGCGGCAGAACGGCGCGAGCCTGGAAAATATGTTCTAGAGCAGTGGTTCTCAAACTCCACTGACCCATCGACCCCCCAGGCGACTTCGTTGAAGTTTATGGACTGCCGAGGAAAGTTGTCTGGAAGGTTGTCGACCGTCGACTCCTTGATCCACCTACGTGGACGCCAAGAAGTATGGTCAAATCCACCTCGGCATCACCTCTGTAAACCGGAGATCGGCCATCGACCCCCTGGGGGTCGACCGCTTCGAGAACCACTGTTCTAGAGTAATGCAGAAGTCCTTCTCGCCTTGGCGCTGGATGAGGCAGAATCAATGGCAAATCCTCCCGTGAAGCAACGCGACTCTCCGTCACAGCCCCTACCGGCGTCTCCGGGAGCCAGTATTATTGACATCCAGAACGCAAGCTTCAATCACCATTCGATATGCCAATATCGCATCACTGCTAGCAAACCCGATTCAACGCCAATTTTTTGAGCAACCTCACTCTCGACGAAATCGAACTCTAGGGCACTGCCCTGTCTTCATCCACTCGACCAATTTGATCACCCACAAATGTTTGTAGCAACCGGTCGCCGAGCTGCTCGAGGGGACCCCTCCATCCCTCGATTCCTGGATGTTGCAGGTGTAGCGCGCATCAAGAGATCCAATTCGAAGTCGTATCGCGATCAGTCTCGGAGCAAAATTTGAATTTTGGCGCCCTGTGACCACGAGCTCGTTTGTTTGGTTCCGGTTTCGAAATGGATCCCCTTCCTTTTTTCTTGGGTAGACAACACCACAGGCCTCGAAATGGTGAGTGCTTTGAAAATCCGACGAAATCCTACTATTTTTCCATCACAATGACCCTGGAATGTCGTATAAGGAAGTCCAAAGAGTGTGAGTTGATCCTGCACCTCGATTTGGGAACATCGAAGCCGGTGTGCCGACGCTTGTGAAATGTGAATGTGCGGCTATTGCTTCGGTGAATACACGTGTGGATTTCGCGAATATCCCGACCGTTTTGGGTCAATAATTTCTCCATGGAGAATCGTGATGGGGAAGAATGTTATGCCCGTGTTTCTGGAGCGATAGTCGTTGTTCCGCACGTAGCTTTCATCGAAGGTCTCACATTCGAATACGTGGATCCTGTTTTGACACTCGTTGATCCGAATGAGTAGTAAACCCGATGTGGCGGCGAGCGTCCAACGCGTGAAAACCTCCTCAAAAAAGCACCTCTGGAAACCTGATCCACTGTTTGCTGGGGTTGTCGAGCAGGAGCAAAGAGAATCCACGGTTAGGTGTAGGGTTGGCTCCCTGATGAGCAGCTCTTCAATCCACCCCGGTACATATATGTTCGAGCTATTACATGCAGTGCTGTGTGGACAGATGTCTGCCAATGACGTCAAAGCGCACACGATCTCCTCAAAAAAGCACCTCAGATGACGCGATCGACTGCTCGCTGGGGTTGTCGAGTGGGAGAATAGAGAACCCACGGTTAGGTGAGGTGTCTGCTCCGCAATGATCAACACTTCAATCCACCCCGGAACAATCGACAAGACAGTTGCACGCGAAAATTTCTGTGAGAAACATCCCCTTACTTGGCTCGCTGATACCATGAATGTTCAGCGAGTGAACCTGCTGGGGAGAAAGCAAATCCTCTGAATCAATGCAGATTTCCCCCTTGGATCTCTGCCTGGAATCAGTGACACATTCGCCCCTAACGCTTCCCATGAAGCCCATCGGAAGCGGCGGATTCCAAAACGAGACGAAGATTTCTGTGAGAAGTATCCCCTTACTTGGCTCGCCGACACCATGAATGTTCGGCGAGTGAACCTGCTGGGGAAAAAACAAATTCTCTGAATCAATGCAGATTTGCCTTGTGGATCTCCGCCTGGAATCAGTGACACATTCGCCGATAACGCTTCCGATGAAGCCCGTCGGAATCGAGGGATTCCGAGACAAGACAGAAATCCTGTCGAATCCGAGGTAACCAACATCCTTTTCTTCCTCCAGACGAAGCTCCGAGCGGCTGAGCTGCGTGGCATGAAAAAAGAGGACCTCGAGAAGAAGCTCGATGAACTCAAATTGGAACTCTCCAGCTTGCGAAACGCCAAGGTCAGTGTGCAGCCTCAGTGGTATAATCTCTGATATCTGGTTCTGAGAACAAGCTTTTGGAGCACTCTAGAGCGTTCGGGTTGATATTCTCCTTCTCCCTGAAGGTCACTGGCGCGAACGCGTCCAAAGTTGCGAAGATCCGTGTCACCCGCAAGAACATTTCTCGTCTGCTGACCATCATGACTGAGGTAGGAGAGTTTTACGCGGATATGAGAGGAACACTCATTTCAGAATGAGCGATGTCATTATGCCCTTGTGACAGCAGTAGATTACAAGTCGGGTGTCTCTCCAAGGTACAACGCGAGAACTTGGTGAAGTTCTACCGCAACAAGAAACGTGTGCCCCTCGATCTCCGTTTGAAGAGGACTCGTGCCCAACGTCGTGCTCTAACGCCCTTCGAGCAGTCGATAAAATCCAGAAAGCAGCGTAGGAGGGAGGCGACCTACCCGAAGAGGAAATACGCCGTCAAGGCCTAAATTTGTTCTGTGGAAGAAGCCTGAATAAATGTGGCGGTGTATAATCGCTTGTTCTCATTGCACCGCGATAAGATCTCTCGGAGCCACGGGTTGCGGCGAATGAGAAATCCGATGATTCGGCTCCAAATATCTTTCGAGGCCCGGCTGAGCTCGCCGGGAGCGGTAAACGCGCAGTTTCCAACTCAGTATTTCTTTATTCTGCCATCAGAAAGAGTGAATATTGCACAACTTCGAACCGAACTTCGATCCACTCGATAATCTTTCCAGCGGTCCGAATTTCTTTTTGATTGTTTTACTTCGCTGTGAGAGCAGTGCAGCGCTGGGTTTCATAAATACGGTAATCAACTCACTGCATGTCAGACACGATGAGAACCCCTTCGATCATGGGTCGCATCCGGCGAATCATCGCCATGGTTCGCTAGGGAAAGGATGATTGCGCATTCCTCCCCTACATACTCGATGTGAAATCCATGTGCGATCCACCAGAAATTTCGAATCCCTCGGAAAATAATTACAAATCACTTCGGACGAATTCGGATTACCTCGCTCGATCATCCTCTACGACATCTGAATCGACGGTCAAATACCAGAATCTGTCGCCCTCAGCGATGCACGAGGATCACCCGAAGCCCAGGATCCCATTTATGACAGAAGGTCACCAAAACTTCTAGGTGTAATTTTTCCGGGAATGAGATTTCCTCGTTCACAGCATCGAAGCCAGCCTCATCCGCTTTTTGATCTGATGCACAGGTGACGAGGGACATGAAGCTATGGGAGTCGAACCAACGGGAATGTTGGGATGAAACAAGCACCAGAATCTTCGTGGGGTCGTGAGGAATCACATTTCAGACCCCTACCACGCTTGCCTGAAGGGCGAGGGTCAGACAAACCGTTGCATCACAGTCTCATTCGAGAAAACGTTCGCTGCTCACTGGATGGAAGCGTACTGTATGGAGTACCGTTTCGAAATAGAAATAGAGGATATCTCTTCATCGGCAGCTTCGTCAACAAAGTTCACTTCATCGCTTTCCTCCTTGGCCCACGGTTGTTCTTCAGCAGTTCCGAAAAGTGCGAAAACCAATGCTCCTACGAAACTAGTCAGAGCCGTTATAGTGAAAGCGACGTTCCATCCAGAAAGGACATTCTGGAAACGAGATTCCCGATCAGTCAAAAATAAGTCAATGAGAATATGTGTTCTGTATCCTCAAGCGCTTGGTACTCACCTCTGAATTGCGATTGATAGACACCAGTTGCGTCGCAATGACTGCACCAACGTTGCCGATCATGTTCCCGACGCCCATCACAGAACCCGCGAGTTCGGGCGCCAAGTCGAGTGCCAAGCCAGAGTCGCCTCCGCCGGTCATCGCCAAGAAAACGCATGCGAAGCACAGGACGACAGCGATCGCCGGATATGAACACCTGGAGCGATTCGTTTTTTTATGAGAATACCGCGAGGAGCTATGTGGGAGCGTGCATTGCACCCAAGATTTGAGTACAGAGTTGTGCATCTTACTTCAGTTGGGTCACGATCAGCAGCATTGCGCCCGAAGAAACGAACGAAGTGCATTCGAACAATTTCCGAACGTTAGTTCTCGATAGGAAATTCGTCCGAATTAGATAGTCAGACAGCATCCCGCTACCGAAACTCGAACAGGCGAAAAGGACATAGAAGAAGCCGTTCAGGACTCCGTTGTCGATTGCGGGTACGTTGAAAACCTCGTTGACAAATGATGGCATTTCTGTCAGGAACATGTAGAAGGTGACGTTGCCGATCATTCGCGCGAAGGAGAACATCCAAACGGCTCGAGAAGTCAAGATGCTCAGCCATGGAATCTGCGAATAAGTTGGATAAGATTCGAGGAATCGTGTCAGCGTGCACGTCTGGAATTCTCCCAGCAGCTAGAGAAACGCCTGATTGGATTACTTTTCGGCTTCGAGAATGACTCGTCCCACGATTTTTTATAATGTAATCCCGCTCCTCGTCCGATATCCAACGATGATTTTCGGGCTGTGACGTGGCGCAAATATACCACAGGAGCGACCACACGACTCCGACAGCACCTATCGATTGGATTCGAGAAATGCCATAAGTACCCACTCCGCACAATCCGCCTTTGCTATGATGACTTAGACTGTACCGACTCGGGGCGGCGGATTGCGGACGTTGTCAGGGATAATTCACCTGGTAGATAAAAGCTAGACGGCCATCCCAACGATGAGGTTGCCAGAGCTGCGGTGATCGGCATTGTGATGACAGTCCCTATGTTGGTCCCGATAACGCACAAAGTTGTCATGGTAGTACGTTCACTCTCCGGGGCCCATCGCGCGATGAGACAATAAAGCGAGGGAAAAGTCACGCCCTGCGAAGGTATCAAATCTTCGTCGTATTCGACTGACTCTCCTCCAAAGCATTGAGGGGGGAAGAACGGGCGATTCAGAGACACATAAAAAAGTTTGAGATTCTCTCACAAGTTCCTCACCTCTGTCACGCCTTCAAGGATTCGGAGCACAACGAAACCGGTATAGCTCCAATGCGCAACATAGGAGGTTGCCAAAGTGAGAAGCGATGTCAAGAAAATACCGTAACCGAAAACCCATTTGATGGATAATTTCGCAGCCATTATGCCTCCGGGTATTTGCGTTGAGATGTAACCGTAGAAGAACGCTCCCAGGAGGAAGTCTCTCTGCTTCGAGTCCCAGTCAAAATCCACATGGTTGACCTGAGTTCAGGACGAAATTACGTTCATCGCTCCGTTCCCTCGCGAAGGAGCAACAGCATCGAGCTTCTCTTGAGCTCATTGCTGAGTTTCGTGATATTGAGAAAAATAAAAAGTTGTGTTTCGAATCCACGTGAACGGTTTCTCACTCACCGGGGTGTCATTTCGCGGCTTGATTTCACTGTAACAAACTCCATGAGTATCCTTTTTGTTGGCATCGTCGGATGAACGAGCCATGGAAATGATTGCGACTCCCAGGTTGACTCGCATGGCGTACACGAGCGCAAGTCCCGTGAACACCAGCAGGCAAACTACATATCGATGTCGGATGAATCCTGCGGACAGATAGATTTGGAGACAATCACCTCAAACAGCGGTTGTCTAAAATTCATCCCTGCGCTTGCTCTAATGGGAAGGGATTCCTTCTGGAGCAGAGTGTCCTGCCGATTCCAGAGCTTTGTCACATGTCAGACGCACACTTCGACCTCGGAGTGATTTGGAAATTTCCGAGAAGTCTGGACAGAGATTCCCAGACACGGCGAACGATAAAGTCTCGCCTTCCGGATTAACGAGACTCCTTATCGTCCCACCGGCGGCCAAGTCTCGCCTACTCCGTAGAGTTCCCGCGACGAGACTCAAAAGAGCCTAGATTCAGGACTTGCATTCCCCTCTGAGATAATCCCCAGCCGACGTTCATGGATTCCACCAGGCGTTCCCGAGCCGAGGAATCGTAGGGAGGGGAGAATATAACGAACCAATTACATGCTCGGAGCAACGCTGCCTACTTTCAGTTGTTGTTGCACTATTTGTGGTTCGCCTGTTCAACCCTTGCTCCCTCAGAACCGAATACAACGAGCTTTGGAACGCCCGATTCGGAAGTTCTCGGCCAGTTTGAGATCAGCGACAGGCCAAGAAGCCCATCCAATGGAAGCCGTCAGAAAAGACGCCTCCTGTCAAGCGCTCATCGGGTTCCCATCAATGGATTTAGATTATCAGGTCGACGCCTTTCAGCACGCGGGTGAATTGATCAATACTCAAGCTTTCTGTGGACGACGAGATCGTGAAACTCTTACTCTCAGAAAGCTTCCAGCACAACCGCTCCTCTTAATGAATTTATGGACTGTGAACATGTCCGGATCGCATCTGGGCTATTTTCGGATTCTGGATTTGTGGACATGTTCAGATCCAATCGGGTCAATTATTGAAGGTTTTTCAGAGAACACAACTCAATCACTGGAACTCCAAACACGTGAGACAACGTAGGACTACTCGGAGCTAGACCGGTCGAGCTCGTATGGATGGTCTCCGGTCCGAGTTCCACGGCGGGGATACCAAAGTTCTCCAAAGCGCCACTTTCAATCAGTTACAGAATACAGCACTCATGTAAAGAGCGCCAGAATGACTACAGTTGATTGATATCACAGAGGTGTCTATCGAGCTTTCTTCCACGAAAGCGAGACATACATCGTTCCGCAAACGCTCTCAAAATCGATGGCACGAACGCAATCTCAACATCCGGAAGCTACATCTGGGAGTCAGCTGTTGTTAGCAATGTTCTCTCTGTCTCCCTTATGAGAGTCTACAGCTGAGCTCGAAGCTGGCGGATTTCACTCCCGACTCGAGAGGTAACTAGCTCTAAATGAAATGGTCATCCGGATCGCGTGAGGTTTGATCGCAAAAGATTGAGTAAGTGCCACTTCTCTCTCACCTGCGCGAGTTTTGATCACTCGATCTTCGGCGCTATGATCCGCCATCGCTAGGTTTGTCATGATTGGATGAGCTTTCGTTTAGGAGCACATTGTCTGACCGTTTCGACGTGACACTAAGAAGGAACAGTTCAAACAGCGGTCCCTCAGTTTACGCTCCGGGCTTTTTCAGCAAGTACCAGATGTTTATAGGGGGCGCTACGAACCGGCAAAAGGACGAGTGAACCTACCCGAATCGGCGCGCGACGTTGGTGACGGGCAGCGTACCCCTTTCTGCTCCTCTCTCGGAATTCGGTTGCACGCATCATAAAATGTCATCGAGCGAGGGGAATTAGCGAAAGCAGCCTATCAGTGGGAATCTGGGAGATATTCTCGGTTCGAGAACGGATCTTCTCCAGATGAACGATCCGTCGAACGGGCTCCGTATAGTCCTCTCCTCGCCGAACAGGAGCGAGCATGCTTCTTACTTCAGAGAGGCGACTTTTCACCGAGTCCGCTTAGTCCTCGACTTTGGGACCCGGGATATCTTCGACAAGGGTCACTCTCCCCTCCCGTGCTTTTTGCAGAAATCAATCACGGGCCGGATTCGCTGACGTCTTCCTCCTGTCATGGGCGCAGAGAAGCTATCTGATCGCCCGTGTGTCGAAGGTTCCCTGTGCATCGGAGGGAGCTCCCACGAGAAGGTTCCCAATGCAGTGGAACAAGGCCCATCAAAGGCTTGACGGTGTGGTCAAGCGTTGCGCATGATTAGTGAAGATTTGCGTGTGCCACGAGCGGCAGGTGTCGCGCTGCAGTTGGCAGGCTCGTTTCTGCCCCCCCCCCCCCCCTCCCAATAGAGCTACTGAGAGATGGCCCCCTGAGCCCGTTGTGCAACGGGAAACATCTGAGAACCTATTCTCAGGAACTGCACCCAGAAAGGATCTTCGGCAATAGAATGTTGCGCGCTGACGACTGGATAAATCTTAGCTGCCTCGCACATTACGCTCCCTTCGCACTAAAGAATGGAACTCCCCCCACAAATATGGGCCTCCATTGCATACCTATCACACATTTAACATGCTGAGGCTCGATCAGAATGAACGAGCTGGTTGCCGATAGAATACTGTCTGTGAATCTTGACGGAAGCGGTAATTCGCGCATGAGCCGTCTCACAAAAGTGTTTCATTGGAAGCGAAAATCGATTACGATCAGAACTGTTAATTCCCTACACGGGTTTCAGCGGCTCAACTCCCCGAGATTGACGTAGTCTCGTTTCTTTCTCCGACGCCGTTACCGAGAATCATCCCACGGACAATTTTCGAGTCTCCCAATTGCGGGAAAATCCACTCTCAAAGCTTGCAAGGAAAATCGTGAACCTCTTTGGCTCGTCTTTTGATGAAAGCGAGCCGCGTGGTCGAATTCAAGAGCATACGGATGCTTGCACTTAGTAGTCGACAAAGGCCGCTTCCCCTCCCCCGCGCGTAGCTTGCAGGGTGCAGATCACTTGGCTATCTTTTCGAAGAACGTTTATTGAGTTGAAGATAATTCACACGTAGCCAGAACGGGGAGCGACTCATATATAACGCACAAGCTGAACTTGTCGCCCTTCGCTGCGACGACAAGTGTGACTGAAGGAAGCTACGCCATTGCAGGCAGTTCCAGAGCCTGGTCGCCTGGCTTAGGGTAGTTCCCGCCGGCTCGGAACCTGGTGCCATGACCCCGGAGTGGGGAGAACGCACGTGGTAAGGAGAACAAAGGGGAGAGCAAGACTCTTCCTGTGAATCGTTTCATGGGGTTCATCGTGATTCAGCTCAACTCCTTCGGTGGCTCAGGACTGTGAGTGCGAGATTCTTGAGCCGTGGCCTTTCCTGGCCGATGTGCTCCGTGCGCGAGTGCTTCTTTTCCTTCCGCGAATATGTTGACTGCTCTCGAATCACGGCCCCGATTTCATCTGAGGTGGGCCGGTGCGTAGTGCACAGTTTTTTCCTCTTCACTTGCTTGAATCCTGCCAGTCACCAAGAAGCCCCACCCCCCCACCGCCCCCTCGCAATCGCCGTATGGCTAGTGGAAACCTCCAGCAACATGTGCGTGAAGCAGCGGGCTTGTGAACTCACGGACAGAGACAGTTCCTTTATCCATAGGGATTCTTAGAAGATTTATTCTAAGGGGATAAATGCTCAAAAGGACATTTGGTCGAAGTTTTTATGTTTATCTAAATCACAACGGATTTCAACCCGACGTCGGGCGCGTTCACATAGATACATCAGTCACATCATTACAAAATTTACAGAAATAACCTTTTGGGCGCGTCAAGTGTGCTCGAGGCGAGCATGCGAGTCTCATCCCAGGAAACTGAGACCGAGTACCCTGGGAAACCACTCTGAACGAATCTCATTCTGTCGAGAACATACCTAAGCCGCTTGACGTGACTGAAGCGGCGAATAGGTAACGTCACATCATGTTGACCAGATATACACGAGCGGAGTTCCCCTGTCTCGGCATTCCGTCCCGCTTTACATTTATTGCGGCGGTCCAGGTGGCCTTGCCAGGTGAGGCTGTGCAACGGTGAAATACCGTGGTGCGATGGTTGGACACGGTCTGACCATTTGGATGTTGAGACTCGGACTAAAGATGACCGACGGATCGCTCGGCTGGAAGTTCGGTGTTCGACGCTCCGTGAAGGTGACCGGGTAAACGATTTGGGGCTTCAAACCAGTTGTGGTGGTTGCTCGAACTGCAGCCAGGTCGTCGGAGACTCCCGGCTGATGGATAGCAGCTGGTGGGGCACACTCACGCACTTGGTGTATCCGGATGGGTCTCCTCTGTTGAGCTTGTGACTGCAACTTGATCAATGTTGGATTTTGAGGACTACGTTCTCGAATACCAACGGTAACCGCTACGAGTTGTTCGTACGTTCAAGGTCACTACATTGAATAAGAGACACCTACCGCGGAAAACTGGGCAGGGGTTACCATGACCACTCTCGAATTCGGTACTTTCGTGACCAAACCCGATTCTTTCACAGGAAACGCATAGGATGGAACTTGTATAAGTTGTCGCGTTTGAGCTTGACTGTTCACCGGCGATGATTCACGGTCGTTTCCACCGTGACCCGGGTCCCCAATGGGCCGTGGCGACCCAACTTGCGTCAGGGTGGCGTTGCTCCCTGATAGTATGCCACTAACGGGACTCAACGAAGTTGATCCTACTTGAATGACTCGCGTATAATTTGTAGAGGAATTAGTGTTGGGATTCGAGGAGAGAGGAATCGTCGTCGGAACTAGGTTTGCAGGAACCGGAACGTGGTGTGCCAGGGCACGCATATTGTTAGTCCCGGTGCGATTGTGCTCAAGATTGGGATCCGCTGTGAAGCTGGGCAGGAACGAAAGATCGATAGTTCTCCTTGAATGAGTCCCCATGCGGGCGTTGGTTTGTGCGTTCAGAGGGGCAGACGGATTATGGCGACTCGATTCCACGGTCGGAAATAGTCGGACGTCCGGATTTTTGCCTGATCTCAAGCCTGCGGGAATGACGGCGATCCGCTGCGTATGCCCCGGATCGTTGCTGACTCTTCCCTGGACCACTCTGAGCAGGGTTCCCGGCGGCAGTGTCATCCTTTGCGCTGTCGCTGCCTCGTTCAGTGGCTTCACGTTGCGGGACGCCGGGCCTGCGACGTGCGTATGAATGGCGGGCGGTGCACAATGCGTCCCAGCGAATCCTCGTTTCTTCGGCAGGGAGCGTCGGAGATGCGCCACGGGTCGCTCGAGCCGCTGCGTCGATGAGATGTGATTCTGCAACTGTGCTCAACCCGTCAGATAAATAGATTAACTCATCTCTTCGCCTCGGCTCGATATGGGCGAGGCCCACAAGCAACGGTTTGAATTTCGCTCGGAGTTCACTTCGATCCTCTACGTACAAGATCGCCGGTGCCTTCTAGAGGGACTCAAACCGACTCTCTGACCAGTTCGGATACCTCGAAGCATTTTCAGAACCAAATTTAGGCGGCTGAGGGACACAACAATTTGGGGAAGGAGACTCTGTCATCGTGAGGACGTGTCTCGCGTGTTGAGAGCGTGTTAAGCGATGCTCGTTCGTAGACGTTGAAAGAATTTTCAAATTCGGAATCTCTCGAGAGCGTTCGCAAAATTACCTTGGCCAGCTTCCCTGTCAATTCTCTCTTCAGCGCTGTCAGATGAACCTTCTTATTTATCAACTCGACTTCATTGGATTCCTCGAGTAGAATAGTTGCTATGGCGCCCTCCATCATCTCCTCGCAAGAGAGGTCGTCGGAGTTCTTGTCGAGAAACAAATCGAGCAATTCTCTGTTGATCTCCATTCCCTCTTCATGAGGCTCCTGTATGGACAAAATGTAGGAATCGTTAAACATCCCGTTGCGAGGAGCTTCCCGTGCCGAGCGCAGTCAGTGTCACAATCGAACCTCACCTCGAACACCGGGAGTTCTTCTCTACATTCGGCTGCAATGTAATGTCGGGAGTCTTCACATTCAAGAGGCATATGAGCTGGTGGTTTCCGTGGTGCTATGTTAACCCTCGAAACTATTTCTTCGATTCTCGCTGAACCCGGTCTCTCCGGCTCCAAGTTGTCGCCGCAAGCAGATGCATTGTTCGCACGGCTGGGGATTGAGGTTTCGGAGTTTGGTTTTACCATGACGATTCCAAACTTCAAACGCCCGAGAGTCCAAATGTCGTCCATGGAATGAGTCTCCAAAAAATCGGGAACTAACCTGAGCAAGGGATTGGAATCTCCTGCTGACGGGACGACTAGCACAAGCTCGTTCAGTTTCTGCGAAATCCGCTGCTGCAAGCTCGGCGAGACCTCTCCTTGGATATCCGGCTCATGAAGTCGGAGCACCATGTCACCTTCCGACTGCCTCGCTGCGAGAGGTTCCTTTCTACGATGGAATCTCTGCGGTCTCTGTCCTCCTGATCTCCTGGGGGAGAAAATATTCGCGCCTGTTGGTGATTTTTTCAAGAATCGAATACATCGAATGACGCATCCAGGTGTCAGCTACAGGAACTCACTGGTCACATTGTTTCACACGGGTATGGTGGTTTGAGTGCTCAGGCTTTTGCGTTGCGTAAACATCTGTTTTCTCGCTTGACAGTGAGGCAGTGGACTCCTGATCATGGAAGAAAATTGAATTAGGCGATCATAATGAGCTGTCTGTCAGGAAAAAGCAGTTCCATCGTCGCTGAATGTTGTGCGGGATCCAAGACGAAGCAAGGGTGCTGCATGAATATAGGCGCGAAACCGGGAGGGAGAGTTACGACGCTTACTGGCTTCTTTGCTGACAGTTGGCAAAAGCGGCTGAGGCGCTCATCGTAGCTCACGGTCTCCTCAATCTTTGGCAATGCTGTGTGCTCAACTTCTTCCGACGTAACGTAATCCAACTTCCGAGGAGTACGTCCGAGCGCCGGATTCGTTGGAGGCGATCCCCGGAGCTGCCGGTTCGGGCTCTTCACGACAAGGTTTATAATGCTCTCTAAACATTGAACCACAGCATCTTCTGCGAGAGAATGTAGAATCAGGCACGATGTTGATCGCATCGCAATGGGTTCTTGGCATCATACTCCGCTTCCGGAGTGATGCACTTTGTTAGCAAAACTAGGAGAATTTTCCAAAGAAACTCACCCTCTTCCTCAGCCGAATCGGAGAATCCACCGCTCTGGGACGGAGGTGACGCCTTCAACAAATTATCCGAATTAGTATCAGGGAAAATTCTATCGAGCCCAACGTATACATGTATGACCAAGTAGGTTGTTTCAAAAGACTCACGATTCGCAGCGGCCGGCTCAGATCTGCGGAAAGGGAGAGAGAGAAAACATTGAGAAGCGATCGTAACTCAGAGGGATTGTTCTAGGATAGGTGGAATCGTCGACCTAGATGTGTGACAACGCCGTTTTGTTCAATCATATGAGGATGTCCTCTCATGGGACGAACGTGAATCGCCTCCCACTGTCGCTGTATCCAAAGTAATCCTCCGGAGTGAATAACGGATTAATATCCTATCGATCGATTTCGGATGGTGGATCTGTTCTCTCGCGCTAACACAGATACTGCGGGGAACGAGACCCGAATGTGGACGAAAGTGAACTGGGGAGGATCACTTAGAGAGTTCTTTCGTGACTTCACAGTGGAACAGAATCCATCCGGAATTCCAGTTAGGGTTCCGCGGACTAGAGAGATATTCCGCATAACCCAGAGGCCAGAACTCTGGTTATTCCTTGGCAAGAGTCGCTCCGAGGTGCTATAAGGGTACGGATCGATGGATAACCGTGAGACCGCCGAGCTTCTCCATGAATCGACGCAGCTCCCGACGAAAGAACCAGTCATTCTCCCTCAGCGATCTGTGGTTCAGCTCTTTCGCCACGAGAAAACGGAATCCGGCCTCTCATTCGAAGTACCCAGGAAGCGTTGCCCTCATTCCGTTCTGCTCGGCGAATCCGGGCATCTTCTCGAGCGTGAAACTGAGTTGACGATGAGCTGAGGCCAACTATTGGTTCCCTCTTTCGCGGCCCATTCCGTCTGACGAGGCGGCAATACAGCCTAACGAATGGGAGCCTAACTCAGTCTGTTTGGAAGCATCTATTTGAGGGATGTTCAACCGACCTTCGTTCGAGAAATTTTCCATCGATGACTTCGACGTGGTTCTTTGTGACGAGATCGATCTCGGTGGCTTTCCCCCTCCTTGATCCACGATTACAGTGAATTGTTGCGAACGGTTCCCAAACTGAAAGCAATTGATGAATCCATGATCCCATCCGTGCTACTCGTCAATGATAACAGAATATCCTAACTGCGTCCTGTACGAACCATGATTGTTCTTGGGATCGGCAGGAGCAATGAGTCGATACCTGTAAATCAACAATTGGTGAAAACACCGATCATTCCGTGAAGCGCGACCACATCTTCATCCCCGTTCCCCCCACTCTTGGTCCACGGTTAACTTCTTCTCGCCTGAATTACATTAACTACTAAAAGCCAAAGAGGAAAGCTGTGTCGATTCAACTGACTCTGAGATCTCCTTATTTTTTCGGCGAGGTACTCTAGTTGAGCGCGCGAATACCATTCCACGGGCACCACAGCTTCCAGCGGGAAGATGTGATTGTAGCAGGGTCGGCCTCGGTTCGCACCTCGAGATTCAGGCTCATCGCCCATCGCACCCGCAGGTTCTAAAGGACAAATGAAAGTTACAAAGAGTACGCAACTCTCGTATCTCTACAGTTCGTCGCCATTCTAGGTTCAGGTCCGTCGATGTAGAATCGGCTGACGATTCTTGCGGAATCATTCGTCTTCGATACGGGAGCGCGATTGAGTTCTCCCTGGATTTTAGAAGCTTGAATTTTCCCCTCGCGCCTTATCAACGACTGCAGTGGAGCTCCGTCAGTGACTCGACTCCGAAATGGTCACACCTCAAACTTCCGCAAACAAAAGATCCCCGGCTGCCACTTGTTGCGTCGAGAGTAACGATTTCGTAATGTATCCAATCGTAAATACAAGGCTCGAAGGATCTGAACGGATATGGTCCTGAAATTTACTGCGGAACTGGATGCGAGCTGTGCCGTCGAGGAATCCAGCCTCCGTGGTGCGTTGAGTTACGGTACAGTAAACGACACCCGGATTTGAGCAGGACCTCATACCGGAGAAAAACTCATGAAGCTGCCGCAAGAACATGTTTTCCCTGATCTCTTCTCCTGATGATATCATGACCCACGTCCCACTGTCCAGGAGTGGCGTGATACTCCACGCGAAAACATTCAGAAATCTATCATATGCCTGTTCCGTCAAGTTTCTCGAGACGCTCTGATATTCGAACGCGAATCCGTAACTATTCGTATCGCTTGATAGAAGCACATCGCTCCTGGAGCTTCGGTATACGGACGGAGCTCAGTGCAATGATAGCGACAGAAGATAAGAGCTCGCGCAGAGGAATCGGATTCATTGGATACACCGGAAACGTCTGGCATGCTGTCCGATCGAAAGTTTAGTGAAAACATACTCACCAGTCACCAGCGTTGTCGAGGGCGCTGCTGAACGGGAGTGGCGCTTTGTCGGCACATGGGTCAAGCTGTTGAGCTTGCTGCTGCAGATCAGCGGTAAGGTGTTCCGGACGCCAAGCGGTATATACAGGAGGACTTCCGGCACCCACACGGATCTTTTCAACACCACCTTGTTCTGCGCTGGGCTCAATGAGCTACTTCTCTTAGTATGAACGCATCTTTAGGAGGCACCCTCTCTCAATATGCTCATCGAGTCGAGAGGCCTGTTACCGATGTGATCGCAGACGACCGGAACTGGTGATTTCAAGGAGAGTGGACGTCAACCTCTGAAAGTTCGTTCGCAGATGTTCCACTTCTCAATTGATTATCCATCAGAGATTCTCGAACTTTTCTGATCTAACAGCGCCTCTACGGAGCGAGCAGAAGATTCTTCACGGCGCTGAAAGAGAGAGGGTCCAAAGATCGAAACCCTCTCCCACGAGTCTTGGCGCTACGCTGCGGCTTTGCCTGAGGAAGAGTAACATTTCGCAATCGGGTCCTCGACGGCGGGGGGCGCTCGCGCTCTCCAAGATGAAGCTGAATCGATACATATGGAATCTAGAAATCAAGGAGTCTTGGCTTCTCAGAATCTGATATCTCTTCTGGACCAGTTCTTGTTAGGGTTTGCAAAAGCCCGTCCTCTCAGGCCCGCAACTGCCGCGTCTGGACTGCGGGCTCAAATCCGTGAGCTCAACCGCAAAAGTCCACGGATTAACTATCATAACTATAACTATTCAGATAACTATTATCAAACTCCGTTAACTATTAGCTATAGTCGAGATTCCCGAGGTCGAGTTCCATAGCCCGCAGCGAAGCCGCGGGCTGAAACCCGCGGTTTTCATTTGCGGGCTCTCTGGTGCGGTTTCCCGCAAAATCCATCGGCCGCTGAATGAGTTCGACAGCTTGGCGATAACCTCCAACTTGTAATTACTCGTTGATAATTGAAAACCCGCTTCCACGCGCACGCAAGTTCACAAATCATTCCAGATAACGGCAGCCCATCGCCGCCAAGAACAGTAACCACAACAAAGATCCAGGTTCTTCGGAGAAACGATCAACGCCAATAGCAGAAGTTTATCTGATTCACCAACCCATGTCAGAAATTCCGATTTTGTGGACTCATCAGCCTCGGAGGGTGTGTCCCACAAGAGGCGAAACCACTCTATTCTGGAATTGATGTTATGATCCCAAGCGATACGTGACCACACGGGGTTCTGAACTTCGCGGGCTGAACTTCGCGTCGAGAATGGAGCCCGCAAACGAATGTTCCATGACTTTTTTATCAGGATGAGCAGCGTACGAAGAGGGGGCCGGAAGGGCTCTGCCTCCATCTTCTTCCTGGAAGATCCTTGGTGTCCATGGATGGATTGTGTTTCAAGTCGGTCCAACCAGAATGGAACTACGTGATAGGAAATGTATCGTCGTCGCCCTTCTGCATCTCTTATTAATCATGTCATCATGGCGATTCGGCCCTCCCGCGGGAAAGAAACTCTTCGTACGCCCCCGTCCGGATCAGCAATTGAAGACTGGAGGAGCTTACTTGCACGGGTGATCGGCATCTGACACAGAGAGATCTGCCTCGCATCGATTCTTTTCTCATAATGTCAAAGTCGTTCTTTATCTTGAGTGAGAAATTGACGAGGCCTCTGCGACGACTCCACCGAGGGAACGCGAGCTTGTCGACGTTCTCACGCGCCCGATATAAATTTTTCGACTCCACAAGTCTTCGCTTCCAGGTGTCCTGACCGGAGCGCCCAAACTCCAGCGTCAAAACTGGCTGTTGACGACATCAGAACTCGTCTTCCGCAAGTGCTGATGATGCCCAGGCTCTCCGCGCGGAACCATTCCCCTCTCCCAGTCAATGACCTTGGAATCCGATGCTCAGGCAAGTTCACGTTTATTCACTCGGGTTGATGATCGATGTTCGACGTCAAAGGAAACCTCGATGCCGGGTGAGGTGAACGGTGCTCATAGGAGGACTGCTCCCGTTGTCTCGTCCTGAATGATCCTCCGAGAGAGCATGAGTTTGGAAACAAAGCCGGAGCGCGGTTCTCTCTCCCAGTCGTCTGCTCCGCGAGGTTGGGGCAACCATGGCGCCAGCTGACGAACACCGAGATTGTTTCTTGTGTCGAACATGCTCAGATGAGATCAGAAACTTGCGTTCACAGAAGTTGTTCTTCAACTCGTCACTCCATCGGAAGGTTGTTCAGACTGCCCGACATGAAATCCGAGCCGCAGAAAACCCCACAAGCCTCCGTCTCGAGCTCCATGTTCTTCTGAGCCTCCGTCTTGGAACAGCTACGAGCAGTGAAAATGTCTGCGCGGCCAGCTCAACATACGAAACGACCTCGATTGGTTCCCGTAGAAGTTCTCGCGGACTGCTACAATTCAAGAGTGCGGCCGACGAGTGTATTTGTTGCTCCAATCACGGATAAGAAATTCACCTCGATCCTAGTCAGTCAACTCTCCAAAGAGTTTCCCTTACAAGTGAGCGTACTCATCGTACTTATTCATGGGAGAGGAATCCAAAGTAGACTACGAAAGAAGTCGCTGTACCCCACCGAGCAGACTTAGACTCCGAAACAACCCGTTAACCGCATGATGAGCAGCGGGGTCAATCGCTCATTCTCATCTAGAATATTTCAAGGAACTGCAACACTTGAAACGAGTTCGAAACACCGATCATGGTCTGGAAATTATTCTCTGCGCGAGGGAGGATGACCTTCCGGCAGTATCTGGACTCGAGGGCATCGACAGGAGCAGAATAAGAAAACACGAGGTAAGCTCATACTTAAGCGAGTAGTAACAACATATGATCACAATTGGGTCTGATTTCCTGGGTTTCCGACGCGGTGTTCTGAATCTGCGATCATCTCTCCCGGATTGCACTCGCGGGACAAACTTCCTCGTGGTTGTCAACACGCTCGGATTCGCTCAATTCCTGAGTAAATTTCCAGGTGGCTCTCAACGCTCCCCTGACCCGATCCCAATTCGCAGAAAGTTCGCTACTGTGGCCTACCCAATTCCATGAGAACAAAGAGATCGAACGATCTCTGGAGGGCACATTCTTCAACGCTATGGAACTGGGCAAAATTGAAGGCTTCATGCGCACCGCAATTCAATCGCTCAATCGAAGTTGCATCGAAACTGATCAAGTACGTTTCTTGTTGTCGTCGTCGTCGTCGTCAAGTTGTCAGTCGCGCTTTCTGTCTGTCGCGCTTTTCAACTCGACGCCAATGCAATTCGGTTCAACAATTGACCGTTCCTTCGAAAAAGTCTTTCATGGAGCGGTTGAAAGACTTCCACATACGTTTTGGTTGGATTGAATTTGCGGCGTGAAAAGAATCGCCGCTTGTAATTTGCGGTCTAGGAGTCGTTTGTGAGAAATTCTAATTTTTGCGGACCTTCAACACTCCACGAGCGCTATTCGACGTCTTCGACGTTCTGCTGTTGCGGAAACCCGTCGGAGAAGAAACGTGTTCGCGATCACTGGAGTCCGTCACCAACTGAGGAGCGACTCAGGCTTCAGAAACCCCGACTTTTCCCCCAGTCGGATAAGTCCTCAAGGTTGCGGAAACGATCCTTCTTGCACCGGTTCGGAGAAGTGATTCCTCAGCCACAGATTCGCTGCTCCATGGCCCAGCTTATTGATTTCAAGAGCTGAAGGAGAACAAACGTTTCCAGGCGGACGCAAACGTTGCCTTGGTCGTCAATCCTGCGACTGATAGCGTGATAGCGATTGGAAGCTCATGTGTGGGTGACAATCCTGTGCTCCATGCCACCATGGTTGGATTGGATTTGGTCGCACGACTTCAAGGTGGAGGAGCCTGGATGACGGGACTGCCGCTGCAGGAAGTGACGGAAGATGACCAGGTTCCTCCTGGCGGATCAGCTCCATATATTTGCACAGGTGAGGCCTCGCACGTTTCCGGGCCGCGGCCCGCTCCGGTGGTCACAGGGTCACGAATCGACACGTTGAGCCTCGGGCTCGTTTGAATGAGAGAATCGCGCAGCAGTGAAGCAGCCCGAGTGCATTTGAACAGATTGACAGAATTGAAGCAGCTGGGTGACTTTTACTGTTCCGTTTCCATATTCTTTCTCAGAGCCACATACTTCCTGAGGACCGTACAAACGGTTTCGGGAGGCCGGCGAGCGCGATTTGCACTCAGTTCGAAGTTTCTACTCCGATAGCGAAATTCCAACTCCAAGCCTTCGCGAAGCGTGATCCCAAAGGCAGTCTGGTTCCAATGTTGGAACTCGGGCTGTTCTCAGATATCCACTGGGGTTCGAAGAGGTCTATTCTCCAGGAGTAGGCACGCTCGTTTTGTTTTCCTGTCAAACTGATCATAAGGATTTGGGCTGTTTTGAGTTTACGTGATGTTCTGTGAATATATTCATCCAACACCGTGAATATCCGACGCACGTCGTGAGGGATAGGGGTATTCATTTCCCTAACTGGTGGCGTTTAAAATTCCAATCATTCAATCCAGGTTACGACGTATACATGTTGCGGGAGCCTTGTGCCATGTGTGCCATGGCTCTGGTGCACTCGCGTATACGTCGAGCGTTTTACGGGGCTCCCGATCCAAAACGAGGATCTCTCGGGAGTCGTTTCAAAATTCACTGTCTGGGCGGATTGAACCATTCATTTAGAGTCTGGAAGAACATCATCCCGGATGAATGTAAGAATGGCGTGAGAATCAAACATTGTACACGAGTAGCTGGTGATGTATCAGGTTCCCGCTCATAGCAATGTGATCGCCAAAGATGATCGAATCGAATCAATCAGGATTATCCCGGTTCTAATCTAGAGCTTCGGGAGAACGTCACCCCAACGGGAGGGATCGAAAACACTAAGATCCTCGCTTTCCAGGTCAACGAGCTCTCCAACGTGTTCCCCCGAGTTCCCCGTGAGGTCGACACCTTCTTGCTGCCGCACAATGCTCAAGTTCCCACATGTAGGAGCAGTCAGGGAAAATTTCGGTTGACAATGAATCTCGATTCTCCAAAGAGCTTTGTACTTTATTATGATCTCCCGTTCCACGGCAACGTGTCTCGACGTTCTCGCTCGGAATGCCGTTCCTCGACCCGACAAAGCGTGTCAAGTGCTGCTTTGCGTGTATCCCGCTCCGCATGCAGCCCCCTCCCCCCATACTCCCCTCCCGTCCGGTTGCAGAAAAGGAGCCAGAACTTCATGAATTGCACGAGTCAGAAGAAAAAGATCAGGGCGGCCCACTCGGGAATTCGATGAGCACTACGGAGACTACTCCCAGCGGCTGGTATCCAAACAATCTATCGCTAATCGAACCTTGCCCTGTTCCCTGTCTGTCTCCTATAGCAAGCCAAATGACAGGTTTCGGAAAATCGCACTCCGCAGAAGAGCACACGCGACGGCCAGCGACCGAGAACCGCGTTGTATCATCAGGCAACAGTAAAGAATATTCTCGACGTGTTGCTGAGGTCATTAGCCCCGCCGCAGCCGAGAAGAAGCGATGAGGCCATCTCGTTGTCGTGGGAGAAAAAAACTCCGCATGGCACAGCGAGCACGGCGGCTCTTTCAGAAGACCTATACGGAATGGTGAAGAACGCTTTGTAAACAGCGTCGCAGAAGTTATTCGCTAGACTTCAAACTCTCGATCCCCTATTTCAAGGGGAAACTTTTCTGACTCCGGAATAATCTTCGGACTGCCTGAATCGCTCGCTTGAAGCTGTATTCGTCGATCTTTCCATCCACAACCCACAAAAGGCAGGCTTCGTTTCGGATACTGCGCCGTGGCTCTGAAATCCTCGAATCCTTGAACAGCCTAAAACGAGCTTCGCATTCTCGTTGGAAGAGCTCCGAGAGTTGATCAACGAGCACGACGAGAATGAACCGACGCACTTCGAAAAACCCACTCGAGTCCAAGCTGAGGATCGTTGAAATCCATCTTTCCAAAAGCGTCTCGTTTGTACGGGTGGGAGGCGAACATGGTTGTTGGGATCTGTCCGCTTCGCTTCGGAGCCGGAATATTAAGCTTGTCAGTTTCCGTAAGGTCTGGTATATCCCGTTGGCGGACGCAGCTCTGATTGGTATTGAAGTTACCCTCTTCACTGCAGTCGCAGTCGGGGTGACAGACACGACTTCTTGAAGTGGCAGTCTGGATCTCAGAACTCTTTCTTCGCAGGGCTCTTCACGGCACCAACGCCGCATCGGTTCAGAATAAGCGAATCTTGTATCGTCGGCTCCGCGAGTTCCGAAATCGTCTCTCCTTCTTGAATCGAGGGATCCGGCTCATTCCAGCTCCTTCCCTTCATTCCCAAACTCAGATAATGGTATCGACGGCAATATACGGATATGTCGGCGTTTTCCGTGTTCTCTCCAGCTCTATTCACCGGAGGCTTAACCCTGGTCCAACCATGGAGAATCTCCACAGCGCGAACTGTTGGTCATGCTGCTTCCCTTTCCCCTCTCCCTTTCTGTACCGTTGACTATGTATCGCAATTCTTCTCCGGCCGGAATTCCACACCCCGTCAGCTGACTGCCGGCTCCATCGGCCGCCGACTGAGAGAAGTCCAGAAATTGCAGGGAGTTCATTTTTATCCGGGGCCGGTTCCACGCTGACCCAATTGTGGGCTCGCCAGTTTATTAAAAATGTCTTGCCGTTGTCTACCGCGCAGCATACGAATTGCCGACTGCTACAGTTCGATGATTGTACGGATTCGTTTTCTGTATCGCTGCTCTGCCAGAAGCCTGGCGAATGTTCCGACGGGAAGCTACAGAGTTTTGCACCGGTGATTTGTTGTCTATGAATATGTAATGCGATTGAGCGAGAGGTCTCTAAGAGGAACATTTGCCGAACCGTGCTGGTTCCGACTCGAACGACTTAGTCAGAGTGAACCGAACTCTTCCGGAAGGATTCCGGCTGAGATCAGACATTACAGGGATACGCGAGTGATTCCCACGCGTGCTCACTCCAGAGGAAAACTATCGAGGGAGGGAACGGTCAGAAAACTCATCGAAACCACCCGAGAATGCTGCCGTTACAGCCGGAATGGCTTTCAGATTGTGGTTACCTTCGAGTGCGTATTCTTCAACAATCGTTTGCGACGTCTCTCCGCTGATTGCCTCACTCGTCATTCGTTGATGATTGGCGTGAATCCAAGCGCGGCTTCTGCGCCGATTCTGTGCCGCAGTCACCAACAGTGAGGGAAGAGAAGAGGAGACGCGCTCAAGTCAAAAGCGTTGAAGGGAAGAGAAACGTCATCGATGACATGGAGACCGCGCTGAGTGACTGGCTGCCCGCTGGCAAACCGGCTGATTAGGCGGTTCTCTGATCGGATCCTTGGGAAACGAGCATGGCTCGGGTACGGCTTGAGTGGCTGTTCAAAAGCGCGGGAGTCTGTCAAATTCCCGGCGGAGTTCCTGGAATCGTTAAACCGTACCCGTTGTGTGCTGTCCGAAGATCGAAGAAGATTCTCAGTTTCCCATTGGCGTTCCATGGAGGAGTCAAGGTCAACTTGGAGAGGAAATCCGGAGTCAACTCTTGGAAGAAGCATCGCTCTCGCTCAACTCGGAGTGGCAGCGATGCGACGAATCGTTTGACCGAGCGAAGAGAACTCACTGTGCCGATGCGTGCAGTCGAGTCGCTCCTCTGTGATGCCATGGGCGGAGAATTCGGAAGCCTCTCTGGTGCTTATCGGTCGCGCGCATCTAACCTCCGTGATAGTCGGTTGTTCCTTGCACATCGCACTATTCTGTTGACGAACAGAAACTTTCGGAATATTTTTAAGGTCACGCTCACGCACGAAGCTGTCACTTCGACGTGTCTGAGCTCGAGCGGAAAGTCAGCGGTTCTCACGTGACATCCTAGATATCATCACGGAGAATAATGCCACAGAAAGAAAGGGATCAATTAACTGAGGAGTCAGTTCAGATGATAAACTGAAGCTCCAGCTCGATGGATTTGATGGATTCCAGATCTTCCGCATCTCCGATATGTTCGGCACCAGTATCCTCGCCCGCGAGAGTTCCGAATCGTTGAAACACTCTCGGGAGTTGAGTCGTTTCCCCGCCGACAAAACATCCCTGGAATTTGTCCGGCGTCGCGAGTGATTCCGGGGAATGATCCGAATCCGACGTACCTCTCTGTTTCCCATAGCTTCTTGGTTCTACCGCGCATGTAACGCGCATCAGCAGGTGTCGGTACGACCCGAAAAATGGAATTTGATCTGAGAGCTCAGCGTAACAAATTCAAGCTTTTGATAAGCGAAAGATGCGAGAGTAGAATGCAGGTGCAACCTCTGAAGCTTCGACCCTTTCCCAGCCGGCTGCGCGTTCGATTGACCAGTTGTTCACGCCAGCTGACCGTTGCTCTATCCTGACAATTTTCCCCAGATCTTTCTTCCATTCGTTTTCTTTGTTCTCTCATCTTCTGAAGAATCTTTGTGCAGCACTTAACCTTTCGGCCTGGCGGAGCAGGTGGCTCGGAACCGCTTGGGCTTATTTCGGCTTCTCAACCGAAGGCGTCACTTCACAGAAGAGAATTTCCCGAGAAACGTTTTCTTTCCGGGCTTCGATTTCCACCCGGGCTCGATGACGGAAGATTGGTCTCCAATTTTTTCTTTGTTGCTTCGCTTTCGGAGCGCCATCGATCCATACCAGGGAAAAACTGGTTTCTGCGGATCAACGCTCAGAGAGCTTCGCACGGATACGGGCCCGCGACTTTCTCCTCTCGGGAGCAACGTGACTCATATTCGAGAAAACCGCGACGGTTCTCCGGAAAATTCCCTCGGAGTTCCGATCGGTGCCGTTCACTTCCGTCCGAGTACCGCGAGGCGTTAACGGTTCGTCGGAACAGGTTCTGGAAACATACAATAAATTCACCACAACATTGAAGCGTTCGCTGTGCGCGTGTCCGTTGCGTATCCGCCTATTCGAACTCGTGCAGTTTTCTGCCGGTCGCGGCGGTGAGAGATAAATCAAAGGAAACCGAAGTCCGCGTTGCTACTTGCACAACGTGTTGGGCAGGGTCTGATTTGCCAATGAGCAGAATAAACGCGGAGCAACGCAGAGAAATGAAGAGCGGATATAAGGAAGAATAAAAGAATGCAGAGAAAACGGACGAAGTTTGCCATTTACGTCGAAGAATACGAACGATGGACCACTCGCCTACATACGCGGACGAGAGCCCCAGTCCAACGGGTGGGCGAGCGTGCGGGCGTCCGGCTCAGAGCGGACTTTCTTAACTCACGGTTCGACCATACATTGTTTCACTTGCGACTCCGGTCGGAAACACCCACCACAAGTTTTGGGAGCTTATTGTCGGCTGCCTCGGAGAGATCATGTTCTTGGTAACGGTCGAATTCGTCTCTGTCAACGAAGAGTTCCACCCTGTGGCGAACAGTCACCGCGTCTCGGATTCCCGCCTCGATGAGATTCCGCGTGATTGCTTTCAGCTCGGAACATAGCGGATCGGACGACTGAGAACTCGTTTGAACGAAGGTCCCGAAAACAATATGGACTAGGAACCGTTATACGCCTCTTTTCTTCTGCGCCCGACTGTATCAACAGGAAGTCGCAATCTTCCATAGCGGTTACCATGCGCCGTATGGGCGTATTCGGCCGCGTTCTATATCATCTTCCGCTTGCGCACAACAGAACGGAAAGTCCCGATCTTCTGCCACCAATACTTGGAGTCATTCGACATCTATTTTTGTCGCAGACTTCTCCGACAGCCCGTTCGCTCATTCCTTGCACGGAGAGCCCTTCTTATCCAAGAAGTCGTGAGCGTGACCGGATGGAGAGATCTTCTTCCACGGATTCCTATTGTTCGTGGCACGGCTCATCGTTGCGCGTGGTCCAAACTTCGACACTGGGGTTCAAGGATTCAGTTTAAGCCAGACTCACTCATGCGGACGTAAAGAGGCTGAGGTGAGTCCCGCGCGCATTATTTGTTCTGCTTATCCCGCTGACAATATAACTAGGGGAAAATTCTCAAGTCAAAGTGGCGCGCTGCAGCCGTCTCTCTCGTGACCATGGGGCCTTTAATCCACCATCGGGATCATAAACTGAAAGCAAGGCTCGCTGAGCCAAAGCTGAGCCTGGATGCGGTTGAACAGCTAGAGTTTTATGATCGGCCTACGAATGAGTCCATTCCACAGAGAGTTTCCACACAAGTTTCGTTTGTGCTCACACACTCTCTGCAACTTAAAAATAGATCTGAAATTATTCGTAGCTCAAGTATTGACCTCAGAGCTTCGCTTGGCGATAACCTTGCCAAGTCCGGCCTGCGGGAGGTCTCATTCTCAGATCGGGGCTCACACGTCGGACGATCGAATAATTTGTGCTAGTCAAGTCTGCTGTCGGTTCCAACCTCGATCGATGACAAATGTCTGAACGAAACTCTCTCTGACCCGAGCTTAAACCAGGCGGTGCATTCCGGATGTTTCCAGAAATTCACGACAGAAAAATTACGATTCGGCTTCCCATTCAGACAGCAAACGATCGTCATCGTGAGGCGGCTGTCGCAAGGGAGGAGAAGTTCCTGAGAATTCCTGGAACGTCTGTCCTTTCACGCCCGACGACTCCTGCAACTGCTGTCGTAACTTCCACCCTTGGCGTCTCGTGTTCATGGGAGCTCCCGTTGAATTCGAATGAAGCTTCCCATAGCCCAGGAATCTTGATGACTGTCGTTAACACCTTGTTAGTGCTGCTCCTCGAATTTTATACCTGAGCGTCTCCGATGCAGTTCCAATCAGTGACGGGCTCCGCTTCCGACCGATCTCCTCCGAGTGAGCCCGGAACAGCTGGAGCTCTCGAAGCTCGCCCTGGTTTACGAAGCCGTCTCGGAACTCATCACGAACGATCATTCGGCAAAGCGAAGGTGAAGCATCCGCGACGTGTCCTAGACCCTGTGAACTTGTCGCCGGCAACGACCACTGCGACGGAGCGGGAACAAACGCTTCGCTTTTCAGGATCACGATTACTTAATTCCCGTTTTTTTCTCTTCTCGTTTCCTCGAGCGCACCGCCGGCATTCCGTTGTCTGAAACTGCTCCACGAAAAAGTGGAACAACCCCGGCGTCGGTAGCAGCCGAGCGGGCTGGCCAGCCGGCAGCGACCATCGCATCTTTAACATTGTTGTCAAGAAGTCCTGGGGCAGTCTTTTTACAACAATGCATCGCGCAGCGTGCATCTGCCGCCACTCGTTCGGGATCATCGCCGTCCATAAGTCGACGCTGGCTGCCACCTCGACGCCAGTCGGCATACCAGCCGACCAACGATGACCCACTGTACCCTCAGCGGAAGAGGCCGCCCACAGACACGACCACTGCGTACTATAGACTGATAGACGCTTTCGCTTTAACGGCGGCCGACAGACAGCTCGACCGGCATAGATGGCTGTGAAGTATAGACGAAAGCTTTTTTACATCCACCGACTAGCTAGCGAGCTAAAGATGGCGGCGAAACAGGCTCTACTCTCCGCTTGGCTTACGTGCTTTGTGGCTGGTTCGATCCTTTAGGCGAATCGAAAACCAAGGATGGAACTCTGGCTAGCGCACACGCGCCATCCATCCACCAAGATGGAAAGCCGAACGAAGGGATCAGCGACGCTCCTCAGAAAACAGAAGAAATTAAATGCTCAACTACCCCTTGCCCACTGCCCGTGTTGCGCCCAGCGAGCTTAGAAAATCGCTCGCCCCACTCGACGCTAGACTGAATCATTTTCCTATGGACCGCAGACGGCTGTTAGCAATGGTCAGGATTCCATTCGTTGTACACATTTACAGACAGGCACAAGTGTCTTCAGCCCGTCGTTGCTCCTGTCGGTTGCTTCTGTCACCCTGAAACGTTTCTCAACAGCCTCACCTTGGAAACGGTCTGATATATTCACGGCAAGCAATGGGATCGTTCATCGTCTTCAAGAAAATCACGACAACCTCCTATTTCGTTCGCGGTTTGAAGCGCGAAATTCACGGAGCAATGCAGCAGAGCTGATTCTGAACAACCTTTTGAGAACTCTCATTGATTAGACTTCCTGACGTTGAATGCACATTTGACGGAGTTCTGGAAGAGCCGCAAGTCGAGTGGTGCAAGAATTGAATCGATGCTTCCAATCGGAGTTCAGAGCCCACAGACCGAGCGGATTGGACATGCACCACAATACGGTTCGGCTGTACAAATATGAGAGCAGCCTTGAACGATCGATAAATTTTTCTCTTCTGCAATGAGCAAAAAAACCGACTCCTTCCTGCTGTAGGATCGCCGTTCAATTTCGGTTCGAACTGCTATCAAGAAGAATTCTTCCACACCTTCTTGGCCTCGCGGGGAAGACAAGCACCGCCCTGAACGATCACTAGAAGCTTTTCTCTATCCTCATGCTGCTTCAGCTCGGTAGAACTTCGAAGTTTTTTGTGTTTAGCATCGAGATTTCTAATATGTGACGGAACCGGTTCGACAGCGGAACGGCGGTCCGTGCTTCGAATCGAGTCTTCTGCCTTGTCCGGCGCCCCTAGCCCTTGATGGAACTCGAGAATGTGGGAATCACGGATGGAACTTTCGATTGTTGATGGATTGAAAAACTGTACTCACGACGCCACGAGCTTCTCCGCCTCCGCGAATGATTATCAAACGAAAATGAGTAACAGTACATGAATGGCTCAAGAGGACGAACAGCAAGCAATCCAAAGGATCCAGCAAATACAGGGTTGCGAATGGACTCACGGTTCGATTCCTCCCATCCGAGAGGTCCGGAGCGATGCCACGAAACATCATAATGATCATTCTCGGCCGTCAGAGAGTGATTTATCGGCTCGGAGTGAGAAGAGTGCGCTCGAGGATAAATACGGTAAAATGAATCGTGGCGCAACATAGGAATGAAAACGGGAGCAGCAGCTTTGATGATTGAACGTCCAACAGGTTGAATGTTAGGAGCGTCGGATACCGCGAATGCTTAAGATTCCTCAGCGGTTGGCTTTATTGGTCATTGATCGTCAGTTTCACGTCGTTTCTCCGTATCCAGGCAGAGCCCATCCCTCGAGACGCTGTCTTGCGGCTTGGATAATGTCGACGGAAACCGTGATTTCTATCCAGTTCCAAAATATGAATCTATCCCCACAAGGCAATGAGGGAACTTTCCTCCTGTTCAGGATATGCCGTCTTTATTCATCTCGAGACCAATCGTCAGGTAGTTGCTATTCAATTGCACCAGGTACATTGCGCGAGCGGAAAGATGAGGAAGACTACCTCAGACAGCCCTTGGGTGACGAAATTATTCAGCTCCGTTAAAATTTCACTGAGCTATATAAATTACTAAATTATTGTCTTCGTTTCCCCTCCAAGTTCAGAGTTGCCCTAGATAAATTTCGCAGCTGCTTGTACTATTTTCGATGCATAGGTGATTATTGAAGAACCGTTCGTACTCGATAGAAGCCGACCGAGGAGCATGTTGTGTAAATGCATGCACTCGGAACACAAATGGAATGTTTTGGGGCGAGACTGTCCCGCCGAAAAGCGAACGGGATCTGTCACAGCACTTGGGGGCCCTGCAGCGATCAGCATTGATCCTGAATGAACGTGACGTTACATGTAAAGAAAGCGTCACACCCGAAAAAGCTATGAGACGGAAACCTTGTCGCTGCGGCGAATTGAACGAGAGAACGTTTGCCTTCGAGCAAACGACGAGTCACAATAGAACGAAACACCGAAGCGATCCCCATGCGTTGAATGCAGCAGGAATCCGTGAACTTATAATATACACATGATTATGAACAAGGCTCGCCCAGTTGCCTCCACAACCTGTCGGTGGCTAGTTGGGTCGCGTCGCCGACCGCTCGGCGGCTGCCTAAACCGTACATCAGATCATCGTCGTCGTCGTCGGATCGGATCAGACCGCAGTCCGATCATCGATATCGATCAGTCACGCCGGCACGCTCACACTCACACACACACGCCGCTCAGAGTTCCGTTGTGATCATGGTCCGCTTTTTGACGATCCGACTGTCTATGCGAATCTCATCTTCACCCGAACTGCAGCGGCCGTTCATGGTTCCTACGTGCCACGGAGAGATCTCCTCTTCAACCGAGCAAGATGACATCCGTCGCTGCTTTTCCAAGCCGTTGCCTATCAATTTATTGCTGGCGGAACTCAGCGAACGACGCACTTCACCGTTCACTTCGTTGAGCTTCAACAGGTCGTTAATCGTCGGCGGAATCGTTGATTCGATCTTCAGCTTACTGAGGGCTTCTGCCGGAACCGGCGTTATTGTCGGGGGTGGTAGAAGGCCTCCCGTCGAGTCTTCAGGCCCGACTTCGAGCAACGTCAACTCTGGTTGTGGGTCGTGCAAAATGATGAGCGGCCCGGTTTCCTCTTTGTCTTTCTCGCTGCTCGGAAGCGGTGTTCCGTCCGGATTACAGAGGATAACGGTTTTGAATTTTTCCTTCGCGATGTTGTTCTTGATTTGATTCGCCAGAGGGAACTTGCTCGGCTTATTGTTCACCAGCTTCAGGTTATTCCGGACAGGTTCGCTAACTACGACAAGACTGTTCGAAGTCGTAACTACGGGTGACCCGGTCGCCGTTGTCGTAGCTGCCGCAGGAGCTGCCGTGGACGACGTCGGAATCGTCGATGGTTGAGCCGCCGTCGCCGCCGTCGTCGACGACGCTTTCGAGTCAGCGGGTTTTAGTTGTTCTTCGGCCATAGGCTGTTCTTCGACGACTGTGTTTCGCTTGTCTTCGCCGGCCGGGACGAATTCGTTGTTGAAGTTGTGCGCCGCAACCGGCTTCGCGATTGACTTGATCAGGGTATCGAGCCGATCTTCTGCATTGTGGATGTCAAGATTTTTCATGGGAGGAACCACAACGGCTGGCACTTTAATTGGCCCTTTTCCATAGCGGTTCTCAGATTTGCTCGAAGAGGAAGACGCCCCTTCCGTGGCAGTCTGTTCGCTGCTGTTGGCGCCGCCGCCGCCGCTGCTGCTGCTGTTGTTGTTGTTGTTGTTGGCTTTCGGCCGTCGTGTGGTTGACTGTCTCCGAGAATATCTTTGCGAGGGCCGCCTCTCGAACTGGACGGCGCGGCGCGTCTTGCGTGCGGTTGCCTGGTACTCGGTTTTTCCCGAGTACCGGAACCGGGAACCCATTCTGAAGAGGTTCTGCCGCATGTTCCTCTGATGCTCGGGAAGAGAGCGGAGCCTGAAGAACGAATGGTGCTCCACGGCGCATTTCCAGAGGTTCTTGGCAGCTTTCGGGTTGTACAACCGAAACACGAACGTGTGCTCTCGCTCGTAACCGTCATCGTCGTCTTCCACGACGATGAGAGTGAGCTTCTTGTTCCGGAAGTCCAACTTGGTGATCTTGGGCCAGAAGAATAAACCGATTTTTGTCTGCTCCTCAAAAACAAGTATGCCGGTCGGTGTCAAGCCCAGCGAGTAGTCCCGGCCGTCTTTGCCCAGGACGGTGTGCATGTCGACCCCGTACATCTCGAGCCACTTCGCTTTGTTCAGGTAGTTCAGCTCCGCTTGAGCAGAGCTCTGACCTCGGAGCTTCTTGAACGTATCGAGGATTTCCACCTCCATTTCTTCGTCCTGCTCGGCACAGAACCTGAACTCTGATATCAATTCCGGTGTGTGCTCCTCGGGGTCATAGTCTCCGAGCTCCGACTGGAGGGAGAACGCACTCAGCTCGATGTTGGTGTCTCGAGGGCAAGGCAGTTTCCCACTGAGCACATCTTGTTTCAGTTGTAGGAAGAACAGGTAGCGCGTCAGTTCCTCTCGGAGAAGGTTCGGCTCGGAGATGTAGAACTTCACTTTGAGTCTCAGCGTGTAGGGAGGCCCTATTTTCACTTGTTTTTTCACCTGCTTCGTCGGGTCGAGCCAATGCTGAACGTGGAACGCATCGGTGTACTGGAGACCGAAGTAGTCCTTCTCGATGAGATCGATATTGTAGAAAACCAGCTCCAATAGCTCGGATCCGAAAGCTTTTTTTGGCAGGTCGATGCTGATATCCGAGCCGTCCAGCATGACAATCTTACAGGGCAGAGTATGTTTCGGACCGAGCGAACTGCTCGTCTGAGTGTGTTTCCCTCCCCAACGTCTACTCAGGTATCGGAACATTTTGACGTCCTCTACTCCTCTCTGATTTTGACCCGTATGACAGCGTGATTCCCTCTGATTTTTGGCACTGCTCCAATCCTGGGGGCGGCGTCACGTTTCAATCCGACAAACAGAATGTCTGCGTCAGATGAGGCACCGTAATCCAAAGACACTCTCACATTCCAGCACCGCGACAGTTTCACTACCAGTACTCCTGCACGAGTCGTATTCCTACATCGAAATCGCGGGGTTCCAACGAATGGTCAGCAGCCTGGTTCCCGCTGGCCAGGTGCGAAGTTTCTGGCTCTAGCACCACCGTCACCGGTCACAGAGCAATTTGGTTTCTTCGGGCTACAAAAGGTAAATAAACCGTGTCAGATGCAGCTTGTGCTCCGTGAGCTCCGCTTGTGATTTCTGACTGTTCACGCCCAACTCACAGGTAAAGAGGAGGGGGCCTCCTCCTCTGAAGCCTCTCCTGCCCTCACGCTTTTCACGGTTTCCCTTGCCGTTTCAGTGGCGGCAACTTTGAATACGAGGCGCTGCTTGGAGCGATTCCGACAGCGAGCACGCGTAGATTCGCAACTTGTCACTGCTGCTCACGCGCAACCTGAAGCGTTTGATGGGACCTTCCGAGATGGCCCGCTCGCGAATCGAGAATGACGTTCGCTATGGGGCTCATGCATCCAGGAAGCGTTGCTGGACCTTGCAGGTACTGGAACAGTCAAGCCGGTTATCTGTCTCCAGCCCACAACTCCAGACATCGGGGCTCATACTATCGGACTCGAGGTTTCTCATTGGAGACCAGATTTCCCGCGAGCTCCCCGAAGACACCCCAGTACTCCAGGCTCAAACAATCTTTCGTCGGAGATCCGAGATACACGGTCAGATGTCGTGCATTGATTGTGCCTGGTATGAGGGACTTTTCCCGATGTGGAAAACTATTGGGGATGGACGCTTCGGGATCGCACGACGAGCGAAAAGCTCACACCCTATCATCGCAGAGCTCTGTGGGGTGACCGGACTCGAGGGACAAGGGCGCGAACTCACTAAAAACGCGCGAATCCAATGGGATTCGAGAGCCGATGGGAGCGAGAGTTTGACGGAAGGTTTCATACGAACTCCAACTGCGGTGGTTGAAATAAAAAATCCAGAAGAAGCAAGCCAAGGAAACGTTCCTGAAGCCATCCTCGGTTTCCTGGGTAACGGAATGAGTTCTTCATTCTGGCCGTCGGGATGAGGTCGTCCTGGAATGAGCCCCGGAGGCGAGAGGAGCGCGCTGGTTCTGTCCTTCAGATCTCCGTTCCTGGAGGCTTCTCAGCAAGTCAAAGACTCCCCTCGGGACGTAACACGTTCCTCCTACCTACAGTCATCTTTCCGCTCTCCATCAGTGCTCCCCACCTAGCTGCGGCTCCCAGCGTCCTTTCGACATGCCATCGAGGAGAATGCGAGTCGTGCATCCACGGATCTCGTTTGGACTCTCTTGCAGCTTCAGCCTGTGGATTTCCGACTTCAGCAGGCTGCACGCGCGGCGCTCTTGGACTGGGGCATTTGTTGTGCGGATGATATCTAGCGCGGGGAGTCGAATCGAGTCTTCACTCTGGGACGATTCCTACGCCTCCTCTGGCTCGCGATGACCAGTTCCGAGTTGCCACCGTATCCTATCTGGATTCCGCTTCGCGAAACATGCGTCTATCAATTTGGGGGAGCCCCGTAATTTTGAGTCGGGGATTGACATCATCCCGAATGCTCCGTATTCTCCGACGCCCGAGCATCATTCTCTCAAGCGGGATCGATAAGGTTCCAGGTAAATGAGAAGTCTCCATCGGATCGTCGACGTGAGGCTGAACATATGGACCGAAATGGCGGGAGCATTATGAGAAGGGATTGCTTCGAGC
The DNA here is from genome assembly GCA_037576195.1 of Phytoseiulus persimilis. Taxonomy (NCBI): domain Eukaryota; kingdom Metazoa; phylum Arthropoda; class Arachnida; order Mesostigmata; family Phytoseiidae; genus Phytoseiulus; species Phytoseiulus persimilis. Next base: position 31,102,748 of record CM075103.1, read on the forward strand.
AGGAGGATAGCATCCTTTAATCGGGACCTGTGGCGTTCCTTCCGCTAGCTCCGGTTTCGAACGGTTTCTCGAAGAGGGAACAAGCCATTGGTGGACCGGAAATCTTCGTCGATTCGGAGTCCTTAGCCGTCGTGATTAGCTTGCCCCTATTTTCCTGTTCTGAAGCGTTAACTCCCCGATTCGCTTCCCGGGCAACGACTCCGCTTCGCTTTTGTGCGTTTTACGCCCCTGTACGATCCAACGCGTGAGGACACGCGAAGTGGGTAAATCCGTCGATCCAGCATTCCCATATCAAGGATGTCGAAGAATCTGTTCTCGGAGCGAGAGCTCTACCTCCAGGAATACCTTCTAAGTCGGGGACTTCGTTCTGAAACCCGATCCATGATCCGACTGCTCATTGACTGGATCTGGTGACGTCCCCTCCAGAGGCACCTTGCCAAACGAAGCATATTTCTCTGAAGCGCAACGTTCTGAAGAGTTATTTCTCGGACGTTACGACCTCTTGTCGGCTCGAGTACGCCATGACGCCGTTCAACACTTCTTAGGCATCCTCCCCTTTGGAACGAGGAGTCCAGGTTTGCCGTCCTTCAAAACGGTCCGATCTCCCGACAAGATCGAAAGAGTTGAGATAACTTCAACGGAGAACATCACACAGATGACGCTGAATTGAAACTCATCAGATTTGAGTGAATATCTGTTCCATGATCCAGTGATTGTGCGATAGCGACCGTCTATAAGATGTTCCAAGTGCGATTTGTCTTGCTGGCAGAACCTGATATCGCGGAAGTAAAGAAGCGAATCGTCATAAGCATTCCTTAGCAGAATTTTCGCAATCGAGGAAAATTTCATCCCCGTCTTGATGCGGTCGAATCGATGAGAACTTGGAAACCCTCCTGGATTCCCCCATGGGAGCCGGAGCGAGGGGCGGGGAGAGGATCCTCCGAAGGACAGCGAACCTCATCCTTATCCTTATCTCATCGCTCTCGGCAGGAAGCATCGCTTTCGTTGCGGTGCTTAGAGAGATGTCGATATACACAACGTTGGCACTCCCAGAACTGAAGATAGCACCGATAGTCTCATTTGGAATTCAGATATATTGGAAACACATCTCAGAAACACAGATGAAACTCTTCTATAGGCTGAAAGCGAGTTTCCTGAAATCTACCCCATGCCTGCATCGCACAGGATCGAACAGATTGGTTCACATCATAGCAAATGCGCCCCTTCTAACGCAAGAACTGGTGGGGAAATACAGACTCCCACAAACCACGTTGTGCCAGTGACACCTTGAACCATGGTACCAGAAGATAGCGGGAATGGATCCTGAGATTTTCGAATACCCAGCGTTGAACACCGATAAGTGGAAGGGACCCAGATAACAGGAGGTGCGGCAGATGGTCTGCACCACGTGATCTGTTCAAAGGAGAACAGACGCGAAGCAGCAGAGGACTGTCTCTGCACTTTATGCGAGAACCTTTGCTCCCAATATCATTTATATGAATGTCCCAGATATGACCAGTTCGATAGGTTGAGATGTATATGGTCCAGATAGATAGGATCCTCATGTATACATATCGTGCCAGACGCTGGTAATTAAAAGCGTTGAACGGTACTCGAAGGTGATTCCTATGAAACTCTCCTTTCGTCGCCGCCTAGAGCTGGGGAAAGACTTTTCTTCGGGCGAACGGACCTGGCTGACCAACCACCACTTCCGTCTTATCTTCCGGAAGATCGGAATCTTCACGGAAGCGCTGGCCTTCTTGTGATACTTCTCGAACTACACCTTGGTTACTACTTTGCCGTTCCTCGATGAGATATATCTTCTTTCCATGAGGGACCGTATTCTTGTCGTGATGAAGCTTTTCGATTCCTCGGACGATTCCATGTCGGTTATAGGAGGCTTTGGATTGTGATTCCCGTGTTATTCAAGGACAGCCGAGCAGTAAGAGATTGCGCGCATCAGATCGTTCCTCGCCCCAGCCTTTCATATCATGTAGGTGCTGGAAGGCGCTTTGCCAACTCCAGCAGGATATGTTCGAAAGCTTCCATGTGCCAGCATTTGTTTCGTCGTCGCGAAGCTCTCCAATGCGTTCTGCTGCTATTTCTTCGCTCGGTAAAACAAACTGTGGCTCCTTCTGCCGGTAGTCACGTGCAACCAGATATCGGATCGAGCGTGCTGCTGAATTTCGCTGTCGTTGGGGGATGGACCCTGGGCCTTCGATCCCCTTCCTCACGCAGAGCACCAGCGTCTTGCTCTTCCAAGGTGATATGTCTGAGTTGATCATCGGTCATCCGTCCCGGGCTGATGTCGAGTGAACAGCTTGCGATCGCCTTGAGCGGTCGAGTAGCTGGGTCTTTGGAGATGATAGGTTGAGCCCTCTTCGGGGTCACCACAGTTTGGGGCGGGAAACGCCAAACGACACAACGTGAGAGGATCGGAGTCTTCGCCTTTCCGGGAGGGAGGCAGTGGAACAAAATCAGACGTGGAATGTCGACCGAGATTTGTCGAAAGGCTCTCTGACTTCTGAATTTGACTCATCGCATATCAATCGGTTCTTCAGCGACATATCGCTCCAATATAAGAGCGGAGACCAAGATGTGGGATTCATTCCAGTTTGAGGCGGGTGACAGTCCTTTGAGTGCGTGACGGAGAGAGATTCTATTCCGGTTTCATCTTTACTGACTTTACCACTGAGGTGCCAGGGAACGGAAGCTTTCAAAAGGCGGCCCATAGGTACATCTTCGTCGACATTGGCGAGGGCTTCCAGGGTCGTCGTTTTGACCCGGAATATGAGCTGTGTCATTCGATTACGGTATCAGCGGTTGGGCAGTTCTATTCATGAACTTCAGGCGGTATTCCCATTCGTTGAAGCGAGCTTGGCCTGCTTCCGAGGTGCTCCTTCCTCCAGCGAGAATTAAATAACTCCTCCTCAGAGAAACTTCTTATGCGAGCATCTGCTCATTCGATCATCGTGGCAAAATTTGAGCCCAGGATAGTTTTCCGCAAGCAGAATCTATTTTGCCGCTCTGCGGTTCAGAAGAACGAGAGAGCAGCGATGCCGTTTCCGGAATAATCGGAGCAATCTCCGATCCAAAAAGTCTCACGGTTTTTCAATCTACCCGTCTGTTGCCATGACATCAACCTCTCATGAAAGAGGGACGCGCTACTCCGAGTTCCATCCCACAGTTATTTATTCAAGGTCAGTTCGTACCAAAGCCATCAGGGCCCGATAGGCTCCTTCATTCAACATTTCTCCCACTTTCAATGAATAATCCATGCTTCCAGCAGCGACGTCAAATGATGCGATAGACATCATACGGGATAACTATGTGCCGATTCTCCCATTTCAGGGGCAGGTACGTAATGGAGTCGGGTTTCGAGTCAGAGCTTTCGACTCGACAGATTCCGAATTCCTGAAGCCCAATGGGAAGCTTTTGCGGTCCCACATGGCTCTCACAAGAGCTGATAGAGCGCCGATTCAATTGCCGTAGAGGTGAGATCTCCTTTCTTCAGCTTTTTTTGTTCTCCTCAGTGAAGTGTAGGTGTGCACGTTCGTATCACACAGGCATCAACGAGCAATGGAATAGAGGGTTGTTCATGAGCGCAACGTATTGCCTCAAGGTTTCGAAACGGTCCGCGGCACATACGACTTGAGAGATTCATGGCTACCATCAGAGATGATAGAGACCCCATTGAAGCACGCAAGACGAATCAACGGCCCTTCGCTGGCATTGTCGCAGTGGCCGTCGGAACGGAGCATATAGACGGAGAAACATAATCGTGAACGTTGGGAGAGATTGAGACCTCATGACTCCTCCACATCCTCCATTCGGACTTTCATGCCGCTTTTCGACGAGGACAGCAGACAAAACACTCGCTTGCGTACTCCTCGTTCTCCTGAAATCGCTCTTGTCCCTCTCCGTTTTCGATGCGGTTGACAGTTCCTAAGGGTTAGCGAAGCGTGGAGGCCATGCTCGTCTTCGGAATATTCTTTTGATGGTCGAAAAGAACGGGTCTCTGGGAAAAAATTTCGCCTGACATAACCGCCCCACTTCCTCATATCCCTGGCGAGACCATCCCTAGTGTATTCGAATCTTGAGGCGATTTCACCCTACGTTTCCTAGCTCTGCTTATTAGGGAGAATTTCGGCAAGGCTTATTCTCTCGGTTTCCCAGCAGAGAAAAGCGTTGTTTTTTCGGTCTTATCTCACAAGATAACCCCAAACGTTGCGCACTCAATGTGTTATAGAGAGTAGATAGAAGGGTAGATTTGCTTCAACAACATTTTTATTTGACCTCGATTTTTAGTTTTCTGTGGAAACTGCGGCTCAACTTGTACTGGAGAATTTTCCCTTCTTGACGGGGTCATTCATTCCCACTCACCGTTTTCTGGAATCTTTCAAAGGCCTGAGGCACCCTTCATTCGGCTGAACCTTTTCTGGCGCAGCTGCGAGTCATGACCGAAGAACACCGCTCGACGAACACCATTCGTGAATCATCAAGATGGATGTCAGAGTAAACACGGTCTCATGCCGGATCATGTTGAGACAACACCCGTCAGCTTTGAGCGCCGTCAGTCCAAGAAACTTGGTGAGCTGAAATACGCGATTTCGATGTCATTATTTCCTGTTTGAGTGGTCGATCTCCAAACCCCCATGCCCTCTCCCGAGTGACATTTTCTTCGTTTCAACCTCAACCGAATAAACGGTTAGTTTCGAATGAGCACTGACAAGAAGCTGTAGGATTCGGGCGGAAAGTTCACCCCTCTGACCATGCTTCCCTCCCATCTGGCTGGACTCGATTAGGTCCGGTGGCTATTCATTAATTGAAGCCGTCCGTCTCAGCACGCCCGCTGATTCGCCTACGACAGAGACTCGACTTTCGTGTTGGCGAATTTGAGTATAATCGCTTCGCTCTGGTCACCGAATCTTGCTGGAAACCTCTCATGGGTCATGGACAAGGATTTCGCTCCTCTGAAACTGGGCCATTCTTCCATAACTGGCCAGGGCTCTCGCCGAGAGCCCGACCTATTCTGCCGTTTGTTCGAGAAAGCGAATCTCCCTGATATACGATGAAGCTCTCGTGAGACTGAGTATGAGTCAACGGAGCTCTTTCTCGAACCATCGATCCATTCGCTCTAGCGGCGACGTCTCCTTGGATGCTCAGAACTGCTCCATTCTTCTCGGCCTCATTGTGGTCAAGCTGTAGCATTCAGGAAGTGTAATCATCCATTCAATGGAGGTTGAAGTTTCCGTTCGCCCATCAAACCATCCTTTGTGAGTGTCGCAAAGCTCTAGCGGAAAGCGAACTAAAATGATTGAGAGTGTCCGAAACGTTTTTGAATTCGAACCGTTTTCCGAATTCCGGCTGAACCATGGTAGCTTCATCGATCTTGGGAATAGCCATGAAAGGTGACCAAAATTGAGACTCATTTTTGACTTTCTCCAACCCCACTCCTCTCTCTGAGCAGACCGAGATGAAGAATGGGGTCGTTCCGGGAACGGCGCAATCGTACCAGAAAGTCGCGGAGTCCATCCGGAGACGGAAACACACTGATAGCAAGCTAAAGGCTGTCATTGAGTACGTGTAGACTCATCACGTGTGAGGAAGTCGCCGTTGAGCTGTGTCCCGTACACGCCTTCCCTGTCGGGTTCAATCGGTTCCGCGGAGATGATTGCAAAATGGTACAGCCGAATGAGGGTCGGTTTTGAGCCCCGAAAAAAATCGGGAACCAACCATATAGGGTCATTGCCCTCCCCTATGGAAACACTTTCCAATCATCCTCTATTCTCTTATACACATTTCATTGAGAAGCTTCGCGACAGAAGAAACTCCGAGAATTTGCAACGTTTCAAGACTCGGAATTCGAGAACTTGAAGAGATAGAGACCTCAGAGAAGCTACGGGAAAATGCCACAAAATGGTATCCTTTTCGATGGAAAAAAAACGGGGCCGAGTTCAGCTGCTGAACTAGTGGTTCCGTAGGCTTACGTTCCACATCGATCTGATCAACGACCAGTAAATTGGAGGCAAGCCGCTGACGGCAGAGCGAGTGATAAAAGCTTGTCGACAGTGCCGCGAAGCACAACTCTGGGTGGTTTCAGTTTCGTTGCGGCTAGCTTCCGGCACAACAAGCGAACCCTCGCCGGTAGAATGTGAGCCTACATTAAAAAATGAATGAAATTTGGGAAAGAAATGACTCTCAGAATCCAGTGAACGTAACACTAGGAAGCCATGCCAGTTGATGGATGAAAATCTCCATGCTAGCTGCACCTGGGACCCATGCATGAGAATATCAGCCTGATTGAAAGTGTCCGAAAGATGAAAATTGGCAAATCTCCATCCCGGAACCCTCTGATGGTCAACGGATGGGTCCCGGGCGCACCTGATATGGATATTTTCATCCATATATCCGCACGGCCCCTTGGTGTTAGGTTTACTGGATTCTCAGGGCCATTCTTCATCCATGAAGGAGCTCATTATCATCGAGGAGGATATCATTTTGGAGCATCAGCTCTCCGCTGGATCGAAGTTGATGGCCGTTCTCGAACACCCAGTCCTCAGACATTGCGTTTTTCGTTGTTCCTTCTTTCATGATGGTTCCCTATGGAATATTAGAAATAGAGTGTGATTGGAGTTGACTGAATATAGGGAAATGTTGCCCTGGGAGAGGGCAACCAGCCCATACAATGGATTTCCGGATCCCTTCGGAGCGCAACACCGGGCCTTATTCGGTTATTCTTCATTTTTTGTTGGAAATCTCCGGGACTGAAAAATTTTTGACTCGGAACGTCCGGAGCCGAGATGTCTCAAAGCCGAAAGGTCTTTTGATCCCACTGAGGTAACCAGCGGATATAAGTTTTCTCCCAACTTGAAGCTTGCACTCCGCATTCGCGGGCGTCTTGGGGACGGAAAGGGGACGCTCCCATCCGGAACGGTCCAGACGCCCCTCTCGGTTCCGAATACACATACAGTTCTGAATCAGGACCGCTTCAGTGAGCTCAAACTTCATTCCTTAGAGTTGCAGATGCTCCGGCTGAAATCGTTCTGGAGTTGAAGGCCTCCATGGAGCTCCATGCAGGTACCCAGGCTCAAGAGATGCTGATGCTTATGGCGAATAACAATGGCTCGTGCACATGCTGATGCGCACGGAGTTGAGCTATCTTCGAGGAATATTGAGAACAAGATTCATTCATCAGGATTGAGTATTAGAACCGCAGTTCTCGGCTGCGACTCTTCTTGAACACTGTTCGTTCGTGTTGTAAACAACGAACGTCGTCGTCCTCGAAGGCCTTCTCATTGGTGATACATGCGACAGTGTGGCCCTCTCAGGAGAACTCGGCCTCGGCGGGATCGACATCAAAGACGTCTGTAGAGAAGAAAGGCGTGGGTGTGCGTACGGAACCAGTTCGCTCTGCTCGATTCGAGGATCCGTGTACGGAGATCGATGCGTGGCTCGAGTCGCTCACGTGTCCGCGTCCGCCTCCCGACTGACTCGGTGGAAAATCGATCTTCTCGTGCGCTGTCAGAGCAAGGACGAGTCCAGTATCGAATGGGTTGGGACGAGGCTGTGAGGCCCGGGTTCTGAGTGGTTTCGAGTGACCGTCGTCGGGATTCGGGCATAAGGTCGCAGGCTGAGCAGGGATCATGACAAAGCGCATCAGTTGACGCCAAGATCTCCCAGTTGCCTCTATGAGCGAATTTGGAAGGAAACCGCCCAGAGGCCAAATTGGATCTGAGCCGCCTAGTGGCAAAAGAAAAAGTTGGCTCTCCTGTCTGCCAAGAAGCATGGGAGCTATATGATGCATAACTATTGCGTCCGAATAGATACCTCCCGAGGTCTAGAATTCGGAGAAGACGAAATCAACTTTTCGAGAAGCTGTCGCCTCAGGCCATAGCCGGACGGGCAAATGGTAGTGACCACAAGTGGTACGCGCGGGGATGCTGGTACTGGTGAATTCATCCGAGTCCTGGTCCTCGACATAAGCAGCAACGGCATCCTCCTTTGCGAGAATATGTGCGCTGTTTAAAAGAACTATGCTTCATCTGGATCCTCACTCGCTCGAGTCGTTGAGTTGATTGATACACAGGGTAGGGATGGGAACGACACGCGCATGTCACCACGCGCCCGAGTGTAGGGTAGGGCATAACATTTCACCCATTTTCAGAGTGAAGATCGACACCGCTCGCTTGCGGAACGAGACTCAGAGCGAACACATCGGACTTCAACTATTACAACCTAAGAATGGATTTTCATATTTTATCAAAGGATCAATGCTTATGCCTGAAACCGCGGAACATGGCTCACTGACTGGAGGCAAACCTCGATGTCTGTCTCTGCAGTCGCTATCGTTGTCGTGTTCGAATGTCAAGAAAGCGCGTATCTCGCAGCTGCTGCACAGCACGACTGGTTTCTGGGGACGCTGCCACTCGAAGCTGTCCAGAGGACTGGTTTTGCATGAAGGCTATGTGCGCAATGGCCTTCAGATTCACCTTTTCAGAGATGAACTGCCCGTTGTGCGGGAGGGGCTGTGGCGTGAGCCCGGGCCGACAAGAAGATCCAAGTTGGGGATCACGAGCACTGTTTGATGGCGGAATATCTGTCTCTCTTAACATCGAAGCTGATTCTGCGTCCACGTTCATCGGACTACGCGAGCTTTAGTCGCGGTTCAATGCGACGGATTCCGCGTTCTTAGTCCTCGTTTCGCTTCGAAGCTTTGTGATCCGGTTGCGTGGAACGCTCGAAGTTTTCTGGCCATTTGTCAATTGATTATCCTCGATGCGTTTGTGGAGGAGTCTCGAGTTTCAATTTGGAATGGGTTGCGCAAAGCACGGATGTTCGGCGACTCGATCACAAGAGCTGAATGGATCTGAAGTTCGGCATTCAGATTGGGCAGGAGTTCGGTGTTACATGCAGATGGGTTGAAAACCAGAAGTCTGACCGGTTCTGTTCTCTTCACGGATCGACGTCAGCCAGTCCGATCGGTCTAGTCGGTTCTCTGATTCAACTCTTTGTGTGGGAAGATCGTGGGCCGGCTCGACAAGCGCCGGATATGGCGCTCTCCCGAGTATGGAGCCAAGGAGTGGATCTGGGAAACCCCGAGCCAGAACTCAATTCGCGGCTCGATCCGAGTTGACTCAGCTCCCCGGAGAGACTTCCCAGCCGACAGGTCACGGAGCCGAAATGAGAAAGCTGCGCGAGTGAGGAAACCTCTCCAGAGGACGGAAGTCGGGCTCGGAAGTCGATGCGTACGGACCTGTGTCGAACTTTTCTCCGCCATTTTCACGGTTCGATGGTGGAATAGGTTGGCGTTGCTCAAGGAGGCGTGCCGCTCAGCCGACCTGACGCGCAATTTCAGACTCAATGGTTGCCACACAAGGCTGAACCAACACAACGGAACACAGCCCTTCCGAACAGTCACTCGAATCGTTGTTGCATCTCATTGAGCGATTGCCCGGGGACCGTCGGTCCTAGTGTGAATCACAAACGCCCATCTCGATGTGGCTTCGGTGAGAGCAAGGGATGCGGGTGGAGGAGAGAGATCGTCGTAGATGTGGCTCTGTGATCGACTGCCGACAGCTCGACCACAGAAGGGCGGCCAACGCAGAGTGACGCAGAAGCGCAAACTGCGTTGTTGTTTGGTATCATGAGAACCCGCAATTGGATCGTTCGGGGATTTCTCGAACCTGCCCCAAGAATATACTCCGGTTCACCGGGGTCTCGATCGGATCACGCGTCTGAGGGTGAAGGGAACTTGTGCGATTGGATCACGCGGCTTCGGAGGGATACTGGTGTATTTCCCTGGTCTCGAGCTGCCGACTGCGGAAGAATCACCTCACTATGCCCAGCCTACAGGCAAGCTTGACTCCCTGACAGATTTTGTGACAATGATTCATTGGTCCCCCGCTGCCACTTCCGAGCCCCAGGGCAGTGATATGGATGCGCAGAAAGCACTCGTATGAAAGTCATTCGAAAACTGTCGGAAGGAACAAGCTGCCCCTTTTGAAAACCCGGTCTCGACGGCAATGCTCCGGACATGAAACGGTTCCTTATTCCCTGAGCTCGCCCTGAGCCAGCAGCTCCGAACGACGAGGACGGGAGGAGCCTTTGTAATTCATTCAGGAGAAGCTCTGACTCCTGACTTCTGAGGAACCCTAAACTTCTGGCTCCCACTCCTTGCTTTTCGTGCGAAGCCGGTCAGGTGATATTTGCGGGATCGAAGCCGATTGTGAGCGAACTTCTGGGAGAAGATTTCCAGGGGTCCCGGATGCACAACAATGATGCAGTTGATACATTGACTCAGATCATTGAATTCTTAGTATCGAGTCAAGCTTAACCCTTTGCGCCCCGCTGAGGGCAGTCCCCGCCGTGGCACGGTTCGAGACCTCGTGCGATGACCACAGGAGCGGGACCGCGAGACGTGGCACGGAGGACATACGGGAGAAGTCTTACGAAGGAAGAACGCGGAAATCAAGAAGGAGAATCAAGTCTCTCTCGCCGCCCGTGGATCGCTCCTCGGTTCCTCGACCTCCCCCCCTCACGGCGGTGAAGGAGAGGAGACACAATTCGACACTCCATCTTAAGGTGTACGATCAGGAAATATCAATGTCCAACCATCGAAGTGGAGGATCTATGAGGAGTTCAAAGGGGGATTTATCGGCCCGGTAGAGCCGCAATAGTGCGACAACAAGGTGCATTCTTCTCTTCCAAGTTTTGGATGTCAGTGGGACTACGCCTTGCGAGAAACTGCAGCAGCTGTAAAATTCAGTTTTTAGTTGACTGCAGCTGGAAACCGCGGTTTTGCAAGCGAAAACCACATACACCTGCTCCAGACTTCCGGCTGCATACGATGACTATGACGTTTTCGAGTGAAGAGTCGGATCTCCGGATCCTCCACGTAGTCATCCCCTCAAGGAAAACATCAAAAGATTTTGCTCTCAACCTCGACACCACGTATTTCCAGTCGTTGTCCAACAGCGCTGCTGGAACTTCTGGCCTCGCGACTTTACAATGGATTTTCAGAAAAATTCAATCTACATTAAGCTGGATCCAGGTCCCGGCAGGAGGCCCTGCTCAGCGAATGAACCTCCGCTCCGAGATTTCGCGAGTGCTAGTTGCTCCGCAGACTCAGATGTGAGGGATAGAGACTGAAACTTTATTGCACCTTCCATGAAGTCATATTCGATATGGGAGCCCGGTCTCGGTAGTATCATTGACGATTGCGGTTCTTTGCAGTTAATAAACTGCGAGGAAATGCGGTCATTGCAGTTATTTAGCCGCAGCTAAAACCGCTGCGAAGCCTAGGAGGAACCCAAGCGTCGTTCACGCTTTGTGGTATACTGCACAATGAAGGTGACTGAAGTGCGCCATGTGGGTAGAAATACCGAACTCATCATCAACTCAATAGCAACTCATGCCGTGCACGAGACCGCGATGATATATCCGGGGAATTCCTAGCGGAAGCAACATGCCTCCGCATAGAAGCTTCACCGAGCCTGCGACTCTGCTCGGTGCAGCCTCCTTCGGGCTGGCGCGGTGGTTCCCTCCTGCTTGAAAATATCCTGTTTCTCCATTGTGAAAAGTCCCTAATCTTGATTGTGCGGAAGATAACCCACCCGATTGATCGAGGATGAATGAATCATTGTATTGCCTTGTTCGGACCATTTTTGTCACCCACAGAGCGACGAGTCGCCGCGCCAAGGTCACCTTGGGACATATTCGAGCAAGGGGCCACAGGACAAGGAAAGAAACGGCGGAGGGGCCTTGAGACGAAAGGGGTTGGTAACCACTGGGCTCGCGGAACTCGGGCCCGTGGGACGTCCCGTGAACAGGAGCTTCCGGGAGAGGACTCACTCTGTTGGGTCGAGAGTCTGAACTTCAATGAGAAAAAAAACATCGCAATTTAGTCCCGAAAAGGTGGCAGCGCAGAAGAAGATGTTGGATCTCCGCACAGGGCAAGTCCGAATCGAAAATGACGTCGTATACTTGGCAATCGTCCCCAGAAGCGGTGGAAGCTTCGAGAACCATATCGAGGAGCGGATGAGATAGGCAAACGTTGTGATCTCGAGCACCGAAAATCTGTCGCTGCTCTCTGTGGCCGCGCACCGGAGGAGCTATACGTGATTCCGATGGTTCCTTAGGCGATCTCAGGTGGGCTTTGATCTCACAGGTTTTTGGCTCCTTCATAGGAAAGCTGCGGGTCATCTACAGACAGCCAGCGAATAGTCAACCGGACCCCCACTCGCGGGGACGTAGTTTTTCTGGATCGTTGAGCGTGAAGATACTTTCGAGTCTCACGCCAAGCCAGCGTGATATCCAGAGATCATTTTTCAGCTCTGATGTCAGCAATACCAAAGCATCGAAATCACTGACACGGATGTGTCGAGAGGTCGATCTTTGATACTACATCTCTGCGGCATTACCGTTACCAATTTCAAACCTGTCCCACAACATCGCGCTCGTGAGGGAGCGTCTCATCGCTAGGGGATACGAGTCGGCGGGAGTCCGTGGTGAGGCAGTTCCTCCGTGAGGAGATCATCGCGGGAGATTGAGCTCATGGGAAGTCTGATGAACATTGCCACATCTGGGTGTGTTCATCGGAAGAGGCGTGAACAGAACAGGCAGAGATCGGAGTCGCAACAACGTATCGAATTTACATCGACTTCGATTCAAGGGAACCTAAAGTTGTGCGTATACTTTAGATAAGAATGATAAAATACCCCACTGAAATAACCTCCAAATGAACGAGAAAGTTCTCCATGGAAACTTCCAGTGAGAAAACGGCAGCTCCCAGTCCACATCGAGTGTCGCGACCGTGACGAGACCAAGTCATGTGCCCCCAAAAAGTCAACGTCAGCAAAGGTGCGTTTCATTCTGCACTCCTCTAATTAGTCAAAGGCTCACGGAGTCCTCTCGAAGTCCGAGACTCGAGAAGTTCAGGTCTCGTATGTCGGACTTCCAGGTCAAAGACATTGGACATCTGCTGCCAGGTCTAGCTCCGTCGACGAACATTGCCAATCTACTGTGAGCGCCGAGGAGATTAATGTTCGGAAAGGTTGCAGGATTCTTTGGCGCTCATTAATCAAATCACTAGTGGCTGCTGTTGGAACCCAAACTTTGCGATGAACAAACTCCGAGAGCGTCAAGAAAGTCGCGGACTCCGCTCAGGCGAATCTCTGCCTGAGCAGAAGCCATGCGAGAATTCTCACGGAACAGCTGATTATACCTTGGGAGCTTTGCTCCTCGTTGGCGGATCAGTCTCAGAGGAGCAGCTTAGTAAGTCCACAGATTTACTGTCGAGCATTCAGCCCGGAAAAGATGAACTCGAGGACAACAGCTTCGAGTCCAACAGTTTCGCGGCGGCGCATGCGTCCGTTGGTTCGATAAGAATATCTCGACCCAAGTAGGAGGTCGAGGACCTGAAATCTGTAAGTTGGAGGGGGAACCACGAATTCTGAAATACGGCTTCGGACCACCACCGGTACGAGGAGATGAACGAAAGAAACAAGTCTCCAAAAACGACAACCACTCTGGTATCTCAGTCCCCCCAACCCTTCTGAACACACCATTGAATGTGAACGACTTCTTCCGCAGGATTCTCAAAACACAACAGAGCATTCTGGAGTCGAATGATGAATGTGGGAGGACTGTGTCGGCGAGAGAGGACCCCGGGCGTCGACACAGCAAACATTGCAGAACCACTTCAGGGGTGAATCAACTCGTGAAGTAGTTTATTCGGCCAACCTCCTGTCATTGTCAAGCTCGAGGCCGCGAGGCTTTGAGTGGGCATGCTCTGCTCAACGGAGTTCCTATTCCACGCTCCGGCTCATCGTCATATTCTACTTATTGGACTTGGTGAACACGGGGATGACTTCCGCTGTGATAGATCGGATGGATTGGAGTCCGTTGTACCACCGAGTCCTGATCCCAGTTCGCCTGGGTGCATTCTCCGGGCTTTCGTGCATAATCTTTGACGACAAAGTGGGAGGAGAGTTCCGCTCGGCGAGTTCTTGAGCGTTCCGCAAGCGGTCTGGTTCGAGCAATATCGAGGCGGATCATCTCTTCAGAACTGGTGCTCGCATGGCGCCGGCGCTGACCCACTTTTCAGAGGTCAGAAACGCCCTTCCGTTGTCGGCAACAATCGCGACCTCGAAAATGATGGAAATCATTCTCGGATGGGGAATCTCTGCGAACTTTTCTCGGCGGCGTTTTCAGAGCAGTTTCTCAGTCGAATAGTACTCCCCCTCAAGGGGGAATCGGAGCTCACTCCAAGACCAGCGCGTGATCGTTCTGGAATTCCGTTGAGAGCAACAGGCTGCTGCGCTCTCGAATTGTCTTCCGTGCTGTCGGGGACGCCTCCGTCACGCACACGACCAGAATGCGACCCGACCCTGCAACGAATGCGTCGTCGGGCTTCCGGAAACATTCTCTTCTCTCGCATCCGGGGGAAAGAATCTCTGGAACGAAAGGAAACTGCGAACAAACTCATGCGGACTTCAAACTCCACTCCCTGTAGGAATGATCCGGGGCCCTATCTGAGTGTGAGTCAACGGAGCGATGGGAGACGGCACTATGGCCATTGTCGACTGGTCAGCGTTCAGAGATTCGCGGGGAGCAACTCCTCGACAAATGCAGAGAGGAGCAGACACCGGCTCTCAATGACTCGCGTCGTTGCGGTTCCCATCGCCGCCGGCGAAGTCCGGCTCGGCTGATTGTGAACTAAAAATTGATCTTTCCCTGAGCTCACGAACGCGAATTCTCTGATCAGTCTCCGAGTAGTCCACAGAACCTTGGCGAGAGGGAACTCTTCCGTTATTCCTCTCTTACCGATCCGAGCTCCCTCATGAGAACATAGTAGTGATCACGCCGCGAGTCCCGAATAACTAGAAAGCTCCAGCGGATACCCCTTCAGCTCGCGATTCAAAGCCCGGGTATGGAGAGCACCGGTATTTGTGCGGGTTGACAACACGCTTCGAAAAGCAGGACCTCGTGAAAGGGAGTCGCAGTCTTGCCAAACTTTTTCACTCGAGTTCCCTCCCAGATACGGGAATTTGAGCTTGAGAGAACTTCATGGCATTAACCCTTCAAAAAACGGAGGAATGAACGTGAACGACTCCATCGAACGCCTACAGGCTCTCAATACGTCCCATGCAGCTTGGGAACTTTCCTAACATCAATAGCTCCCTGGGGAATAAGTGGAGTATACGGCTGAGTTCCCTGATCTGAGGAGTGCGTCAAGGTCTCCCAAACAGCCAGCTTCTGCGTCCGGGATTCCGGTGGAGACTCGCGCGACCCGGAGTCTCGTCGGTTTCTTCTATTGTTGATCGTTGACTGTATGGCCATCCCAAACGACCCCCATCCGAAGGGAATATCAGTGGAAGGGAATCGGCTCACCGGACGCCTGTCAATTCAACGAATCCATAGGGCTTTACGGAAACTGCCGCCGCGAGAGTCGCCGGCTGGACACGACAGTAAGGACGACTGTTGCTCAGGACTCCAACGACCAAGGTAAATTTTACCACGAAGCGACTCTAGAGCTGCTTTTCTACATTTTGCTGACAATGAGAGAATGTTCAAACCAGTGGTTCTCGAAGTGTTCGATATCGACCCCGGAGTCCATGGACGGTCTCCGATTCACAGGGGTGATTCCGATCTGACCGTACTTCTCGGGTTCTGCGGAGGCTGATCAAGTGTGTTGTTGGTCGACACCCTGGGAGCCGATAGGTCAGGGGAGTTTAGGACCAAGGGTTCAAACGACAACATCGCGAAGCTCAGATAGTCTGCTTGTTTCCCTCGGTCCCCTATTTCGGGGAGAGGATAGGAAACGGGAAGAGTTCCGAGGGCCCGACACAAGGATGCCGGCAGCCTTGTTCCGCGATTCCATTTGGAATGAGTCGGAGATCAGCACTCCACATGTCACAATGAGGCGTATGCAGCCCACCACTGCGCGGCTCTGTATGCGAGTGTTGAACACACGTTCTTGATAGAATGCAGCGAAACGAGCTCGAGTTCTTGAGATGGAGGCGAACTGTTTCACAAATGTGTTGAGGCTTCCTCCAGTTATAAAGCAAAAACTGATGCTTTTCGGAGCTGAGGAATGAAGATCGAGCATCTCGAGAGCCGAGATACACAAGCTCCTCCGCTATGAATTTGTTGAACCTGAATCAGTGTCCGATTCACGAGTGGGATTTTGATGAACATTTTCAAATTGGAATAGCATCTGAAGAGTGATGAACATCGCACGGAATTATACCTTTCCTCGCCGTACAGTGCGATCTCGGATTGTCATGTTTTCGCCGAAGTGAAGATTTTTTCGTCTGAGAACAGCCTCCGCCGAACAGCGCTGGCAGCCCATGTGTCATCTTAGAACGGCTCAGCTTGTCTTCTCTCGCGTTAGCCATCACTCATCGAAGATTTACAGCGCCATTCCCGAACCAATGGCTGAGATTCCTCTCGAGACTTTTATTGAAAACTTGGCAACTAATATAGCCGAGACGGATCTCGGACGACGAATATTGTGATGGCAGGCTAAATTTGGCAACTTAACGGCCGCAGCTCTCACACCTTGCCGTGTAATTTACGGGCTCTCTAGCTATTTGATAACGAGTTGTCGAGGTGTATAATAAAAATACAGACGTCATCGATGTTTCCCGAGAGCCTTTCTCACTTCGGAATATCTCATGTGGGTTCCGATTTCGAAGGGAAGTAAAAAAAAACGTCCAATCTTTCTCTAGAGTTCAGGCCAGTCGAGTTCAATTCCGTTCGTGTGAGTCAGCGCTATGTTCCGCTTTCGAATGGTCAGCCGCGAGATGGGATCAGCTAATGCGACACGAGAACTGATTACCCTCCTTCAATATAGAAGCAGGAGGTCCTTTTCCCCTGAGCCGACACATGTGCAACTTTATTCGGGCTCTGTCTTTAACGATAACAAAAAAACCAGTTTGCCCCCGAAGTCTCAACAAAGTATTGAACGCTCGATTTCGAATTGAACTTATAAATTCGAATCTGCTGAAATTTTCCGAGATTCCACGTCCAGCCCATCCCTCCGACATGAGCTGGAGCAGGGGTGGGCAATTTCGCCCCCCACCCCTGAGTTCGAGGTGGAACTTAGGATAATCGACGATTTTTCTCCGGAGCCCCCCGCAGACACTACAGAGGCAGGCTGCTTTTATTATTGACAGAGATGATTGTCTTCGCTGAGGCGATCGAAAATCGGCCTGGGCGAATGCGAAGCTGCCACCGCGTCGATTCATCCATTCTGCGACAACGTTCCAGCTCTCTTCCATGCAGAACCGCTTCGTTGCAGGCAGAAGACGGATGGCGAACTGTGGCGAAGGACGTCGTCTCGGGCTCCAGGATCGTAGGAGGGGCGTCAACAACTAGCCTTGTTTAGCCGGTCTTCGCTGGCTCACGACGCTGCCCCGACGCGACAACCCGCACAACCTGAGAATCTCCACGGTGTTGGCTAACTTCGCGAGGTGAAATTATGGTATGTTCCTGCCGACCTTCGATAGGGCCGGAATTCCGCAGCTCCCGATCACCCGCGAAAACTTTTGAGAGCAAAAAGTTAGTTCCGAGCGAAATTCTGAGGAGCTCTTCAAGACCATCCAATACGTCACCCTAGTGGGGAAAAGATCTCAGAATGAAGATGTGGCAAACTGCGGCTATGATCTTCGAGGCTTACAACTGAGGCTCAAGACGACGTGGAGGCGAATGGAGGACTTTCAGCATTCGGAGGAATCATTTTCCCTAATGTTTTATTTCCAGACGAGTTGCGGTCACCCAGACGTTGTTTAGAAAAACGTCGGATCAGCGTAACACTACTAGCGAGAGGATATCCGATAAAGTTCCTCGTTACAGGGAAACTCCAAACATCCATATGCCGTCGATTTTTCCTCAGTTTCAAACGGGCATCGCTTACAGAACGAGGCCATTTCGCGCTGTCACTGCAGAATATACATGTTTTTTACATAACGGTCCAACAGTCGAGGCTCGCGTACTTCGCATGGGAGCCATTGGTAGCCCGAAAAAATTACTTCGAGCCTGGTCCCCGACGAGCGTCAGCTGCGGCTCGGAATTCCAGTGACAACTTGATGGAATTCACTGCCTCCCTTCCTCGTTCGTGAGATTCAGAACCTCAACTCTCCTCAAGTGCATCTGAACTTGAGCATCGGCCGAGCTTGTCTGGCTTCCGATCGGTTATCTTGAAACCGAGCTGCTTTCAGCGCAAGTAGACTGTTGACAGTTCCTGATATTGTTATCGCCATCCACCACACCCGGACAGACGTAACAGGACTCTAGAAGACACGAACACACCCCGCAATGGCACCCTTGAGGATTTGGCTGTCCGCACTGTCGAACGATTCAGCTCCAGATGGATTTTCCCGGAGCAGAGAACGGGTTTCTGAGAATCGATGTATTCGGAGGGGAATCTTGCAGCAGCTCACTCGCGGATATCAATCGCTCGAGTCATTTGAGTGTTCATCGGCACTTGGGAGTGCTGACTGGAGCACGGTGCCTGGGCGACGGAAAAACGAATTTCTGGAAGGAATCCGTTTTCCTGCGGCTGAATCCGGGCGCGAGCTCGTTCAAACATTCCGCGGAAGAGAATCGCCCTTGTTGTTAACTGGACACGCACATACTTCGGTGTCGGCGGTCGGGGACATCCTCTTATTTTGACCTCGGTTGAAATTGGTGCGCACACGAACCGTGGCTTGAGAGCTCTCGAAAGCGTTTTGACGGCCAGAGAAGAGAGCTCGGAAGCCACTCCTGTATCTGAGGAGATAAAAATTATCGTTCAGTTCAGAGCAGAATCTCGAGGCATATTTATCCGGTCGGAACTGATACGGCTCAAGCGCCGTTCGGCTGCTTCCACCGAGAGCAGGAGAAGGCCTCGACATTCACGGAGTTCTTGACGGAAAATAGTGCTTGTAGTCGCTGGAGGGTCTGTTGCTGGCTTGTCGTCAAGTTCTGAGGTCGGTCCGATCGGGCCGTTTCGGTTGTTCACGAGGGACGATCTCCAGAGTGCTGACTGTGAGCTTGAATAGATATCGCAACGATATCGGCGTTTCGTGTGGGCTCAGGGCGTTCGAATACCCATGCATGTTTGAAAATGATTGCAATGACGTCGTCTGGAGACAGGTTGACAAATCCTGGGGAAAATGGCTGTTGAAATTGAGAGGAGGCGACTCCACGTCCGATGCATTACCTTTTGTTGAAAAGCCCGTAGAGTATGGGATTAATGCAGGAATTCGTCATTCCCAACCACTGCGAAAACGAGAATGCAATTTGAAGCAACGAGGCTACCTGGAAAGATAGAGATGTTGCTCATGAATCGCTGGACAATCTGTGAGTTGAGATGCTTACGATTGCCTGCACTGTCCAGATTCCCGGAATCCGATCCCTGCTTCTTTCGACTGCGCGAATGTCCGAAGCGACTCAATAGCGCTACGTTAATAGCGCTAAGTCTATAAGTCGGAAGTCGGGGTGACTCGAGAGGCTAATTCGGGCCACAGTTCATCGAGGTGAGACGATAAGCACAATTTTCCACCGACTTTGTCCAACCAAAATGTGAGTTGTGTCATAGTGTGTGTGATCAATATCATATTTACGAGTGCCCTCAAGCCGCTAGGGTGAAATCAAAATGACCGTGTATATTTCCAACGGACTAAACACCAATTACATTTGGTAGTGAACGCTTCCCAAAGAAAGACAATTTTGGCACAACGTTGCACAAATCGCTGAATTATTGTTCTTCGATTCGCCTCGACCAGAGCTTCCCCGGACGATGAAGCTTTGGGCCACACAGAGAACGAGGATCACGAGAAATTCATGGACGAGGACCCGGAGACTCCGTGGAAGCCACCGAAGAAATTGGGACCCGGAACGGGGGAATCTCTGCCTTGCCAGCCAGGATTCCGAAGAATGCAGCCTCTGAATCCTGCGAGGAGACCGCAGCTCTTTCCTCGTCTGCACGATTTGCGGCACGCATTCTGATCCGACGTGCGTATCGGAGGACTTGTGTAGCGACACTCGATCACAGCCGGCTCCACACACCGTAAAGCATATTGGGATTTTCGCAAGGGTCCGAAAAATTCAGTCATGCATGCACTGAAATAGGCTGCTATGCACTTATACATGAGAATACAAACACTCTCAGCTTGGGCGACATCGGTCGGTTATACCGTTCGGCCCGCGATTCCCATTCACGTTCCAGCTGCTCAGCGATTACAATGTAGGCAATCACGTTTAGGGTTCGCGAACCGGAACCTTCGCCAACTGGGGCGCCAACCTCGTATTTCATATCGCCCACGAGCGCCAGACATATCGCTCAACATTCAGAGAAGAAATCACAGTCCAACTGTTTCTGAAGATCTTGAAAAGTTTCAACTGGATTCTTGGAGGTTTTTCTCAGCATCGGTGCCGAGCTCTGTCACTCAGTCGGATGAAACCTGTCGTTTGATCGAAAAATTTGGTCTGCTTCAATCTCGATTCAGCGTTCCCTAGGAAGTTCCCATCCACAGGGAGGAGCAAAGAGAGCATGCACAAGAAAGTGCACTCCTACTCTAGGAGACTGAGACTCGAGCCCGGATGACTTGCGCCGGTTATAGACTCACGACCCGTTTGAACAGAACCTGAACGGCTCAATGTCTCGCCGCCAGTTTTCGTGTGACATTCCCCATGGAGTGATACTCTTTCAGCGACGGGGAATTGAATCAGAGAGGCGAGGCCTTCAGTTAAAGCGAAAACTTTGCCAATGCGGCTGAAACCTCGAGATGGTTCGTCATCGGGATTTGTTTCCCTCTCTTTTTTATGTGATTCACGGCGCGGACCTCTCTCGGGTAGATTGATGAACTCGGAGAAATATTTCCAGGAAGTAGCGAGGTTCCCGACATTTAGCGACCGCGGGAAAGGATTAAAAATATTCCGGTTGGCGGTGAAGACGAAGTGTTCCAGGCGATATTGACCTCCTGGTGCTTGTGCGGGGTGTTTCAAGGGTGTTCGTGCAGAACGACGAGGTTTCCCTCGAGCGTCGTTCTTGTCGATAAAAGAACGTCATGTACGACGCCTCGATGTCTATTCAATAAGATTGAAAAATGAAAACTGCTCTCCGCGTCGTTTGTGTGGGAAGCTCGCGCTGTTCGCTGGAGTCAGGGAATGAATCGAGCGAGCAATCAATCGATAGAAGCTCGACACGGGTTTTCTGGGACGTCCCGAGGCGATGAAAGGCCGTTGGGGATCACGCGCCCAAGGACTCTCGCTCGGAGTGACGCCCATACACAAGTGACGGAGAGGACTTCCGAAGTCTCCGAAGGACTGACTTGGTTGTGGACTCTGATCTCTCTTCGTATCAGTGCAAATCAAAGACCGTTGTACGTTGGCGGCTCTTCGCGATGAGGAGACCTCTCGGAAATTCTCGTGTATCGCTCGTGTTTTCGGACAGAGGGAATAACTCCTTCTCCCGTGCAGGGACCAAGGATTCCACTAAACTCTCCCAATTTTCTGAGGGTCTGCCAACAGCTGCGAAGGCGAATATTTTGTATCAATTCCAGGAGTTTCCAGACAGATTTCCTCCGAGTTCTTCAGCCCCAAGAAGATACGGGGAGGAACGCATCCGGGACGAGATCTGGTCGTGTGAGCGATTTTCATGCTGATACGATCACTTGCCTTTCCCCGAGCTCTCGAGCGATTCTCGCTCTGCGCAATAGCAAGTGAGTGGAATCCCTCTCCACATTAACTGATGCCGGTACGGAGTCAATCGGTTCATCCCTAACCTGTCCCGGCCAGTCATGTGAAATCGGAGTGGAACAGAGGTGAGCGTGGGAGCGAACTTTCTCCTGTTAGCCCCCTCCGAGCAGACACCTATGTCGGAGTGGTGTGGTTTCAGCCGGCCGTGAAGGCGCCCGGACGGCGCCAGGACCCGGGATTAGTTGCATCGCAAGGCTGACCACTCCAGGGAGTTGGGGCAGCTGACTCCGTCGGAGCTTCACTCGAGGCAACCTCGCGTTTCTCGGACGTGCTCATAATTATGGCGATACGCTACTGGTTTTCAGAATTGTGGATCGGCGGCTCCAACGACGCCGGCAAGCTCTGCCATGACCCGCTCAGCTGCAGATTCCATGACGATCCTGTTCTTCATCCGGATCCCGCGCGGCGGCCTTCTGCCAAGCAATCCATCTGAAGCCAAGCGTGGTTCCTTCTTCTGGATTCAAGGTCACTTGGCCAACAGATTCCCCTGAGCGAACATCTCCAAGAAATCGATGCGTTGGTCGGGGGAAGAAACATGGATTTTGCCGGGCGGGCAGAGGTCCGCGATGGAATAAATTAACCTGAACTTGTTGATAGGGTGCTGATGATGCGATTCTTTCTTTGGACCGACTTTCGAATCCAGCCTTCGCCCTGATCCCGCCGGCGGAATAACCCCAGAAAATCCCTGAGGCACTCAGAACCTTGCAAAACAAATGAATCTACACCGAGTGCATTCTCGAGATCAACACGGGAGGGCAGAAATGACCCCTTAAACAAGATTGGCTCGGAAGGATTCCTGCTGGAAACGTCGAATAAGTCAGCAAATAAAGTTGGGAAAACGGTGAAACTACATGAAGCTTTTCAGTTTCGAGCTTAAGAGAGAATCCCGAAAACGATCCGTTCTGGTACTGTTGTGTTGCGGAAGATTTCCGAGTCGAAAACACTTTTCCCGGCACGAAACCTGATAATTCTGATGAGCTAGAAAGTCATATTGAGTCTGTAATGTCTGCAGCGGTTTTTATCAGCTTCCGAGCACAGCGACTCGGAAGCCTGTGACAGTCTTCGTTGAGGAACGGGAATACTTTGAAACTTGTAAGAAGTTCAGGGGTCATGTCCCCTCTTCCGTGTGGATCTCGAGAACCAGCAGCAATCGATGTGAAACGACTAAACGAAGATGCTCCGTTCTCAGCATGGACTAAGATTCAGGGATTCTGGGGAGACCCGGAACCCACCATTCTTCGGCGATACCGTTCCGGAATTTCAAGGACTTTGGCAAAAAATCAAGACGAACTAGTGTACTACTACAGCAGGAAAACCCGCTCAACATTCAGCAACGTCTTCAGCAGAACAAATTATTTCATGAGCCGACAGTGTCCTCTCCGCGAACAGACCTATGTAGGTATGCCCTTCTCTGCGGGATAACTTCGAGGACTCCTGCGAGCACTGATGAACTACACTCGTCCTCCATTGTCTGTTCTCCCGACGGCAATGAATGACGGTTCTTTGTTTCTATTCTTGGCTCTCTTGGCATACAACGAGTGACAAGTGGGAACCGCTCGCGGGAAACATTTGAGGAGCATATCTGCAGGAATCTCCATGATTCCTGAACCCGGCCAGGTCGACTGAGCAGAGCTTCGCCCCATCACAGGAGAATACCGGCGATATGGAGACGCCGAGTCTCAAAAGCGTTTCTTTCGGAACGAGTTGAGGACACCTCCATGGAACTAGACGTGTTCGCCTGGGTAGTACAACGAGTTTCAGCAGACCCTGCATAACCATAGGCGCCGCCAACGGTCGGCCTCCAGGCTGAGAGTCAACGATCACACCATTGGAAGAGCTCTTTCGTGTTCTTGAGGTCATATCAGACCTACGGCAAGTGTCGAGGGCACCCGATCATGACACAGATATCACGGTTACGACCCGGAACATACTCTGCGGGTCTTTCTGCGGGAGTGGGGCTCCTCCGTGGCAAACAGAACCCCTTCCGGAGACGGCTCCAACTTACGAATGTGGCAGCGGAAGCTAGTTTGTTCACATAGGTGTTTGCCGCGTGGGTCAGCCACGATCAAGTGGCGAAACTGGATGGAGACTATCCGCTCCAAGAAGTAGAAGTCATAACGATCACTCTGGAGCTCCATCCCGACTCAAGCCACCAGCTCGAGGCCTAGTACGGGGGGGGGGGGGGGGGGGGGGGCTATGCATTACAGCATTGTCACCGAGCTCCAACGGGGAATGGCTCACAAACTCATCCCGTCAAACGATTGATAGACCTTGGTCCGATGGAATATGCCGCCGTTCGAGTGGTTTCTAGTATCAAGTTCTCGAACCAGCGCTAGTTTCGCACTCGATGACCAGTTATTCCGTCACAGTCATTTTATGATGACTGTCGACTATCTATGTCCGATTTCTCGCATGTTTTGACGGGTGTAAGTCAGGCCGGACACAAATTCTCGTGTTCGTAGTGGAGGCAGTTCTCCCGACGATTTCGATTACCATGTGAGATCCCTCTGAGAATCCACGAAATCACCCAGACCGTACGGAACCGGATGGAAGAGGAACTCAGACTGCCTTCTTGAATTTCACATAATCCGAAATCATCCAATCGGGGACTGAACCTCTGATGAAACTACTTGTGCGATACCACCACAGTGGCAAGATTTAGCACGAAAGAACATAATTTAAGGCAGAACGAAGTCGAGTCTGCAGCGGCAGTGCCCATCAACCGACAGGCCATCCGTTAGCGTCAAGGGGCGCACTTCTTCGAGGACGTGACGGCACCATCGAAAGCCACAATGGGAATGAGCTTGTTTGATGAATGACTGAGAACGTCTCCGAGTTCAGCAACTCCTTTCGAGCTGCGGCTGACGAGAACTCCTATCTTGTAGAACGTGTCTTCGGGACAGATTCTTCTCTGAACCCTGTTCGATGTGGACGAAAGCTGGTGCTGTTCCTTGGGATTTGCATTTGCTCGTCATTGCTTGTTGTTAATGGAAGCCGATCCCTCCCGCCTTTCGAAGAATCGCAGCTGCTTGCTGCACTCTCTCAACGTTTCGGCCGATTCTGACGAGCAATCAGCGAGTCTCAGTTGATTCCTCCAGATCCTCCTTGCCCTTCAAGTTGTTTCAGAAATCGCAGAACAGGCCAACTCAGCTCCCAATAGGCTTTAGGTTTCCCTTTGGGAGTCTGTGGGGTGGGGCCTTTCTTCAGGGAAGTCGGAGCAGAGCTATCGAAAGTGAAACAAGACCCGTTCACCGAGGTTCTCCCATTGGTTCGCCCGATGGCCTAAATCTTCCATCCCTTCCCGGTTCTCTCGATCTGACCCGATCTCGTTTCTTTCTACGTCACGAACTCCTCTGGCTTATCAGTTTATTCCTAGAAGTGGTTTTCGCCCACATCACGAATCTCGGATCCCGATCTCCTCAGTCGGAAAAAGCTCAGTAATCGTCATGGAGTACATATATTGTTCTCCGCCCAGGATAACGGCTAACGCAAGTTGCAGGATGTATGTGTGGGAAAGAAAGGCTTACTTGAGGGTTATTCGGGGACCCGAAAAATAGGAAATATCCATGAATTGCATATAACGGTCCCCACGACACGAAAAACGTAGAAACGACGCCCAGCATCATCTTAACGACCTTGAGCTTCGATCGCTGCATTAGTTGCTCCTGGAAATAAAAAATCGTCGATGTGGCCCAATCTTGAGGAGCGAGGGTGGAGTTACAGCTAGGGGAACCAATGCGTGCTCACCTTTTTGTGATCGAAAGATGTCTTCGTCAACGTCTCCCCAGGAATCGCTCGTCGCCAGACTGTCAGGTAGATTAGCAAGTAACTAGCCGTTATCACAAGCAGTGGTAAGAAATAGCATCCGGCGAAAAGAACCACCGAGCTGAAGATGATTCTGAATTCCTGCGGATTTTCGAAGGGACGGTGAAATTCAGTCATGGACGTATGCTGCTTCTGGGGAGAGGAGTCCTCTGCCCAACTGAGCTGTTCGGCTAAGTTATTATTCCCCTGAGCAAGAAACGTGATCCTCTTTCGAAGCACCCTGTTGGTTAGGAGAAGTGTCAGGTTGACGTCGCGGAGAACGTACCTGCGACGGGAAGTTGTCAACGCAGTTGGTCCATTGCGAATCATCGTGTTTTTCTAGGTCTTGATAAATGAAAATGGGAGACATTATGGCAAGTGACACTGTCCAGATGAGCGCGACAACTTTCCAAACACCGTAGTGCGGGATTTGTCTTCGGAGTGAGCCTGAGCAAATCGCCACACACCTGCAACAACGGTACAGCGAATATAATACTATATATAGAAACGCTATGGGTCAACCTCGATTCCGAAAGGAAGCTTCAGTCCGAAAGAGTCCGCAGGCTGTGGTTTATGGCAGTCTAATCTCATTGTGTATCGGCTTGGGAGGAGGTGGCTCTGGAGATGACGCACATCGTCAACATTATCAAATCGGACAGAAATTAGTTGAAGATATTGATGAAGAGATAATGAAGTGAAGTGTTGCCTCATTTCTCGCGAGTCCCCATGCTCAAGGATACGTACCTCAAGGGCAAGAGGGGTTGGGGGCGAGTGAGAACATTTCAAACCTCCTTGGCACGGGCAGCAGTCGATTGCGTTCGCAATCAAGATCAAGCCATGTGGGACGAACGAATATTCTGGTGGGGAACGATCATATCCGGCTTTTGTTAGACCTGGGATGCTGACTGATCAGTGAGAATTCTCGAATCTCTCTGTTCGTCAACGTGCCAGTTTTCAGCGATTTAGAGTCACGTCGCAAAAACCACTTATATGAGTTATCGAACGATCGGGGCTCTGGAGCTCGACCCGCGTTCCTGCCAGAACTCCCGCGAGCTCTGCATCTCCGAGCTGTTCTTCCGCTTCCAAACAAGGTTAGCTCACGGCTGCTGTTTTCACCGCAAACAACATCAGGCAGACTCTTGCGTCCGAGAGTTATTTTCCGGGCCCTGCTGCGCGATAATCCATTATCGGAGTACCATTAATTGTCTGCGGCCTCGCACGAGTGACATCGCGCTAATCCTTGAGGTAATGGTTGAAGTGTGCTTTATCGGCACCGTTAGCCAAAGCTTAAAAGAAGATGCACAGAACCGAGATGCCTGGCTGGACTTCCTGTACTTATGCCGCTCACCTCTACACAGCAGCACAAAACATGTTGCCGCCTGCGTGCTCTTGTTTTCGTGAGACATCATATATATACAGATCAATTGATAGGATAGGATGCCTAATCTGTCTATCATTCAGGTTTGGTCCGTCACCGTCAAAATTTGCGATTTTGAGCCTGCGAACGGGGGCCGGTTCGCTCAAACTAGAAATGAATGAAAGCGCTCGTTGAACGCGCTGCTCACACCGAAGTTGGCGCGCTCCAGGTCATCGGCTATCCAACCTGAGCTTTTCATATCGACAAGCCTACAGAAACCTAGTTGCGTGGTTTTTTTTCCGGCTGCCATAAACGAAACCTCGATTCTTCACTTTCTTTATCGACCCTGTTCTCAGGTAACATAGGTCGCTAAAGCCTACGCTTTGGTCGCTATACGAGCGTTAGCGGCGACATCAGTGACGTGACAGGGAAATGCGAGTCCGGCGTGCCTTGTTCTTTCATACAGTAGTTCCGCGAGAGTTCCGAAAACGTCAATGCTTGTATGAAATGGGACCGAGCTAGAACGTTCAGCTGGATGAAATGTTGCTGTTCCGAGAAGAAACCAAGTCAAAGTCTTCGACTCCCCAACGCACGTGACACGCGAATTGTGCTCACAACCTGCGTTATCGAACACCGTTCAATCATTCATCGATTCCGGGCACCTTTCCGGAGTCGCGGGACCTTGGAACACAGAAAGTACGGAACCATGCTCGGATTCGAGGAGGAATGATTCACGTGAAAGTCTCAAGAACCGAGAAACGGTACACGAATCGTCGCTTCCATCACCGACGTCTGCCGATCGAAGGCAATGTAACCCAACATGCTCTGATGACTTGGTCGCAACAGCAGAGAACCCCGTCCCGTGGTAAGCATAGATATCGATCAACGCAATATGGACTTCCATCGAACCCAGAGCGACGTACTCTCGGCGAGCGGCGCCAGCTCATGGCTCCACATATCCATTCTGTTCAAGATCCCGAGCCTCTGAAGCTTGGACGACCTAATGTTTCCTCCGATTATTCCTTAGGAGCCACGCGGAAGAGTCGCTCGGGAATGCCATTGATGAGGATTGACGCGTGCGATCCCATCAAACAGTCGTCAAGGCCCACTCGTGCTTCTGCCGAATCGGAGAACGTCCCCTGTGGCGCTGCTGGCTCATTACAGAAGAAGCGGAAGCGAAAACTGAGCACTTTCCAAGCGGATGCGAGAACGAACCGCCTTGGCAGCCTGATGGATCCCAGCTCGAAGAATTCAACTTGAATCTTTGAGAACGAACAATGAATCGAGATGAGGTGAACGAATGCGATTCACGCTTGCTCAACGGATGCCCACCCATGCTGCAAGACAGACGTATCGCCAAGAGGATTGCGGAGATGGAAAACGATGCAACCAATGGACTCGACGAAAGTAGCTCATTTATGAAGAGCTTCGACGGCCTGAACCCGTGCATCCGAGGAGCGACGCCGAATCCACGCTAGAGCAACTCGAGGTGATGAAAGTATCCCAGGATTCCCTCCCTCAGGAGCATCGGAGTTCTTGCGGAACATGAATGATAGCTCATTACTGGACTCCAGATAATGACGAATAACGGGTTTCGCCCCAAGTTCAAAAGCTTCTCGATTTGCTCGTTCCGATGGGCGAATGCGAACATTGAATGTACCGAGTGAGTGCCGATGGGTGCTTCCGCGCGATCCGCTGTATTTTGCATATTCCCCCCTCTCCTCCTAAATAGATTCCGAGGTCTGCGCATAGGTTTGCACACTTTGGCGCCTAGTTAGCTGACTCACCCTTCCGCTCAGAGATTCGTCCCGCAACGGAACCCAGATCACTCAAGGCTGCAGCTCTGAGGGATTTGAATAGGTCCTGGAGGGAAGCTTTTTCCGGAATCATGACCCGCTCCTCCCTAGACTCTGAAGAATTCCGTGCTGTTGCGTAATCATGCATTTTCACGCTCCATCACAATCGCTCCCCAGCGGCGCATCCGGTCCGACCGCTGCATCGAAATCCCCAGAGTACGGGCATCGAAGACTTCTGTGGCCAGATCCCAGAAGTGTCAGCTACCTCCGAAGGAGGACGACAGGGCGAGCGGAAGAAGAAGGCGGACTCTGGAGGGCTCCGAAGTCTTCGAAGAATCGTCGGCTCTTTGGAACTCGATATTATCCTGAGTAATTCCAGTCATGTTCCCTTTTTCCCTGCGGCATGAGCCAGAGAGAGATTATCCTGAGCTTATCCCAGAACAGTCCCGCCAGCGCTTCTTGGTTCCATGACCCGAGTCAGCAACTCGAACTGTTCCTCGCAAATGGCCACTCACGCCAGCAGATCTCAGCGTCCAATCGGAAATTCATGGAAGTGACCCAATGGAGCCGGAGGCGGTCACGAGACAGGGCTTCCGGGTCTGGATCAAAACCTTGTGTATTATAATCAGGGATTGTATTCCCACACATCAGATAATCACACACAGACTGTGTCGAAATGTCAAGACGTGGCTCATTTTGAACTCAGTCGATTCCAGAGCAAAGGCCCTGAGGAAGGCGAGCACCCTTTTTCGAACGGAAGTAAGCGACGGAATTCCGGGGATATCCCGGTCGTTCCGTCCCTCCGCGTAGCCGGGGAGAGAACTTCCTCCGCTAGCTGCATGAATAATTAGAAATCGAGCGAGAGGTCGCTTCAGGAGTGTTTCGAGGATGGCGTTCCTGAAGCGTGGGCGAGAACGTCATGCTCCTGTTCCCAGAACAAAACTGGATGCGTTGATGACCAGGGGTGAGCTCCTCGTCCAGCCCTCCGAAAAGAGTCTGATCGGGTTTCGACTTTGGGTAATGTTCAATGTGCTGGAGAGATCGACATCAGTTGAATGGGTGCCGAGAGTTCGGCGGAGTCTCGTCGAAATCAGAGATCAAGTTCTCCCTATTGTGTTTCGGCCGAGACAGTGGGCATAGGACGGGAATGAAAACCAAACACGCGCGAATTGAAGGAAGCTCGTCAGCCTCCTCGTGTGTATGAAACACATGAATTCTGGCTCGTTCCGAGCTTGAATTGGAGGACTCAGCATTCTCAGCTGAGAACGCGAACTCAAATTGCTCCGACGAAGTTCTCTCGTAGGAGAATTAGCGCTCCTACGGCAACGAAGCCTGGTATGAGGTGGAGCAAAGTTTCATTTGGTGCGAATACCGCAGCTGAACCACGCTCACAGACCCAGCTCGGGTTTCGACGGCTCCGACGGAGCGGGAGAGTTCACCGCGAACCAACCACCCAATAATCTCAAAACAGAACACCCCCCCCCCCCCCTCCTGAGTCATGGGCCTGGGGTTTTGGTAGCGGGTCTTTTCCCCAACTGCTCCCTCTCTATCGTGGCATTGAAACCATTCGGTTCAGGTTGCCAGCGAGACGCAGTCTGTATGATGCGCCTCATAGAGGATGGAGTTCATGATGTCTCACTCGATTCCGCTCCCGGGTGGCCAAAGATCCCTCGGCACGAAGGCTGGAGTTCCCCGTCGGTGTCTCCACGCTTGCCGCCTCTGTCGAAGTCAGATCGTCGAAGCAATACTCGCAGTCATTTTCCATGAGTGTCCTGAACTCAGCCAGGATCGATCGCAAGCAGGAACATGAATATATTGTCTCCCGACGTGCTCAGTCACTGAGATCCGACGAGAGGGACAGAATCATTCGGAAAACAACCTTAGCCCCGGGGGCCGATATGATGGAGTGTTATGTGAAGGGTGTCGTCGTTGTACTCACCGATCCACGGAAATAGCAACTAGTGTCTGAATGGATGCGGATACCGTGACAGCTTGGAGGTACGATGTTATCTTACAGGCCCACAAGCCTAGCTTCCATGCTGAAAGGGAAAAAAAACTTCTTCACGAGGAGCTGGATGAATTCTCTCCCCTGCTCAATACAAGCTTCAGAATCGATAGATCAGTTCAGTCATTCTGAAACGGTTTTCAGTGGGCACAATGCCCCGCGACATTGGGAATCACTGTAGACTCGAGCGTGGAGTTTTCGACGGCGTTTCCTCCGAAGGTTCAACGTATTTTCCGGACCCCATTGCTCGTCCATTACGGCCCTGAAAAACTCCCGGCCGTAATATCAAACCGAACTCTCAGAAGTGGAGTTCGGAACGGATTAGAACGGATCAAGCTGCTCCTCGACAGAAGTCGTTGTGCTCAACTGAGAATAGGCCAAAGGGGCCTCGTACGCGAACGGTACGCTAATAAAGCTCGCTGTGAAGTAGCATCGATTTCTCTCCGAAGAAATCGTTGCGGTTTCCAGGTTGAATAGGTTTGGGTACGCAGCGCGGAAGATGTGCGTGTAGTAAGAATTCGATTCCTCCAAAGCGATTTTTCGAACGTTCAGTTCGCGAGGCGAAAAGTTTTCAATGTTGCGAGCTCCCACGACGAATATCGGACTTGCCTCGTCAGATATCGATGACCGTCGGCAGGGAGTCCGGTGCGGAAGTTCAATTCTCGAGGCCATACCATTTGGTGTGTGTGTGAACTCTTGCGCTCGCCATCATCAGAGTTTCTCGACGGAAGTCACGGAGCAGAAACTTCCTTTCTCACCGACGCTATTCGGGAATCACACAGCCGCGATCCGATACCTGATCCAATAGCTCTAATAGATTTTATGGTCTTTCGCGTGCTCGAGTCCGGAGAACCTCCGGTCTCCCTCACCCTCAACAGTGTACAGCCCACGATGAACCCTAGTCTTCCGAGATGGGTCCTATTCCACTCGAAGATCGGACGCGCTCCGTTCAGCCCAGCTGCGCCCGCGTCATCTCATTCAAATCGTTGATTTACCCACTCGAGCCAGCGCGTTTTGCACGCTCCCGGGCGCCACGAGTGCATGGCTCTGTCAAATCGGATGGGACTCATTCGTCTCCTCAACTTTGCCAACTTCCACGTATCCCGGAGTCGAATTCCTCTGGTCGAGATAATGGCATTTGTCCGAACAAAACTGGTCAGAAACGATGGCTTTCCCGAGAAGCGAACGTCGAGAACACGTCGTCCCTCAAAGTTTCGGAGCGAACAAATCCTTTCCTTCTTGAGCCGAGGAATCTCAGCCCCATCGGATTACCATTTATTCATGCGTTTCCCGAGCCAGCTAGCCGAACGTCATTCAGGGCTCGAGCTGACGAAAGATTAGGATCTGGCGGAATCAGACTGAGCAACAACTACCAAGTCGTCAGGACGTCCGCGGCGAGCCCCCTTTCCACCGACGGTTCCCAAAGTGTGTGATGCGCCGAAGACCGGCCAGTACGAAATACGAAGGCTCTCGAGGAATACGGCAGGCCCCCCTTTGACGTCCCACGTATAGCAGTAGCTTGATGGTGGAGCGTCTGGCTTGGAGATCACAACGAGCCTCTTGACACCTCAAGTTGGGAAATCAGACAGGCTCTGTAAATTGTCCGAAAGAACTCGGACCACACATCTTATGTATGGAATTGGTTGAGCCAAGGAGCCGCCTCGCTAGTGACAATGGGACTCCTACGACCGGTGAGTGCCAATATTCGCTCCAGAGATGATGTTCCGGTGTCCTGTCCGATATCTTGACGTCCGTCGAAACCAAGAACAGGACAGAACGTCGTGGTTAAATCCCGGAGCCGACCTATTCTATTCCCATGAGCGAAACTAAGCCACACACGGTGAGATTTGTCGCGAGGGAGCAAGAGCGATACGGGTCGAGGCCAAGCAGCAGCTCGACTCAGAGATCTCAAACTTTCGGCGTTCATTGTTGGAGAGGTATCGAGAGTCGTGAACCCCGAGAGAGAGCCCGGCGAAAACGGAATCGTTGGTCACCGGTGGAGAGAGTTGGAGAGTCATGCCTCAACGAGCTAGCGAGCCTTTTCCTCGAGCACCCGGTGCAAGTTGTGTGAGGACATGCACAGGACGCGTCGTAAATACTCCTGAAATATGGTTTGTGGAGAAGCGATTAGAAGACGGAAAATGCTGTCTGTGAAAATTTATGAGAACGAACGCTACACAATTAGGAAATACTCCGCCGTACGAAGAACTCTCCGCGAACTGTTTCCTCGGCGAATCGGAAGGCAGAGCTTGAGTTGTATTGCCAGTGTACTCACGATGTGCTTGAAATTATTGTAACGGGAACCCGGAAGGCCGGAATGGAATAAAAATAAAAATAGGCTCGTTGCGACGAAAACCTGTTCGGCTCAAAGAGAATCCCGACGTACCGAAGACTCTTTCCGCCGTTCTGATGGTCGATTCGATGGAGGTGAGCTTCTATGAACAGCATAGAGTCCGACAAGCTGGACATTCTCCATGGCCCAGGAGGAACCGAGTAAATCAAGATAAACGTGAAAACTGCTCATCAGAACGATGCTAGAGCGTATCGGAAGCTGAGTGGGGGAGGTGAGACTCGCTTGTAGAAGATTCACTCCACATACTGAGTATGGCATTGGTCATGAGGTTTAACTCCTCAACTCCTTGTGTACCTCAGCACCATTCAAGATGCAGGTTCCGAGCTTATCGTCGATAGCGAGCGATCTTTCCTCGCCCGCTGATCGAATCAACGCCCGACTGATTGTGAAGCCAGTGGTACGCACACCGGTATGTCATCGATCAAGAATATCCAGATCGGTTCCCAGTACACTCTGGCATCTCCCGGCTATGCAGTCTCCACGTTCATCTTGATTTACTCGGTCTCTTCTGGCTCATGAATCATGGAGCGCGTGCCGCTCGTACGACTTTGTGTTGTGCATAGAAGCTTAGCTTGATCCGTTCGACGGTCGAAACGAGGGGAAACCTTCCAAACCAACGATAGTGATACACTGCGTCTGCGGTTGCGCCGCGTCATCCAGAGGTGCGGGAGCACTCCCGGTGCGACGGGTCACGGCGCCACGCAACGTAGTCGGGCCGCAAACAGTGGTGTTAAATTGAACAACCTGACCACTGGTGAGCAACCGGAGCTTATCATAAGCTGATAGACTGCGACGAATTACCTCAAATGTCCCTGTAATGAATGCTAACAGTAATGGTTAGCATCAATCACAGGCAGTTCCTCTCAGACATAATTGAGGCAGTGGTTCCTGAAGTTCCGCGGTTGCGACAGCGTCGATGTCGCCCATACCATGAACATGGAAGCGCATTTTGGGCACGCTGAACCCTCTTCCCTAATCTTTCCTGCCCCGTGTTGTAGTTGAGGCATGCATCTAGCACGATCTAAAGTCCCAGTGTACGGGTAGCCTATTTCGGAAGCCGAGCACCCAGTTGGGCATCACTTTATCCATTCCAACTTGTCATCGTAGAGACCGACGACTGCGCGGCGAGGTCGTCCCAGTCTCGCATCCTCCTCGACCGAAATGGTCACAGCGCACAACTCTGGAGTCCACGAGTTTCCTGCAAGTTGACAGCCTTTCGCGCTCGCAACAAGATCCTGGGAATGGACTCGTCAAATCTTTACTAGGGTCGAAAAAAATCGCGAAAACCGCGATTTTCTGCCTCCTCCGCTGTTTATGTCGTTTCCGGCTTCCACCGCGATGAGCGAGGACGCTCGAATCACTGCAGTAGCTTCTAAGTTCATCTCCGAGCGCATTCTCCTGGCTTCTATTCGCATGTACTCGAAAGTATCGAGAAATTACCGCCGTAGCATCGCTGAGCCAGATTAGGTCGTCTACAACATGCTTCATCCGAACGTCGGTATGCTCTGGACATTGGATACAGATCAAGCTCAACGCAAATATACATTATAATATTTGAAGTCAAATCCGTTCTCATTGTCCGAGGTGGACGAATTCCCAAGTTGTGATGGGACCTCTCTGGTAATGCAAGGTGCTCATGTTGTGCTCAAATGGACACAATAGTGTGTTTCCGCATAGTTGCACCATGTACTGAGTTTCGATCAAGTTCGCTGCGGGACTCACATGATCTCATCACTCTTCACGATTCTCGAACGACTCAGTCGGTTTCCGCGATTTTCCGGTCCGTCACCGCGACTCGCCCGCGATATTCGCGTTCTTCGACCGCGACAAATTTGCGGCCCTAATTGTTACCCTTCAGCTGACGGTTGCGCCCGCAAAAAATCCACTGAGTACATAGACCGGAGAACAGCGAATCCTGCGATTCCTTCTACAGTTTCGGGTCACTATCGAGCGAACGCATTTCGAGAATTCGTCTCGCGGGACTCGGAGTAAGCCCTTATTGGGCGAGAAGCATTCGCCTTTGTCTGTCTCAAATGAGGCCAGGGAGCGAGAATCAGACGGATCCAACATGCCATCCCTGGTTTATCCCAAGTGAATCGCAGCTCCTTCGCGGAAATGATTCTATCCCTCGGACGGTTCTCTCTGAAGCCCGAGTCGCCCATTCGGTTCTCTGTCGTGTTCAGAACTGGACCAGAAAGCTCTGCTTTCTATGAGTGCCGCTGAAAGAACATTCCCTTCGCCGGAGTTTTCCGCGATCGCAGATGTCGCACAAAGCGAATGCGATCAGGAAGCTCAGTCAGGACCGGGGCTGCATTCCGAAACGTGGCAGGTTCGCCGAGCAGTTACGTTCATGTGATTACCACAGTGACTCGCAC
This sequence comes from Phytoseiulus persimilis, assembly GCA_037576195.1. Classification (NCBI taxonomy): domain Eukaryota; kingdom Metazoa; phylum Arthropoda; class Arachnida; order Mesostigmata; family Phytoseiidae; genus Phytoseiulus; species Phytoseiulus persimilis. The sequence continues at coordinate 31,138,185 of CM075103.1, forward strand.
TCATGCTCTGACGACAGAACGCTCGGAGTTCCTCTCTAATTGCCTTTGGAGAACTATTTCTGTGAAGCGGATCGGAACAGTGGCGAAGATCGGCCGCGTTCCCAAGGTTTCGTCTCGGGAAGCTGAAATTTTTCCCCAAGGGCGTACCCTTTGGAAACTTCCAAAACACTGAGTCATGGGTTCGGAACTTCAACTAGAGGCGTGAACCTCTCCTTCCGGGACTGCTGGCGAAACGTTCCCGGGAAACGTCAGGTGGTTAGAATAAGTGGGGATTCATTTTACCCTTTCTTCTCAACCTCATCATATTGTGAGAAATGATCGGATTCGGGATGTTCTCCTGCAATGGATAGCTGGAACGATGGCGCGTGTTGTGGTCTTTGGTTCGCGTTTCCCAGAGCAACTGGACGGGATACGTCAGAAGTCACCCGATCGAGTTCGCCCAGCTGACATTCACCGCGAAGGAGGCTTCAACCCTTTTGGCGTTGGAAAGATCATCGGAGCTCGAGAAAGGGCGAGCGATCATATCGACCGGAAAATTTCTGATTTCCTGACCGTGCTCCCTCTTCCTGATATGCTTCCCCACGCATCATCTCAAGAATGCAGACACCACAAAATGAAGCCGATGGTGAGAAGTTCTCAATTCGATCCGGGCCATGCACTTGCCTCAATCATCCAACTCTTTTTCTCACCGGGAATCCCCCCAGAGTCTTCTCCCCGAAATTTTCGAAGTTGTCTGGTGTGACTGTCGGATGGAGATAGGGCGGTCGTATGCTCGCGGCAGCTGCATAGCCGGGTAGGTCGGACCAATCCGAGAACTATTCGCTCCAGGAGTTTTTTCTGATGTAGGCTTACATTCTACCGGCGAGGGTTCGCTTGTTGTGCCGGAAGCTAGCCGCAACGAAACTGAAACCACCCAGAGTTGTGCTGCGCGCCACTGTCGACTAGCACTTATCACTCGCTCTGCCGTCAGCGGCTTGCCTCCAATATACTGGTCGTTGATCAGATCGATGTGGAACGTAAACCTACGAAACCACTAGTTCAGCAGCTGAACTTGGCCCCGTTTTTTTTCGCGTTCGGCATACCTGAGAAGATGCTGGGTGAAACACATCGAGGAGATTTTGTCAATGAATCAGCGATTTCTGGCTGCGATACGATTGCTCGATTCTGTTCAGAGCTATGAAGCGATTCTCGCATTGTTCAATGCCATTGAATCAATGGCAAGTGAAGAAGATCCTCCTCCGCATCGAATCGTACCGGAACGAAGTTGATCGGTGGACTTTTCTCGTGTTCCCGGCTATTCCAGTGGAGAGACGCAGGAAAAAAGGAGCGATTTCCGAGCCGTGCTGAGAAACGAGAATCAGAACCGAATGAATCCGCCATCCGCCAGCTATCGATCGCGGAGAACATCCCAAATCCGACTCACGACGTAATGAGCAAGAAAAACCCCGACCTAATTTTGTTAGCCTACAGTTTCCAAGGGGAGCGCGGCCCGATGACGAGGCTCTTGATCTTCGACCGTGTCGCGGCTGCCAAGAAAGAATGTCTCGATTTGAATCGACCTGCAAGCGTTCAAGCATTCGGTGAGGAGTTCAAGCGGGGCTGGGATTCAATCTGTCGAGCTGCCTTGCGTTCTCATTCTTAACTCTTCAGCTCATCCGGCATAATGATCGAAGGCCATGGAAGAAACGCAGGAGACATTTCGCTCTCAGGAAGCTACTGAGAGCTCCGACCCATCGGAATCTCTGAAATTCCACCTGAGATACTGGCGTTGTGAACAAGCTGCTACGGCCGTGGCTCGATCAGAAGTTCGGTTCTTGTGCGTTTGGCCCCCTCTTCTGAAATCACAGCCGGCTAACCCGCCAGCCGACAGCCAACGATGGCTGACGCGGCGACTGGAACGCCGCTTCCAAAGGCGCGATATTCGAACTGCCTGAGGAAACTCCGACCCCTTTCTTAACTTCGTTGACTTCTTCATGTCAGCCGCCATTGTCACGTAAATCTGCTGACCGTTCTGTCTTCCCTTCCTCCGTCTCCTTTCTCCCTGTACCGCCGGCTGACGGGCTGAGAACTCGCCATTTAGGCTGTTTTTCGCGCCGCTTCCGAAGAGGGGGCCAAACGCACAAGTACCCTCATCACAATCTCCGCGCCCGAGGGATTCGCGCACTCTTTCTTGCCGGAGTGGAGGGATCCGACAGGCAGTGCCTTTCCGCTGCGAGGAGATCGCGATTTTCCTTACGCGTTCTTCTGAAAGAACTCACACACAGCACCAAAACAGCGGCAGTCTCCAAAACCCGTCAGCTTGATACTGTGATCGACGGAAGGTGCTGAGAACGACAAGCAGTCATTCCGGTGCTCGCCTCGATTCGGATAAGCTACGTCCGAGAGAGAAACGGCCTTGTGGGCGTTAATTCGTGCAAGAACTCTGGTGTATCTCCCCTGCATCAAGCGCCTGCGAATCTCCGTTAACACCCCATGCCTGGTCAAGAGGCCCTGACCCGGAGACGCCGAAAACTATATTATTTCGACATCTCAAGAGCCGAGAAGACTCCGGAAGTTCTGACGCGAAACAGCGATTTCGATCAGAGCCCATGTTTCGAGAACGCGTCGGAAACGACAAGAATCGGAGCGAAGTCAAGAAGTGGAAATTTCCTGGAGCGGCCCGTCGGACGGAGTTCCTGTTTCTTCTCTCCTTGACCGAGCTCTCGAGATGCTCGTTCCATTAGAGGAGCGGTAAACTCAGTTCGACGCATCGAAAGCGCCCTGCAGGTCTCTGAAGATTGGGAGGATCACCGGACGTCTACGAGCAGCTCCGAACTTGCCGAACATTCTGCGATTGCTACTTTAGAAGAGAGTTTTGAGTTTCTTACGGTCCCATGGAAGACAGACGATGGCTCTCGCGGCTGTGAGGAATCGCGCGACACACAGTCTCAAAGAGATTCCTGAGTAGAGCGAAACCCCTCCCCCTTTAGAGGATCCATTGATCCATGAGCAGAGGCTCAGCTCAAAGTCAAGACACAATCGAGCGAGATCGGCATCTTCCATCCATTACCGCCTCGTGCGCACCTTATCATGGTTCCGCAAGCTAGATTCGAACTTGTATAAATTCAGTGCCGGAAAAGCTCCGATTCCGGGAGAGGCTTCCGTGTAATTCCAGTCAAGTCGAAACTCAAGCTGGTTAGAAGAGAAAACATGGTTGCCTAGTTTTTCATTAAGGATCCAAGTTTGATCAGGAGTACCACATGAAGTAAACCTTCGTTCTCGAATCGTGGGAGGCTTCGAGAGATTCGGTCCCCCCCCCCTTCTCGCGAGACATCAGGATGGCCCAGGAGCTTTTCGAATCCCTTGATGAGTTTTCGAAACATCTGGGATTAAGTGAAACTGGCATCGTGGAGCGTTCGCCCAACTCAGCGATGCTCCTGATTCTGTCGTCGCTTCCTGGAACATATTATCATCGAGTTTCCTGCCCTCGCTACCACAACCCTACGATGCCTGGCTCCGCTCTTTTTGATTTGTTAGTTCACCCCACTCCATTCGAGCAACTCAAACTCGCTGCCTGGAACACCAGTCGAGGACGGTTCTGAGCTCCGAGTCGACCGCGTTTTCGGTCTGTCTCGCGGAAAGCCTGTCATGTGTCGGAGGGAGCACTGCACAGTGTCACTGCGTTCGAGTAGTAGTAGCGCAATAGATCATTCCTACGCACCCGTCCGTTCGCTCCAACGTGCGCCAAGCTCCCTAGATGATTCACCAGTGGCCTCAATCAAAGAAAACTAGTTTCGACGAGCTTTCCCGTCTGAAAAGAATTCTCGATGCGTGGTCGGAGGGGAGTTCGACTACGTGTACATACTTATTTTCTAGGTCAAAGACGTGGAGTCACGGGAGATATCATGAACCGACAAGAAACTGTCACATAGGGATGAATACTTTGTCACAACAGGGCTCTGGTCTCCGGTTCTCCCTCGGGAGATTCAGGCATGCGGCCGCGCGATTTTGCCGCGTTTCGACGCGGAGTTTGAATCAACATTCCGAAAGATCGCAGAATCTTGGTCAGCGTCGGCCAAGCTGGGGGCTTCGGAACCTCGTCGTGGGTGCCAGGAACATTCCATGGAGCTCCCTAGGGAAATTCTTCCCCAGATCAGGTGAAGCATCTCCCTCGGATGACGATCGCTGCCACGCATAGATCACTGTGATAGGGAGAGGGCGGTTGAACTGAAAAATTGGAAACCATCGTTGACTCTGATGGGTCTCCGATTCCTGAGAGTTCCAAGGGGCAGAAGGAACCATGCGCCTGAATTAGCCAAACACATTTGCTCGGGGCTGTTAAGCAGGAAGTATAAGCGGGTTAGGATACCCTGCATCGAGAAAAACGTCCTGAGATTGCGACGACATTCAACGCAAGCACAATCAGCGACCTCGAATTATGGGAGACGCGTTCAGTTCGAGATCAAAGTTCGAAATGGAGGCTCCCAGACTGCCGAACGATCCTGAGGCGTTCTACCAGAGAAGCTTTTCCCTTCCGTGTTCCCCCATTGGACTTCACCGATGTTCTACCGTGGGAACTCCGTGTCATAAGTAGACATCATATTCCGTAGTACGGAGTACGGCAATTGAATTTCCGTGCCGGCCCAGTACCGTACCGGGGCGGCGAAAATGAATTTCCGTACCAGGAAGTACGGAAATTGAATTGCCTTACTGGGCCGGTACGGAAATTCAATTGCCGTACTCCGTACTACGGAAAATGATGTCTAGTCATAAGTGAAGTGTCATTCGAGGGGGTTTCGACTTCGGGAACTTCGGCAGCTTTCTCCGATGAATCATACTTTGCGTTGTCAATTTCATTCGGGAAATGTGTCTCCAAGAGCTTGATCAACTCAGTATTGTCAGTAACATGAGGACGAAGAAGAAGAATCCAGACTGTCAGCCCCCCGACGTCGCCATGGGCCAACGCTTTTGATTTATCTATCGCTACTCCCGGCTCCTTCGCCGGACAGCCTCATGGGTTCTCGACGGCTGGTCTTCCACTGCAACGAAGTACTCCAGGAAGTTCGGCTCGTTCCAGCGATGTGGATCCGAAGGTTTTCGGGAGCCACAAACGAAACTGATAGACATCTCTCCGCTCCGAGATACAGTCAGGCCATATTCTGTGCGTGGAGCTGGCCGAACAAAGACCTTTAATAGGGCCGCACGGGCCGTGACCGCAAAGCGAGAAAACCTGCGAACAGCCCAACGGTAGACAGTGGCACCTGTGAGCAGCAGCGGCTCGATTAAGCAACACGAGCCTCGGCACAGAAGAGCTCGTTTTCCATCGTCCGTGTCTCAACTCCATCGAAACTCCTCTGGTCCCCCCCCCCCCTCCCACGGGCTCGGCAAACCTCGACAAGGGTAGCGTTTTGGGGAACTCGACAAGATTGTTGGAAAATCGCCATTTCACGTCGCCAATGAGTTGTCACACGCACGGTCAAGCTCGGGAAGCTAAAAGAGCAGTGTTGGTCTGCGGCCGCGTTTTCGGGCTGCCAGGAACCTCGGAATATGTCGCGCGTCAAGTATCTACCCAAAGAGAGACGAACTTTCTCAGGTCGTTGTGGGTCGTATTCCCTCGTAGAACTAAGCTTCTGAATTGGCGGGATGGAACAGGGCTCTTTGTCGTTCTCTGACCGTCAGCTCGCTCAAACAAGAGACAGGCGCATCGTGCCGTTCAACACACGTTCAAGGAAAGGAAGAATGGACCCCGAGAATCTGCTATTTTCGCCTTTCCCCTTCCCCCGAGATTTAATTGTGAAAAGCGAGTCTCACGAGTGACCTTCGAGGAGCGGCGCCAGTCCGCAACGAGGCTTTAAACGCGCATCCCCCATCCTGGACCCACTTTCCACAGCTCGAAAGATCCTGACGACCTTTCATACAGCGAGTTCGGGCTCACTGAGAAACCGTTAAGGTCAATAGGAATCGATAGCGCTGAACGATGTCACGGAGCTACGCTGAATTATTCTCTCTCTGGGTAAAGCCTCATGATCCACGAACGAGGCGCCGTACATCGTTCGCAGACACGATTTCGCGCAAAGCGCTCTGCTCGGAGCTCGAGCGGCGACCGACCGAGAGCCCCTAGACGAATTTTTTGGTGAAAACTCTCGCGCATTATTTCGAAAGAGAAGATTGGGACTCAATTTGCGATAACTTTTAATGCTCTAGGAATATCCGGACCGTATGTCCTCTGATCATGTCGTAGTCGGCGGGATGCGGAATCGAGATCTGGATCCCGGCACTTTCTTCTGATTTCTCGGAAAGCTGTTATCGGGGGATGGAAATACTCGCTACAAATGGGAAATTCGTGCTGACAAAACTAGCTCTCTATCAGCCCCGAAGCACGATGTTGGGCGGGAATCTTTTCCGGCTACGAACCAGCTAAGATGTTATTGACGAGCTCCGATCGTGCTTCTCGTCCTGGAGCAAAACCATGTTATCGATTCGGAACTCTCCAACTTTTTGGTGGTATGGGCTCGGCTTTGACAGAACACGCTTCCTTTCCCCTTTCGTCGTCTCAACCGGATACCGGTTGCTGTTTATCTTCCGAATAAATATGGCCTCGACACTACAACGGCGATCGACTCGCTCATGGCTTCCTGGGCCGAAAGCTCCAAAAGTCATTCCAACTTCCTCAGCGTTTGTCCCAGTACAATATCTTCCATGCCCTCTGTTCTGCTGTAGGATTGGATCCGACCGCAAGCTGTATACGAGTTTTGTGAGAGGCTAAAATGTTTTCATCGTTCGCACATGGAGATCTCAAGCGTGATTCTGAAGTGATGATTGAACATCCTACATTGGACTGGCTAGCTGCGAGCTTCTGGGAAATCGAAAATACGGACGGTTGGGCTCGAATAAACGAGTGGGCCAATACCTCCATCCCAACGGAACCACGGTGGAGGCTGTAGTGAAACCGTTGGGGCTTCCGGAAACCGATCTTTTCCCCCGGAAAACAATCCTTGACCACTGTTCGGTGTAAGAGGAGATTCGTCAACACGCTCGTGGTTCGACTCTACTCTCCAGTTGATAGTTGGTTCGGCGCGGGAGCTTGAAACTGTCTCACACACATGGACAACGCCATGAATGCTTTCTCGGGGAGGAGATTGAGTTCAAAATCACACTCGACCCGTCCTCAGCCAGCTTCGGAGTCAATTGCTAGAGAGGCGGGTACAAGAGAACCGAACGAGCCCCTCGAACAGCATACTAGAGGAGGACGTAACCAGGAAGTAAGAGCAATCATGCCTCATGGAAGACAGCCCTGAAGCGGAACAGGGGAAACAGAAAAGGGAGCTAGCGAAACTAATCGAAGAATGAAGTAGATCAAACGAAGAACCCGACAATCCTGAAGGAGAACAAACTATAGCTGACGGAGAACCAACAAAAAGTGGCCAAACCTGAAAATGTGCTGGCGCATTTAGTTTGCAATGTCTAAACGAGCGATCTTCTCGGGAAATGCGAAAGATGCTGGAGCAACCGGGGCCGGGTCATACCAAAGAACAGGCAGTCTCTTTCCTCCCTTCCTCTACGGTTCCTGACAAAATAGACGGGCGGCCCGTCAGGAGAACATACGACCCACGCTCCAAATGAAATTCATGTATGTTCTTGTGCGGTTGTCCATGAAATTCCTGAAGGAGGAGTGGGGTACCGTTCCCTCGTTGTCGAGCAAAACAATTTCTGTCCTCATGAGAATCCATCTCCCAGGAGAACACACTTGTCATGGGGGAGCGGGCTCGTCCTGTTGAGGCTCTCCGTTGTGCGAGTTCGACCTTGATCATCCGATCAATCAGAATCGAGCCGACAGGTCTTCGAGGGCCTGATGACAGATCACTAGCTTACGAGGGGCATACGCATGTGGCTTAAGCGTAGTCACCTGGGGTGAAGACTTAGTTAGCTCGTAACGTTCGTTCCAGCTCTGCACTCGAGAGTCCAACTCAAACTTCCTCGGGTGATGTGGGATGATAAACACGGAGCTTCTGCTTGGTTTCCGTTTCAAGCCCGGAGATCGTCGTCATCTCGCACAACACCACTCCCATGAGGTTTCGAGCATGGAAAAGACCGAGTGTTATCCAACATGAACGAAAAAGTTTCGAAAAGGCTCTCAGCCGATTGACCATCGGTCTCCTTCCATGCTCCTCCTGGAGCCCTGGAACATTTCGTTCCGGGGTGTCCAGTACGTTGATATCATTCATGAGCAAGAAGGCGGCGGAACCTGAGCCGCCCCGTTCCGCATCCGATCGAAGCGTTGTATGCAAACGTGGTTTGATGTATTGGGCATAAACCAGCCGACGAACACGCCCTTGGTACGGCAACGACCACCTCCGTTCGTTTCCGCACATGACATAGCCCTCGTTGCGTCCTCGCTCGCCGGCACGGATATTCCTGGATTGAACTCCGAACATGAAATCTGTCCGCTCGAGCAATCTGTTGCGTGGAATGATAGGGAGGAACTTCTGCTCCGATCGTATAGGCAAAGAGGGGACGATGTTCTGGATCACCGCTTTTCGATGCTCGATCCTTTCGGAATCTTAGGCATTCCGACTCGGTCGATTCGATTCCTTATTCCCTGTCATGGCTCCTGATCTTGGCAGATAGAGTGGTTGATCTCTCCGGACAGAACCTTTCCAGCTTCGGTCTGGGCAGGGAGTCCAGCGTTCGCGGTTTACGCCAATTAGCTCAACAGGTCGAGATCAGCTGTCATCAGAATCTCTTTCAAGCGGATCTCAGCATCATTCATCTGAGGTGCATCTGCGGGCTGTTTTGAGATTCCGAAATCCCTTCCAACTGAGGCTCTTCTGAACATCTGCCCCTTCCAACTGCTGCGGCTCCATCGACATAATCGAGGTTGGAGTCTCGAATTTTTTTCTTCACGAATACGCACGTCGAAAGGCCGAGGAGCTGATCTTTAGATACGTTCGAGACTCATGAGATTCTGGACATTCTGCGCTCTGAAATCTCGCGAAGTACTTCAGAAGCGCGAAGCAGTGTCTACAGGCCTTGCTTGACTCAATATGCGATAAACAATTCTGGCTCGAAAGAAGTGGTTCGCCCATCTCCATTCTCGACCACTGAAGACTGCGCAATGATAGTAAAGACACACTCACCACCCACTAATTGCTCCCGAAAGGGAGCCTCACAACTCCTCCTATTCAACTACTTCGGATGCTGTGATGTATTCGGGAGGGGACTCTCAGTATTACTCACGGTATAAGAGATTCGCGAGCAAGTTCGAAGGAACGCAAACGAGTAGCACGATTATGTCGACACAGGCAAGATTCACTATCAGATGATTAGTGACATTCCTCATTTTCGGGGTCTGCAGAACCACTATCACAACACAAAGGTTCCCCACAAGTCCTATGATGAACACCGACAGGTATCCGAAAATAAGAAGAAGGCTCAGATCGAGAGAATAGCGGTAAATGGGTTCAGCCACCGCTGTCTCCATGAATTTCCCGGAATCTGACCCGACTGCAGTTTATTTGTACCCGTTCCAGAGTACGAATTCATTAATCGGTCGGTCCCCACCCGACATGCTCAGGGTTCCACTCACTGCAGGCGCTCGTTCGATCCTATCGATCGTTGACTCACTCGATCAATGGCTATGGAGCATTCCGGTTCCGAACGAACGCTCTGAACTCCGCGAGGCGACTCGGCAAGGACGCGGTCGTTGATGCTTCTCCAAACGTGGCCACGTTTTTCAGAGGATGCGATGCCAACGGAAAGGGACCGGCCCTCTCCAAAATGGCAGAGAGTGTACTTCGCTAAGCAGCCACTTTACTAAGGCAGTGTGGTTCACCAAGCTGTACGGGACTTGAAAACCCCATGTTCGGACACTGCATTCGTCCCCGCAGCTTCTTATTTCGCAGAGATTTCATTAAATCCATAGAGAGGCCTCATGAATCGGTTCCCCAATGTTCGTACGTCCCTCGACGTCAGCGACTATCGAAGCCCATCTGGGAGAACTCTAGAAAGCCGCGAACAAGCTTCGAGTGCGCCGGTGAGGGTGGGAAAAAGTTGCAGGGACGAGGAGAAGAACATGCTCGCTTCCATCGAGTTGACGAAGTTTATGAGTCATGTGTTGAAAACGATGGCGTAGGCGCGGGTCGAGAATCCTGAATATATATTATTCATGGATGAAATGAAAATGAAGCGGATGAACACGCTGCCTCGTTCAGGTTCCCTCAGGGTATGACTTGCGTGACTCAACGACTGGAAGTTTTCCGCAACAGAGGCGGATCGAGGAATGACCCAACGGCGGTCATCGATTTGTAGCACAGGAGAGCAGGAGCAAAACCGCTGGCTGACTCCGTTCGTATGTAGGGTGCCGCTTTCAGCTTGAGACTTATTGTCCTACTCTCCCCCTAAATAGGCCGGCTCGGATCCGATCTCAGAAAACGAGGGAGCGTTAGGAGGAAAAGCTACGTTTCCCCATCCCAGCTTCACTATCGGCTCATCATTGACAGAGTTATTTCGAGCTGAAGTGTGAACGCTCCACTGTTTTCACTGTCATCGAACTTTGAGAGGCTCCCAAACCGTTACAGAATGGAATTGCAGAGTTCTGTTCCCACCATAAATCCGACCCTAACGAGGAGATCGTTCGCCCGGTGTTTCAAACCAATACCTCCCGTTCTGACCATCGGTACCATACTGACCACAGAGGACTATAGGGTTGATTCCTGAATCTGCTTTCGGTGTCAAGTTCTCGATTAGGCCGCATCACATCGATTGTCCGATCCTTTGCGTTCAGTATGGGACCGAAGTATAATACCGCAAGTGTCACCTCGAAACTCCTTGAGTAACGAACCTATTAGATCCCGAGCTCATCAGGTGGGGAAACACAGGGATTTCGCGTCCAAACGGTAACGAACTTGGCACATAACGAGCTTGGGAGATAACGAACTCGCTAAATAACGAACTTATCAGATTACGAGGCTATTGGATCAGGAACTTATCAGGAAACGGACCATAGGGATTTGGCGAGCGGAGATTGTTTTGAAGTCACTCCGAGATGAACTTCGGAGCACTGAGATGAATCCTCGACCATTCAGGCGCGATTGAGGGCCGGTCCTGGATGACTTCGAGACGAATGAGGAACTTCTCCACGGATGATTTTGCGTTTGTGTGACTTTGAGCTCTCGTTCATCTGCGGGATTTTTGAATTGAATCTGCGTCCGACAGTCTCCCGCTTTTCCAGCGGAAACACCGTTCCCGCATCGTTGCTCCCTCGACGACCTTTGACGCCGTTACGAGGGTACTTCACGTTGCCGACTGATGCTGTTCACGCGCAAGTGAGCATTCGATCTTCGTGGAAACGAACCTTGAATGGCGGAAAGAGCCGTTCATCATCATCTGAACGCGTGGTCGTGGCTCTGCGCGTTTATGCGTAGGGAATCTACTCCGGCGGATATCGTCAAAGAAGGTCGCCGAGACGACCGATGGATGGCCGCAGACTGCTGAAGAGGGATAACGACGCCCATTAACCGAAGGCAGAACAAGACCTGACCAGGGTAACCGGGCATCCAACTAGCGTGAATATGCCTGGTAGTTCTGGAATCACTTCGAAGGCTGACGGCCGGGCTTTTGGAGAAACCAGACAAGAGAGGGGAAGGGGAAGTCGTTCGCGGAGAACGAGCGCGCTCCGAGTACGCTCTAATAGGAAACCGGAGAGGAGTAGAGAGGGCGGCAGAGTAGATTGTCCTCACCCATGGACGATGTTCAGGCTGCATATCGGTTGGAAATAATTTGAAGGAAAATTAAGAGAGATCATGTGCGAATGAATAGAATGTTCTTCTCTTCAGACTCGGTTCTTTGATATGGCGGGAAAGGCCTGACGAGAGCGGATGGTACGACTTTCTCAAAGAAATGAGAGATGTATAATTGAGCTCAGGTAAGCATGATTTATGAAACGCCACCGGGACATGAGGTGGACAGAGTGAAGAGAATCAGGTTCTTCCGAGACAGCAGCTTCCTTCAAACCGTACGGAGCTCTCCGAGGAATGTCGTAAACAGGAACACTCCCGATCAGTGGTCGAAAAGGAGTGTTACGGATTCACCAATCCTCGGACCACGAGGATATCATGCGTCGTGAAGAAAAAGGAAGCCCCAAGAGAGCTCTGACTACGCAACCAACAGTCGTGGACGCCGCGTTGACCGAGCGAGAGGACATCTGGAAAGAAAGAGAATGGAGGCAGCCGACTGCGCGCAAAGGCATCCGAGGACGACAGCGAACACGATCCGTGGCAAGCGGAAAGTGGTACGGAACGGAAATATCTCCTGAGTCGCCAGTTGCAGTCGGGTATCCTGGATATCCACGAGAGTTATTGGAGGGAACGACAATTTCCCTCGGAGTCGGCGGAAACAATGCTCCACGGTCCCGCCGTTGAGCAGAGCCCGAATAGAAGTGTCGATACGGACTTGAAACCCGCTGACTGACGCGGACTCGGAAAATTCGGCGCGAACAGGAAGGCCACTGGCCAACGCTGATTCAGCATATCGCAGCGTCGACTTCCGTACTCTTTGCTCCCTTTGGCCAGCCGTACGGAATCGGCAACGAGGACCTCGCCTGTAAGTTCAACACGAGCGAGATTTCTCCAATTTCCGCAGAAATCAGCAGTTACTCCGAACAGCTCTCATTCGCTGTTTGAAATGTAGGCCCTCGAACGCCAACGCTCATTTCCGTACGGGTCCACGTTCGGGTCCTCGACCGCAGCAGAAATTCGTGCCCAGCTCATGGAAAACATGGATACCAATATTTCACTGAGCGTCTCAGGGAAAATGGATTGCTCGACGAAGTCCACACTATTGGGGAAGGAACCTTTCATCGCCGAGTCGTGGTGTACGGTGTATTTGCCCTAATCTTCAGCCTGAGATGTGACGTGCGGAGTTCAAATACGGCTTCATCACGGAATCATGGAAACCCACGAGCAAAAACTCGGGGGGATCTACTGAGTCCTCCGGTATGTGGCCGGATCTAACAAAAAGCGCGCCCAGCATAGCAGGCGATGGCACGGTTGACGATTCTTACCCATTGGATTAACGAAAGAGTATCAAGATAAGGATATTGAAAACTATACCTCACTGTGGAGGACGACTTTCGGAGTCCCAGTAGCAATATTGAAAACTTCAAGCGAGATAGGAGACTGGAACTATTGGGTAACGGCATCCTCGAGGGAAAGGTAGTATTGGTGTAGTTGAACTTCCGAAGTTCTATCGGCGCGCGAACCGCCATGCACAACGAGCTTCAACGCATCAGGATTCAGCGGTGAGGGAGGGTGATTGGAATTCGGGTATCCGGTAACCGACCCTCACAAGAAGTGAAGCATGAAGGCGACTGAATCATGGGACGGGGTTGTTTCTGAGGAGGAAGCGTCTGCGATCTAGTTGCAAGTCATGGCCGCATGAGCTAGCGAGAGATTCTTGTAGAACACGCTATACCTTCCGGAGTGCGTCTTATGGGCCGTGGCTCCATCGGCGTGCGAGGTAAGCCCAAATTTCTCGCGAGGGTTTGGGACATGGAAAACGACTTGCGTCGCTCAGGGACTTGACGATGCAAAACAATGGCTAGTTTTCAGAAATTGTTATCTCGACAAAACGTCACAACAAAGCCCCAATCGCAACCCCATCGAGCTTCTCTGTGACAATGAGCACGGAGCCATACGGAGCTGCGGATAGATGTCGATTTCATTGAAGATTTCGATCGGATCATGTTCGACCGTACTCTCTCCCGGTTGTGAACTTCTCCAGATTGAGTTCTGTATCGATACGCAGAGTCACGGTGCAAAACCATGCATTTGCCGACCTGTTAGACATCGAGTCGTTATGAAGAAACTGCGCTCATATAGACTCCTTCAAACAGCCTGTTCAGCGTGGAAGTTGACACTGGCAGGAAGATACCCGCAGTATCTCTCGTTATCATTGCTCGACTCAGCCGTCAGAAAACAGCTTTCGGCAAGCTTCTGCGTATGCATCATCGGAGCTTTGCCTCCGGTGGAACCAATGTGTGATCGGTGATGTCCTGTTTCGAACTCCTTCAGTGCTGCAGCGGAAAGATGCGTTCGAAACGCTCCCGTGAATTACAGTTTGATGTTTCTGAGGAGCCTGACAAATAACCCAAGGAGAGTTGGGCTCCAATCCAGTATCTGATCGCAATCGGTTTCCCTAAAAACTGAGAATAATCATCGGATCGCTCCCCTGAGAGATTGAAGGGTTGGGCTCTGGAGCGGCGCAGGTGCAAGCTAGGTGTTCCTTGCAGTGTAATTACTCCAGGCTGAGGCAGAGGAGCGCACAAAGTTCGATCCTCGGAATCGTGACTGATCTTCAAGAGCTCGCTGCGGAAACTCGTATTATCCCAGAGTTCGTCCCAGGTTCCGTAACGAGAACGGTTCCCGAAACGGAAACCCGACGACTGATCCTGTTGTGGCGCTCTCCGTGTGCTATCAAACGCCGTTTTCAGCAGACGCACTATTTGGAGTTTCCAGTAGCGGCTTTGTTGAGCTTCGATGGTTGGCTGCTCTGGTGAAATGCTTCAACGCTGAGGATGTCAACCGGAGCTGGCGGCGAAAGAGTCGTTAAGCCGAACACGAAATCCTGACGACGTTTCTCGTTAGCTTGAGCCCTGGTACGATGTGCGAAAACCTTTCCTGTTTGAACCTGACTGGCTAGCTGAACGATTCCGTCCTTGACAGAGTGACACCTCCGACGAGGCCGGGTCAACCGTATTTCTCATGAATCTTTTTTGGTATCCCTGCATTCAGAGACGATATCGATCGAGACTTACTATATATTCTTTCAACAAATTCAAGAACAGGGTTTTCACTCGCATTGAAACGATGAAATACGATTTCCCAACAAGGGGCTCTCTTCCGAGTCATGGTAGAACACCACATCCTTGTGTGATTCGAATGACGAACTCTTGATTCCATGCCACAACAATGTCATCCTCAAAATATTCTGAAAGTTCTCATAAGAGAATCTTCAACCTTGATAGATCTCATTTCCTCCGTCTTTCAGTTGGTTAGTTCATCATTCTATCTGTCCGACTGTCTGAGAAGTTGGCGTGAGAGATAGTCAGCATGATTTGAACGAGCTGCCTCTCATGTCAACTATGAGAAGTTGACATAAGAGGTTTTGATTGTTAGCGTTAGAGGTCTATTCACGAGAAATAGATAATATCAAAGATGGACGGCATAAGATATGAATATTTCGCATCGGAGGTTAGAATAGTTGACATAAGCGATGTGAATAATGAGCTCGAGTTGTGATCAGCACGAGGAATGAATTGCGTGAGGAAGACGAAATACGAATGCTAAGCTATCACGAGAGTTGCGAATAGTTGGCATTAGAGATGGATAGCATCGGAGAAGCCATCCTTTGCCATGTATTCTTCTATTCGGAGCTGTGTTTCATTCCTACCAGCGCAGAGTTGTCTTGAATGCCCAATTGACGCGTTCTGGTTACACCTCACGGCCATTGAGAGGAGGGAGGAGCTCAAACTGCGGATTCTCGATCGAGTGCGGCCTCAACAATCATCCCTGACGGGTTGGTGAATTGGTTCCAGCTCATGAGGGGATACCGTCTCCAAAGATGCAGGCGACATCCAGTCCATGCGGTCGACGTTTCTCTTGGCAGAACATGAGAACAGTCTGCGTCAAGAGTTCCCTTTCTGAGAAGGTTCTGTCTATGAAGGTGAATCCGGATAGATCTGACCACACTTTTCTGGGTCTGCTGGTTGAGTCCTGGTTCGATCTGAATATACATCTCTGGGTCTAAGGAGGTTGTTTCGGTATCGATCTGACCATAATTTGCTAGGTCGAAGGGGGTGGTTCCGAAATCGATCTGACCATACTTGCCTGAGTCTGTTGAGGTCATTCCAGGGTCGACCTGACCATAACAATACGTTCCAATCAACCGAATGAGAGGATAGTTCTAGTAATGATGCTGACCCAATGGAGAACGAGGAAAGTCGACTCGAGTTGGCCGATCGCCGCCTGCTGCATGTATGTAACGACGGGACCAAAGGCAAGCTGAAAAAACTGACTGGTAGCGTTATTGCTCCTGACTCCTGAGCCGATCGTATCCACGACAAGATCCTAATTGGGACGACGGTCGCTGCCTTTCCGGGGCCAACGTTCATTCGCTGAGCCTTTTGGTACTCCTGGAAAAATCACCGAGCGCGAACGTAAACACTTGTCGTACTGTTGGAGCGTAGCAATCAGTATGACACCTGCCACGAAGCACGAAAACCATTAGCACTTCGGAAGATTCCGCTCCACTGGCGATAATGTCGAACGAAACAAAAACACTTCGAGAGGGCTTTCACAAATTTTCCTGGGATCAACAAGGACACAAGGGTGTCGTCATGCAGACTTTGCGGGGCCAGTAGAAGGTTGTATGTATCTTATTCTGGTCGACTCGTTCTCCAGATGGCCAGAAGTAATTGAGTGGAGGCATGCGACAGGAGCAGCAACTAAGAGAGCCTGCGAATCAATCTTTGCGAGATTCGGGTTTCAGGGAGGCTGGTCACCCACAACGGATCGCATCTCAAGTTGGCGCCGTTCATGACATTCTGTGGGAATGCGGAAGTCAGACCCGTAAACTGGCCTCCTTTCCGCCCACACTCGAATGGCGAAGCCTTCAATGAAGGGAGCTCAGTTTTCGACGAGGACTTTCGCAAAGCCGGGCGATCGAAGTGAACGGCCTCTGTCATCCTGTACCGCATCGGCAGGGTGATGTATCGAGTCGGAGTGGAAGGCGCGGAATGGATTCGTCGTGCGAACCAACTCAAGTCGCGAAGAAGCGTTGCTCCTGAGACACCGAATATTGGGAACGGAAAGTCATCGGTGGATGAGGATTGCGATCCACTCCTTTTCACGTTCTAGTCGAGCGAACCGCCGGACCGCAGCAGCGATGTGGTGAGTTTGACAGCGGATGCGTGCAGGCAAATCGCCCCTCCTCCGTTGTGCTTGAACAGGCCGATATCTTGGGTACGACGATCCTACATGGTGAATAAGGGCTTGCAACCCGTCGACTCGGTTTCGACGACGACTGATTGCAAGCTAATATGGAGGAATCTCAGCTTGGGGGAGTTGTCGGGGCCGGATAGTATATGGATAAACATTCTCGGCATCAAGAAAGTTATGACTAAAGACGACGACGTGTACTCACTGAAGTCGAGCAACTTCGAAGGTAAGGAAAAAACGTGAATGGATCACGAAGCTTCCGCTTGAATTCTCAGTAGGCGTCTCAACAAAATGACGATTATGCCAAAATTCGGAAAGAACGACACAGAGCTTTCCAAGGACGTCTGCACCGAGCATAGTCACTGCCGCTGCACAGACGCTCCGAAGGTGCTCAGTTGGCTCATCGAGGTCTTCCGGGTAGTGCGCGATGCGATTAGGCCGGATGACTCATAGCTTTGGTGGTTTCTTTCTAGCTCGCAGTGGACGGTGAATCCCAGCCGGGAACAGTCGACCCAGATCGAAGAGCAGGCTGTTGTGATTTCCATGATGTTTGCAAGGCGCGGAGATATTCCTTCTCTACCGCTCGGACCCTGACCCGACATTGACACAGAACTCCCTCGAGGTCATGGGAATGTACGCGCAGGAAGGAGCGACACCTGCGGTGTGTTACAGTCCGATGGGCAGTCATGTGTGACATGGAATTCTAGAACGTTGATTGATCTGAATGGAACACAGGAGTCGCATACTGCTCTGATCTTGCTCCACTCATGATACCGGGTTGAAAGTGAATCGATCTTGAGGAGACCGACTTCTGGTCTTCTCGAGACTCAGGAGAGCTGTGTGACTACCCGCTCGGAGCGGAACTGTCCCTGCCTCCCACAGAGACGCTGTCCAGGACACTGAGCCCTCATATTGGAATGAATACGGCAGCAGAGATACATCGATGCAGGGATCCGAGCCGCGCAGCGGTGCTACCAGTGTAACGACCCCCTCTGGCGACGAAAGAGCGTTCATTTTCAAGTTGGGGACCAACGGAGTCTCACTATCCCAGAAGATGGAGCGCTCTCCCGTCACCAGGTTGGAAGAAATCATCAGCGGAGGTCTGTCCAGCCCGACGGCTCTGAACTCCACATGGCTGCTCCCCAGAAGCGTAGAGTTCCCCAGAATAGTCGTAACGACCAGTCCCCATACCAGCTAGACTCATTCGGTTTCTTAGATACTCCACGTCCATCGTTCGGGGCTCACCTCTACTGAGTCAAATTCTTACTATCGATCGATGTGTTTCATTTGACACGATATTCCACGAAGGCTTATCATATTCCCATTCCAAGTGCCATGTTTATCCCCAGAGAAGATTTCGAAGTTGAACGAGACCTCTGAACATGGGAATCTCGAGGATCGTACCTCCGCACAGCTTGCAGCTCGCTCCGAGCACTTCGATAAATCCCTGTGTAGCATACATCAGAAGAGGGTGGTCGTGCCTCGTGATATCGCTTCGTTCAGATTAGCAAGTCTGAATTCGGGTCTCAGAATATCCGCCAATGAGTTGGACGAGTTGCTGTTAGGGTTGAAACTCCCCATGGGCACGCTCTTGAAGGAGTCAATACATTTATTTCCGAGTCGTGTGGCCCCATACAAGCCAAGAGACTTGTGGGCGGAGGAAAGTGTCCCAGAAAAGTTCTGATGCAGAGATCAGAACCGCGCTCAGAAACCGGCAACTGCCGCAATCACTGCGATGAGGGATTTCCGGACTGAATGAGGAGCTTTTCGACGGAAGCAAGTGTCATCTCTCAGCTACGTTGTAGATACATTCGAATATTTCATTCGCAATTTCTTCCTTTCTTCGACGCTGATGCACATGGATGGATTTCCCTGACGATGGAATGTTATTGAGCGTTTGAGGCTTGAGTCAGGCACGACGGTTTCGGTCGAGAAACGTCTTCGAGATCAGGTTCAATAATACTTCAATAATATTGAACACGATTCTCAAGGAGTCCGCGAAGGATCTCGAGGATCTCCGATCGACAAGGTTCAGGCAAACGTTAAACTGGAATGGAGTTTTACTCCTCTTTAGTTTTGCGAATACAGTTGTCTCCGAGACCGCTGGGAATCGCGGCATTGGGTTTGAATGGGAGGCCACATGACAGCTGCGAAGCTGCGTTTTTCTCTCCAACGCGGTTTTTGCATCGGGATCAATGCACCGAAGAGCTCCGCTGTAACGGCGGCTGAAAACCGGTGTGAGGCCTCATCGGCACTCCACAATAATGAGTGACCCCTCGATGTCCTTCCGCGTAAATATCGCCTTTCGTGAATTTCTCTCTCAGGCTCGCATAATCTGACTCGAGTACTGCACAGGGTAACGGCAGTATCAGCGCGGTCCTGACAGGTTTGTCAAGAGACCCAATCACGGCTTTGTCGTGAGTAAGGCGCTTGGTGATTCGAGAAGTTAGAAATCCGGCAGTCAACAATCATTCATTACGTAGCAGGTTTGCAGCTGTCGTAGAAGCCGTTCGAAGTTTGCGTTTCCGTCGAGGATTCGCCTGCGGCTCCCTCCAATATGCCGAATGGAAATCTGCTCTCCTTCACCGAAACTTTGCAGTTTCCGTCGGAAAATGAGGATCATAGAGCTCAGGGATCGGCAGCGCGAGCGCAGCGATCTTCAAGAGCCCTGAGCGCCTACGAAGCCGTCGGAGATTCGCAAGCTTCCGCGGGGATCTGTTGTCTAGACGCGGATCCCGATTCTAGTTCTATTGGTGATCCATAATATCATAACAATGGAAATCGTCCCGCTATTGCGATCTCGTCTTTGTGAACCGCATCCATGCATTGCCCTCGCCCTCTGGTATCCATTTCTGTCTCCGAGAAACCGAATTCTCCTCAAATGCTTCAATGTCCAGGACCTTGGCATCGTACTGGAATGTGGTCCTTTGTCATGTCGTTGTGCATTTTGGAGGCTTCTAGCTCCTTCTGATATGATTTGGCCCCATCTCGTTACGATTTCTCTCAGGATCGTTCAGGCTTAGGCATCTTCTCTCGTTTCACTCATTCCTTAGCACCCGAATCTGAGTCGACTGACTTCTGCCAGATCAGGGTTCCCGAAAAGGATGCTTGCGAAGATTCTCAATCAAGCAATAGCCCGAACTGGTTCCGGAAGTGCAACCGTTCGCCGATCACGCAGCCTGCTGACCTCTTCCCTCTTAGGACCAGAGGAAAGTTCCCCGAAGCCAGATCACGAGATAAACCTGAGGGTTCGTCCTCACAGTGTGGCCGCCGTAAACATGCGATGCATATTGAATATCGCTCTCCTCACGAGAGACCAAGTGAGACGGAGTATGAACCTGATGATTGTTCCCGCGAAGGAATGCTCCAAGTCTAGAGCCCGGGGGTCGGCAGTCCCCAATCCTCCACAAGAGATACCCACTACGAGGTCGTATTCTCACGCAAAATCAACCGAGGTCGTTACGCTGGAAAACGAGCCGGGGGCGTCATGAGAATCGGTTCGAGGCTGGAATCATAGTCTGGGCCCAATGGGATTCGTCACATCTACCCGAAATTCGACTGAACTCATTTCGAGCTCGTTCCTCAATATAGGCGCGGTTGTGCATTCTGATGAAGCACGGCAATGATGATGCTCCGTTCACTCGCAGAGACGTTTCCTCGAGGCATGGGAGCAACAAAGTTCGAGCCTGAATCAATGAGGAACGATTCAGATGAACGAGAACGACGACGAATCGTTCGTGATCGCAGCATGCTCCGATGTCCTCCAGCTTCGATCAAGTCCTCGGCAGGAGCTTTGTTTTACCTCTTGAGGATCTGCACTTTCCGCTCGCCAGATCCCAGCTCCGGAAGTCTGGAAGGTTCGGAGATAAATCTCATTCAATGTCCACGCAGGGAGCTGTCTCTCGGTCGGTCGCGGTTTCGAGTGCAAGGATGCCACGCCATTAACAGCTGATTACGAACGCGAACAACAACTGGATCCCTTGTGTCACTCTCCCACGGACACGACATTCTGTGCCATAGCTCTCGCTGCGAAATTTAGAAGGGACAATGCAGTGAACTGACGGCAGAGACGATGATCGCACCAGTTACCGTCCTGCTGTGCGCTGCCCTCGCCTCGGGTGAGCCTTTTGTGGTTGGACCACTGGGCAAGATCAGGGGACGGATACAAACAGTGCTCAATGTTGACATCGAATCGTTTTTGGGGATTCCCTTTGCGAAGCCTCCGACCGGGCATCTCCGCTTCGCGCGGCCCCACGCTTTCGGTCCGGTCGGAGATCTGGATGCCGTCGACTACGGATTCTCCTGTCCGCAGCCGATCGTATTCGCGCTGCAGCAGTTTTCCAACACGACGGACTCGGAAAATTGTCTCTTCCTGAATGTGTTCCGCAAAGCCGGAACGGAGAGCTCCGATAAGAAAGCGGTACGTAGCCGTCCGTCGCGACGGGGATCTGTTGATTCGTCGTGTTGTGCCTGGCCAGGCTGGTGAGGCTCATTCTAATCTTGCGCGACCCCATTACAGGTCATCGTCGTCATACATGGTGGTGGATTTCTCTGGGGGTCGGGTGGACACGTGGAGTACAATATGGCGCCTCTAGCTGGAATCGAAGACCTGATAACGGTTAGCTTCAACTACCGACTGGGCGTCCTCGGATTCGGATACGTGAGGGATTCTGATTTCAAGAACCTCGGTCTGTTCGATCAACGCTTGGCCCTTGAATGGGTCCGGGATAACATCCGAGCTTTCGGTGGGGATCCAGAGAGGGTGACTCTCATCGGGGTCAGCGCAGGATCGATGTCGGTGAGCGCGCACATCGTAACGCCACTCAACAACAACAACAGCGAGAAACTTTTTCACGCAGCCCTAATGGACGCTGGCGTGATCAAGAATGTCATCAGTGATCCGGATATTGTCGAGGCGAAAACCAAATGTGTTGCGAGAGCAGTGGGATGCACTGAAGAGGGGATGCTCATAGAGTGCCTCCGGCGAGTACCAGCGGACGCCATCCTCAAGAAAACTGCGAGCGCTCCGTGTGAGCATCTGCCCATGCTGTTCTACCCCACGGCTGATGGAGTTTTCATCCCTGAAAACGCTGACGATTATCTCAAAAACCACGCGGAGAACTTTCTCAAAGTCAAAACCATGATGGGGTTCGGGCGGGACGAGGGGTCAATGTTCGCCCTCATAACTGGCGCGAGCTATCCGGAAACCATGACCGACGAGGAATTCTTGGATGCCTGCTCGGAGGTTGCAATGGCCCTCGGAGCCCAGATGGACCCGAAGCATGACAAAGAACTCCGACGGAATCTCATTGAAAATTACCTGAGGAAATACGTTGATCCGTTAACAGCAGCTGGGAACTTCATCGGAGATGGCTTTTTCGTTTGTCCATCAAACTCATTCATCAAGCGCTATTCACGTGTAAACGAGCAAGTGTACGTCTATCGATTCGAGAGACTCTTGGAGAAGAACTATTATACGTTTGACCCAGAGATCTTGGGCGCTTATCACATTTCACCGTTCGTCCACTTCACTGGCGCTTATCTCGGAGCCTCCGACGACGCTCACAAAGTCGTTGACGCGGACAGACAGTACATGCTCGAGACCATGAGAGTACTTTCTGGCTTTGCTCGGAGCGACCAGCCCCTGCTATTGCGAAAAATGGAATGGCCCGGCTTCTCTCAGAGCGATAACATCCTCGTGATCGACAACAAACCATCCATCAGATCTGGCCTCCCTCATAACCGTTTATGCCAATCGGTTTTCCCGCATTTTGAGAGCAGCGAATTGAGAGAGAGGAGTGAACTATGAAAAGAGTATAGCCATGTACCATCCCGAAGCCGTCCTGTATTCGTCGAAATCATGAGCCCCGAGCAATGGCTCAGCTTGATTCTATGGTATTTCTCAGCGCCTGCACCAAGTGTTTGGAATTCTCGAGACCGGCTCAGAAGCATCCGTGTTCGAAAGAGGAGTCAACATGTTGTGCAAGTTCTCAGATTTCGAGACCCACCCAGTCAGGAGAATGTCGAAGAAAATCTTGATTTTGCCTCTATTCATACAATCATACTTTTTCTACACCATGCTCTTAAGATGAAAGCTGTGTAGTATGATAGCAAGTCTGCGCGAGCACTTGGAAAACCTCGCTAGAGTTAAACTTGCTGGAATGGTAGACTTCAACGAGAACGAACGGCTGGCCGAAGGCACCAAAGAGCCCGGAGGTCAGCCCCAGATAATGCGTCATTCCTATTAGATCCAGTGACCCCATGACAATGATAAATTGTCTGCTGGCTGCAACAAGTCTGTCGCGGACGTCTTGGAAATGATATGAGAGCTAAAGGGACAGCTGTTCAAGAGCGGCGATCACCTTCCGTATCGCGAATATTCATCGGAAGGCCAGACCACACCCTATGCAGACGATTTCGAAAAGTACCAGTCTGCTGAAAAACGGAGCCCCACCATTGGAGGCGACTCAAGACCGTGGAGCTCATTAGGACATCAAGCCCGGCCGGGCACCGAACTTGAAACTTCGTGGAATGCTCGGCCGGCATCTTGAAGCTTGATTGTTTAGTTCGAATAGTAGAGCCAGTGATCGGCAGAATGTGGACGGTGCATCCCAAACATGCAGAGAGGTGCGCGATGCGGATGTTATCTCTGAATTCGCGAGGAGCTCTGTTGCTCGATATTTCGAAATCCATGGAAGGATGTTTCGAAATCCATGGAAGGACAACCACGTCAGACGTTTCAGGCGTATTCCTGGACAGTCGAGATTTTTGGGAATCCCCTCGTGAGCTCCATAGGAGGCAGCCACATTCCAAATGCGTATTTTCATTATTCCAAGCATAGGAAGTGCCATTCCAAAGTTCTTCCTTCCTGCCTTCCTGTCATGGCTCGCTTTGGTCGCTGATACGGTCGAATCATGGCACGTGAAACTCATTTCTACAACAACGTTGTATAACACATTAGTTGGCAAGCGCCAAAAGGTGCTTCATGTTGCCATATAAAGTGGAGCAGCCGAGTTCCACATGCTGCTCCGACGTGTAGGCAGGTACCTCAATCACAGAGGGCGAAGAGTTTCAAGCCACAAAGTTAGACTCGTGATTACACATCGCGAAGAACTTCCTTCTCCTATGCTTTCTCCGTTGAGGTCCTGCGAAGTCTCCGCACAGATCAGACTTTCCAATCTATTTCGTGCTTAACTTGGGGGGACGAGCTAGAAGTCTCAGGCCTCGGATATCGATCGGCGACTGCAAAAAAAGTCGTGTTCCCCCGTGGAACATTCATGACTCTGAGATTTTCGGGTGCTCCACGCTCAATCATGGTTTAAGTGGGGGGAAAAAGCTGCCGTAGTCGGCAGCATCCGGTGCGATCTCGCTCGGTGAAGCGCCGACGTCCACAGGCTTCCCGGGAACCCATTTGGGATTGGTTACACGTCATAGCGGACGACAGTTTCTGTTACTAAGCACCCCGTTACTTGCTCCCTTCGGCCAGCACCGCAGCTGCACGGGTTGCTCTATTGTATGGGCGTTATTTTTGCTCTTCACGACATCCGGACAGAGGGCCGTGTTTCGAGACGGTCCCTTCGGATCCAGCTCGTTGGCCTCTAAATAGATAGTGTATTCAAATATTGGTATGTGTCGCCTCGGCATTTACTCAGACGATGTGGCTCGAAAGGGGGTACCCGCCAACCGGGCCACGGGGACCCTACCCTAATCTCGTCGAATCCCCCCTTAGATTTCGAATGCACTGGCTGTCGGTGTGCTCGACCTAACCTCATCCAAGTTCGCTGGCTGCTGGTCCGCTTGGCAGGTCTGGTTGACGTCCGGCTGACGCGCTCACAGCTCGGAGCTCTGGGACCATACCACAATCCACAGCCGTTGTTTCTGGTTCCGGCTGGAGCTTTCTTCCAACACTCAGCAGCCCTGCTCGGCTCAACACCAGTGAGGTTGATCGTCAACTTCTCTCGTGAGGGTTCCGCCTCACTCCTCTCTGTCAAATGTGTTGGGGTCCTCGTGAAATCAGGATCACATGTTGCCAAGAGAGTGTAAGAATCGACACCCTCCTCGATTCAGCTCTTCGAATCAACAGATGTTTGCAACAATGTTACATATTGCCATGTTTCATGGATGTTCATCCCGAGTGGCAGCTCTCTGAAACTTTGCAGCCGCGACTGAATCAGATCTCGGTGAATAGGCAACGACAAGTGTCGCATCGATAGAATGGGTCGGAAGTGTAAACTGACGTTCATCTATAAGTCGTCCTTCGTCATGTAGATAGTATCGCCTTTGGGTAAGCCGGGATGATTTCTCTCAGATCATCTCCGTCCACGAAATTGTGTTTTCTCTACGTGGTGAGAACGTCAATGCGCGATTCCAAAAGCTTGTCAGGGATATCTCGGGGGGAAGATGGACGACCTTTGGATGGGATCGTGGCTCCATAAATGATCAGATTCTTTCCGGTTCCGAACGCCTCGCTAACCAAGTCTTGCACCAGAGGTCAGAAATATTCTAGATCTTTCGCCACCGACCGCCCCTCTGTTGTCAGACAAAACACGAAACGAAGCAGAAGCTGGAATTTGTCCCTGAACCCGATGCTCGAACGCCATTTCCACGACACTCATGTAAACATGACGCTTCTGAGGAATTTTCCCAACTCCTCTGCCTCTTCATGTCTCAAGGACTGCTAGACTTCGTTGAGTGACCGTTGCGGCTCGGAAGCATTCTCTGACCAATAGGTTCGATTATTATCGATACACTCGAAGGCTTCTTGGCCGAGATATCTACCACATACTCGCTCAGGTCACAGATGGTCGAGATCATGAGGATACGATTCGGTATATCGCTGTGTCTCTCGGGTCGAGGAGCGTCCGTCTTGAAGAAAATCTTCGATTGCATCATGCCAAATGCGAACTAGGTTCTCGCATTGGCGTATAATTGTCTCGGCATTCAATCGACCCGTTGGAGTCGGACTCTCCCTATCCTGGGAGGTTTATGGGTCGTATTCGGAGCAAGTATCGGCTTCCTCCTCGGGAGACGATCCGAATTAGTCGCAGATATCGCCGGCTCCACTCGTCGGTCTTGCGCAGCTCCGAAGATCCCAGAACTCAATCAGGGCCATTGCGAGAGATGGCTCTCTCCATAATACGCGAGGAAAAACTCACAAGGGACCGATCAGAACTGTTCGTCGAGGTTCTAAGAAACTCGGTTCGGGATTAATAGTGGGTCCCGAGGCATGGAATGAAGCTCATGAGTTCTGGGCAGATGGGCCTGTCTCGGGCGATTTCGCCTATGGTCACGTTAGGAGCTCGGATAGGCCTTCAGGATATGGGCAGGAACGCCATGCCGTCGAATTTTCCGCCATAAATCCAGGATCGCGCCCTGACGCGAACGGAAAGTCGACGTTGGATGGACGGTGAGCGAAGGTGAGAAGATGGTGCCGTCGGACTCAGAGGGTCGCTGGTTCACACTCATCGCCAGGAATGGGTGGCTCTGATCTCCTCTGCTTACCAAGCTTGTCTGATGACTTCCGGTATAGCATGGAGGGCTTTGAGCCTGCATTCGAGGACTGAACGGTTTGTGGAAGTCGCGAAAGTTTCACGCACGAGTACGCCGGCAAGGTGCTCGACTTCAAGGATGCCCGCCCGCAAGTACTCCGAAGATGCCCGAAGTACTCAGGGAAGTTCCGAAGATACAGAGAACTTATCAAGGGAACTTAACTTAACGGGAACTTATCAAGATCGACCGAAATGTACAATCGTGGTCAGCGTGAAAGCTCTAGGACCGCCCACACACAGCTACACGATCAAACTCCTGTTGAACAGTGTTTGGTCGGTGAATTCTACATAAATCTTGTTCGAGATCCGGAAAGCCAACCATGACTTTGGTGCAGCAATGGAGTTGTAACATTCTGCGAGGACTCGTTGGTCGGCTGTTAGACGGCAAATACGTGCTCTATGTTTGCACTCGGGGTGGACATAATAATGAGGATTTGTATCGAAGATAGGAACGTGGTTGTGAAAGTCGGGTGCCCGTCACCTGGGCCCCGGCGTCAACTGGGCTTCGCCGTCAACTCGGGCAGCCATTTGACCTCTTCTGCTTCCGACAACGCAAAAATTCCACGAAACGGCTCGCCGAGCACTGTCTGCCAATTAACAAGCTGCTCAACCAGAGGAGGGACGTGCGGCGCATGCAAAGTCTCATCTGTAAGCAGTTCCAGCATACGGTTTTCCGGCCGATGTGGCTCTGAAGTTGTCGGTTGGCTGTTTCCGAAGTGCCTGAAGTCGAGATCCCGAAACTCGATGAGATCTCGTTCATCAGCCAAGTTCAAAGCAGTTAGCTCGACACTGAACCGCACCCTGCTGCCTTTTCCACAATGCCTGCATAATAATAATACAAGCGCTTTATTGAACATAAAGGTATGGCATATATCACAAGCGGGTACAAATGGGGAGCATCGTGTCATGCAGTTGTATAAGTCTTTGTGCACCGCCAAGGGAACAAACTGTTCACCTTCTCGTTTTTGGCTAAAAGCTTGGGGCGGTATATCACGGATGCCCTGGTCCTCGTCTCGACAACATCGAATAGTCTAGGTCTAAAATCATCGTTCTCCACGATCCTGTTGAACATTTTGCGAACAATTTCGTCAAAGTCCCGTGCGTTCACTGTTCCTGCGTGAGGTGCCATTCCTGTAACCGCTAAGGTATCACTTCTGTTATCATACCGCCCAGCCCAATTTTCGAGACCTCGCTCACACGCTCGTCGCATCTCCTTCGCCCGCACTTTCATGGTGATCCTCTATGACGACATGGCGCGATCCTGCCCATGTGAAAGTCCTATCCAAGCTTCACACGTGACCGCACTGAGAAGAAGCCGAGACAGGCCCACCTGCCCAAAACTCATGTGTTTGATTTCATGCCCTGGGACCCCTATCGATTCCACACTGAGTTTTCCAAAACCCAGAGTGACCGTTCTGGTAGGTCGAGGACCTCATTAGCTTCAGTCACCCCGTGGACTTCTGCCTTGCTTCAGCCCAAAGTATGCAGTGTAGATTCAAAGAGCCAATTCATGGACGGAGAAAAACGAGAACCTGAGGCCTGATCCGGGAAAAGTCATGTGTTCCAGCAGCTGCACCATCTGCCGCCGGTGAAGTTGGCGATCCGCCTTCCCGGCATCTCAGGGACGGCCGTGGTGTTCGTCACGTGTGTCGACGTCACGAAAGAACCTATGCCAGTATTCCCCATCGTAGATTACAACACGGGCGCTGCCCGAACAAACGACTGGGGACAAGCATCTTCGAAGCAAGTTGAAGTGAGGAGGGAACGGGTTAGTTCGTCTGAGAGAATTGTCTCTGAAAGCAGTTTATGAATATGAGGGAACCGCCGATCGGCTTATGCTTGGCTTTGAGCCTCGCCCGCCTCAGGCGATTAAGCCTAATTCTGCCCGCGACAATGGCGGACGGCCGAGCTCTAATACAGCGCTATCCGTCCCCGACCATTTCCTTCAGTAATGCGTTCATGGCGCGAGTCTTCGCGCTCGTGTGACCGCGTTTTAGCGGGATTTCATTCGGTCCGCGAGGATCATCGTCACCGTTCGCCTCCCGCTCCCGCGCGTGGAATTGAAGATAGAGGTTGTTTAATCTCAAAATCTGCTGCAAGGGTTCTCGCATAGGGATGAAAACGTTTCCTCGTCCTCATTCGAGAGTAATATTCGACATCCATCAATTTCATCGAGCTGGATGGCTCATTTTCTCTATTCCATCTCCAGAGGTTCCCGTCCCGGCTTCAGCGGTCGCAGGAGCAGAACTCTGCAGCACCAGCGTTCAAATCTCCCGTGTGGCGTGCTCGCTGGTGGGAAGATGACGGCGACGGGCGCCATATTGCGTTTTTTCCCGATGTTGCTGTTGGTCCGACGACGATTCGCATTGAATCGTGTGGAGCCTGCGGAGTCGCTTTTGAGAGCAGTGAAGCTCTGCCTCGGGAACCTAATCAATCGCCACTACAAGCACCGCCCGGTCGGAGAGTTGGCTCGCGGTTGAGTGTTTGAGCGCTGCAGGCGTCTCCCAGGGACACGGCAATAGGGTACAATTCAAAATGGCGATTCCTCGCCAGTTCAGCGGGAAATGAGAGAGGGTGAACGCGAGCACTATCGGTAGCACCGGGGGCTCGTTAACACCGACGGCCCAGAACTTGATCTGGTGGTGGAGCAGATCAGGAATTGTATCGATCAAACAGAACTTTCCGCTGAGTTTCATTCAGTCTTCGGTGGATGGCGAGGCGTTTCCGGATCTCTTCGGTCGGTTCTAGAATCTCAGACACGTTTCACGTCCTGGAGCGACCTCGGTCATGAATTCTGCCGCGTGTTAGCAACGGGTTTTCATTATCCCATGAATGCTGGAATGATTCTCGCCAAAACTTCCTCTCTGTCCCTGATCAACAGACGAGCTAAGGCGTGAGGCGTTGAGCCGCTGAGACATAGCAATTGAACTGCTTCTACGGTTACTTGATTCCTACGAGATTAGAGAATGAACTTTTTTATTGTTGGTCTTCACGTCAGAGACAAATGATTTCGACTGCCTCGTGTTTCAGTTACGCGGGACCTAAGTCACCCAGCAACGCATGACACGCCGACGCTGCCTCCATTGAGTGTCTCTCCGAACCACCTCGGGAACAAGCCTTCAGACGTTTTCCCCAGACCCCTGGTCGCTCCCAGGTTTGATCATCATCGTCGTAGACACTTCGGATATTTTTCTCCGACAATGATTCTACGGCAGTCCGATCCTGATCAAGCAACGGTCGAGAGACTACACTTTCACAATCAATTCCAAAGCAAAAGGCAACCATAACGACGGCCAGAACACCGAGGCAGTGCAACCATCCGCAATCGCCATCACAACCACACTGATATTTGAGTATATTCTTCACTAAACACACTACGATACAAAACACGCCGTGGACCCGCATTTCTCACGAACGGCCACATCCATCAGAGCCGGCACGATGCATGTTGTTTTTTCGATTCGGATTCGCTACATAACACTTGCGCAAATGGGCTGGCTTCGGAGTGCTGGTCAGTTCCATTCCAGCCGTGAATTTTCTTGCATTCACAAATCACTTCGGGTGTTTCCCCGTTGTTCCCCCGGGAGTCTCTACGTCTTCCTCGGGTTTTTCCGTGTTCAATCGAGGGAAGTCCGTGTTCTTTCTTCATTTGATGTTCTCTGAGACTTCTCAGAGTGGAATACTTAGGATGCGTGCTTGGGAGAACTTGGTGTGGTTTCCGGGAATTTCCGGATCGTTTTTCCAGAATTGTCGAGTTTCCACGAAGTAGCGCTCCAACTGTCTAATGCATGCGTAGCGAGGCCGGCAGCGCCTACATCATTCTCAAATCTTCTCTGGGCATTTTCGCACCCGTTCATCCAACATTCATCTCCTCGTCAGCGGTGTCAAGATCTTGACGATATTCCAATCTAAATATCTTCTCCGAATTGTGTTTCCCCTGTCTACCGCCTCGAGCATTGGAATCAAGCTCCCTCTTCTGCTCTCAGCCTCGAGAAGAGCTGTCGCACCCTCCTATCCGAGGGTCCTGGAGCCGACCTACGAACGAGCAAATGCTAACGCCACATTTTGTGGCCCTTGAGAAGCTGTGAGGCGGCTCGCAGGTTTTCGGGCGGGGAAGCTTTTGGAATCTCTGAGAATAAACTGATGCCAAACGGCCGCAATCCATGCTATCCGTTGAGATGCAACACGCGATAGTGGATGCATCCGAATTAAGGTTCAGCAGACCCGGTTCGTGCTAGATTCCACGCGACTCAAGGCGCCAGAACAGACAATCCCTTCATCAGAAACTGGGGTTCAAGCGGTACAGAACCAATGTTGGCCTAGATCCCCTGCTCGGTGCCGTGCTGACGAGCACCCTTGCAGTACTCCCCGAAGATTCGACCCCGTGAGTAACTATAGGGCTCCAATAAGTCTCACTATCCAAATCGCACCCCATGTATCCATCTCCCTCACCAGAATAAACTGGTGTTCATCTGGACGCCGTGCGATCTTCTCGTTGCTGACATATCAGCGCCCGCGAGGTGGAACTGCCTGTCCACGGAGCTTTCTAGCTAGTGTGCCAGTGAAGACGAACTCCCCTTTTAACACCATACAGTCGAAAACTCATCGATTTGGACCAGTGGTTCCCGACCAGTTTTGCCAAAAGTCACGTCTTGTGTGTACGTCCAACATCCTATCACGTCTCGTGGCTCCCTTGCTGAAATATGTTCTGGGGTGACTTTTGCCCAGTGACCCATCGCACTGGACACTGAATGGGTGCAGAAAACGGTTTGACGGGGGCATTCAATGCTTCAATTATTATCGATGAATCAGATGGGTGATGTGAATATTGCACGATCAAGATTGGGGGATTTCCAAAGAGAATGAACCAGGATATTTTTCCGGCGTCGTGGCTCCCGTGCAGATCGCCGTGGTCCACGTGGAGAATCACTGATTCAGACGAAAGCAGAAAATGCAGAGACTCCCTCCCTTGACCCGCGCTGTTGGAACAGAAGGATAGCTCCTGGGCTGGCGATATCTGAACATCATTCCGCGAGGCTGGAATGTGAAAAATAATTTCCCGACTCCTATAAACTTTGCTCCATTCCCAAGTCCACCCAGACAACATGGGTCTAGTTGACAGAATGATGATCGATATTAGGCGACGTCATCATCATTTTTTCGCGTATCTCCATCGCTCCCATGATCCGAAGTTACAACCCAGCTGGCGGCAGCTAAAGAACCTTCGATACTTCAAATTTCGCGCTTACCGGCTGTCTGCTCACCCTCCGACCAGTCAGCCAACCGCCATTTTGAATCGTACCCTGTTGCCTATACTCGTCTCCCAAGAACGCACACCAAGTCACACACAGACGACACACACCACAGACAGATGGAGCCTGCAGAAAGCTGGGACGCCGACGATAAGCTTAGTGGACAGTTCACGAAATTGAACGTGGACGCTCCAGTCTTCGTGCCGTCCTTCATGTCTCCCCCAGGTCAGCCAGCTCCAGGATCTGGAGGACTTCCAGCCGGCCAGGTAAACAATGCACTTAGGTAGCGCTTATGCTAGCCTGCAACCTTAGAGCACGCCGAAATCGAACTCCAGAGATTTTCATCCTTTTTTTTTTCGATATAACTTTTCAAACCAAACTTCGAGGAGCGGTCATTGGTTCCGTTCTCATCGGAACGGATTGCGAACGAATGGATTCTTGTATTGTATTTCGGAAGTAGCGGCTTGGATTTCGCTTGTGTTGCGAGAAGCGTGCTCCGGCGTGGTTACGAGCCCCACTACATTTCCCGTTCATACAACAATCCCTCAATGTCCAACTGAGTAGATATTGGACCTCAGCTGGAACGCATCCTTTGCGACGTCAGTGGGGAAGCGAATTCCAAGACTCGCCCAGACTTGACCATGTGGCGATGGCCGTCATGACGTCATCACCCCAAGGGTCGGAAGAAGTATGAAGCCGGCAGAGGACTCGGTCAAATCCTTCCCGGCCTACATCCCATGGGGCATCAGCCTGTTTTCTTTCCTTTGTTCCCATTCTGCTTCGTGCTGGACAACTGGATCTTCCTTGGCTCACCATATGTTGCTTACAAGCACGTTATACCGTTGCTATTCGGGTCACTCGCTAGCCGGGCACGAGCCTGCCCTCGAGAGTTGGATGCTCTCGCCAGATTTCGTTCCGTTAGACTTCTACAGGAATCTCGAAACTTAACAACTATGGTCCTCCCCCGGTTCTCGGCTAGAAATATAGAACCGTTCCATGTGGCGTATTATGAGGATGAAGTGAGTCCCTCCCAGGAGTCGCTTCGTGGGTGAAATTTCATTCGCTCGTGCTGGCTTCTGTCAAGATGATTGGACAGTGATAGCGAGCGATGACCACGAACGGTGCAAATGACTGCAATTCCGGATCGCAACCAGTCGACTTGGATGGGGATCACGGAGTGGCTGACGAATCTCACCCTTGCAGGAGATCATCGACAAAGAATCTCCTTTATCGGAGACCAACAACAATGGAGAACCCCCCGCCGATTGGGAGTGCGTCAATGCTGATGACAGTAGTTCCCCATCACGTGAAAACCAAACTCCTGAAGAAGGGACCACTCCCGAGGAAGAGGTCGCTCCGAAACCCAAGAAGGAGAAGAAACGAGTCGAAGAGGGTCCTCGTAAACAGCATCTGAATCTTGTTTTCATCGGACACGTGGACGCTGGCAAGAGCACCCTCGGCGGCCAACTGCTGTATCTGACCGGCATGGTCGACAAACGTACTTTGGAGAAGTATGAGCGCGAAGCAAAAGAGAAAAATCGAGAGAGCTGGTACCTCTCCTGGGCTCTTGACACCAACCAAGAAGAACGTGACAAAGGTACGGAACTCTCCCGAGCCCGGACGGAATTTCGAGAAGTTGGGACGCCCGCTTCATATGGATGTTGTTCTCACAGTCGTCATTGTTGGCGGAAACGAGCCCTGTGGTCAATGAATGAACTTTCGGTTTCGATTGCAGGCAAAACGGTTGAGTGCGGCCGCGCGTACTTCGAAACCGACAACAAACACTTCACGTTGCTCGACGCGCCAGGACACAGATCTTTCGTACCAAACATGATCGGTGGAGCTTGTCAAGCTGATATTGCAGTTCTGGTGATTTCGGCTCGCAAAGGCGAGTTCGAAACTGGTTTCGAGCGCGGTGGACAAACCAGAGAGCATGCTATGCTTGCCAAGACTGCAGGTGTCAAGCACCTTGTTGTGTTGATCAACAAGATGGACGACTCCACTGTGAACTGGTCGGAGACGAGATTCAACGAGTGCCGCGACAAGCTGCTACCTTACCTTAAGAAATGCGGATTCAATCCGAAAACCGAAGTGATCTTCATGCCCTGCTCCGGCCTCAATGGCGCTGGCCTCAAGGATCCAGTTTCACCGAGCGAGTGTCCGTGGTATTCCGGGCCAGCGTTCCTCCCGTACATCGACGATCTCAAGCCAATCGAGCGTTTCCTCGACGGGCCTTTCATCATGCCCATAGTCGACAAATACAGAGATATGGGGACCGTGTGCTTCGGCAAAGTCGAGAGCGGAATGTGTGACCGAAGCGATCAGCTGCTCCTGATGCCCAACCGAAAGATCGTTGAAATTCTGCAGCTGTGGAACGACGAAGACGAAGTCCAGCAAGTCAAGTCCGGCGAGAATGTCAAAGTCAAACTCAAAGGCGTTGAGGAAGAAGAGGTATCCGCCGGATTTGTCTTGTGCGATATCGAAAAGCCGTGCAAGGTCGCCAAGGTTTTCGATGCCCAAGTGGTGATACTCGAGCACAGGTCCATCATCTGCTCGGGCTACTCGGCCGTACTCCACATCCACGCTGCCATCGAGGAAGTGTCGGTCAAAGCCATCATTTGCTTGGTCGACCGCAAAACGAACGAGAAAGGACAGATGAAGCCACGTTTTGTGAAGCAAGATCAGGCCGCCATAATGCGGTTAGAAACTGCTGGCGTGGTTTGCGTCGAGCCCTTCAAGCTTTTCCCCCAGATGGGACGTTTCACGCTCCGTGACGAGGGCCGTACCATCGCCATCGGGAAGGTGCTCCGTGTTGTCGAATGACTGCCGGGCGCTCCCAACAGAGCCCTCAGTAACAGCGTGGATTCGTCAAAACGAGCTGGTCTCAAACGGGACCGCGACGCTGCAGCACTGCTGGCTCATGGTGCGTAAGTTGTAGAACCTGTAGTGAGCTGTTGAGGAAGGTTGACTTGGGCATAGCTGCGATCTGACGCGGAAGGCAGTGGCAAGGGTACCAGCACAGGCTGCTCCAAAACCATAACAGAATGAAACACAAAGGAGTACGAATAGCAATTTTGTATCCGATATCTCATCGGGGTCAGATGTTCCCTCCAGTGATTCGCAAACTCATCCCCAAGCCAGTCTTCTTGTCGGTCAACTCTAGATGTTTGTGTCAATGCAATAAAAATAAGGTTTCTCTTTTGGTGACATAAAAATTGAATTTTGCCACTACTTCTGACAATATTGATCGGCTCCTTCCGAAATCTGGCGAACATGAGCTCACCGAGACTCCCACCCTCACTCAGGGCCTGTTTATATTTAGTCAAGTTCTCAGTCGACGCAGCCGCGGAGCTCGGAGAAACGGTGCCGTCCATTGAAGCTCGCCTCTGTTAATTAGACAACACACTTGATTGTCCGGGAGCAGACGAGACGACGATATAACGGAATGAATGTTGCAGGTGACAGCAGCAGCAATGGCTTCGGCACCAATGGTTCACCGCGACGATCCTTCGGTGACGTCTGGCTTCCCTCCGCGGAACATCCAGGTGCCGCTAAAAGAATGATGACCAGCTTGGTATGTTTGATCCTGCGTTCGTCCGTGGGGCATTTTTGTCACCTCGAGTCAATTCCGTTCACGCGGCTAGGGCGATTTCGAGTCTGAGATCCCGAGTTTTCCTCCGCAGATAACTGAAAATGCGACGAACAACAACCCCACAAACTCTGTGGTTCCCATGGATCTGACTGAGGAGTTGCCAGAGGCTGTCACCAACAAAAGCATCTTCAAATCCATCAACAACAATGATCCTCAACAGGCCTCTCACGGCGCGACTCCTCTTCGACAGAGGCCGAACATCTGACGAAGGGATCCGGTCCATATGGGACCACCCGGAAAAAAAACGGGTAGCTGCTCTTCAGTCTCCTCTTGAAGCTCCGATCGCGTACTCTGCTCTTTCTGTCCTGCTGCCGGCCGTAGAACTCGAGAAGAAAATCCGAACCCCCTCCGCTCAGATCAACCGAGCCGAGTCAGATCGAACCTGGCACGAAATAATTTCGGTATGGAAAGCCACCAGCTCGGGGAGGGAAGAACCAGAACGCCACATCGAGCTCCGATATACCCTGCCTCGTGATTCAGTCAATCAGAGATGATGATGATGAATCCCACCTTTCGTCTCTCGAGTGTCTCCGATCCGGAATGCTCAGCTGGGTTGATTCCTCATCGAGTAGCTCGGGTACTAACACCGTAATACCGACCGCAAAAAACTTCGAAGTCGGCGATTCCCACGAGAACAAACGCATATCGTAACACTGGAACATCGATGGCAGTCGGCTGATTGACTTCTCGAGTTCGGACAGGGGACGAAAACCGTTGATCACTTCCACATCGATTATGAAGAAGTCGTTCGAGTGATCGGTGATAAGATCTCTTGACTGATCACCCTTCTGAGGAGCGAGACAGAACCCAGCAGACGATTGATTGTTGCCTACTCCAAGATGACCATAAGCAAGATGACTGTAGAACTCTGAGTGTAACCTCATCTTCCGCAAACTAGCTTCCCACCCGATGCAAGAATTTGAAAAAAAACCACACCGTTTGGATCCCTCATCGCTCCTAATCGGAGGAGATGAAACCAGAAAATGATTCTGAACTCATGATACACGGATCAGGGAATCATTCAAGATGTAAAGGCTCCTCTTCCTGTCGTCTTCATGAAGTCGCTGGTTACAGACTCCATTTGGATTCGTTGCTGGTACAATACTCCATTCGAAATATTTCCCGATGCAAAACTTCTTCCAAATTAGTTTCTAAGTTCGCCTGTTCCGAGTAGAGTGAAAGGAAAGCTTCATCAGTGCTCGATTACGGTAGAGCAAGGTTGTCGTCATCGTCGTATAGTTCAGTTGTTGACCGGCGCTCGGAACCCACTCCCGGGGACCGCCAACATTATTCATGAGTCGATTCTTTATTTCTTCTCTCGAGCGCGTTATGCATTCGGCTGTTCTTTCTGAAAGTTTGGTCATCATCTCCCCACTTCCCTTGTCGGTGCCACTCTCGCGAGACTTTGACAAGTCGCACTTGCGTATGGAATCCAATCAGACAAAGGGAGTCTCCGACTCGGGAACGTTGTCAAGCTGACTGAGTACTTCATTGACTCATCAGCGAGAAGCCATTGTCTACTTTTTTTTACTATTTAGAAGCTGTGCTGCGGCATGTGAAACCCCGTTTCCGCGAACAATATCGAAACAACAAATAACTGGGCCTGCTATTCGTGTTGACTCTTCGTCGTACGATCGAGGGTTCTACCGATGTCCTTTCAATGTGATCTGGTAGAAGTGCTCAAACAGTAGGAATTGATGAGTATTATATTGTTTACTACTTCGGATGCGATTAAGTTATTCGCCCATAAGCTCCGTACTCGGTGGCTGTGGGTACTATTGAACAGAACGAGTTCAATGCGACGAATTTATGTACAGGGGTTTCATGCTCATGGCCGCAATATCGACAGCGCAATTTTAGTAGCCGTTATCCCATATTGTCATTGAATATTGTTCGCAGTCATTGCGAAAATGCTTATTTGAGTGTTTCTTATCGCCGCTAATGACGACAGCGTGCTTACTTTGCGAGCGAGCGAGCATTTTGGCAAGCCTGTGCTGCACTCATTTGCATTCTGACTTTACGCCTAACCAATCAATAAACGATAGTAGTCCCCTACCTACCTACCTACCTACCTTGAGAGTCTTTGTGTCTTCATCAGTGAGGAGGGGTTGGTCTTGCATCTATCTCTCTGTGTCGTTTAGGAATGCTGGGAATGAGGAAAGTCCTCATACTGAGGGCATCTTCCTCACCTGGCGAAAGTTCCCATCTCTGGGAACTTGAAGTCTAGTTCCCTACCGATGCCGAAACCTTCCATGCTCAGGTGTTTGGAATGGGCTGTCTCTCGACGGGGCTCATCAGATGTTATGTCTCTCCGTGTCGATCTCCTCATTTCAGGGTTGGTTACATTGTACTATACGAGTTGCTACTCATTATCGCTCTGCGCAGTACCTCAGGCGGGCGTCCGCGTTCTCCATTCCTCGCTTTGGTTTTTCCTCGGTCATTCGACGATGATGGCCGACGCCATCCCGAGACCTTGCAGAGTGAACATGGCGAGGTACGGCGGCTGGAGCACACCGACGATGTCAGCGCCGTTTATGCAGGAGCGCGAACGTGGACGTGGCTTCTCAACTCGACCTTGGAATCAAAATTGGCTCCAAAAGTGTACTCGGCCCTACCTCTCCAAAACTTCCTCAAGGCCATGATTCAGACTTCGAGTGGCTTCAAAGGATTTCATTGAGAACTATGCCGCTATGTCCGCTCTATCACTGTACTGCTTCGTCTGTTCAACAGGAGCGTTCCATTCAACATTTCGTACCAATCCATCCCGATCGCTCGTGAAGCAGAGGCCAGTTGTACGAGTCCTCAGAAGCCAGGATGGTGGGAATCGAGCCGGACGATCCGCAGAAGTCGCCTTTGGAATCGCGTATGATAACGTCAAGAGGAGTAAACTGTTCCAGACGTTCGCAGCGTAATACAACGGTAGACAGGAGGCCCTGGACGTCCTCGAGTCCATTCTCGAGCCGAACGGCCTCATCATCGACATCGAGGCAGAGCCCGATGAGCCGGTGATCACCTCGCTGATGTTTGTGTCGTCCGTCGACAGTGTGCGCATGTCAAGGCTCTCGGGGCATCAAATTGCTTTCTGAGTTTGGATGGTAAACTCGATTTTCTTCCGTTCGCGAAGGAAATGACATCCGAAGGATGTCCTTAGTAGACCTCCCGAAGGAGCGCGCCAGATAATTGCTAGAAGGACCTTCCGAGAGTCTAAGCTTGGTTTTGACATCGGCTCACTGGGCATCGTCAGAGGGAATACCAACACGGGCAGGGTTGAGTGTTGGCGCATGGAGACGCGACCATTGGTGGGCATCAAACTCACGAAGCCGCGCCAGCGGTTCCTAATTCCCCATGCAGAGTACCGCCTCGGACTCGCTCTGTCCCTGGGAAACAGGAGTCGGCCCCCTGCGGCTCATTCGCTGAGAATCGGCGACATTCTGACTGATCCGTCGGTGAATCCGAGGAAAATTATTGGTTCTGTAATTCTGCTGTAATTCTGAAGAATGGTGCGTGCTCCGCTTCGTGCCGATCGGTAGCGAATCGCGTTCCGAAAAGCAGCTCATAAATGACTCCCTGTTTTTGCAAAAGTCAAGCGATCGTTTGGAAGCGGACGGGGTGAGACGTATGAGATGCCGCCATTCCAGTTCGAGTTCCCCCACTCTATCCCTGCTTCAGACACCGCGGACAGGTTATCCTCAGACCATTCAGAGACGGAGATATGATGACAGGATTGATATAGGATCTAGACATCGGATCGAGTTCAGGTGTCCTGCAGATCCAGGACCTGTTCAACCTCTTGCTCGCGCGGCTGTCTCAGATCACATACTTTACATTAATTATACCAAAGAGAGCTTCTCAGCCAGATTGCCCTAATAGTCTTCGGGGAGTCGAAGTCAAATTTTGAATCAAGATTCTTCCCAAAGCCAGTACCTTGGTTTGGGACGAATAATTCCATGGTGAATACATAGGAATACAGGAAGACAAGATTTGAGTCAACCCAAATCTCATGGTTTCTTATGGTTCTCTTTGATTTTTCCGCGGGCAAACTACTTGCTCTCGCCTCTGCTGAACGGAACTCAGCAATCCTCCGCTTCTCAAGGCTCGTTGGGAAGTCCGCGTTCGCACTTCAGCTTCAACACGCGACTCCCGGGGGAATTTTTGGAAGAATGATGAAGGGCGGATTTCATGGTTGCGTGCATGTCGTTCTCTGACGTGCATTGCAGAAGCTTGGGAATCTTGGAGATTCTCAGGCAAGCCGAGTCAAGTCCCCCGTATTTCAGCAGAGAAATCACGGAAGGGGGACCCGAAGGGATCGGTATTCGGCCTAAGGAGTCATGCATTCACTCGGTGTAGCTGGCTGTGAACATACGGGCACGGTTGCAATGGAGGCTCTGATTGCCGACTCGTGGATGTAATGGACGCAACGCCTTCATGGTATAAATGCACGGAACTGAAGACAGAATATGTGGAGCGGATGGAGCGATGTACCTGGGCAGTATCGTAGCGAGCCTCCATGATGCCCGGGGTGAACTTGTGATTTGTTGCCCCCCTTCTTGGTAGACATCATTTTCCGGAATCCGGCGTGGACCGAGCGATGCGGAATCTGAATCTCAGAGCATGGTTTCTGCCGAAAGAGCTGCGAGCTTTTTCATGGTCTCTTCGAAGTCCAACTCGCCCTTGGTGTACGGCTCGACAGACAGGATGGCAAGGTATGGCAACCACGTTTGTGACATGCTGGATCGTGAATGATTCCTGATGAGTTTCAATTGTTGAAAGCTCTGTTCGCATGCGCCGCAACGTTTGTCGAGAGTTAGAAAGAGGTGGAGCATCATCACAATATGGAACGCGAGCATTCGAGCTGAATCGATAGATGAATTTGAGCTGCTCTACGGAGCCACCTCTCACAAGGATCGTTCCCTGCTCTGGGACGGAAACAAAATTAAATGAAGGTTGCCTCCCGATCAAGGAGGAGAGCACAGAATGAATGTAGTTCGTGAAGAGGTCGGAAAATCAGATGCAACAACCGGACTTACCCCTACTCTGAATATTTCGGAAAAATAATCTTAGAAGAACAACTCAAGTCTCCTGATATATTAGGCACCGGAAAGCATTCTGATGGCCGCCCCGAGCCATGTGATGGGCGAGGCAGATCGTGCCCCACCCGTCTCTCTACATTTATGGTCCCGGGCAGCTGCAATCCCAGCGATGGGGAAAACAAGTCAAGATGAGCTCTGACGTGTCTTCAGGAGAGATTCCAGAATCATAGTCGGAGCAGTGTCACTCTTCCTGGCGGTCCATGATACACCGCGCTCCTTGTTCATCAGGTTCAAAACTCGTTGAAATCATCACCCAACCAGGTTCTTGCTGTTATCCAAGTGAAGCCCTCGTTCGGGCCACTGGCTCGCTGCGATTATCTTCTCGGTCTTATCATGGTCGTTGCAGAAGCTACTCCCGTAGGGAAGTGGGGACGCTCGAGTTCACATCTCATTGTGCATGCCTTCGCGAGCCCATCTAGATTTGGGATTATTCGAGCACAATCCTCGTTGAAGCGTCTAATCCATGCAGGGGCTCCGAAGCCATCGCTGATCACAGTTCCCAGCGAGAAACGCGCGCTGATGTACGTCAGCTTTCGTGTTCCCGTGTTTTGTGGCTCGAATCCCAATCTCTCTCGTCTTCCGAGTTCGGGCGGAAAGGGAAATAAGCCATCCGCGCAGAACCGACTGTTCAGAGTACGGATGACCCGGGGATCGAGTCTTGAAGCCTACCAGGAAGGTGAAGAAGTGAGACAATGGACAATGGAAGGAAAAACGAAGGTGGAAGCGACCTACTTGCACTAGCAGCAGCGGACATACTACCGAAGTGCAAATACCGCACTAGATTCCAAGGAACCCATCTCCACTGCATAAAGTCTGCGATGGGAAAGAGAGACATCCAGCCTGTGCTTATGGGGTGTACGCAAAATTAATCCGACTTGTGAGAACTATGGAAAAAACTGGGCTCATTCCTCCACGATAAGGATTCTCGTGAAGGATGAGCCCGATCAGTGATAGTAGCCGATGAGGAGACATGAAGAGCCCAGATGCAAGACGTCGCAATCCCGAATGCCTAAAAGTCAAGTTGTTCGTCAAAAGTTCATCGAACCGAGTTCCGGCAACATTATTTTGCGCTTACCTAGTCAACGTTATCGGAAATCGGTTCGACGAGTTTCTGACTGACAATTCGACTTCCGAAAATCTGGAGTTACGACGTTTCGCATCTGGGCTCTTCGCATGAGGGAAGCAGGACCTTGAATGTCCTGATTCTCCCATAAACCAACTCAAGTGAGCCCAAGGAAATGCCCCGCCAGCTGGTGAGCCAGTCTCCTAATTCTTCGTCTCGATGTGTATTCAGCTCCCCTTTGGTTTCTGCTGTTCTTTCGTCGTGGATCTCACGAATGTCGGTCTTCTCCGTCCACATCAAAAGCGCTTGTATACAGCTCAAAGGCTCTTGAGCGAGTCATCCCCTTGAAATTCCGCTCGGGGCTTCCCCGTGCAGAGAGTCGGTCGTGCAGGCGAATGCACATGTGGAGCGTTCGAATGATGTGCATGTAGCATCGAACGATTGGCAGGGAACATAAGGATCGGCCGCGCACGGAGAGAAACAAAAGGAGGAAGTCGCAATTGCAGGGAATTCCAGGAACTGTGCGCCGAGATCCAGAAAAGCGTCTCCGCTCACAAAAAATGGTGCTGTGAACCACGGAATCAGCAGATTGCCTCGATCGAAAGTCTCCCGATCTTGGATCTAGGAAGCCTCGGAACAAAGTTCTTCTGAGTCGGACAAAGGGTCCGTAGTTCCCGACGTATCCAAGGAGGCGAGGGAGGAATAATGTGAGTGCGATGAGGATGTTCCAACTTTGAAGTTTGTTTTGCCAATCGTCGTTGGTTCGGGGAGCCGGTTTGGAATTCTCGTTCGGTGACTAGGAGTCACACGACCCTCGTGGGGTATACCGAGGTCACTGTGAAGACCCCAGCCGGTTGCGGAACTCTAGAAAGAGTATTCCGTCGAAGAGTCTTAACAGGTGGGTATCCGTGTTACAGGCTGTCGTTGGTGGATCTGCCCGAGGACGTCCTGATGAACATCTTTCGTTATCTCGACGGGACTTCGCTCAGTAATTTTGCGAGCACACACGGACGGTTTCGCTCGAGCGCAGCCCAATGGATCAAGAGCATGACAATACCTTCCGTGAATCGACATGTGCACGAATTCCTCAGCAGCGCGGAGGTCTCCGTTCACTCCCTGGATCTTTCAAATTGTTATTCCGAAGCCAGCACCATAGAGAGCTTGATCTTTGGATGTCGTTCCATCCGGGATCTGAACATCGTAAACTGCAACTTACCTTTCCCGAAACTAAGGCTCTTGCTCAGATCGTTGACAGAGCTCGAAACGCTCAGCTTCAGTTTTGTTGGTCCGCCTGATAATTACGCGGCAGCACTGATCGATGGAGACGACGAAAACGAAATCCAGACTCCTATCAAACGGCTCTACATCGAGGTGAATACAAGCTGGGAGTCACTCTATTTCGTACCCGATGTTCTGAGCATGTGTTTTGCATTGGAACACCTCCATTTACATTTTATTGGATGCGTGGATCCACTGGAGCCCACGGAATTTGAGACACAGGCGCTTGACGAGCTTGCGTGGGAGAAACTGAGAACTGTCGTAGTTTCCGCTTGCGAGTATGCCTCACTTTTAATCCCCGTCTTACTGTCCTATCTCTTCGAGACGCGTCTGACGGAGATTGACTTGCGGCGCTGGAAATACTTGAACCTGCCTTGTTTCGTCTTCGAGAACGGGAAATTCAATACGTACGATCCGGCCGCCATTCAGCCGGGAAGAGAAAATCTCCTGAGAAACGCGTATCTAGTCCAGTTCGTATCCGATGACGAGGAGGATATGGATTTTCCATGGGGCCCGCCACGCGGTTTAAAAATAATCTGCGACGAGCCTGAATTAGCGGGAATCGCGGCACGTTTCTTCACGGCGCCCGTCACGTGGGCGTCGGATCTGA
This sequence comes from Phytoseiulus persimilis, assembly GCA_037576195.1. NCBI lineage: Eukaryota > Metazoa > Arthropoda > Arachnida > Mesostigmata > Phytoseiidae > Phytoseiulus > Phytoseiulus persimilis. The sequence goes on from CM075103.1 coordinate 31,181,651, forward strand.
CAGAATTGGACCTCGTCGAATGCCTGTCGGAGCTGCCGAACGGAGCAAACTGGTTGAATTTATTCGTTTCCTCACCAGCGCTGGAGGCGATCGCGATCCCCAGCTCTTTCTTCCCGTCGCAGGCCGAAGACTTGGAAGACTACAGTCAGCCGAAACGTCGACGAGGGTGGCGATACGACGTCTTGAGCTTTTTGACGACGGTTAAACTCAAGAGACTACTCATCACCGACCCAGGGCCCCTGCCCGATGATTCATCAGATTATGACACTCCTCCCGTAGAGCGTAGTTTCCGTGGGATTGACAGACTGCTGCACCTCGAAGAGCTGACGATGCACCTCGTCACCGTAACGTCGTCGATATTCAGGTCTTTGGCCAACAGCAACGTTCGTATCGCACGCTTCCAATTGATGGGAGCCTCTAATCTCGATGGATTGAAAGAGTTCATCGAAAGGTCTGTGGGGCTGAAGTATTTGAAACTCGAGGCGACCGAACTCCCGCTCGGCTCCGGTCTGTTGTGGGAGGCTCTCGCGAACGGAAAATCGCTCAAACAGATCTGTGTCGGAACGAACTCACGAATCGAAGTTGACCTGACTCCGATTGCAACGTACCTTCCACAAATCATCGACCGAATCAGCGTCCTACATATACACGCTGATGGAGCTTGCAATCGAAACTTCCTCAACTACACATTACGGACTTTCATGGATCTCTACTTGAAACGGTATCCTGGCCGTGAAGTAAACTTCGAGTCAGACTCGCTCGTGTCCCCGAACAGATTGATGGATCCGCTGATCTACCCCGGTCGACGACTTTGCCATATTTCCAATCACATCGCTAGAATCAAGCCGATCGGCTGGGACCTGTCCTGAGCCAATCGAGAGCCCGAGCTCATTTATTTACCCTGTCAGTGCACGTCTCCTTTTGTGATGGACGTTGACCATTGACCACGCTCTGTTGAGTTTTTAAGAGATCAGACGCGATACGGACTGGAGTCCACCCTCGCTCTTTCAGCCGTATCATATACAATAAAAGTTTGTGAATCGTATCAAATCATCGGATCTGTCGTGGTTGTGTTTTCGTTTCCTGGGGAATACTGTCTCTCAACGGTGCGTTGTTGATCATGGCAGCTGAGAGCCAACTTCATTCAACAGGCTAGCGTGACTCTCGACGATTGCCGCCCTGAACATTACAGCTTGTCTTAGAAGGAGAGCAAGAACGCGCTTCGTTAATGTGTACTTGAAAGGATAGTTTATCATCGCCAAGCAGCTCCAAATAGGGAACGGGTGATGACTTCGTTATACACACAGAACACCAACTTCAACACTGAAAACCCGTCAGCCCGAAAATTTGAGAGAACTTCCCAGGCTAGCGAGCTTTCTATGCCCATCGCTCATCCCGCAGACAGACAAATATTCACGGATTTCGGGAACTCGGGAAACTGGAACCGGAGCAAAGATGGGCCAGCCCAGAATTTCCAGTGTCCAACCCGGATTCGAAGATGATTCCGCCTCGATCTGGCCGTACTCCTCGGGGCCCATGGAGATAATCTCGAGGTTGATCTCACCGTAGTTTCTGGAGACCATCGACATGATTCCGAGTCTCAACTCCCGTCTGGATCGCAACGTGGAGCGAGATATTCAGGGCACGAGTGGGCGACATGGTACGGCCCGCGGGCACAGTGGCACTCGCGGGCCGCACTTTTCCCACCTCTGATCTAGAGGGAACCAGACGCTGCTTGGAAGCGCGACGGCTCCGCGCTGCGCGTAGAAGCTCCGCTGTCGCCGACGAAGCTTTGGCCAATGGGTTTTCAAGCCTATAGGATTTCAGGCTTTCATGGGTACACACCCTCTCGGACGGGAGCGAGGAGGGGGAACCTTTAGTTTCCAGGCTGAGATTCCACTGAATGCAGGCCGTTTACATGGCATTCGAGGTGATTTTCCTCCATCGCCACATATGACCGCCGGTATCAGAGCAGGTATCATTGTCCGGTCATTGCAACGACTCAATCGGTGCGTCTAGGGTCGAGTGAGACCCACAAAGAATTCACACCCAAGTCGTGCGCTTAATGAGAATTCCGCCAACAGGATCGCATATGGAGCGGAAACCTGGCCACGTCGCTGCTTGAAGCGTCAGCGCCGGTCCGCAATTTATCTGGAAAGAAGTTTGAGGGAAACTCCGCTCTCCTTCCTCGCTGTCGGCCTCCCGATCCGCGAGCGTGTTCTTCGGGTAGATCAACTTCGGAAAGACCAATGTTACAATCACTACACACATCGAACAACCCACTGGCCACCGGAAGTAGCTCGGTAGTGAGTAGCCTTGTTCGAGGAAAACGAAACGCCCGGTCGTGGAAATTTCCGTGGATTACACTGCCGGTCTCCCATCAGACTGTCGTCTGGCAAGAGCGTCGTGGAACTTGAAAAATGGCTGCCGGGTGGCTAGGTTCGTGAGAGGGAAAAATCACAGCGAGAGACAACACATGGAAATCGACCAAAATTTCACGTCTCGCTCATGAAGCTCAGCACTAGCCGTGCTGACCGCTATCGATAAATGTCTGCGTTGCGTTCAACTTGTAGTTCCTCAGGGTTCGCCTAATCTGTATTGATAGATGACAAGCCGATTCGGAGGAATCGCACACAGTCAGCATGTGGGCTCCTGTTTCGGATTGTGGGTATGGAACTGATTGGATTGAAGTATCGAGTGATGTTGCTGATTATCAAGAAGGGCGAGATCGCAGAACACTCTAAAGTCCGAGAATCGGAGGGAGGATGTTCGAATGGAACTTGAATATGGAATTGAATGAGAGAAGCAGCTCTCGCATCATGTCGTGACTCGGAAGTACCCATCTCGTGCTTCTACCCTACTTCTGCTTAATTTTCATGAACAGGTTCCCCAATCAAGGAGCCCAAGGTCGCTGGGGACCCGTTACGGGTGTTTCCAACCGTCAATGAACGTGTTGTGTTCCACTTAAGGCACCTCCAGGCGTCCGTCAGCGTCGAGTCATATCTGGCGCCGCGGACTCACGGGAGATGCAAAGACGACGTTTATGAGCCAAGTCTCGAAAATCTCCAGGATCAGCTAAGAATTATTGTCCGTGGACTAAAGTCAATGGAGAGCACCTTTTCACCGCTACGTTCGACGCTGCTGAAAGAATTGGACCGCTCACGCGAAAGAGAGTGCCGCGTCCCCGATTCGAACGTTTTGGAACACGGGAAACATGAATGGCTCGTCCGGCGATCCCACCGGGAACTCCTCCGTGAGTGATGATTTCCAATCAATGGGGCCGTTGTGTGAAGAGGCGGTCGGATCATCCAGGTACGCGACCAAAGGGTCACGGAACTTTGGCTGCAGCCCTTTCTGTATTGATGGGCGATGCTTTGGGATGCTCGTGACTGTTCTCCCGAGCCCGGTTCCGCATCCTGATATTGTACCTCTCAATCGAGCGAAGTGAAACATGAGGCGAATTTCTGAGAAGGGAAACCCCAGACGAGCTGCGGCGAACGTTCAGTGTCTGATGTCGTTCATGTCGGACAATGTGAGTCTCGGCCTCAACCCAGCTCACCGACATCCTCTCCGCACCTGAAGCAGGATTCTTGTTGCGATTCCCACATGAAGCCGCACGTATTGAATTCCGAGCAATGACAGTCTGATTGGGTACTCGAATTGCTCTGGAAGCGGTGCTTCGGAATAATTGAAACATGAGAAGCTCCCTGATCGTTTGGTATAGCGATAATCGCACCTACTGGATATCCATGTCTGAATCAGACTGAACCCAAAGACCCTCCAACTCCATCCTCACGTTTTGAAGTGCTATTTGAACCTGATTACACTCATGACGTTCCGCTTCAGCCGCGAGCCAGCTCAGCGGATTGTGCGTTCTAACGTTCTCAGTCCTCTAGGTGTAGTTCTGCTGCTTCCACGGCGTCCCACGCCCGTCAGGAGGTCTTCCTGCTTGTGATGTGCGTCCTCAACTTGGAATATAACGGCAAATCGGATCCCCTACAGCAGTGGTTCTCAAAGTGGTCGATATCGACCCCTGGGGGTCGACGGTCGACCCCCCAGGGGATCGGTGGCCGATCTCCGGTTTACAGAGGTGATGCCGGGGTGGATTTGACCATGCTTCTTGGCGTCCACGTAGGTGAATCAAGGGTCGACGGTCGACCCCTTGGGGGACGGCAGTCCATAAACTTCATCGAAGTCGCCTAGGGGGTCGATGGGTCAGTGGAGTTTGAGAACCACTGCCCTACAGTATACTTGAACGGCTGCTGTCGTCTACTCTCTGTGTCATAGGCCCAATCCGAGCGAGGAGTTGCAACTTGCAAGCCATCTCACCGACGCAGTGTTAATCCTGTGTGGCTTCTATCACATGTTTCGGCTGAAGATCTTTCTTATAGGCACTGCTGCGTTCCGACCAGACGTTCGTGCTCCGAGGTCTCAAACGAGCAAAGTACATCTTGAGCATATTGACATGTGTTGCCTTGTTCTACCTGGCCGCGTGGGGCGTTTTGAGAGAATCTCTCTATTTCGGTGGGGAAAACTATCAGCTAACCGGACTGACAGTTATACTGATTGTGGGTTTCCTCGTTGGAGAAATCATCACCGTAACCGGCCTTCCGAACATAGTTGGTGAGTCACGAGGCCTGGGCCGTTGGCAGCCGATCAGAAAAACAATCGAAACTCTCTCTCTTTTAGAGAAATATTGTGGCCCGCTGAAAGTTTCCTATGGAACTGCGTTTATTTGGAGTTTGTTCCAGGTATGACCATAACAGGAGTCGTGTCGCGTAACCTACCCGGCCGGTGGGCCATCGCAGCTGCGATCGATGCTGAGTTGATGAGCGTTTTGAGGTAGAATTCCGGCGTTCATCACGAGAATCAGTGATATTAGAGTCATCTGGAATATCCTTTAGGTTCCCGGGAATTCTTCCAGGAACCTCGCTCTCGCAGTGATAATGCTGAAAGCTGGCATGGATATGGACTTGGCCGTGCTAGCTCGTCTGAAATCCGCCTGCTTTCGTTTGGCGCTGGTCCCTGGTACCGCCGAAACTATAGCCACAGCCGTTTTGACTCATTTTCTGCTCGAACTACCCTGGCTTTGGGGAATAGCGGCAGGGTACGCATAATCTCATGGAGATGTCGCTCGTAACTCTTCCAGCTTCTTCACTCTTATGTCGTTAGAATCAGAAGTACCGTTGATGTGGTGGAGAGCGCACCTCGGTTCGAAATTCAGAGCTCAAATCCTGCTCATTTCAGCTTCATGCTGAACGCCGTGAGTCCCGCCGTCGTGGTACCCACCTGTTTATTCCTGCAGCAAAATCGTATTGGCACTGCGAAAGGAGTCCCCACGCTAATCTTGGCGAGTGCGAGTTTCGATGATGTCGCAGCCATCGCCGGCTTCAGCGTATTCTGTGCCATCATATTTTCAGTTCAGAGTGAGTACATCAAATCCATCCCCGCGGTCAAGCGTTCTCCGCTCATCTGCCGTGTGGTTGCTATGAACTATACCCGGTGAGCCCACGAATTCGAGACTCGCATTCCATCGAGCGGAACGCTTGAGCGATATTCACACATTTGACGCGACGCTGGGGAGTTCACCAAGTCAGAGAGCGAAAAGTCGCAGTCGAGGAGCACAAACGGCTGAAGTGCATGAAGAGCAAGAACACTTACCTCAATTTCCAGCTTCCCTCGCATGGACGATTTTGCGTGGCCCCGTTTCCGTCTTGATCGGGTTGCTGTATGGACTCATCGTGGGCGTATTCTTCTGGTTCCTACAAGATGTGAGTTTTCTCTCTTGGGGCAAGGAGAAGTACTTCACCGTTCTCCTGGTGCAACCGACCAACCGAGCATCATGAACTAGATTGATTCCTCAGAGAGACGGATCAAATTTACACCGGGGACTCCTACTGTTGACGGCTGCTTTTGCGGTCACCTACGCGAGCGAGGCTCTGGGCTTCGAGTCAGCTGGAGCCATTGGATGCCTCACTGTAGGAGCAACGGCTGTCAAGCATTGGAGAAACGATGCTGGAAAACATGTAAGTCGTCTAATCCTTCCTAAAATCTTATCAGCCTCTTCGATAGCTCCAGGTCAGTATACTTCAGCGGGATCGGTTGAATTTTGGTTAAGCTTCAAGCCATGAAATTTTCCAGCGAGACCTCGATCAAGCAATGGAGTCGCTTTGGGGATTTTTGGAGAATGTACTTTTCGTACTCATCGGTGCATCTGTGGATTTCTCGTCGATTGACTCGGACGTTCTCTTCAAAGCTTTCATCACGCTCGTTATTACTCATGTTATCCGTATCGCGGCCACAGTCATTGCCATGTCCGGAGCTGGTTTCAACAATAAGGAGAAAATCTTCATCGCTTTGGCGTGGCTCCCTAAAGCTACGGTACAGGCTGCCTTAGGTTCCGTGGCACTTGATATTGCACGCAGCAGGGATCTGGAAGAGGATGTGGTCTACGGCAGAGCGGTTCTGACCCTGGCTGTGCTTTCAATACTTCTGACAGCACCCCTCGGGGCGGCCGTCACCAACATACTGGCAACGAAGCTCCTGGATGAAGAAAATCTACAGGAACCTCGTGGCCAAGAGCAAGCGAGTCATAGTGGCCGTGAATCCTGTGGACACGGACAAAACCTCCCGTGAACATACTTCTTCAAGAAGCAGCCCCGCTCTCACTGATTTCATTAGAAGAGAACGCTATCTATCACTTCCAACGGTGACCGTTGCAATCGACGAGTTTGGCACGAAATCCGGAGAAGGTGTCTAATAACATTGGCTACGTTCCTAAGGCCCTTGTTAACTGTCCTCGATCGAGGATCGACGGCAAACACTCCCTGGTTCAATGGATTTCCCGATCTTGTCAGCTTCCGCAAGGATCATCTCAGTGCTTGAGGAAACGACTTCTTCGAAAGCCCAATAAGGAAATCTTTGTTGAACGTTCGGAAATCGCCGCACTGACTCACTCAGGGAATGCCTACGGTATTCGATTTCGAGTAACGACTGGATCATCGTGAACCCAGCCGATCCGATCCCAACCAATGCAATTCTGCATTCCGTGTGGAAGGAACGATAGCTTGGCGAGCCATTTGCGAGAAGAACACGTGTTACCTTTATTTGTTTGTTATTAAAAAAAATAAATGAAGACACAGCAGATGATTCTTTTTTGCGATCATATTGTGATTCTCCATGCACACCAATACTAATTTTTGGATTGAGAAACCATAGTGCAGATTTTCCGCCTCTCAATTATGTACAGCTTCCATCCAGGTGTTTTTTTTTATTTCGTTTTCTCTCTTTATATATAGATATTTATATAAGTATGTATATTGGATTTGTATTAATCATCAGTGCACGCGACGGTCGCGCAGTCACCAACCGACTGACTTTGCAGAAGTAGTTGCAGGCGATCTCTCCGTCTTTCAGACATCAGTTCCAACATTTCAAAATCTAGTAATGCTAATAGCAGACGGTTGTCACAGGGAATGGATGGCATACGATTGGACTTTTGTAAGAAAAATAGGATCATATCGTTTGCTAAGGTACTCCTTGGTTCATGTTTCTGTTCATGGACACATTCAGATAGGATGATCGTCCCAAACAGGTTGTGTTGCCGTCTAAGAAATTCGCTCGGTCGCATAGTTGCTTTCGCACTCTCACTCAAGATGAATAATGTTTGAAAATCGCTTCTGGTCTCCCACGGAACCTTGTCGATCACCGACTCTCCCCCTTGAATGTTTGCCGGTTTCTTCTGCAAAAAGCTCCTCCTCATGACAGGAGAACTACTTCGGTCGAAATATCGGCTAGACGGTTCCCTGTCCCTTGATTCTACGAATTCCCTTTCACCAAGAAGCAGGAACATAATTAGAAAAGAGAGCTCTGAGCTCGCCTTGGGACGACTCCCAGATGGGTTCGAGTAGATTCGACTGATGAAACTAGTGAGAGAAAAAATATTCATACACCAGAATCGCATTTTCTCTAAATCGGGAAAAAAGTACTTTTCAGTATCGCAGACTTTAGCTTCTCACGAGCACGTTCCAAGACCGTGCTCGAATTCCGGTGGATTTACTAAGATCAGGCTCTGTCCCTGGGACGAGCATCTGATTCAGATATCGTCGATGTCGCAAACGATTCGATCAAGAAACATAACCCTGTCCTCGTCTGCGCTGCTTTAAACATTCAACTCGTCGCGCGGCGCGAGTTGGAGGAAATTCAGCGAGAGGGGCGATAGGTCGGAATCTGGAGCTGGAATGTTGTCACCAACCATAAGAACCTCAGTGGATACAGATAGAGGGTTTTCCTGGTGCTTTTCCTGAACGCGGGTTCCGAAATCCAGTTTATCCAAGCTCCGCGTTTTGAACTTTGAGGAGGGTATTAGGTGTCTTGATCGGTTGTTGTCCTCCTCTAGTAGCCGGGTCGAGAGGTGTCCATAGGCGAGGCAGGGGGTCCCATCAAGTTCACGGGACTGGTTGAATTAGCTACCGGGATGCGAGACTGTCGAGACCCCTGGAACAGCGTGAGCGTCATCCGAACGATAGGGCACTTACGCTCAAGCCAGAGGCTGCTCGCTATGATCTGAATCGTGATCGAATGCGAGAGGGACCAATGAAATGTTCAAGGCTCAAACGGAGCACTACCGACGAAGAGCCGGATGCGGCCGATTGTGGAAGGAACTGAGACGAAGCACACTCACAGCAGTTGACCCTGTTGCGGGGTGATTCGGTGGAAGCATGGAGGAGACCTGCTGAGGGTTCGCGTCTCTATGACCAACGTGACTCAGAGCAGATCCCGGAGCGGTTGTCATCGGATACAATACAGGTTGTTGACACGCGGGACAACATCTGCCGTGGAACGAGCTCATCGGACTTCCAGGATGAAAAGAGCTCGAGGATACTCCTCCAGGAGCAGGAGAAATAGATCTGTCGGAGCGAGTATTCGTAGTGACCCGTTGCGGAGCGGGTTCATATCGACTCGAAGCGGAGAGCCATGAGCCCACGAACATCCGCCAGGAGCTCAGGTGCGACCTTACCTCTGACCCGGTCCGGCGTAGGGAATTGGCGACGATACAGCCCGTCCACGGGCTACGCAATGTCCTTCATTAAAGATCCGTTCTTCATCCATTTCGAGAGAAGATTCGCTCTCCGACAGGTGGCGACATAGCTGCTCCCGTCTTTCCACTTCCATCTGAAGTTTCCGCTGCAGTCGGAGGTTCTCCTCCTTTATCTGTCTTTCTTCTTGTGATAGTTGCGCTATCTTTTCTGCGCCTGGAACCAAATGATTGATGTCCTGGGGGATATGGTTTCGTTGGCTTCGAATCGGGAGTGGAGGCAGCCCTTCGACTTTCTCGGTACCCGGCAATTGACTCAAAGAACCGCCAGTAAAGCAACATTCAGGTTAGGGAATCCATACTCACTCTCACGGCCTGTCTTGTGCAACAGAGTTTTGAGTCGGTTAACTTCTTGCTTCAGGTTCCGGATGTGTCGGGTCATTCCCGCCGGATCAGGATTCGGTGGTCGAGGAGGAGCAACATCAGATCGGGGGGACGGAGGAGCACTAATTGGCTGATCTAGTTTCTCCTGAAGACTGCGTTTTTCGGCCTGTGAAAAGCAACAAACCCACGGGAATCAGACCGATGATTCGGCGAGTGAGCGGTTCCGCGTTTCGTCATCGAGCACTTATACAGCGAACGATGGCAATACTCAGGGGAACCTCAAAGGGATCAGAATTCTCTCGGACAGTTATCTTCAACTGCTCTCGGAAGCTCCCTCGTGCCGACTCCGATCCGCCAGAAGTTTCTCGCCGACATTGGGATGAACGAGCGTTCTATTTTTCGGGACCAAAGAAGCGTATTTCAAAGCGAAGGGTTCGAGGGAAAACAACTTGCCTCAAGGGTATCCATCCGTTTCCAGAGCTTATTGACCAGCGCTTCCTGTTCCTGTTCCAAAGTATTCTCCAATTCAACTTTCTCGCGTCTTAGCTGCTCGAGATTGTTCTGGAAGAGAGTCCCCGTTTCCTTGAGAAAAAAATCCGCAGCCGAGAATGGAAACGCTTTTCGTAGAATGCTGTGCCTCGATTGCTGCGGTTTTCGTCGTTCACATCATCGGTAGCATTCCGGGAGCTCAACGATCGTTGCCCCGATTAGTGGAGACCACGTCCACATCGCGAGTTCCGGAACTTGCATGCAAGAATCACGATTCCTCTAAGCACCCAGGAGGGTAACTTGGCAGGCATAACGACTAGGAACATCACCCAGCCTGGGGTGTTCACTTGAGCTAATGTTCCGCGAGGAATCATCTTCCGCTCTCTAACCTGTTTTGTGAGGGTGTCGGCTTCGAGTCTTTCGATCTTCCTCATTAGTTTGTTTACTAGAGCTTCCTGCTCGTGTTCAAGACTTTTCTCGAGTTGAACTTTCTCCTGCCTGAGCTGTGTCAGTTTCCGGGACAAATCGTTTGTAAGACATTCTTCCTCCTGTTCGTAGTTTTGACAGAGTGTTTCTTTCTCTCGTTTCAGGGCCTGGATCTTCTTGAGGAGAGTATTGCTAATGTACTCCTCCTCTTGCTCCGCTTTGGCTTGCTGTCGAAGGAAGGGGAAAAGTTAGGCTGTTACATAAAATAATGAGTCTGATCTCTCCCCTTCACTTGGGCGGGGATCAAGTACCCCAATGATGAACAGTTCATTCATTGATACATTTGCCTCCACCTGGGCCTCGGTCGTTAAGGACGGTTAGAGGTTGTTTGGTCGAAGCTCTCGTCTACAGCCGGCTGTCAAATCAGTTGGAAAATAATCTACAGTAGTCACGGCGGCTCGATCTCGAAATATCGCTACAATAGTATCGGGCTAGCCTGAACGAGCATCGAGATGAATGTCATTTATCTGATTTCAGACGTTCCATTGTTCAAGACTTCGCTTGACGAACACTTCCTCAGTTCGCAATTAGATTCCGTTAAGCAGAGGAGATCAGACGGAGAAAGTCGTCGCCTGCCCTCCGATCGACTGGGCCGGAGAGGAACTCCGGTACTTCGATGTCTCGACTATGGCTTACGGAAAACCAAACGTCGCGCGAACGCGTTATCATCCAATATGTTTGGACCATGCACAGCGAATCCTGGACTGGGAGACTCTTGTGATCGGTCGAGAGCAATGGCAGCATTCATGAACTAGCTGAAGGCCGATCTCCTCCATTTTTCACACACGACTCTGTCCTTGGGGCCATAAAATAAAAAGGTGCTAGGCACATGGTCGAGATGATTCTCAGAAACGGATTTTGAACGAACTCGGAAAGCTGGAAAGAGCAGCTTTTGTGGGTTGCAATCACTGAAACCAGATATGAGTTCCTGGAGGAGTCGCTCGCCGAAGCCCGTGGAGTTTCCCAGTTCCCTGGGACTTTAGAAAAGGCCTAAAGTACCGCAGGCTGTGCGCACTGAACATACGAGGCACTCACAATGTTGACCGAAGCTCTCCGGAGCTCGGTGTTCTCCTCCTGGAGCTGCTTAACTCGGAGGCGATACGTTTCGAGCTCAATTTTTAGAACGCGATTCTCTTGATGGAGTGAATCGATTCTTTTCTGGAATTGCTCTCGAGTCAAGGGACTCGGAGCCACCATTAAACCGTCCACCGAGCTCGAATCCGACTCGCTAGCACTGTCTGCCATCGCTGTGCGTGCGTGTGCTTTTTTCAAGACTAGGGACACGCTTTAAGCCGTCGTTCGTACTCAAAAACAAACACTAATTAACAAGTTATATCACCACCCCGCACACCGTCAACCAGCGTCAACAACCAACGAATGAAATTATTCCGTCGCTTAAGTCTTTAACCGGCGGATGATGCTTTGACGCCGCTCCGCTGTGCGACGACTATCGTGGTGGCTCCAGCTCGCAGCAGCGGCTGCTACAGACGTCAATACACCACGGCCCTTTTCTCGAGATCTGGGAGAGAAGCAGAAAAAAAAAACAACGGAAGCGGAGCGTGCAGAAGACAAAACTTATAAACACGAGGCGTTCACTGGGACCGGCTTTCTCTCGCGCGACGCGGAGATTTTCGTCAAGTTGTGAATTAAAATCGCCGTGTGTTGGTAGGTCTACTGTCTCGGCAATTCTCTGCGAGCCTCTCCACATCTCGATGCTGTGACAGCCTTCCGGTGTTCCGTTCTCTGCTCATCCGAATGGAGTGCTTTCCTCTGGAGATCACCGTGTTCGAGTTCTATCAGCCAACATTTGCCAGTGGTTGCTGTGTACTGAATCACTGAGTGTTCTCTGATTTCACATGCAGGTCAGCGTGTCATCGAATTCCACCATGGAGACCCTGAAAATCGTTCATCGAAACGAGAATGAAACTTGCATGACTTTCCTATTGGAGAATGAAGACCATACTCTTGGTAACGCGCTCAGGTGAGCCCGTCGTTGTACCTTAAAAGATCCTCGCGTCTAGTTATGGATCTTCCGAGTGGTGATGCGGCAGAGGTGCATGAGCACAAGCTCTGCCCCCTCGATACCTCGGTCGTCTCGCGATAAATCGCTCAAACGGGAATCTTTTCCAGATGTATTATAATGAAAAATCCAGCTGTTCAGTTTTGTGGATACGCGATTCCTCATCCCTCAGAGAGGATGATCCATCTACGGATCCAGATGCATCGCGGTTTGGCCATCGACGCTCTTGAGAAAGGACTTCGGGATCTCAGAGATATGATGGAACACATTCATTCGACTTTTGAAGAGACGATTTCCGCCTACAAAGAGGAGGTGCCAATGCAAGAGTGATTGGATTGGATGAATGAACGAAACGTTCTCTATCTATCCGCCCCTGTAAACTAATCCTGTAAATAAGACGAGTTCAAACAACAGAGTGTTCTTCGTATAGGACCATAGAAACCTGAAATTTTCGGCTCCGTTTTAGTGCTTCCTCCGTCGACGACATGCAGTTGAAGTGATCGACTCAGCGCGGAGAAGACATCTCTCTCTCACACCCTATCCCCGTTTCTGGAACCAACTTTTCATCGAAATCAGATCCCATTTCCACGGTCGGGCTAAACGCTTGTTTCAAACTAGACCACGGAGAATAAACCAACATTCTAGAAGAAAATCAGCAATCGAAAATAGCGAAACGAATCTTTGTTGTTGGGCTGGGAAAGAATGCGGCGGCGTGACAGAACTCCCGAACGGCGGAGACAGCTTCTTCTCTCCGATTGAGCCACGTCGTGCACTCCATAGATTGAGCTGTTGAGTCGTGCGTGTATGTACAACGAAAATCCTGCCACCGGTGAGCCGTGTTTCGCAGCGCCACGCCGGGAATCGTGCAGGTTATTCTCGCCTACGCTTCGCATGTAGGGCTCGTCGGCGTTGGAGCATCATGTGGGTCATGAGGAAGAAACCCAGAGGAATGATGCCGATTAGAATGTACAGTCGCATCAGGGTTGGTAGGTAGAAGCTGAAGTTATAGGCGTTCGGCAGCTGCACTGAGAAACGGCCGGTTTCCTCGAAGTAAGGAATGTTTCTCAGGATAATTATGCCTTCCGCGATAATGCCGATCGGGAGCAGAGGAATCCAGATGGTATAGCGGAGCCATGTCAGAAGCGGAACGCTCTTATCGTAGACCTGCCCAAAGAATGAGATACAGGTGAGCTCACGCGCCTTTCGCAGACCTGGTCACATCGGAGCCAGGACGGCTACCTCGTCACATCACCTCACTGATCGGGAACCCGAAGAGCCGAACCATTCACCTTTAGAATATAGTAGGGATAGCGGACAAGCTCAATCAAAGTATAAGCGCTGAACAAATACGTGATGGCAGGTTTGGTCTGGATGCGAGGCTCAGCAACTATCATCACGAAGAACATAAACAACCTTCCGCCAACGAGAATCAGAGCCGGAAGAAATCCTGAACGCGGAACGAAACCGAGCAGCGGATGTATGATCTCGAGAGTCTGGAGCAGGAGAGCGAATCCGATGGGCCCACCGACTGTCTTATAACTTTCCGTGAACACCTGCAAAAAAACGATTCTCTTAGAGGGCCTGGGAAGGGAAGGCATGAGTGTGGTGATCTGAGAACAGCTCCATGAGCTTCCTCCGTATTTAACGGACATGATTCGACTTACCTCCTCAGGGTGTCGACAATATCTGATCACAAGCGTCACGGCGACGGTCAAGAAAGCACAAAGTTGGAACAGGTTGTAGATGAATAGGTAAACCTTCCGGAGATCCTGAGCTCGTTTACGACTTAGGAGCTCGTCTTTCCCGAGGAGCTCTTCGTAGATTTGATCCACTTCAGCCTTTGAACGTAATAAAGTGATCATCATCATTATCAGGTCCGATTTTTTCTCATTTTTGGAGGCGGACAATTGAGACAGCTGGTTGCTTACATTCGTAGTCGCATCGTTCTCGTCCTCCGAGTCGCTCACGGCAAACCTGTCAAAATCTACCTTCAGCCAAGGTAAACGGTCTCTGGACTTCGTGAGCCGAGGCCACCACTCATCCTCATCGAGTTCGTATTGACGCTTGTATAGAACCACTTCAACCTAGGGTTGGGGAGGAGAGGAGAGGATGTTAGAAAAATCTCTCGTTTCGGGCCAGGAGTACAGTCCAACGGGTTTTCCCCGATGGTTCGTTCTCTCGTAATTTGCCGAGATGTGAAACTTGATCGCATACCTGTCTATCGTTGACTCGGCATTCCGTTCGCTCGGGTTTTATCTCACCGTATAGATCAACTTTGAAACCGTAACGGTTGTCGCCTCTCGCACCTGGAATGATCAGTTTGTGTCGGTCAGCCAGGTGCTCGCTCCGATCCAAGGGCGGCGAACTCGTGCAATCGAGATTCGAAATCACACTTGCTCCACTCCTAATCGAGCTATGGATTCCATTTTTACTGTGATATGAATGATGCAGGAACTCCACGAATTCCGCGGCGCGATTCGAAACAAAATTCCTTCTCTTGGGGAATCAGAACCGAGTGCGAGAGGGAAACGGGGCTCGAAGCTCCTGGTTTCCATCATCGAACGACACCGCCAACGAGCCTCATCAAAGGATGTCTCTCTCGCAACGAGTGTGCCCTTAGCATCAGGCATGAGCTGTCGGTTCTCAGCTGAGAGCAGAGGGAAGCCACTCCAATGCAGAGCCCTACTCACCTACACCTTTGGCCGAGAATTCTATCGACTTTTTAGTGGGGTTGATATCAGGTCTCCTCGCATCTCTGAGATCAACGCGCAGAGTCACTCGAGAGTAGTCCTGCGCCCAGTAGACGAAAGGAGATCCTATGTTCATTTCGAACACCTTTCACCAATGTGGAAAAGACTACACAAGGCGAGACGACACACAAAATTCAGTGCGGCGCTTTAACGCCGGCTAGGCGGGACTTGACGAGTGAGGGTAACAGCAGCAGATAGCTCCGGAACGACCTGCTACCAGTGGACAACAAAGCACGAGCAAAAGTTGAGCGAGAGAGGCTCGCGCGCGCCAGTTTTCGAATTTTCTCCAGTGCCTCCGAGGGCGCGCCGTCGCTCCGACGGAAGCACCCAGGATCGAGCGAAAAGGTGACCGACTACCGTCAGAGTTGTCTTAATTGCTTCTAACATCGCCCTGTGATTCCAAGTTTGGGGATGATTCAACCTGCCAGCTTCAACCCTGAGGTTGAGTCGCAGATATTCCATCGTAGAGCGCTTTCGCACCTGAAAGACTCTCAAGTATTCACAGCCTTGCGTGCCGCCCCCGAACGACCATGAATGTTCAGCTGTCACTGACGGCTAGTTCTCCTATCGATTGAATCCAGCAACTGCAACAGAAAATTACAAAAATCAACCGATCCCTCGTGTGGCTGCTCCGTTTGTCTGCTCCGCGGATGACTCGCGTTCAAAAAATAACCAACCGGCACACCTACCGAGCGAGGGTCCACAAGTCCGATCCCAGCTGCAGCGTCACACTCTTCTGGAATCCCCACGAATCTCGAAAAACGGGGCGACGACTCGAATACCTGTATCGATTTCTGGTTCCGCGCCATCATTCGAGAAACCTTCGAGGCATCGTTGAGCTCGGCCTCGAACAGCGGATTTGTCGACTCAAAATCAATCGAGCAAACTTCCATGCAAACAAGCCGACGACCGATGACGACATCCAGAGGAAAATGACAAGCGATCACCGGATCTTCAGCGATGTTTTAGTCGGTAGCGGAGCCAATCGGGAGCGGGAGGAAACACAGACCCGATATTCACAAATGATCACACCCAGTCTTGGCAATTCTGTTGCTAAAACTTCTCCCAGGCGTCAGGCGAGGTAAGCGGAGGCAAAAACAACTTGACGGACGGGGCAGCGCCCACAAAATCCGACTTCTGCTTCAAGGCTCGGCTCCATGGAGCTGTTATCGAAGCCTAACTTGTCGAAGGCTCCCAGAAATCCACGGTTTCCTTTCCTCTCTCGAACGGCAATCGAGGAAGGATTGTTATCCACTCGACAAGGTTCGGGATCTCTGGCACTTCCCCGATGTTTGGCTGTCCAGCTGCTGAGTGCGATCTCTCTACTCGACGAGAGCGCAAACTGGGGGCGAGGAATTCGTGGAAGATCCCCTGGAGCACGTCACGCTGCAAAAAGCCGAGCTGGAACGGCTTTTCAGGAGCTAAATTCGTTGTGACGCGATCATGATCGGAGCGGGTTTCGACCTGGGTGCGAAGCCTCCAGCAAATTATTCTGGTGAAGCCACGAGGACTCGCTGTTCGAAGTCTCGTTTCACATCGAACATATACTCTTCCGTGATTCGTCAGCGCGAAACCGATATTTCGGCTCTGATCGAGGGAGCCAAGAGTGAGCGGAAAGGATCGGGAGTGTCTCGAGGTGACTTCATTCGTCCCGTTGAGCGTCGCATAAGTGATATTATTAAGAAGGAAAATGGATGCTCGTCATAGAAGTCACGTTCCAGCTTTGTCTTGGGTGTGCCAAGAGAACGACCGAGGAATGGACGACGGAGCTTGATCATACAGAGACACATCAGAGTTCAAGCTGAATAGTTTCGTACCCAGGAAGACTGACAAGCGTCACGTCGCTCCCGGTGGAGCGAAAATTGACTCCTAAACCTCGAAAACCGCCAATAACAGCTCCCGACAACTTGCGTTGCATGAAAGATGAATCAACTCGGGACAGTTTTTCTTCGCTTGTCGGCTGGACTCATATGGGCGGGCTCGACTACGCCGGCCACCTGAAACCGTAATCTTATTCGTTCCGCTGCGGTGGCGGTCATGTGCGTGAGCATGACGTATCAGGAGGTTCCACGAGGGGGCTCCAATATGTGGGGATGATCTCCGACTGCAAGGCTTTCGGCAATGACTGTTGAGCACAATCCCTCACGTGAGGTGGAGGTTGCACAAAACACTGAAGGTTGTTACGTTGCCCCCCACGCGAAATATTCCTCACTCTACCTTGCTCATCATTGGAACGGGGACCTATCAAAGGGAGGGAATGAGAAAAGCATGGAGACCTACATTTTGAATGTATTTATTCGTTGCTATCATCTTCCATATGGATTTTAAATAAGTTTCAGTTATAACAACACAGATCGCACCGCGGAATGTACAATTTGCGCATCTGTGTTTATCACTTGTGTCATCCGCTCAACCGGTCGACACTTTGATCTTCCTGCGAGGCTACAGAGTCTCATGAAGAGCGAAAGCATGGAATCGCTTCTTAATCTATGAATAGTTCGCAAGTTATCACTTGGTGCCTGAGCCGCCGCACGGGTGTTGAAATCAGGCACTAACGTCCGCACTAGTAGTCCTTCTCATCCTCCGCTTTGTAGTGCTGATCCGACGTGGCAAGACAGCCAGTTCGCATCATCCTGGCGACGATAGTTTCCTTCGGAACGGCCTGTCCACCAGAGACAAAATGTTAGCAAATACTCCGTTCCGTCGCGGCATGAGCCGGAGCCCGAATCGACACGGACCAACAACGCCGAACTCCTCGCTAGTTCAGTTCCGGCGATTGGCCCACACTAGATTGGCGGATTTCTCGATTGACGAAAACTCACCCTGCAGTCATATGCTTGCCCGATGAACTTCATGAAGTCAATGAACAGAGTAGAAATGTTCAGGGTGTAGGGCACCTCAGCTGCTTTGTAATCGTATGGGAAGGTATGGTGGTAGTTGTGCCATCCCTCACCGTTGGCCACCAGACTCACGGCCCAGTTTTCGGCCGGGTGGATGTGGTGATCATAGGGGTGATTTCCCCACATGTGCGCAGCGGAGTTCACGAACCAAGTCATGTTCAGCGTCCAGCAGTACCTTGAGAGCGAACACCACCATTTTCAGATAGGAGACGAGCTGACTGAGAGGGAGGGAGAGGGGGGATGGTTCCGTGATTTTCAGGTTGAGTCGTCTGAATAGCGGCCCACTCGGCCCGGGACACTCACCTGAACATCGCGCATACGAAGAACGCGTTGAGGAAAGTTTCACCGAACAAGATCATCGGGATCAGAGTTGGGATGACGAAACAGCTCGTGATTGCGATTGTTGTGTAATGACTGGGGAGATATTTGCTTTTCAAACCACATGTCACGGCCTTTGCGCGAGCTGGGGATTCGCAGCTCCTCTCCACGCCTGAGCTTAGAATCCCATCTCAGTTCAGCTCGATTGGGGACAAGATTCGCATTTTAACGGGATCTCTCAAGCGGGCTCTTTTGCTCGGAGAAGCGACTCGATCGGTACCGAAGAAAAAGCTCCGTTACTCACTCTTTCTGGAAAGCGACGACAGGATCCTTGAGCAGATCGGACATGTCGACTTTCCTGCCTTTGGTGGATACATCTGGGTGTTTCTTGCACAACAGCCATCCTACGTGCGCGAAGAAGAATCCTCTTGTCGCGTTGTGCGGATCCGCATCGGTCTCGCTGAACTTGTGATGGACTCGATGGTCACGGCACCATTCGAAGATGCTATTCTGCAACGTCATGACGAGGATAAAATTAAACATTGCCACGGGGAAGATGACCAGGCCTGAATCAGCTCGAAGTCCCAGCTCAAAGTCCCCCCGAAGATGTTCAGGTGGAATCCGTCACTGTCGTCGAACAGTGATCGCAACCAAATGTCAAGGACGCTAAAGTGGGCCTCGATGGACTTTGACGCTACCTATATCGCGTCCAGAACATCTCAAAATAGCCCAAGTACGCCAACTTGCTACCGGATGAGCGAAGCGCAGCACTCCGTTCCAAATACTCCTCGAAAACGTTTTCCTCGAAAGCGGAAAACTTCGCTTCTGAAGAGCCTTCCTGATACATGAAATCGACGCCGTTATCAATTCCCGGATCCCTCCCGTGCTCTCGTACAGGCCAGAGCTATCGACTCTTTCCTGAGCACTCTCCAGGTGAGCGCGACACGCGATGCCCCACTCGTTCCAAGAAAATGGGAACCAACGGTGAGCAAGATGACATTTCCATTCATCCGAGCCAGCATGACGTAGGAGCGTGACGTGCTTCCAGAATCGAGGACGACGCAATGTCGACGCAACTTCAGTAATCATTTGGAGAGAAAAAAGACTCAAAGAAGCAGGATCTTTGTGAGGGCGCTGAGCGGTGTTTCTCAAGAAAGAACGGATTAGCTTCTTCTGAAGGAGGAAAGTGGTCGGTTGAATGAACTGCATCTAGGGGGCTCCGGCTGCCGGCTCAGGTGACGTAGATCTCTATCTCGCTTTGTTCTGATCTTGACGGATTCGGAAACCGCGCGGTCTGATAAACTCTTTGACGATCCGCAACCGGAGATGCAGAAAGCAACAGCTTGTGGATATTGCCACAGGAAGCTCTTTTCGTTTTCGCTCGGAATACTTCGCTCACGAGAGATCAAACGAGACTTCCACAACCACTTGTCACTAAGCATCGAGAAATTATGACGAACTTCACTCGCGATTCTCTATCTCGATCCATCTCAACAAGCTCGTGCTGCGAATTGGTTTGTTGCCGGGACAGCCACCATCCCATTGATGAACCGGGCACAGTCATGGCCGCCACTATTCATTACACGGGACGAAAATGAACGGCGTCACAGAGACATTGTTTTTTTTGAGGAATCGCGATTAAATGTGACCAAATTCTCAGGAAGTTCATCTCTGCAGCGGGACTTCGCGGACAAATCCCGACGAGAACGCGTAGCGGATGACGGGAGACACCGTGAGAAACGGCAATGGGTAAAATTTTCGTCACGGGCAGTTGGCCAATGGAACGATGCGACGCCGTTTACGTTGCCGTTGTTTTCCCTATGATCTGTTCTACATCCGCCCCGGAGAGCCCTCGCGGCGCGAATCAGCCATGGAATCGCGGCTCCCGAAGCCACCCCAAAAAACACCCGGATTCGGTCAGGCGGGATCGAGAGACAAAAGAAGAATCGCGTCCACTTGGGTACAGAGAGGACTGGACAGAGCCTAGGTATACATGATAGCGGGAAAGAAATTCTCTTGACCTGTAGCTCACATTGTCGTCGGCCGTCGCTAGAACAAAACATACCTGCAGAGCCATCGACTGCATCGCAGCGAGGAACACGCGCATCGGAAGTTTAGCTTTGTAAGCTTTGTGCGACCAGAGCCTGTGAGCGCCTGCTGTGATGCCCAAACCCGACATTACGTAGAGTAGGATGGCTGGAATCGAAAAACAATTGATCATTAGAGTAGGCTGCAAATCTTCGGATGGAATCGCTGTCTGAAAATTCCATGTTGATTGGTCGACGTTCGCTTTTTCATATCTTCAGGTCTGGGTTTCGCAGTCAGAAAATCCTGACTGCGAGAAACCCTGAACATTCTCCGAAATTCATCAGAAAACGATCCCGCTCCGGACTCTGGAAGATTCCCGGAATTGGAGCTCTGAACTCATCGGAAAAACGGGCAACTAAAGAGGGCGGAGAGCTGATCCTGGTCCGGTACATGACATGCAGGAGAGCTCCTGAATGCATGTATCGTGAGTTGCAGGGCTCGTTGTAAATGTTTCTCAATGAGCTGTACGGGTTATTTTTTCATCAGTAAGGGCGAAGATATTCAGCCTTCAGTGAGCCGCGTTGTCCTTTGAGAGGACTCTCATCAACCGCAACGCCAAGATGTTTGAAGGCCGCTCGAACTTGTTGTGATACTCCCACGATATTTAGTACGGCATCGTAGCGAATCAAACTTGCTGATTCCGTCTACATGTGAACCTTCGGTTTGTGCCCACAACATCAAACGCAGGATTTTCGGCGATAGACGATCGGGAAGAGGGATGGGAAGTATCCATGGAAACTCGACCGATGATGGGGACTCGGAGAACCGTTTCATGATTTTCGACTCGGGCTGGTGATCTAGTTTTTCGTTCAATATTTTAGTGAGTGCAAACAGGGATCGAACCGAAGGATTTCTCCCCGTCGGTCGCTCGACTCAACCACGAGGGGCACATCCCAGAATTCGCAACAGTGTTTGTCCAACGTGACAAGGTACACGGGATGAGAATAATGAGCCCGAAATCTTCGCCACAGATATTTTGCGATGAGTCACTATTCTGCTCTTTTCGCTCTTAAAACGAGCTCAGATTTACAGCGTTGAGCCCTTAAAATTAAGGTTGGAAACCGCCGTTTGAAATGGAGATCAGACCGCCATCAGCCAACTCGCTCCAACAGCGTCCAAACAAATTCAGGACACCAAGGGAAACGCCGTTGCTGATCACCTCATGATATCAAGATGTTTGCATCTCAGATTTTGAAGTTCCTCGATCTTCCAGCCTGCCCGCGATTCAAGGCAGACTGCGAATCGAAAACGAGAAGAGCCAAGGTGCCTGATCAGTCGTACAGATGGTCCTGGTGCGTTTCATCGCGGAAATAACACTGGCAATCGCTATGCCGTCCGGCACAGCGTCATTTTCAGGTACTGGAAGGCGATGATTGGCGGCGCGAATCGCTACACTCGGGTTGAAATGATGTGAGATCCTCAATCGAGCTGAATTTGATACAACATGATTTTCCGTGTGTCAGATCAACTGCAGGCATCTAATTGCCACTCTCTGATCATGCGAATATGACAAAAGGTTTCTCTGGAGAAAGACAGTTGGTCTCAGGCGCTACTCGACGTCACGAAATATTCGACAGCGCTCAAATGCAACTGAGCTGTCAGCGTGAGTTTCAACCGGACAACTGGGTGACGACATCAGGAGAAACAAAAAGGAGGAACTACAGAGCGAAAATGCGCTTCTCCACCGAATCGGAAGGAATGACCGTCAAACTGATTTGATGCTCAGTTTCTAGGCTGCGCGCGATAGAGTTCCCGTTGACTCGGTCAATCTCCACGGTGAACGTCGAGATTTCACGGAAACAGCCTGTTTTCTGCGCTCTGCACATCCTTCGGAAGTCTGCTCCCCACCGTTGCGGGACAAGCTTTGGAATTGCTCACCTGTGATGGAGGTGCTGAGTTTGGCCGAGGTGAACATGAGGTGCATCCCATACAGAGCTGCCAGATGGAGGTACGCCATCAGGACAACGTTCTTCCAGACGATCTGGGCCTTGAACGGGGCCACCGTTGAGGTGGTGGTCGTAACGGTTGTCGTGATCGACATCGTTGCTTGTGGTGTCGCACTGCTGCTGGAACCTCAGATCGAAAGCTGTGCTCTCGGAATCTCGAACCTGCTCAGGCCTCCGAGGCGAGGTGGATAGGCGCCAAGGAACTTCTGTGGTGTATTCTCGGCACACTGTCTTATAGTCAAGTGGTCCTGGCCGTGATCCGCTGCGCGTTCTGACACTCGACGCCAAGCAACGTTTAGTACAGAAATCCGGGAGAGGGTGGAACCTACAAGAGAGAGAGAATAACTCCACGCGATCGACGCGTCATATGGGACCACTGATAGTTCGTGGGGCAGCAGACGTGTCTTTAGTCGTCGTCGTTATTGACTGACTGACTCCATGACTGGCCGGCTGATGTAATTACTGGAGCTTCCAATCACCCGGACATTTTTTTTTGTTGAAAACCGGACCGCGACCGGACGGACTTTGAGGGGGAAACCGGACAAAAAACAGTTGGATTGAGGTGCTTATAGAGTCTCGTTAATCCTCTCCGAACCTTGAGTTTTACAGCAACGGAACAAACTTTGCTCATAATCAGGTTACCATCGAGAAGGTAGAACTTTACTACCCAGCCAAGACTTTGCTCGAAGCTTGGATTTCCGATCCATTTCGAATTCCATGCGAGAGCTCGATGCTTGATTCCACGCCATGGGAGTCTATTCAAGCGAACGGAGAGCCAACGGAAGAGGGATGGGAACAATGGGAAATGAAGTGAAAAAGTGCGGAAAGGTCGTTGGGTACACAGTTTGACGGGGCTCGTCCCAGCTCTGCCGCGTTCACTGCCGTGCGTTAGAAATGTGAACCGAAGATTCGGCACGATGAGAAAGCATTTGTTACGTGAAATTGAGTTCGACAGATCTGTATTATCTTCAGTGATAGCATTCAAATGTTCGTTAGAGAGACGAGGAGTTGGATGATCGGTGAACCGGGCGTTCTCCGCCTACGGCCCGAAACCGGACGAAAGGACCAAAAAGGGCCTGTCCGGTTAATTGGAAGCTCCACTTATCACTAGTGGCCAATCGGGAGATGTCACTCGCTAGCAAAACTCAACAATCTAGTGAATGAGGGCCCGGTACAGACGAGAAGTTTTGCGTTTTTAAGCCTCGATCAGAGCGCTCATAATGATATGCAATTATACAATTTCAATTTATTGTCATCTTTTACACTTACTATCTTACGATACATGCTTACACGATGATATTCGAGGTGCGAGCAGCGCGCATCGAAGAGACTTGAAACTCTCCGGATATCGAGATTGGGATCGGCAGCTTCGTCTTCGCTCGACGAAGCGATCTAAGTAGCCTACTGCAGCTTGGAAGGAGCTTTTGTTTACATCGCAAATCCAAAATCGTAAGAAAAAAAAATCATCTCAGTAACCCTCTCGAGTTCAACGACGCAATGCTTGGAGGGTGTTTAGAGGCCCCATTGATTTGCGAAGTGTGCGAAAAGACATCGGTCGTGTCGAAGATTGCGTGAAATCCGATGGGGATAACGCGTCGGTGAAATATTACAACAGTTTTTGTTGTTCTCCTGGGTCAGCGATTCGTCGCTCCCGCTTACACAACCACTGAATTTTCCCTGTGGACCAAGTCATGGATTCGCTTCTCACTGCCCCGCAACAGCTCTTCGCGAAGAGGTATCCGCTTCTACCTTCCGATTCCGCGATTTCAGACGTTCCTCGCGGTTGCCCAGCCGGTTCAGAAAGTTTCTCTGGTGTCAGAAATCCGAAGCTGTGACTTGCTCGTGTGTGTTGTGCTCCTCCTTTGTCGGATCTCTGGAGGAAAGTGGATGACTTGGAAAAAAAAACACGGGAGATTCGCTACTGTCCGCGTCACCTCGATATATTCTCCAGTCTCTCATGAAACATTTGTTGCAGGCTGTTTCGAGGATGCTCTCCCATTCACAGAGTCATTTCCTCAAGCAACTTCTGTTCGAGTGGAATATGAGACAATTACCTAGGTCTGTTTCGACGCGATCGGTGACTTATCCACTCTCTCGAGCTCTCTTGTTTTTGGGCTCGCGCGTCACTAAGTCAGGAAACGACCCATTCAACGTTCCTCCGCCCATATAATAATCGCTATTTTTCTCTGCATGTGTCCGCCACGATCGCTCACGGAATAGCTGACGCATTCCAGGAATGACGCTCGATCGGGGAAACTGTCTCGACTGAGGGAGCTGATCGCGAATTGGCGTCAAACCCCTCTGAGACATATTTATCGGGCCGTGGCGCGGAGAATTCCGACTTGGAGGCCAATCCTGGACATTTGGACTCCGCAGTTCAGGTGTATGGCCCGAATCGCTTCTCAATCCTCTCGGCCTTTGCCAAGTTTCCGACGTTCAATATAAAATTTCCACTTTCAGAAACTCGAGAAGAACCCGTCCAAGGTAGAGTTCTTCGGAATTCCATCGTTTCGGACCTGCGCAAGGATGTTCCGTGATAATGCATCATCATCATCATCGCTGAGAAACCTGAGCGGGCGAGAATCCGCGAGAGCGTGGATCATCTAGAAAGCCTTACGGCCAATCCGTCGCCGTTCTGTTCGGTCAGACACATTCACGCTCGAATTTCCGAATGGAATTCCATGGAAATGTTCAGTTCACAATCGGGCAGCGGCGTCTCAATTGAGATGCTCCCTCCGTTGACATCACCGCCGATTTTCTCGTCACAGGAAACTTCGGGGCTACAAACAGGATATCTCAATTCTTCGTCTGTGTCGTCTCGCTACGATAGCTGTAATTTCCTATCTGTCATACCTCGATGACAAACGGGAACCGATTGAAGTGAACGATGAGGCGTTCTCCGACTCGGACCAGGCACAGGGTGATTCCGGCAACCCACGGTCGACCTTCCATGAACAGATTCAATGCAAATTACTCGGATGTCCCAGTTATCGATTCTGATTTCCACAAATCGTTTGGACACCCGCGAATTCGCCCAACTGTTAATTCGGCTCGAGAAATCCCTTTTATTTTATCGAAAATTCCCTCTCCCACTTGTTTGCCGCCACCTATCATCTTGAGTATCGGTGAAAAAGAGGTTCGTTCGTCGAATATGTCACCGGTTATCGCTGCTGGGCGGATACATCCGCGGCGCCAGCAGCTGAATTTTCGAGCTGTCTCTGATTTCACACTTGGAGACTTTTTCACTCCGTAGTGGCGCGTCCATGTTGAGGGGATGTGCGATGCTACTCAGCTTGTTCGAGAGGAAAACGAGGAAATAAATTTCGAAACATGGGCTCATCCCATAGCTCTTCGCGACCAGCTCATGGAAATTTCCGCGCATTCGTGTTCCTCAGTCGGCTTGAGCGTGTCACGAGGATCTCCGCAGAAGGTTGTAAATATGAAGGAAAATGAGTGGAGCACGCGAAGCAGGAGGATTTTCGAGGAATGAAGTCAACGCTCCTACGCAATCGGAGCCCTTGTTCCTAGATCGGTTTGGAGAAAATACGGTTTGAACAAAAGTCACATCGAGGCTCTGCCCACACCACGAGGAAACTCTCGGATCTAGCTCGCGACGAGAGCGCAGTTGAACAATCGGAGTCGTCATCTCTATAGTTGATGACTGGAATGGAGTGATCGAAATGGGAAGATATGCTACGAACTGCTCGAAATCGGATCCGTCCTGACGCAGATTTCAGATCCTATGATTCAGCCGAAAAAAATCATCTCGAACCGAATCACCCAGCAGACGGGCATCTATATCCGTGATTGTGTTTTGACTGTTATCTGTAAGTAACAACTGTTGAGGTAACAACCCCGTGTCTCGCCGATTCTGGACGGTTTTGATGGTTAACGTGATATAATGATGTGGCCACGGTATTAGTTATGTCCAAACTGAAGGGTGACAGTAAGGGTCACCACTTCACATAATACGGCCCGCCAGATGTCCAGAGCGTCGGGCCGGACTTTGGACATCCCCGGTCTAGCGGCATCCATCGGGATCTCAGTGATCGCAAGAGAGATTCCCGTAGCTCGGGGGTTTTGGGAACGGATGTGTCTTGAAAACCAGTCGATAACGTGTACCTTGAAACATTCATGGCATTCTGCCCGAACTCGAGAGCTCAATCCTAAACGTCATCGAGCCCTTAGGTCATGCGAGACTCCAGACGAATCGCGGATATATTGTTGCTTGATGGGATGGCTTATCGAACAACGACAGATTTGAGTTTACAATATCAAGGACCGAGTCTTGCGATCTCGAGTAGAGTGCCTCAGAGGCATTCATCTGACTCAATTCTTTTGAGGCTCGCCCGCGGAATGTCAAGCTCAAACGGAATTTCGCAAGGTACAATGATTCAGAGGAAAAGAAGACGATGTTCACCACACGTCATTCGAATGCAACGCCCTCAGCCAACCAAGATTCGGAATCGGCGCAAGTACTACACCACAACTAGTCAAGCACATGATGGAGACAGAGAAAAATGGGGTGATGTCAACGGGAAGATCGAGCCCATCATGGATGAGAGGGACAAACTCATCACCGAGGAGCTCAGGCAGGTCACCAACGACACCCAGATCAGCTGATGACGAAGAAGGAGAGCGAAAGATGGAAAGAGACTCAAAGATGCAGGACCGGAATGAACTCGGGGGAGAAACTGAGAGGAAACAAAGTAACATCATTGAGTAAGGCTTTTCGGCTGACTAGAAGTAATACCCAGCAGGAGCTAACTCCTGAGTCCACAGCAGTCTGGAAACTGAGACAGGTGTGTTGTTTAGAGGAATGACCTCATTATCGAGCAACGGGCTCCGGCCCTATCCCGGCATCCGAATGGATTTTTTCACACCGACTACAGAACAAAAAAAAAGCTACAATGGTTCGCGAGGCAAGTCCGAACACTCCTCGGTTCACGTCGCCGCAGCACATGCTTGTGTGCGCGGACGGGCGGCTCAATCTGTCGAGGGCAAACAGGGTTCACCTCCTCCGCGAACTGCGATCGGTGTTTGCGTAGCCAACTCGCATCTCCGAGAAGGACCCTCAAATAACGTTAACCTAACTTTGACCATCAGCAGTTGTGAATAAGAAGCTGGGTTCGATCCTTGGTCATCTGAGACCGCCGTCTCTGAATCATTGTTTTCGAATCATCCCGCGAGCTCGATTCTGTATTTCTGATAGGGCTCTGCATGCAGAATCATCCTCGCGTAGAGAAACCGGCCTCTAATAAAACCCACTGCCTCACGTAGCTTACCTGCGATAGTGACGGCAAGCGCATCTGACTCATGGAGCATTATTCAAGAAGATGGAAATAGAATCTTGTTTGCCTTTTGAAGATAAGATAAAAGCCTGGCCCGTACTGAAACAGTCTAAAAAGAGTTCGCTGATCCAGACACCTCTCGCGGACGCTTGAGGAAAAGCGAGCAGCTCGGACAAATCGGCGGAATACTCAATTCGAGCGACTCAATCATGGCGGCCGCACACACCCTAAAGCGAGTTGCATCGACCCTGCTCGTAGATATCCCTGATGGGGGAGATTCCTCGAGAGATTATTATCGGAGTCTCCTTCCGGCGCTGCATGACGTCGAATTCCGTGAGATCCAGCTGGCATCATTTCTCTAGAGTCGCCAGACGATCGTGATGGCACGCGTTGCATTCTCGTGTTACCCGAGACTGCTCCCCCTCCCTCGAACCCATTCCTTGAATGTTATAAACAATGCTCGCGAACATCTATCGCGTCCCTCGGGACCAAAATCGCCCGAATGAATACTCGGGATCTAGTAAGCCAGACGAATCCGTGCTGCAGGACACGTAATCTCGTTCGGCTTGAGATCAAACCGGAGCTCAGCTGTGATCGCTTGCTCATACGAATCCTGAAGACAGCTGAAAGCTGACTCTCCGCCCAATTCCAAACGACCGTATCTCGCGATCATCCGACCGTATCCTTTGATTCGATTCGATGGCCGAACCCGACGACAGCGATGTGGTGTTCGGTACCGGGTAAGAATATTCTCCGATAAGGATCCGATTTATGTTTTCCATGGAAAGTGTTTGTCCTTCAAACGAACGTATTTGATGTAGAATATCATAACAATGGAATAACAGGTGATGGAATGAAACCAGCTTTCACCACTCACATACCCACGCTAGTAGAGGCTCATGAGAACTCGATATGCCCATTGTGGGAAAAGCCCACGCGCACAGCTTCTCTCCTCAACTCCTGTACGTTTGATCAACCAATGCGAAGACTCGTGGAGCTGAATGAACTGGGACATGTCTGGAAAGCGGCGAATGCAGAGCGTTTTTGTCTCATTAATCTCAAGGTTGTGTCCGTATGGGTATGTGGGTAGAATCGTCGCCAACAATGCATTTGCGGAGGACTGAACTGAGCCGGAGCCTCCTTATATCATACGATGCATCAGCGCGGACGCTAACAACTTATAATGAGGCACACCATATCTCTGTCCCCCGGGTCTTGAGCTCATCGCTTACTGGGCGACCAAGAGCATTAGGGAGCATTCCTCGATCTCCAGGATCCGCGACGCTCGAAATGTCGAAAGCGAAAATATATCATCAGATTGTGCAAATTACGGAGTCGGGAGACCTGAACTCTTGGCGGTGGAGCGGCTTCAGACTATTGACTTCAGTCAATCGATAGTATCTTCATCCTGCGCGCTTGATCGCGGGAATAGGTCCCTTGGAACTCGACAGCGAGGGCCATGTTTCTCCGAATGAGACTCCTTCTCATTCGAGAGGGAGTCATTCAAGAAAGACTGAGGATCATGGCCCGAAGCAGACGAGCGAGAAGAATGATGAATTAGAGATACATATGCCAGAAGGTCGGCGAGACGCTCAAAATTCGAGCACCCAGTTTTGCACTAGGATTGATAAACCTCCGAAATCCCTGAGGAGGAAGTTAGAGAGCGAAACTTGCATTCGGGACCAGGGAAATTTGGAAAACAGCTCGACCTTCCTGAAGACGAGGCGGAATTCGGAGTGCTGCGTTCTCGTGAGGCCTGCGGCCCAACCCAACCAGCAGAAGAGAGGATCACCTGACCTTGCAAGCGTGTTAAGTTACTGCAGGGATGAACAACGCCAGTGATACAGAGATACAACGAAGTGGAGTTTATTTCCAAAACGAAAATCCTTTTATAGCACTCTGGACCGTGAGCATGCGCAAAACCCAACACCCTCCCTTGCGCATGACCACTTGGCCCCCGTTATCGTATTCCTAGCTTGGTTTGGCATTCTTAGAAATCGTCTACCCCCAACCTTCTTCTCATCATGTGGGCGGTCAATCCGAGCTTGTCTCGATGTTTCTTGAACTTGTCGCCTGTCAAGCTCTTTGTCATTATGTCGGCAGTCATGTCGGATGTGGGTACGAACTTTATGTTCACCAAACCTTCTCTCACCATGTTCCTCACGAAATGATGTCGTAAATCGATATGTTTCGTTCTCTGGTGTTGTATTCCGTTGGCCGTCAGCTGGATTGCGCCCTGATTGTCGCATGAAAGCGACATTGATCGCCTGATTGAGGCCCCCGGAGGCTCCGCGAAGTTCAGAAGCCATTTTATTTCCTGGCATGCCGCGGAGACACTCATGTACTCTGCCTCACTCGTGGACAATGCAACAGTTGGTTGCTTTTTGCTCGTCCACGAAACGCACGCACCCGCGAGAATGAAAACATATCCAGTGGTAGACTTTGGACTTTCCAGACAACCTCCCCAGTCCGCGTCGCAAAAAGCTTCTATCGGCTTTTTGAGGTTCCCATCGAACTTCAGTTGGAGGTCGATGGTACCCTCCAGGTATCTCAGGATCCTTTTCACTGCCTTCCAGTGTGCCAGAGACGGGTCCGAGCAAAATTGGCTCACTACCCCGACAGCGTGGCAGATGTCCGGCCTCGTCGTTTGAGACAAGTGGATCAGGCATCCAACGGCCTCTCGGTATGGTGCGTCGGCAGCCTCTTCGCTCTCAGTCCGTTTCGTCAACCTTAAGCTCGTTTCCGCGGGCGTAGGCACTGCTTTACAGTCCGCCATGTTGAACCTTTTTAGAACTTGTCTGATGCTTTCTGCCTGGTCGAGTAAGATAGCCCTCTCCTCTGGCCTCTGCGTGATCTTAATTCCTAGACAGTACTGAGCCGGCCCCATATCTTTAATGGGGAAAACCCCCTTCAGTTTATCGATGATCTCCGTTTGCAAACCCAGGTCGTTGGTGAAGATCAGGAAATCATCCACATATATGGTCAGCAGCAGGATGCTTTCGCCGCGCGTTATGAAGTAGCAGCATTGGTCCGCCCCAAACTCTGTCAGGTCGAGAGACTTCAGTGCCTTGTTGAGGGTTTCGAACCATACTCTTCCGGCTTGCTTTAGACCATACAGGGACTTCTTTAGCAGGCATACCTGATCTCCGACCTGAAACATACTCGGCTGCTCCATGAATATCTCTTCCTCTAACCTGGCGTGTAGGTAAGCCGTCTCGACGTCGAGCTGGTGGATTCTCCATCCTTCCTGTGCGGCGCGCGCGAAAAGGATGCGGAGCGTTGTGATCTTCACTACAGGCGAGTAGGTTTCATCGAAGTCCACGCCTTTAGTTTGGGCGCATCCGCGTCCCACCAGTCTCGCCTTATATTTTGTGATGTCTCCTTCGCTGTTCCGCTTCAATTGGAAAACCCACTTCGAGGTTATCACTCGCCTGTTTGATGGACGATCAATCAGAATCCAGGTTCCGTTCTTTTCATGGGCCTCCATTTCGGTCTCCATGGCTGATCTCCACTGCTCGGCGTCTCCCCGCGACATCGCCTCCTGTACCGTGAGTGGTGAATCGTAGTTCGTTGTTGAACTTTGACAGCATACACACACGAAATCGTCCATCCACGCTGGCCGGGTCCGTTTTCGATTAGGACGAAACTCCAAGAACCCTGTTGGCTCGACTGGTGTTTCACCACTCTCATCACCTGTAAAAATACTTTCCTCATCTGAAACCCCCCCGGGCCATGCTTCACTCGCCTCTCTGGGCTGACTCGCCTCTCTGGGCTGACTCGCCTCTCTGGGCTGACTCGCCTCTCTGGGCTGACTGGCCTCTCTGGGCTGACTGGCCTCTCTGGGCTGACTCGCCTCTCTGGACTGACTCGCCTCTCTGAGCTGACTCGCCTCTCTGGGCTGACTCGCCTCTCTGGGCTGACTCGCCTCTCTGGGCTGACTTGCCTCTCTGGATTGACTCGCCTCTCTGGGCTGACTTGCCTCTCTGGGCTGACTCGCCTCTCTGGGCTGACTCGCCTCTCTGGGCTGACTTGCCTCTCTGGGCTGACTCGCCTCTCTGGGCTGACTCGCCTCTCTGGGCCATGGCCATAGCCCATCATCCGGAGCTGCCGCCCCTCTTTTTAGGGACGCCGTCTGCAGAACTTCAGAGGCCGTCTTGGTTTCGTCGAAAACCACGTTGCAAGCTTTCTCCACTGTTGTCATATTATCTAGCGGAACCAAGCGATACGCCTTCGAGTTTGAGCAATAGCCAACAAAGATGCATTTCTTCGCTTTTTCATCCCACTTCTTGCGTTTTTCCTGTGGTATCTGAGCATCGGCCAAGCATCCAAACACTCGCAGGTAGCTCAGATCTGGCTTCCTTCCAGTCCACGCTTCTTCCGGACATACTGAACTGAGGGCTGCTGTCGGACTCAAATTCTTGAGCCAGCACGCCGTACTCACAGCTTCAGCCCAAAAACTCTGATCGAGCCCTACGTCTGTCAACATCGACCTCGCTTTTTCCACCAAGGTTCGGAGCGCCCTCTCCGCGCGACCATTCTGCTCCGGGCAGTACTGGACAGTGGGCGATTCCCTCTAGCGCGAGGAATTTCGAAACCCTTCTATTGAGATACTCCGTGCCATTATCCGTTCTTATCTTCTTCAACTTGAGTCCTGAATCACGTTCAGCGTACCTGATGAACTCCACTAATTTCTCGAATACTTCAGACTTCATTTTCATGAAGGCCACGGTAGTCTTCCGGGTAAATTCATCAACAAACACAATGAAATAGCGGTGGCCCCCGATGCTCACTCGACTCATTGGACCACATACATCGCTGTGCACGAGTTCCAATCTTGATTTCGTGCCGGAATTGGACTTTGGGAATTCTTTCCTCCTCTGCTTCCCCCCTGCACATGGCCAACACGCTTTTCTGGTGTCAGGGACCACGCAATCAACGCCTTTCACAAGCCCCTGAGCTAGTTTCTTCACTCCTCCTGGTCCAAGATGGCCCAACCTCCTGTGCCAGAGATCGTACGCAGCGTACGTCGAAGCAGTCAAGGCAGTCGTAGAACATGCTTGCAAGCGGTAAAGGTCAGTGTCCGTGCAGCAAGCTGTCGCACACACCATCCCCTCTTTGTCCAAGATCTCGCACTTTTTATCTTTGAAAACGACGTTGAGCCCCTTTTTCGTCAGCTGTTTTACCGATACCAAGTTAACTGTAAGTCCGGGCACGTACAATACATCCCGTAACCTGGTATTTTGGCACTTTCCTCCAATATAACAACGTATGCGGACGTCTCCAAGCCCGGCCGACTGAAGGATCTCGTTATTTGCAGTTGTAACAAACCGAGTGCGAGCGTCCTGATTGAAAGAGACGAAACAACTCCTCTGTCCGGTCATATGCAAACTTGCCCCGGAGTCGATGAACCAATCGAACGGTGAACTAGACGCGACCCTGGCTGTTGATGGGCATACAAGAACTCGCTCGTAATGCACGAACTCGGTTTGATTCTCATTGGAATCGCGCGCTTCCGCAGATCGTTCCTCTCTCGCTTCGTAGGCAACCTTCCCGTGTTCTGCACCCCTCCAACAGTTTCTTGCCAGATGTCCGTGTTTTCCACACTTGAAACATTGTGGTGACCCTTCGTACGACCGTGCTCTTGATGGCTGACTGCGACCATGATCTCCACGTCCTCCTCTCACTTGTCCACGTCCATGACCACGATAACCGTAATTTAACTTCAATCCCATCAGAGCTGATTCGCGCTTTTGTTAGGCTTGTCTCGCGGCTTCACTCAGCAGCCTCTCCTTCACGAGCTCAGTTGTGACCTCACTCTGGGTGATGCTTTGAATCAGGGGTGAAAACTCTTCTGGGAGCTTCATCAGGATGAGCCCCGCTAAAAATCGATCTTTGATGTCTGCGTCGATGGCTCGGAGACGCTGGGCCGCCGTGATCTTCTTGTTGATATACGTCTCCATGTCTGAACAATCCGTATATTTGATGCTCGTCAGTTCCTCAAGGAGTGCCACCTCCCGATAGATCCCACGGGGCTGATAAAGTTTCTCGAGTGTTCTCCAGATCTCCTTCCCAGATGTGGCGTCCCGAATCGACGAGAACAAGTGGCTTTTGATTCCCGAGATGATGGCGCCCCTAGCGCGCTTGTTCTGATGGGCATCCATTTTCGACCCATCAACATACTCCCAGAGATCACAGTTAAACAGATGCGCCTCCATGGCAAATCTCCAGTCCATGTAGTTAGTTGCTCCATCCAATTTCTCGAATGATGATGGTACGCTCACCATCGTTGTCATCGTGGATGTTTCAGTCAGCTCACTGGATCGATGCTCAAGGTCGAATAGGAGCGCAGATTGTGCAGATTTCTTCGATGGCTGTGGTAATGCCTCCTCCTCGTCGACGAAAGTAGTTTTCGGTGCAGCTCGCTTTCGCAGAGCTGTACTCTCCTCCCGGGATGGTGGCGATTCCACGTCAACGCTCTTCATTCCCTCGGATTCGGGTTGTTTTCGCATGTTTCGGCCTATCCGTCCACGAGACACTTTCGCACGAGTATTTTCTTCACGTGCCACAGCCGCAAGCGCGACTTTCCGTCTCGTCACTCGTCCTGGGCCCATAACCTGTTAAGTTACTGCAGGGATGAACAACGCCAGTGATACAGAGATACAACGAAGTGGAGTTTATTTCCAAAACGAAAATCCTTTTATAGCACTCTGGACCGTGAGCATGCGCAAAACCCAACAAAGCGGGGTGTGATCGTTCCCTATTACTGAGTGACTGAAAGGGAGATGGCGAGCACCCTGAGGATCAGCATTGGCAGTGTGTTCAAGACATCCTTACCAATCATCTGCGAGTGTCCGGAGTGGAGTGACGAAATCAGGATTTGACGACTACTTAGAATCGTAACACATCCACCCCATTACCCCGATCTGGCGCCAAGCGGCCCCCACATGTCCACGAGCTCGAAGAAACAGATGACAGGAGGGAAATATCCCCCCAACGACGAAATGATGAGTGCCGTTGAGGAGGATTTCACGAGCCAAGTTCTGCGTAGGGCCACAGAATATCGCTTGAGTCGTTGCGCTGACCTTCGAGAGGAGCACGTAGAATGAACTTGCAGTTTCATGGCGATCGAGCGTATCTTTCCGTATTGGGCTCAGCACTGTTTGAACAGACTGGTATTGACACGCTCAGAATAGTATCCACCCCAGAATCATTTCGAGGCAATCAGTCAGCTAAGATCGAAGCAATCGATGTTCATACCCCGAACTGAAACTCCGGAGCTCGATAACGAGCGCATGAGAAAAGTGAACCTCCCCCTCTCCCTTCCTCCTTTCTCTCTCTTTCTCTTTCTTTCTCTCTCTCTCTCGCTGGCGATTCTTGCGTCCGGAAAATCTCTGCAGCATCGAACGATGATGCACTCGCCCTCGCCCCCCCTCCGAGGGATCATCTGTGTGAGGACATCTGATACTGCTTGATTCCCGCTCCAATATTCCTGAATAACTTCAGGTGATGCACATCCGATTCCCGCGGACGAATCTCGACACGGTGTGATCTGATGCTGGGTTTCGCGAAAGATCGCCCGATTCCGCTCCCGAATCTATCGTCTTTGTGAGGTCCTGTATAACAGGATAGAATTCATCTGAGAATCGGACGTTCAACACGATGCTACTCGATGTACGTGCCAGCTTGAGATCGGAGTTCTCCGAACGTGTTTCCGGTGTGCTCTGTATGTGACCTCACCAACGGCCAGTAGATGGGTCGGCAGCCAACCAACAAGCCAATGACTCCCTCGATGCGTGTAATGCGACAAGCCTGCTCGAAGCCTGTTGTTTCGTCCTGCCATCGCTGCCATCGAGAGCCATTACATCTGCAAAATATCTCTCACACTCCTGCACGGCAACAGATTCCCTCAGGTAATTGATATTGATCTTGATTCTGAGCCCGAATGGATTTCTCGTTCTATAGCTCTGTCGATTGAGCCGAAACAGTTCAGAAACTGATTCGTGCGTGATGCCGGATCGTGCCCGCCCCTCAGCCGGGGCTTTCGAACAATTTTACCAAAAAAAATAAAGTTGCTCAATAACAGCTTTGGCTGACCTTCGGCCTACCAGTTCTGAACGGAGTACTAGCTGGAGGCTTGGTCTCTGGCGGTTCCCCGCAACAGAGGTCGATATCGACCTCCCAAGACACGATTCAGACTGCACGGAGAGTCCGCGGAAGGAAAACGCTCCTTTGCAAAAATCTCATCTACCATACAGAACAGCAACCAAAGTTATCGATCCGAGGCACTAGGTGTCATCCATCTGATGGGTGTTCCCAGAAGGTTAGAACGCCGGAAATCATGAATATTTCCCCGCATGCACTCGCTCGAGACAAAACAGTGAATATAGTCCAACCTATCCGACGGGTAATCGAAGTCCCTCTGGAAAACCGCAATTGAAAAGCCGTCCCGAGGCTGTGACAGATGAGTCAGGGAGGGTTCAATTTCATGGAAGTCATCAGCCCTGTATCCACGGAGAGGACTTCCGGTCTTCGCGTGCCTTCAATCATCGAGCGATCCGCCAAGAATACCATTTCAATTCGCGTTTTTCCCTCGATTCTTGGTGCCTCATGCTTCCGGATTCCAAGATATGTGTAGGACCGATGCTCCCCGCATATCAAATCTCAGAAGAATACTAATTGGACCACGACAAGCGTAGTCAACAGCTTTCATGTGGCGTCGGATATTGTATCCGGTGTACCTTGCGGAGGCTGTCATACGTTACGGTCCCTTGATTGTAATACGCATAGAGTGAGTTCCGCGAGGGCCGGTACGCCGAGGTAGGTTGTCATGGGCCCGCTTGTGGCTTCAGCCCCGCGACTCTCACCCTCGCACACGGCGAGGGTACGGAGCAGAGTTGGGGCCAACTTCAGAAAGAGCCCGACCGGACAACGAGAATGTCCTCACCGCGGCGGTTGATCCGCCTCTACTGCAGTCAGTGACTGTGTTGCAGCAATAACGACGACGGCAGCCACAACGCTACTGTTGTTCGCCGAGGGAACAACAGCAGGGGGAACTACAACAAGCGCCAAACAGTTCGGTTCTCGTCGGACTGGTGAGGCGCGAAAAGTTCGTCCGGTGCTGTGGTGCGCTTCATACGTGGACATGGACATCGCTCGTGTTCTTCTCATGGGTCGGCGGGCCAGTAAACTCAAAAAAGACGACATCCGGGAGCTAGAAGCGCAAACCTACTGTAAGTCTCCGTTTTACGAGAATCTGTCGAAAAACTCTTGATTCCTGATGCTTTTCGATTCCGAAGTCCCTTACCTCTGTCAAAGTAAGGCTCGCACATCGAGGCAGGTCGATGGCAAGAGGAGAACGCTGCCGTTCAGTTGAAACTGAATGGATTGACCACAGGTCGAAGAGAGCTGAACCTGATGGAGTATAGGGGATGATTTTCCTCGATTCTCCAAGATGCGTAACGGGGGTTGGCAGATCCGAATGGTTGGTCCAATTAAGTCGACTTGGCGAGATAGCATCGCGACGACTCTGATCTGATCGGTTCTGATCGGTTTGATGCCGACGCGCGTCAACACCAGTGGATTGTGAACGATCTGACCGCTCTATACCAGATGAGCGGCAAAGGTCGACCTATCGGCTGGGGCCGCTTAAGATGCAAAGCATTGGGGCGAATTCAGTGGATTCGCGGCTCTCGCGTCGGGAATTCCCATCCTGCTTTGCCGTGTCGATTCCACAACACCGACTCCGACTCGAACAGAAGTCAAGTGTTCTCAAGGAGTTCTCGTCTTCTGCAAAGGAGTCCGAGCTCGTGGAGCGAAGGAGAACTCATGAATCAAGAAGCCGGGATCGGGAATGGCACAAATCACAGAATCACTTCTCTCAGAGAGCCACAAAGAGCTGTGGTCGATGATTGGTGGCCGGTCCTCGTTCCCCTCCCCCTTTTTTGATTTTTTTCACGTGATTTTTGCTCGAGAAGATCATCCTATCAAGATATGTGCCAAATTTGAATCTCGATTCCTGCAAAATATTGAAAACCGGTAGCGTAGACCGTCATGCAAGCAAGAATGTGTGGAAGTTTCGATTCTGGGAACTCCGGAGTTGTTCCAATTTGGATGACGGCTCCTTAATTCGACCCAGGGCGTAGCGCTGGCGTCAACTGGACAGCTACAGTTTTCGGCCTCGTCCCCTTGAGCGGGCGCCATCAACAATGACCGTAAAGCCCCAAATATTGGGAAGATAATCTCGTTCAGCCAAATATGAACATATAGTCGCTTCTCGAGACACGCGGTTGTTCTCCGTGTGCCACAGCCCCCGCTGTCTTCACTTGGCTCCCCATTTCCGCCTTTGTCGACTTTCGATAAAGCTGCTGAGAAGTCTCACACTGAAGTGCTGTTTCGAGAATCGCTGAGACGAGCCCCGACATTGTGCCCGCTCTGTAGAGGGCTCTCTCAAACGAGCTCTTTTTTGAGCGATGCTCAAGTCAGGTGGCTCGTCTATCATCTTTGTCCAGCTGGGCGGCTTTGTCCCCAGAATCCCTTCAGACTCATGAATGACTTCTCTGCGCCTAGCATCCGATCTGATTTCTCGACGTCATGGTCAGTCGTACGCATGCTGAAATGAAGTTGCTTCAGAAGGTTCTCCTACACCTGTAGCGTTGTCAACTCTGAGGATGCGTTCGTTGGCCAGGATCATGGCATGTCATACCTGCGTCCCCATTCGCCAATGAGTCTTTCATACGAGGGGCGTGCGAGCTTTACAGACACCGGTCGTAGGTCTGTATCGATCGATTCTTTCATCAACCATTTGTTGTCCATACACATTTCGTCAAATTTTAGAAACCTCAGATACGCGGGGGCGAGTCCTCGACAACTGCTCCACTCTTCTTGTGAATCGTTCTGCGAGCCAAAGCGCTTCCCGCCTTCACCAAACGAGGGTTCGAGGCGAGCGGGGAACGTTTCTCCCCAAATAATATGCGCCTCAGTCTCATTCACACAGTTTGCCCCAAGAGGTCCCTTGACTCTCCCCGCCCAGTCCAACCGAAACGCTCCCGGAGGCTGTCCTCGTGTCGGACCTCCAGTGCTTGACTGTGTTTCGCGCCCGTTTGCTCCCGTTTGTGGACCAGGAGTCCTGGATCCTTGGAATCTTTGTGTTATCCGCAGATGAGATGGACAGAGAAAAATGCCCGATCCGAGTGGGAGAGCGATGGCTTCACATCACCATTCTCGTTGATCCGACTTGATGAAGCTTGCCTCCAAACATTGTATATGCGAGAAGCATAACGGAAACTGAGAATTTTTGTCTCCGGGAGGATGTCGTTTGAAAGTTTTCCAACGGAGCATGACCCTTTCGTCGAAACTGTGTCGGAAGGAGCTACTTGACCCGCTGCCAGAATTAGGCTCACAAGAGGTAACGCGTTTCTGAGATTTCGGCTAATGATACGCACGGCACTGGGTCCAGGCGAACGTTCGATCGTCCGATGAGTCATGGAGCCGTGGAGTTTCACTTGTAGACTCACTTTCGAAAGTTATCTCCAAGCATGACCTTGTTGCGTGAAGATTGCGCTGTTGATGCGTACTGCTCCAGCTGCGTGTTTATCTTGAAACACTGTTGCCGTTTTTGGAACGCGCGATCGTGGAATTTCCTATACCACGAGTTTGCAGAGTCTCAGAATGGTGACACAACACCCGCTGTTCTAATTATAGTATTGTTGACTACGCGGACTCGCTCCCAAGGTTGAGGGAATTAAAATTATCAAAAGCTTCATTCGCTTCCGAAGATGAGCCGCATGGAGGCTGAGTGGTCTCCTCTGGTTCGACTCCTGATTCATCTCGATCCGACTCATCGAATCGCAGGAAGCCGTGCTGGTTCCGAGCCCACTTTTTCTGAGCATTCCCCGGTTGAATGGAGGTCGTCAATCAATTGGTTGCGGAGCAGCACAGAGGAAGACGGGGACCTAGCCAGTACCTGTGAGTCAGCAACTTGAGAAGTGACCCACTGGATTATCTGCGTCACGGAACGAACGAATGTCTCTTCTCGAGCTCTGATAGCCCGAGCAAGCGTGTGTCGTGGGATGACGTTCCAGTGCCAAGACCTCAGAGGATTGACGATAATTGATTTGTTGCGGCGTTCGAGAAGGTGGCCCTCATTGAACTCTTGAAGAGCGTTCAGGAAAGCTTGATCCCATTTCGTAAAGACCCCCTCGTCACATGCGCAACTTCGACATGTGAGGTTGGGACACTCGCGGGCTCGATGTCGGGTGCTCGTTCGATCGCATGAAGACAACAGGATTCCAGAGACGACACGCATACTTTTGAACTTGTAGCTAGGATCCTACTATCGATCAAGATTCCTTTGCTGCATGATTCGCATGGGTCAAATTTCACAATATCAAGTCTATCTATATGCAGACATTCCGTTGTCGATGACATACAGAGTTGAATCTCGAACGAAGCTCTCGAACCGGATTCCGAGCAGATTCTGTGTTTTTCTTATGCTCGACTGAAATCCGAACAACGGAACATCCACAGGCGCTGATGTGAACACTCGGGCTCCTGCGTCCCGAAGCCCATGGGTACAGGTGTCGAATGAAGGGAAATATCGGGCTAATCGCGGAGGTCGCCGAGACGGAGTCCAGACAATGCAAAAAAAAAAGTGGATCGATGATAACCTGCGACGAGGATTGGAGTAGACGGACTCTGTCGAAGGCGCTGATAATTCATCGACAGTAATCATGGGAGACGCACGGCCCTCGTGTCATTAACAAACTTGCGGCCTAGCCGATTTCGGCATTTGTGACCTCTATGCAGCGTTTCAAGCCGATTCGGTCGTGGAGATGAAGAGGTGGGGTGATTCTGGATTCCTCACGCTTTTCGAATCAGTCCAACTCCCAACAAGGACGATTGCGGCGCAGTTCGGACGCTGGTCTGGATGAATAAACCTCTCGACCATGTCAACAACTGATCACTCTAAAGACTCGCTTTCGGGAGGCAAGCTTCCGCCCAACTTTTGGATTCGACGATCTACCGGTGCGCGCGATATAATTCAAGAGCGATTACTTGTACAAGATTGATTCTTCAAGACACTGATTGTTCCTGTCGGGGTTCGACATATTTTCCATCCCTGTGCTGTGCACGACCCGTTTGATCAAACTCGATTAGACGTAGATGCTATCGCGTTTCCTTTCTGAGCCTGGTCAAACGTTCGAATAGGGCGCGCCGTATTATAAGATGTTTCGGTTTGTCCGCCGTCGGATCTGTCTCTGTGTACTGGAACCCTGGTCTGGAATTCCGAGACGACTCGCGTGCCAGGCAGCTCTCCGCACTTGATAGGCACGGCTCGAGGACTCGAAGAAAATATTGAGTTTTCCACTCTTTGATACAGTTCGTCTCCAAAGTCCCGGTGGAGACTCAGAGATAGAATACGCTAGACCGACGGATGCGGTTCGCGCTGTGACCGCAACGGGGTTGAACCTCACCGGGTACCTGTCGTGATATCGAAAAGAGCCTTCTCCAAATTGAACTCTGCGATGGAGTCAAATAATCTGTGTGAACAAATCCACCCTGATCGCCTCGCCCCTCTATTGTGGAATCATTGATTCCCGAGGAACCCCGCGAGCGTTTTTTAGCCGATACTGCCGTTGATGCGGGCCGGAGTTCGAATGCTCTCGAAGCCCTGTGAGATCTCTTCAGAGTCGTATCCGCTCAGAAAATATCAGTATTGAAGGGAGGACCCGGCTGACGGGTACAGTTCCCGGAGTCTCTTTCAAAAAATTCAGACGAAGGAAGAATTGCAGATTTGCATGGAGGTAAGGTTTAGCGATGCACCTGGTGCGTTCCACTCTGCTATCTTGATTACTGAGAAGTTATTCTCCAATTTCAGTCGACAGCAAACAACTTCGAAGATGGTAAGTCCCCTCAATCAGTATCTCAAGCTTCTCTACATAATGCTGATGTGTTGCTAATTCTTTCGTGTCGGTGTGTGCCACCGGAAGCGTGGGACGATCTACGGAAGCTTAGCCGACATTGTGCGAGACTGTCGAATGAATATTCTCGTTTTTACGACCTGATTCCGGCGTTAGGTCAGTTTTTGCTTGGAGCCGGAGTATCCCGCTGAACGCGTATTCTGTGTCGACATCGCTGATTTCTGATGCTTGGAGCTGGTGAGCACTTCACACGTGTTGCGCTATAATGATGTCTAATCGTGCAACATCTGAGCCAGCGCTGAATATATCTCTGGTGGAGTCGGGGAGAATATTACGAATCACCTGTGTGAGGTCCTGCGAGCTAATACCCACGGTCATCCACGCAAGGTGTACTTTTTGTTCGGGTGTGCTCGGAGTGTTTGCCTTGTTACCAAATGCCTCGCTCGAAGGGTCATCTCCACGGTCGAACATGTTTCTCCGGTATTCATCTGGAATGACATTCACTCCGAAACCAGATGGCCTCGACGATACGCAGACGTATGGAAAACTGAATGAAGAAGGTTTA
This sequence comes from Phytoseiulus persimilis, assembly GCA_037576195.1. Lineage (NCBI taxonomy): Eukaryota > Metazoa > Arthropoda > Arachnida > Mesostigmata > Phytoseiidae > Phytoseiulus > Phytoseiulus persimilis. The sequence continues at coordinate 31,223,844 of CM075103.1, forward strand.
AAGGGTGACCATCGTGAGTCGGAAACTTTCTGATCCTCTCTTCTCTTGCTTATTACTCGTTGGAGATGATTGTAAATTTTTTTATGCCATCGATGGCTGAGAAGATGACGCATCTTTTTCTTTTTCTATTTGTGTGAATCGATCGAGTATCGCATCATCTAGAGCGACTGGGAAAGTACGCCTCCTCTCGTTCCATTTATTTTTTCAAAAAACTGACCGAGAAACCTCCTAAATCAACCGATCGAATTCGCGAATGCCAGGCTCGATGCGGGATAGGATGCTGCTCGAGGCAACTCCAGCTTTTCAGATCAGGATTTGCAAGAAGGGCGGACGTTCGTTTCAACCTGAGCGTCTAGAGCTGGTCTCTTGATAAAACGTGACCCATCGATCGCGAAAAGGAAAACCAGAATCGGATCATCTTCCCAGAGCGATGAGCAAAAGAAGAGAGTGTCAGGAAGACCACCCAGTAGAGCGCATTCCAAAATTACCAAGAGAGTCTATTGAGTGCGGAACCGAGGAGCTCTTCGATCGCATCGATTGGTTTCATGCTCCGTCGATATGCGAGGAAGTGATGAATGACTCGAGCGACTTTGGAACCGAAGTTCGGAATGAATTCGTTCTCTCGTTTCTACTGCACTCCTCTGTGCTCCGTCCTGTTCAACTAGGCTCCGCGGTTCCTCAGGGCTTCCATCATGGTCGTCATTTCTCTCACCGCACTATCGGCGGAACAGCGAAGTGCTCTGATCTTTCCCTCCTTTGTGTATTTTTCCGCTCCCTCACTTCGGCTTCGGTCCCAGCGCCGTCTATTCTCCCATTCAGAAGTATCCTAATATCCGGGAGATTTCCGATTGAATTGAGAATTGATCAAGGTTTGAGGCTTATCCGTGTATCTTGCCTCTACAACCGTCCGAAGAGCAGTTCTGAATGCGGGAAGCTGGATATCCCCACGTCGCCGTAGTCCCTGTGTTGTTCTGAGCATCCTTACGCGGTGGGATGGAGCCCTTGGGAACTCCAACTCCCAGCACCAATCTACGTAAGGAGCGCGGAGAGAGTTCTGATGAAGGAACTTGATGGTTTGAGAGGATTCTCGGGGGCCTGACGTTCGGCAGGTGTACGTAAGCATGGTTTCGGGACGCCCGCGGCACCGAGAGTGGGAATGAACGCGAGAAGGAGGATGCAGCCCCAAACTAGATTCAGAGCAAGTCCTGCGAGCGCAATCGAAAGAAAAAGGGTGCTGCGTAGTTCGTTCCAATTCCGTATGACCCTGTCCAGCTCAATCATGGGTTGGTTATTCGATGTTCCTTCGGCAACTCCGGGTATTTCGGACAAATTCAGGCTCAGGCGACTTGATTAGGGAGCTGGAACGTGGAATCAGAGAGCTCAACTGGCCCCGGAACAGACGGAGCTTTTTGCGCTGGACAGAACTGATTCCGCCGAAACTGGAGCAGAAGCGCAGCCGCCCTTGGCCTTTCTCAATTAGGGCTGTATGTGTGCCGAAACTCGCCGCCTGGAAAAAATCATTTTCGTCGGCTGGGCTGCGCTCTGATTCTATGTTTCAGCTCACTGATCAGGCCAGCGGATGAAAATCGGTGAGAAAATCTGTCTCCTGATGCGGCTGATTCCCGGTCAGATTGAATTGCGAGTGTACAGATCTAAATATTCATGAGGTCATCTAGGGTGGGATGCACGCTCACGAAAACTGGTGCACGTCGCCGCAACATGGGCGTGCGCGCATCGGTCTATGCGTTGATCACTTTTTCGGTGTATAATGGGTTCCGCCGGATATTAGGGTTGCATTGGCCGTTGGCGGTGTATATCAAGAATTCCAGAACGATCGCAACAGCCGGGAACTCAGAAGCCGACCCCCGAGAAGGACACGATTCGCTTTCGAGGCATCTGTATTTATGTTTGCGAGGAGACAGTGCCTCCGATTCATGCCGACAGACGTTTCGGCCTCGAATCGCGTTGAATAGACTACAGGGTCACTTAGCGATGGCTTTGGCTACACGCTCCTCGCAGTCACCTCGAATAACGCACGCCATCTGTCGAGTGGAGATCGTGGTCGAAGTCTGGCTTCCATCTGAGCTCAAAGATCCTCTAATGGAGGGAGACAGCCGAGAAGTAATCGTGTATTGTTCGGCCTTCGTTGGATTCAGTTTCGTCGGAGACTTCTCCTGCACAGGTTAAACCTCTCTTACTGTGCACCAAGTTTGCAGAGCCATACTTCACAAATGATGGATCGGAATGGTGGTTGGGAAGGTCAATCGGCCAGTGTCGCCCGGACAGCCTCTCACGCTTGGCGAGAGCAGCGGAGCCTGTTTGGTGCTCCCCCGTCGGTGTCAGATTGATGCCTCCCCACGTTTGGGCATCGAGATCCGAGGATATTCGGGGAAAAAATATGACCAGTTGCCTGGACGTCGAACTGCGAACCCGTCTCGGAGGATCTCGAGCTGTCATCTGCCCACCATCGTGGCGGCCGACGGAAGCTGCGGAAAGGGGCGACGGGAAGCTCGAAGGTAAACTGTCGAAGCCTGACGACAGATGGTCGCAGGTGGTGATGATCGAAGACTCACTTTATGCTGCCAGAGTGGAGCGGACGTCCGTCGCCCTCGGTCCGAGGGATATGTGAGTCGCCCGACGACAGGCTCCCGATGGCCCGCTCAAGCCACGCGAGCGTCGCATCTCAACGTTTTTGTGTTCACACGACGTCTCGGCGGTGACGCAACAGTTTCGCGGTAAGTCGTCCTAGTGGGAAAGGAGGAATCACGGGCCGGTAGGGTCTCGACCCCGCTGGAACCGATGATGGCAGGCTCATTGGGAAGGTCCTTAGCCACAAGGCCAAAGTCGAATGCACTTTCAGACGTTTTCGCGGCTCGCTCGAGATCGATCATGATCACAACGTGCCGTGACTTCGTCTCCGATTGCGTTTGTTATATCTTGAACGTTGGGTGCACGGTGGCCGCCGAGGTAGATCAGAATCGCCCGGATGTTTGATAAGTGCGGGAACCCGCTCGAGGACCGCGGATGGAAGTCTTGCTGCAAGCGAGGATTCCCCGCTCAAGGCTCCGGGCGAGGGTGCGCCTCAATCTTCAGAGGAGGTCGAGCAACGGATGGGAATGCGGCGATGTTGGGCAGGCATGCTCTCGATCTCATGGAGTTGCCGTTCTCGTTAGTTCTATCGTTTCGATCTACTCGAGGGGGCGCGGCTTTCCGAGCGGAGTCCGGCTCTTTGCGGTCAATAACGCTCCGCGAGAATATCAGTTCCAGAGTCTCCGATCGCGTGCGTGCCTCAACAACTGAGAAGAAGTGAGGCAATGAAAGCTTCGGAACACGAGTCTCTCGATTTTCTTGGAGCTTTTCCAAAGCGACCGCAGAACAAAGGCCCGATGAAACCAAGAAAGCGGAATAATGAATCGGGAGACACGCCGTTATAGTAATTTACGCAGGATCGGCTTTTCGGAGGGGAAAGAAGAAAACGAGCGCCGGAAGTCAGATTCGAGCAACACTCGGCAGGAACCTCGCCTCTGAGTCAGTCAGAGGGGTGAGGTTCGGCTCACCAACTTCGTGGGCGGCCAATATTGTTCGCCGGAAACTTTCTGCAGTGGGGAAGTTTGGAGTCTCTTCGCGGGAAGTTTTCGGACCCCAGCCCCGAGTGTTGCTTTCGACCACCTGAAAGCGATCTCCGGGAAGTACGCCAAGACGATTTCCGCGATCAAGAAGCAGCTTGCCTGACAAGTAGTTCCGGAAGACCTCCAAGGTCTTCGGCGTTCGGCTGCTGTCACGCACGACGGGCACCGTTTACCACAGTTCAGCGGTGGGCCCGCTGGTCAGTATGGTAAGCCAATGGTTTTTCAGCCGGCGAAAGTTCGTTGTGGGAACGGGAGTTTCGACTTTGTTGAAATTGCGAACGCTTTGGTCCATTAGCTCAAGGCGGGTTGCCGGTCGCTGACGAACATTGTTTCCGCGTTAACTCCGCACGGCGGGCCCGAGAATGATCGGCCGGCGGGTCGCTCAGGGGTAGTTCTTGTCGGAATATCTCCTCTCGTCGCGGTCTTTAAGCGGGTCGACGAGTAGGGCTTCCAAATAACCGCATTTTCAGAAACCGCGGTTTGCGGTTAGCGGATAACCGCGGAGGCAAAACCGCGGTTTCTAACCGCAGGTAACCGCATGTTCTGAACTACTTCAAAACAGCCAGTCAAAACAGTTCTTCGAGCCAAAACACGGTAGCGATCGTTCATCGTGGGAGAGTGGTGTCATTTATCTATATTACTTCATTTTGAAACGCTTTCCTCAGAACGAAAATCGCGTCGAGTGTCGACGGATTCAAACTAGCTCGATGTTCTCCAAGCAACAGCTTTACAACACTGAAATCTTGTTCCGGGCGCACCGAGGTTGGAGGAATGCTCAATAGGATCTCTCTGCTCAGACTTAGAAGGCGACCTTGCCCCCCGCCGTTTTTGTAAAGCGCGTACTCCTTTCTTAGGTTTTCTTTCGTGGAGCACTTGCTCTTCCCCTTATACACTTCTGGAGTTGTCGGAATGGTGAGGATCGAGTCCCACGTGAGCGGCACCTGAGAAAAGAAGCAAGGATATGGAATGTGTCCTCAAGACTTCATATTCGCGCACCAGAAAGTCGCCAGCGCCAAGAGGAGCTCACCGGTGGGGGTTCTTCATCGCTGCTCTGAGATGCATAGGAATCCTCTTCTTCGAGAATTCCCGTCAGAATGTCAAGGATTTCTTTCGTGGACGGCCTCTTCTGGCCTATTCTACTTTCCAGTGAGTAATCGTAGTTTCGATGAACAAGAATCTGGAGAATCGTTGACAAAATGGTTCGTCGCTTCAGAACCTCGACTTTCAAATTTTCATGGAGCTTCGAAGCCAGCGTCGACTCTACTTGTTCGAGACTGTTGAACAGTAGGGTGAGAACGTTGTCTGCGAGCAACAGATTGGAGTCCTTCCTGCAGAGGGCGAGAATCGCCTGCTTGAAGGGACCCAGGAGCGAAGCAATATCTTGGAGAGCAGCTGCGTCGCTTCCACTCACGAGTGTACTGTCATGCCGCGACAGGACGTAGTTGAGTGCTGGTCGGATTTCCAAGCTTCTCTTTATCATGTTGAAAGTACTGTACCATCGGGTCCGAATGTCGAGAATCGGGCGAAGTTCGCGTCCGTTAAATTCCTGCTTGGAAGTCGTGATCCTGATCTCGTCCATCATAACAGGCGTTTTCTTGAACGTTCGACAAACCTTCCGGAGACGAGCCACAGCGTCTCCAAGCACAACTTCAAAGGTCTCCGGGTTCTCATCAGACGCGGGTTCCCCTTCTTCTCCTGTGTCCTCCGCGGTTCTCTCTGCACCTGGTTCACACTGAGCAACAAGCAGCACAACATTATACGCCAGAGATTCGTTCCCGTAAATGACTTTGTTCACAACCAAGTTGATTCCATGGGCCAAACATTTCTGCTTATGAAGACCCATTTCTTCAACTGCTTTGAGTACGTTGGCAGCCCCGTCAGTGGCTGCGGCCACAAAATCCTTTGTCGAAAGATTAGACAGAGCCAGCCGGTGGGTGATAGCAGTTTTCAAATACTCTGCCGTTGCTCGGCTTTCCACTCTGATGAGTCCAAGCGGGGCAACCCTCGACGGACCCAGGATCGGCGCGTTGTGATGGACGTTCACCGTCAAGTATCGATCTGTTCCCACAAGAGTCGCTTCGTCGAAGGACAGAACGAATTTGTGCCCTGAGAACCAAGCTTCGCATCAGCCAAAGTAGTCGGGTGCATGACGACATAAGTATACCAGGTTTCAGAACTCGAATAATCCAAACCTTCCGCGCGGACTGCTGAGAGCTTCTGTCGGATGTGGTGTCTTATCATTTCGGAATCCTCATGCAGATATTTTGAGACGGTTGTCCCCGATCTGGGAGGTGGTCCTTCGCCCGGGTATGCACGACTCAGCAGTCTTCTTATTGTTTCCGACGCAACGACTTGATTTATCGACATATTTGACTCGCAGATCAAGCTCAACATATCTTTTCTCTGCGTGGTCTTTGCGGCGAGGAACTGATCCAAACGGAGTTGTTTCGTCTTTCTCTTTGGTGGTATTTCCTCAGAACTCCCAAAAGGTTGAGACTCCTCTTCCTCCAGGTCGAAGCGAACCCCGTTTTCGGCCGTTGGGCGACTTGCTCGGCTCCCCTCGCCTACCGACTCGCAATTGGCGGGCTGCTTGTCTTTTTCGATATGATGTTTTTTCCGAAGATGAGCGATCATAGAACTCGTTGACCTGTCATTCTTGAGCACCTGGGAACCGGGCGGGGAAACTGATTGATAAACGGACACCGGGATTCACCCTCCTCTTTGAGCGGGAGACGATTTTGAAGCCTCAGAGAGAGGCTGTCAGGAGAACATATGATGAAAGACCGTGACGCCGAAATACTCACATTTGAACATATTGTACACCGAACCGCTTTCTCCTCTTTGTTCCTTTGGAAATAACGCCAAACCCAGCTCCTCGCTGATTGACTCTTTACATTTTGGAAGCCTCTCATCGAGGGAACGAGTGACGAGGGAATTAAATTACTTGTATCTTCGACGGCCTGCTGGTGTTGCATGGTGTTGCAACTTGTGATTCAAAGCGAAAATGCAACGAGGGATGCGAGGTGAAATCGTACAAGCAAACCAGACCTAGACGGTTTGCGAAAACCTTACGATCGATCTCTCTCGTGAGATTCGAAACCCGATTCATTCGAAACAAACGCAGCTGACCAACCACGCCGGTCGGAACATTCGAAGAATTGCACGTCTTGATTCTAGACATTGAGACTTTCAAGGAAGTGTAATGTGAGCTCTGTGTGTTCGTGATAGCTCGAAAAGCGCAGCGGCTCCTGGCGCGGAGAGAGAGGGTGGAGCCGCCGGAAATCAGAAACAGAGAGGGACGGACAGCAAAATTAGTGGATCGAGAATAAACGTGTGGAGAAGAGATGCTCGAGAATCCGTTGTTTTGTGTGCTAACTGAAGGATCCACGTGGTCCCTGAGTTGCCTCAAGCGGGCTATCCTACGAATACACACACAAATACAACAGATTCAATATGAGATCGTTGGGTGATGCTCAAAAATGGCTGATAATATAATCAGTTCAGCGCGAGAGTAGGCTAAGGCCTTGAACATAAAGACTCTGAAGTTTTTCTTCCTGGTGTGTTCCATTTCTAGCGACGAATATTACGGTCACGGCTGCGGTTTCTCTTCGCGGAAAACCGCGGGATTCTTGCGGTTTTCGGCGGAGAATAACCGCAAGCATCATGCGGTTAACCGCGGTTAAAAACCGCAAGCATCATGCGGTTAACCGCGGTTTTTAAACGCGGTTAAAAACCGCTGGAAGGCCTATCGACGAGTCTGAGCCAGTGGCGTCGAACGATGAAAAGATCCGACACCGTCTGGAGCTTTTTGGAACGGGCCAGCGACTCGATTCTCCGTCGCTGCACCCCAATCGCGCGCCCTCGCTTCCCAAAACCAGACTGGAACTGTCTCTGGATCTCACCGAGGAGCACTTCGTCCGAACTTCAGACACTGGGCTTTCGTTCGTTCCTAGAGCTCTCGATTGAGACAGATGCACGGAGGTCCGTTATAACAGTGGGAGGACATTCGTATCGAGGCTCTGAAGGACATAGAACGCCGATCGTTTGCGGGAATCAACGCGCTCTATCCGCGTCTTGGCAAGCGTCCCAAAAGTCAACATTTGCCATCGAACCCAAGAGGCCGGAAGTTACGCTGCTATGAAAAGATTCCAACTTGGCACGGCGAGCGAGCGAATATTAGTGGCATGGATGCGATCGGGAAACGAGACCATTTTCCTGAGGCGTCCTCTCGGGAGAGGTTGATAACCTCTCAGCGAGCCCCAAGTACCTTAGGCATAGTTCGCGGCGAAATTTCGAACTTTACGATCCATCGAGTCCGAAGCAAAATGAAGTCCCACGACTGAGCCGGGGTTGGTTCCTTTCCCTGGCCTGTTCGAGGTTCCGGCTTCTTCCACAACGAAATATGCCCCCACTCCGTTTAGAACTTTTCGGAGCACCTGGGGAATCTTTCGAACCGATCTCTTCGTGTCGGCCTCTGTTCCAGATATGGAAGTCGTGATGGAGTTCCCGAAATCCGTTCTCCGGATCGACATCGAGCTCCCCTTCACAAAGTACCCTCGGTCACCCTGAGAAGGACAACGAGCGCCACAGGTCTTCGAACAGGCCGCACCCTAACACCATTCCTGGATGGTGTCAGGTCTCAGAGTTTCCCAACGTCTCCGTAGAAGCAAACAAAACGCAGCAGAACGAGGTCGACAACGTTGAACTTATTTGGTAGAGACAGCCAGAATTCCCGTACGGTTTATCTTTGAGGCTCGGAGCTCTTAGCAGATTGTATTGCCGTCTCCACTCTTCCTCCGGGGGCGTGGGAAGAAACATCTTCCACTCGACGAATCGAGCTACAAACATCACTCGTCCCAACGAACCGGCAAGCTCAACGTCGCGAGCGAGCTACAGTTCCAGGGTGGGGCAGCGTTCCGCTCGACTCCGAAGCAGAGTGGATTCTTGGGAGTGAATTCTCTCTCATCGTGATCCAATTTCGCCCGCGGGAAGACCCGGAAGTAAACCCCTCTGCGGTTGTGAGCGACTCTCGAAATGACGGCATCGCATGGAGCTGCGAGGAGCTCTCGTTTCAATTTGTTTACGGTTCCTCCGTCGGACCGCTTGAGCGACGCCGGTCGCCGTAAAGTATGATCCCCACGTGCCGGGCGGCACGATTCGCAGAGTTCTTCGTTTGGCGCAGCAGTGAATGCATGCGTTCGTCGTTCAATTCCCGCTGCCGGAGCGGTGAGCAATTTGCTGGAGAGGAAATGATTGCGGACGAATCACGGCCATTAAAATTTCCCGAGCACGAGGCACGTTCCAGGGGTAGGTCCTCGAAACGACATTTTGAAGTTTCGACGTCCTCCATCACATGAATTTTCGTGAAATGAGATTCGATGACAGTTATTAAAGCTTGTGCTTCGCTCACAGCACTCACTCAAACAAACTGGGAGCGAAGATATGTTTACGGCGCGGCAATCCAAGCTGTCGAACGGTAAAGCTCCGCGGTGGCTCGATGCCAGATCCGAGTGCAAACTCTCCCACAGCGCACGCAGGAGCGTACGAAAGTAGTAACCGAGAGGGGCGGGGGGAGGGGGGGGGGGGGATTACAGGATCGCCCTCAATCTATTCCGTCGAGCAACATCACGTACTTGGTTGGCGCTGTTGCCGCGGCCAACATCGTGGTGAATGCGGATACGCTCGTATGTTCCGACGTACGGGGAGATTACCGTAACAGACTGTGCGTGCGTCCTCAGCACCAAGGTGAGGGGAGGAACTGACATTGGAAGAGAGTGAACGTCCAGAGGTCACGCACCCGAATCATAAAATATCGGTCGAGCTGCCTGTGGAGCAACAGAGCCCGATTGGCTTTATAGGTCCATTTCCCTCTATTATTTCACCTCATCTCTGCATCCCGGGAATAAAGGGTGGAATCGAAGAACAGCTCTCAATGTTCGACTTGAAAAATGGATCGTAGCGCAATTAACGCGCTGTGACATAGACGTTGGTTGACCGCCAGAATTGCGACACGGCCCTGATGTGCGGATGTCCGACTCCCTCTCGGGGGTCCTCCAGTCCGCCGTGCAAGGTCTGCGGCACGGCGGCGGAGCGCGGTCGTTCTCGCGGTCCGTGCATAAGCTGTGTACGTCATCCGAGTGGATTTCGGCCCGTCGGAAGTTCCGCACTATGTTTCGAGGTTCGTTGTCCGTGGTCGCCGATGGGTGGTCGACGCGGGGCCCAGCGGTCGGTGGCCTGGCGATCGTGGTGCCCGAACCGAGCGGAGAGAAATCCGCGAACGTGCTTCATTTTGGAGCGGTCGCTGAAAAAATTGCAGCCTGAATTTTGAATAGCCCTGGGATTCAGCCCAGCAATCCGACTCACGGGTTATGTGTGGGGTGAACGAAACCGGTGTCCCGGTTGCGGCTCAACGCTCTGATCACCGTGAAATATCTGTGCTGAGATTGTCTTATCGGCCTGCGAGGGGTGACTTTCCGTCCGAGTTCATTAACGTCGTTCTGCAACGCCTTACGGTCTATCGGAAGTCGAGTTCGTTTGTCGTAAGATGAGAAGCCAGCTCCCAGCGTGGGCCTAGGTTCTCATCGTACTCGCTGACATCGGGCGGCACTCTGCCGCTAAGGCTCCCCCGCCAGAATCTCGTCGCTTCCGGCCGGAGTTCTTGGGAATTAATCGTCTGTGAGGTGATTGGGATCTAGGTACAGCATGGAAGTGTACTCGCGACGTCCGACAGGCTGTGCACTTGAACTGGATGTCTGCTGAAGCAACTTGATGGAGAGTAACTAATCGGATCATACGCTTGCTTACGCAGATGCATTGTCTAGATTAGATGCGGGAAACGGTGGCATCGACGTCAACAAGGCTCGATAATCTTCACGAGTGCGAAATCCCGCATCTGGCGTCCTTCGTTTCGACGTATCTAGCAGCGATGGGGAATCAGAAATCCGTGCTGTGCCTTGCTGATCAGATGCTGGGTAGAGCTCTAGAAGTAATGTCCGTTCGTGAGCCTTTCGGCGGCGGAGACGACGGCAGACAGGTGGTCGACACTCGGATCGAACACTGCAAACGGTGGCAAAACGGTATCCATGAATCGAACCCCGCAAGTCGCAAATCCTCAACAAGTTCCACAGGGATACGCAATTCAGTCACGTGACAGAAACCTTGGACCGACCGAACTTCCGAAGTCCCCTGAAGGAGAACAACGGATGCGCAGAAGAAAACTTTCGGAATCAGAGCCCTGTGCTTCTCTCTGAATGTACCAGAATGAACAACACTGACCCCGTGAACATAACGGGTTTTGTTTTAAAGGTACCAGGAGTTCGTCAAGGACTGCCCGAATGGCGAGATGACCAAAGACGAATTCGCTAAGCTCTATGGACAGTTTTTCCCGCCCGGAGACAAGACGAAGTTCGTGGATTACATCTTCAATGTCTTCGATGAGGATAAGGTGAGTGAGGGAAGGGAATCGAGGAGGGCTCTATCCAGGACTACCGGCAGTCCACGTTTCGAGTTTTCATTCAACCCAGACTCGATACGAAAGGTTCCTTTGAGGAAGCTGTGATCGTCTAGAATTTAGCGAACGTCGGTACCGTGTTCGATAGAATAGGATATAAATCCGAAAAAGGAACTCTCGGGCGGCTGACTTGCGCGACTATCCTTGGGTTCGCATGTGTTCCACCGAATGGTACATCAGGGAATTTCTTCCCCTAAGAAGCGACGGATTCTAACTTACGTGTGGCAGGTGGAACCATCGATTCGAGAACCCTTGCTCTAGCGAAACAGAGCCCATCAATCTATTTGAACGAGTCCATCAATCCCAGAAATCAGTAGTTTGCAACACGATTCGAAATCGTGATGTGAGTTTCATCGAATCCTATCCCTGGCTCGCGTTATCAGGAACGCCTGTTCAGCCTATCCTTCTGGCTTGGTTTGGCGCAACGAGAGTAGCACCTCCGCAACGCTACAGGGCTGAACGTTCAGTTACTCGACAGCCTTGCCTTCGGATCCACGTCGATTCTTCCACGTCTCCATGCAACCGACTCGTTCCAATGTCTTCCAACGGCAGCTCGAATAGAATGAAAAGTGTTCATCGGCATCCTTTAGTTTCGTTAGTGATCATCTGTCCGAAGTAGGAATGGTCTTCTGACTTCGGAGGGCGGGTGTTGTTATCGACGGTGGATTCCGATGATCTTGACCAGATGGTGCCGAAGATGTGTGATTCTCGCCGGATCCGACCTCATGTACGTTGTCGAAGAGTTTCAGTGAGAACGAAAGCTTTGCTGGAAAGCGCCTGCGCTCAGATCATTGCTCAGAGCGGGAAGCTAGTTGGAATTTGCAACGATTCTATTCGCTCTCATGTCATGAAGTGTTTCTCGGCACAAGAGACGCGTTCCGTTCATCGAGTTTGCGAGAACGCGACCGAATGAGTGAAAGTGTGAGCTTGCAGAGATCTCAACGGTCATTCAGGATCTCTGAAGTAGGGTGCAGTGCCGAATAAGTGCGTTTCGAGACGTTAATCGCAGGCGCCACTAAGCCAGCTCATCGATGAGTTTCTATCGAGAATCCTTTGATCTCGTTTCCACACTATCTTACCCAATCGAACGCAATCGCATCGTTGATAATTCATGCTGCGGTGTTTGCCTAGCCAAGACCGTTCCGGCTCTTTGAAGCGAATGTTCGAGGAGCCGGTGTCGGGACAAATGTTGATCTTTCATTTTTCATCCTGTCACGTATTGGGGTCATTGACCTCGGTATCTCGTGGAGGAGAACAAGCAGAAGAGAATATTGACGCTACGATGAATGCTCCGGAAAATTGCCGCATGTTGCTGGAGGAAATCTCGTTGAACTCGACGTTGTGTCTCCACAATGCTAACTTGAACTCACGAGTCTTTGATTGCCTTACAGAATGGAGTGATAACGTTCAAAGAGTTCATCCGAGCGATCTCCATCACGACGAAGGGCTCGATCGACGAAAAACTAAACTGGGCCTTCGATCTCTACGACATTGACAACGACGGATTCGTCACCAGAGCAGAAATGCTCGATATCGTTACGGCCATTTATGTCTTGCACGGTAAGCTTCAAGAATCGCCCCTTCGCTCCTGGATGGAGCCGCTCTGTCCGAGAGGAGCCAGGATGTCGAACCGTCGGAGCCATTGGAAGAAAACCTGTCATGACAACAAGAATTTTTTGAATCGAAGCTTCTCGTCTCGGCTTCTCGTGAACTGTGGGCCGGATGAGAGTTCCGTTACGATTTTCCATAGACCTTGAACACCGTTTAGCCGAAATATGCAAAAACGGATTCAGAGACTGTGAAAAACGGATTCTATTCGATTCGAAACGGCATCATAACCACTCGAACTGTTCTATGTTTCCGTTTCGCGACCCGTGGAGCCGAATATAGGAGTCCCCCGGCGAAACTGGACCCGGTACAGTGAATACTACGATACCCTCTCCTTGTTTGAGCGTTTCATGGAGGCTACGCTGGAGAGCTCCCGTTGCAACGAAGTTGTTCTCATTGCAGCGGTCCCGGTGTTTCTCATCCCGAACGACCTTCGCGAGGCTGCTGCTGATCACAGTCACAGAAGTGACCTTGCTGAAAACGAGCGGATTCTCCGCCTCCTGCCGGAGTCCGCGAGATTTTTCGCTGTTTATCACATCGAGAATATTAGATCCCTGAGATCGCCTTGGACGTTAAACTTGGACTCTCCCGGGTGACACGGTGAAATTTTCCGATGCTCAGCGTGCTTGTGTTAACGAGTTTCGACCGTCGTGATGCGATGCGAGATTACATGTCCTGATAATGAGAACGGAGCGCTCGGAGTCAAGATTGGATTCGAGTGGACGTTGTTATCGAATCCTCGCAGACAATCTTCAGATACATATCTCTAACCCTGAGGAGTAAGATGCTGAGTGTTCATATTTTCCACGCACCGTCTTTGGAGGGTGCTTGATAGGTGATATCTTCCCTCTGACGTTCATGATCCCTGGTGTTGCTCATTCGGATGGGACTGCTCCCTCGCGAATTCCGGAGTCCAGCTCTGTCCGGAATCCGTCCATCTCCCCATCGCAGAGCAAATAGTTGAGATCAAGTTTTTCAGCGGGACACTAGTGGGAAGCAACCAGGAATGCAGTCGCCGAAGACTGGATTTTAATTAATTTGCTCTTGGATCGTGGGAAACTCAACACGAGTTCGATCTCTCTCTCTCTCTCTCTGAATAGTCGACTGATGGGTCGTGCAGAAGGATAATATAAAGCTTGAAAGTCACGCCCAAAGCAGGCGAAGCCAGACGGTCACTTTCGATGCCGTCTGCGATGACAGCTCGATCCTTCCTGTGCCCTCCCGACTGAGTGAGCTTTCAAACGCATTTACTCAGGAGGGAAGAACTCGTGTCGAATATTCCGTCCGTACAGCTGCGAATTTATCAACCGGCGAAGTGGGGGTGAAATGAAGGCTACGCGAGTTGACTGCCGGTGGACGACCCCATGAACGAACGAGCTGGCTCTATTGTGTGCCTTGTCGTAGTGAGCGTGGATCCTTTCGAGCGTGACATTTCTGCAAATGAGTCGTTTACTAATGGACCTTGGTTGGCCTTGAGGATCCACTCCGATGTCTCCTCTATAACGGAACGTCGCGCGGAGACACCGACGGAGATGACGACGAGGACGGCCCATAAAATCGGTGACGCACTCCCGCCTCACAACAGCCACCGAAGGAGGGGTCGAGATGTGATTGTGATCCTTCCTCCTCATGAATAATTGATGACGAATCTTCCCCCACAGAGCTGGCCACAAAAATGAGCGCTCAGTGCCGACTGCATCTACATTGTGGAAGCATTGAAGGTTCAAACGGATTCAGGCCGTAATCTTCCTTGAGGCTGGATCGAGACCGAGAAAACGCATACATACCTATTTTAGGCTCTTTCAGTTCCGATCTCCGATCCGTCCTCCTATGATCAATCGCATCTAGGTCTAGAGGCGAACTCCTAATAGAATCGATTTGGGTCACCGTTGCAGGCAAGTCGATGGACGGCGATCCGTCTCGAAGGGTTGATCAGCTGTTCGCAAAACTAGACTCGGATTCCGATGCGCGGATCTCCCGAGAAGAGTTTTGTGAAGGCTTCAAAACAGACCCCTGGATCCGGAAGGCCCTTCTCAGTCAATACACCGAATGAGTCGTGGCCAGCAGTCCCTTCCCCGGCTCCGCGAACCGGGAGACATTCATCTAGTCAGCCAGTTAAACAAAGTCAACAGCAGTCGCCGCAGCAGCAACAGCCGCTAACAACTCGAGAAGGGGACGACGTTTAGCGAGATGCCTTAAACTTTTGAGATTCGATAAGAGGTTGAGCCGAGCGACAGACCCAACGCTGGAAGAGAGAGCGTGGAATAGTAGTTTTTCGATCATAGGCTAGAGCAGGCCTCAAAAGCTAGTTATTCAGAGAAAATACCGACGGCGATCGTCAACTCGGCTCATTCCGTCGATCGTCACAAAAACACGGTACATTCGGAGACTGCGAACAGAACAACTCAAGTCACCGGCTGGGAGCGTGACGCGAGCCCCAAGGCGGTCTCGCAGCTTTATTCAGTAAGCCGACGAGCTCACCCGAGCATTCATCTTGATAGGATCATAGATCGACAGCGTCGCATCACCAGGACACAGGTTAAGAGGACTATGAAGGGTTACCCTCGTACGCGATCGGAACTTTTCGTTTCAAGATCGCCTGTAATTCCAGAATTCGTCAAACATCAACCCTCGATTCATCCTAGAAAGGTAGTCGAACACCTTACTCTCTGAAATCCGAGTACCCTGGACTCGCGCGTATCACGAACACTGTTTTCTCCTCTCCACAAAGATCGCGATTTCCAGCATGTTTGATCTCGGGAACGGAGCGAATCCCGCGTTCGATTATAAGATCTTTCGGATCTCCATTTTTCACGATGAATCATTTAGCCATAAACCATTTGATCACAGCCTTCATATGGAATCTTCTGTTCTCCGAAAGGAAGACTCTTCATACGCGCGAGTTCGGGGTGACTTGAAAATTCCCACTTTGGACATTCTTCAACACAACTCCCCAAAGTGTTCGTCTTACGATGGACTCATATGAGCCGAACAATTTTATACGATATGAATCATTTACAATGTTAAGTCGGGTAACGTTTTAACCTTCTATCTCATGAGTGGAACAAACTCAATGTTACATGAACTCTCGGTTATGATTTTCTATGGAGATCAACGCGAGGAAGACAGTGGTTGTGAACAAAGTGAAGCAGGTCCCCCGCACTCATGTTCAACAACTCTCAACTTCCCGGACTCGAACAGTGGGACGGGGTGCTGATACGTGACGCCTAGGAGCGCTTAACCGATGACGGATTCTTCTTAATTGAAGAAATGTCGAAATAATAAACCATTGATAGACCGCTCTGGTCGCACTAGGGAGGCACTCGTGCGCTACGGGAAAACACTTCAATAGTGGAAGCAATCACGGAAAAGCCAGGTGTCCACGTGCGTTTTTTTATTCTCGCGGACAGATTCGATATTTGACAGCGTATGTGCGCCGACAGCGAAGATTGAAGCCACGGGAACGCGACCCTTCGAGGGATCAAACGCAGAGCCGCACCAGGGAAAACTCATTTCTCTGATCGAACGAAATACACGACAGGCTACCTGTAGCGGGAATCGCAGGATTCGTTCGTCTTCGACGTTTCGTATCAGACAAATTCAGGTACGATTGCATAAGCAGTTTAGAGACGAGAAACTGTCTTTCACGACAAGCGTTATGACGGAACTTGAAAATTACGGTGTCAACGGCTGATGAGGACGTTTCAACCGATGCTAATAAAATATCTTAGAAGAAACAACTTCCGAGAGCTTCATTGGTCGTGGTCTGTTGGCGTTTGTGGAACATGGAAGTCAATCTGGGTCCGAGGGTTAGTTCCGTGAAGACCCTCCATTTTGGCATTCTCAAGAACCTCGGTCGGATGGATGGCATCCCGGTTATCGAGATCTCTTGTGCGGTTCGACTACGAGAGTCCGATTATACTGCAAATCAGTGGACCGCCATCTAGGCTTTCTCGGGTGACGTAGCTGACGGCGATGCCAAGCCACAGCCGTGCGTTTTACACTCCAGGGCTGTCGGGAGTCAGGCGTTGCCGACTCGAGCTAATGAGGCATGTTCTCCTCGCTAGGCCTCAGGATTTCAGAGACGCAAATAGACTCTCCCTCAGGACGTTTGAGGAGAGGTCTTTTCGTCGCTTTGGTACAAAAGTGTTTCGCGAAAATTCCGCTGGTTGTTCGTGGTAGGTCCTTTGCCCCCAAAATACCTCTTGGCGGAGTCCAAATGAGTCACGTCACGAGTAGGATTCTCCCGGACTTGGTTTGGGGACTCCGAGCTCAGTCAACCGAGACCCGAGTCTGAGGTGCTTGTCTCCGTTTTCTATCTTGAAGAGTCCCATTCAATCTCACGCAGCAAATTGATCTCAACTGTGTGTCTCAGTCTTCCGTTACGATTGGGATAGGTTCGGGAAATCTGAGGAAGAAGCGATCTGATTCCCGCATACTTTGAACAAATGAAGTCTTGAGCGTGAGCTCAAATAAATAGTCAAGGCACGAGATCTGTCGCCAGAAATCTACTCGCGAAGAAAAACTGGAATTTCGACTTCCTCCTTTACTCTACGCCCGCAAGCTCCCTCCTCTGCAAAAATATCACGCTCATCCCATATTGACACAAACTCTTAGCTCGTCGGGAGTAACACGCAACAAACACCGTCCTCGAGGTTCGCTGCCGAGCACGATACGAGCCTCGTATAGCTTGTGATTTCAAAACGTCCCGCTGTGAAATAGATCCGCTGTTTACTGCCGTAAGGACAAGAGTCAGCGGTGAGTAAGAATAAGGGAGCACGAGCGAGCCGTCCGGACAGGAAGGCGTAGTCATTTCGAAGAGAACTTGGTGTTCGCGCTGTCTCGCGAAATCGTTCAGAATGGAATCGGGGAAGGCGGAAGAACTCGAAGATAGAAGTGACATCAGAGTGCTTGAGCGCCAACTACACTGGAGCATCCATATTCAAAGCCAAGAAACAAGAGTCAGGAACTCGACTTTCTCGATTCGAATTCGCCTTGCCAAACGACAGACGTATGAGCGGGTCTCAGTTCCGAGGCCGATCAGCCAACAGATGAGTCTGGGCGAGCTGACTAGAGCTGCAAGAAGGTAGAGCTTCGAGAGGATCGCACCCAAGGGTTTTGACATGTCAATGCTGGAATCGTCGGGGGTCGCTCTGCCCCGATGGTAAACTCGCCTTCATGAGATTGGTGAGAACGAGAAATTTTGAATATATGGCCACCCTGGAAAGAGTCGGCTGACCTCGTCTCCCAGCAACTCGGAGGAAACAATCGATAAGCTCCTCGCAAAACTCAGGTTGATCTTGATTCAGTCCAAAAAAACTCCAAGGCGAACGGAACGAAGCGAGGTCGACGCTTCACCTCGTAGGATGGGAGCGCCAGCACGGCCGGGGTCACGATCTCAGAGGAATTCCCATCGCCGACAGTTGATCCGGGACTGCGAGTGAAATCCTGCGAGATTCGGAAAGCGGTTCCGAATAAGGTCACGCTCTGGGAATTGAACACACAAACGACTCTGCTCCCACTAAGAGCTTCCTCATTCTGCGTTGCTTGATGAAGTGTAGATGCAACTTCAATGCCAGAACCCAGAGTGCAGGAGAACGTTTCCTCTATCGGAAGGAGTGCCGGGCGGCTCGAGGTCGAAGTCCATTAGGTTTGACGTATGATTACAATTAGTCGGGTCGGCAGCGAATATCCGGTCTTCGAGCGAGCAATGCTGATGACATGCGAAGGAACATGAGTCTGAGGGGATCATGAGAAATAGTTCCTCCAGCTCGACGTCAAGGAGCTTGAGATTGGGTTTCGAGTTCCGAACCCATGAACCGACTGACAGTTCCATTCAACTTTCCGCAGAATATTTTTAGCAGGTTTGATAACGCAGATGAGTCAGGTGGTAGACTCTACCAAGATCCCCGATTCCTGATCTCGAGGGCTTGCTTGAACTTTCAGACGCAAAGAGAAGTTTCACTCCGAAGTTTAACGGTCGGCTCTGTCAGGAGCGTGCTCTTCCTGATTGGTGATGGGCTCTGTGGTAACGGATGTTCCGCCCATTCGTCAGGGACTCCTCAGTTTCTAGCCCATTAGGGAAGGCCGCTCCGACACTCGAGCCACTACTGGAAGACATATGCATGGCATATTCAACGCGTAACAACGATTCTTACGAGCGGCCTCGACCCGCTATCGGCCATGGGCTGGTATGGGCAGAAAGCGGAAGACGGACGTCCGAGTCAGCGAACACTGATCTTTGCCAAATAAACGTGTCGGGGATTGTGTTTTTCCTTTTGTTTCGCTGTCTATACGTCCTTGCTCAGATCTTCGAGTGAATGCAACTCAACGGGAACATCCATTCCAATTCTGACAATTGAAAACATTGTCCGCGGCTCAAGTCCCTCTGTCCAACCCCACTGCTGGACTCTAGCCAAGAAGGCCGGAGTCAAGCACGGAACGACAGCCACAAAGTGGCGGGACGGCGGTGTCATGCGCATAATTCAAAACTAGCTGCCTGTTCGAGTATCGGCCCATTAGCTGAACGCGAGCGGGAACCCCTTCCGTCACGAGAGGCACTTTCTAAGAACACAACGAGTAAGCCATATGCGAACGCCATCCCTCCTTGTCAGAATTCAGCACATAAGGAACGACCGGACTGAGGTCATGTCTCCCGCGCCTCCGAATGCACTCTATTCCAGACACCTAGTCGAGAACAGAAAATATATATGGAAAAGAAGGGTCGAAAAGGCACGGTCAATCATTCAAGACTGGGCGTCATCTGACAGCACAAAACTAGAGAGAGCTGTGCGAGAGCTGGTGAGCCCGGCTCCGGCAACGTGGACAGCCGAGTGCTCCGTGACTTACGGGCGAACTCGAGGAACCGCCGGCTCAGAAATGCTCTGGCAGGAACCCAAGGAGTCCCGGCAGAGTGTGTGTTGTTGAGCAATTCACCTCCTTCCTCGGAACGGTAGCGGCTGCGACATGTTGACAAAGGCTGCTCATTGAGAGTTCCTACGTGCCCCTTGGACTACCTACACGGCTATCTGTAACACGGTCTGCAACGGTCATCCCAGTGACCGGGAGTGATGATCATGACTCATGATTCCGAAGTCTTTTCGAGCAGCCGGATGCTGCATGGTTGTCGAGCCGCTAGACGAATACAACAGGGGTGATAACCGACTTAGATTCCGATGGTAAGAGGAATCGGTGATTTGAGAGAGCGTCGAAGTCGACTCCCCAGTTTTTTCCGACTTTCAACTGCAACAGGCGTAAATTAACAATTCCCAACGGATTTGCGATTTTCAGAATGGGTTTGATTCGTCCTCCGCACCCCTCCAAAATTACAGTACACATTAGGACGCGAGTCTAGCTCGGACTCAGGAAACTCGGGGAAAATAAACACTCCCTCGATCGTCATAGCAACACACTGCATCGATGATCCATTGGTCATACCTTCATCATGCCGCTCGCTATCCAAGAATGCTCGATCGGTACAGAGTCGGGAAGTTCGAAGCAAAAGATACATTTGACACAATTGATACATCAGAAGATGGTTATATAACCGAATCTCTGGGCAAGGGGAAGGACCGTCCTCGTGACAGCTTTGGGATCCACTACATTCGCAAAAAAAACGGTGGTTGGTAGTATTACACGCTTGTTTTGAGTGAAAACGTCAAGTACTTGCTGTGTTGTCCTTTGTGAGATGAGCTGCGAACCGGTCATGATTTTTCTTCCAATCTCGAGGGGGCGATGTATGGAACAGTTCATCGGAAGCCCTTCGGTGGCCCGTAGTTTTCGGCTCTGGGCTTGCTCAATACTACTTTCGGATGCCGAGCGCGCAATTCTATTGTTGATAGACGGTGCGAAATTTCTGGCCGAAACTCTAGCACGAGAAATATAGCTCCCCTCCTACAATGCCTACAATGTGGGGAGTCCCCACAGCTCGAGCAGGAACCTCGTTGTTCAATCAGTTATCTTATGTTCAGAAAGCTAAGCTTCGTGATTCAGATGGCCTCGAGATTACGCGTTCCCCTACTCATCATCTTGTCTCCATTTTGTCCAATATGAATTCAAATTGGCTCCGGTGAATGCCGAAATTGGATGAGTGCTTCTCCCGTGAAGGGCCTGCAGGGATAAGCGCCCAACCGAAAAAAATCGAATTTTGAAAACTTGAAACGCTCATATCTCGAGAACCAGTGCAGCTACAGCGCCGATGAAGAAACCGTTGTGAAGCTTTTCCCAAGAGCTATCGAACACCGTAGGCGGCAGGTCCGGGGAACCTCTTTTCCATCCGAGGAAAATTGAGAACTCGTTGGTTCACCCGGAAGGAGAAGGCTGACCACTTTCTCAGATATCATCAAAAGTACTCCCTTTCATCGTCTACTCGCAGGGCAAGTTTCATCCCGATTCGAGTTTGCGGGGCCGAGATATCAATAGTTGAACATCGGCGATGAAGCGGTTTTTTCCCCAGAACTCGCTTGAAATCCAGCATAAAAATTAATAGAAGTCATCGAATCAAGTCATCTATCTGGAAATAATGGTCAGATCGATCCCGGAATCACGCTCCCTGACTCGTTGAAGTTCGCTCAGATTAGTCCCAAGATCACCATTCCAGACTTGGAAACAAGTGCTCAGATTGGTCACGGAATCACCCCATTGACCCTCAGAAATATGGTCATTGAGTCAGTATGCTCAGGGCTGATTCCGGGACCAATCTGAGCATACTTTTCCGAGCCTGAGAGGGGTGATTCCGGGATCGATCTTGGGAAAACCCGCTTCACTGCCGATGTTCAACTGCTGATATCTCGGCCCCGCAAACTCGCATCGGGATGAAACTTTCCCTGCGAGTAGACGATGAAGGGGTTTACTTTTAGCGATATATGAGAAAGTGGTCAGCCTTCTCTTCCCGGGTGAACCAACGAGTTTCCAATTTTCCTCATCTGGAAAAGAGTTGGTCTGGTTTTTTCAACGGCGCTGTAGCCCCGCTGGTTCTCGAGATATGAGCATTTTGAGTTTTCAAAAATCGTTTTTTTTTTTATGAGGCCAATGCCCCCATGTTATCCCGGTAGGCCCTTTGTGACCCTTTCGAGAAATCGAAGCGTTTTCGGTTCGTCATGAGCGAAGTTTGAGAACAAACCGGAGCCTCAAAAGTTACATAAATGACAGAGTACTAGCAGAGTGCATCGAAGCCACAGGGAACGACGTTTCCACGTCTAAAAATCCGAACGTCAGCAGTCGAGTTCCGTCCTCAACCTGTTGAGCGCCACATGAGACGCGACTCTTCCTCCGATTCTGGATAGTTTGAAAAGCACACGAGAAGGGGCAAGCTTGCCCATGGATCATGAAAAGTTTCTCCAGAGTTGGGGCAGGCTACCAAATGCATTCCGTCAAGGCCAAACCCCAAAGGCACCCTTGTGGTACATCGATTGTTAGTGCTGTTCTGCAACAACAGGTTTCGAACGAACAATGGCGCTGGCTCGATGCGTGAGATCGGTCGATCTCTTGCGATGTTTGAGCGGTAGGATCTGAAGAGTGAGTATCAGCCCATAAGACCGACCACTTCCCTTCGAAAAACGCCGACAGCCGAGCTTCCAACCCACGGCGAGCGACGACCATGTCATGTATTCAAGATATTTATTCGTTTGAGGCAGAAGAATGAGGAACGACCGAAATCACCACCCACAATCGTTCAACACGAGGAATCCCATACCACAGAGAGCACTTCGAATCGATATGCCTGTGACGAATACGACACGAGGGAGTCGCGACCAACAACAGCTTCTCGGAGGATCTAAGAACCCGCTAAGATGACTCAGAACATTTTCTACGACTTCATTTTGGAGAACTTCTTTCGCTCGGAATGCTGAGATCAAGGCACGGATGTGCCTAGGTTTTTCACTCATTCGAGGCGACTCTGAGCGAATGTGGTGGCGTTCAAAATTCATGTTTTCTCCAGGCTCGAGGTTTGGAAAATTCAGGAGCTGAGAATTTAATAGGGTGAAAAATGGAAACAAAAAGACGGTGCCTTCCTGGAAGACCATGCTATTTTATTACCAAGGAAGGGTCACACCTCCAGTGCGTACCGAGGACAACCACATCAGGACTCAAGGCTTCCCGGCGAGACCTGCTGTCATCGTCTCCTCGGCTGCGGTCTTGGTCTCAGCAAGATCCGTCCCTCGGCCAATATTGGTCGCGGAGCAATCACGAACATACGAGGTCATGAGGATTTTTTTTCGTTTCTAGGAGAAGAAAACTCCACAAAGTGGCAGCGAACATGAGACACAACAACCATGGAGGTTGGATTCACCCGTGTGTCCCGGGCTTCAAGCGATGATGTGAAAGCAGGCCCGGAGAACTAACAAATATGTATACATCGCAGGCGCTTCCAGGGCATGGAAGCTAGCAGACTACTTTCATTTCATCCATGACGCCCTAGGCCTAATCTGCTTCCAGTGCGACAGCGGGGATGGCGACGACGGGCACCCTACCGGGATGTTCTGTCCGGCCTTCACAACGCAGAGAGCTACCGTGCGGGCGAACGCTTCCTCAGACACAGTCGGGATGATGCTCTCTTCGAAAGAAGAATTGAACAGAATCAGCCGAAAACCTGCATGCATCATAAAGAAGAGCTCGCTCGCCATAGACTATCGGCAGCTTCGCAAGTAGCAACCGCGGGCCTGCCTGAGTCTCCTGCGAACCAAACGTAGATGAACCTCCTTGGATGGACAGCACCATCCCCCTGCCGGAAATTTTACGAACGACATGTCTGGAACAGCCAATCTCGGAAGCTCCTAGTCACCAGCGGGCGGCGACATATGTGTCATTCAGAGGAACCACCTCAGTACCAGAGCAGCGGACGCAGGATCGTCTCCGCCAAAACGACCCTGGAAGTGCCGTATCTAGTTTCCAAAAGCACAATTGCATGCAGTGTTCTCAATCAGCATGGGAGAAGCCGATTTCAACGCGTTCTCCTATGATCTCATCAGCGCCTCCAGCTCAAGTGAAACGCCAGCTTAAGTTGTCTCCGGTAGGCTCTGACCGTGTGGGGCTTCGTTTAGTTCCAGGATGATATGGGCTCTCTGCATGGCAAGGCCAGTTTGTTCTCCTCTCTCCATCCTGTCTCGTTCTTCACTCCCTGGTTTTTCACAGTTGAAGTCTAGAAGGAAACATGAGGCTTGAACCTCACCCGATTCGCTGAAATCGAGCAGAATTAACAACAAGTATTCGAAAAATCTATCACTTCATTCCAGGTTTTAGAGGTAGGTTCTTCAAAATCACTGTTAAATCAGGAGAATTATGGCCTCCAATGTGCCTCCAATTATGTAGCGGGAAATAAGTTTCACATATCCGCTCCTCTTACAGAAATCATAGGGAATAACTGATGCGGACCGCTATCTCAATGACCTATTATTACCCAATACAAATCGAATTTTTACTTGTTAAAGCTCAAATTCGTTGACGGCTCCGAGTCAATGGATGTCACAGGGATGTGATGCGGAGATTCGACAGAAGTTGAAAGAGGAATCCGATATTCTGAGCGTGAATTCGCTTCGAAGAAGCTTTTCCGCGTTCTGTTCTCAGCGATCGATTTCTCATCGATTCGAAATCGGAACTAACATGTTGGATTCTCGAATCCTCCGCACGATTTCGGTCAACAATAAGGGTGTCCGTCAAGAAGAGCCTGCCTGACATACACAGGGCTCGCCCGGCTCTTCCAAGCTCCCCATTCTGATATCAAACCCGAGGGGATCATGTAGAATGAGACGCATTCCGAAGGCGGCGAGAGGATGGCATAGCTGCAATCAATGAGTTGTCTTGGTTTCGAGCTTTGAGTTAGGGAAATTTTCTCGCTCTCCGAACTCAGGGAAGAAGGAATCGTGGTCCGAATCAAAACGATGGCCCTCCACTTAGCTCGTGAGGGTCCAGGTCGCCCATCTTCTACGAACCTTCTGCCATTTTCGAGGTAACCGCGGAGGGAGCGCTTTTGTGGCCGCCCGTTCAGGGTCCAAACTAGCTTCACGCCCTCATTGCAGATCTGTGAGCTCTGTAAACGGCGGATGGCTTCCGAATGGGGTTCTCGAAGAAATACGCGGCGTTGATGTCTGCTGATAGGCATCCCGATGGACGTTTCGTAGTAGTCGTAAGGACCGGCACTTCGCTCACCTTCCCCGCATTACTCTGCGTGCTACCGGTTGGCACTCTGCTGGCTGCATTCCGCTTGCCTCGAAGTTTCGAACCCCTACAAAGTTTCAACGACGAATCCCAACTCGGCGATGTTGGCGAGAAACGGAAGTCTTCCGTGAATGATTGACGAACCTCTGCGACAGTCCGCAAAAACGCTAGGGATGAAGATCGGAGCCGTTCCCCATGCAAGACCGGAAGAGGGGGACGTCGTTGGAAAACTCGAGCACCACCCCACGATGAGGGACAAGCAACGAACCTATTACTCTTTCTGTGTCTCTGCGGAGCGATTTCTCCTTTTCGAAAGCTAACTGTCATCATGGGAAAGCACAGACCGCTGATGATCCCAGCCGAGCGGATTCAGGAGCAGTCAATTATAAAGCTTTCGGGATAAATCGTTACCCGGACGCAGTTATCAGTCACCGTATTTCTACATACTAGGCGTAGCTATGGAAATAATTTTCCGACTGTTTCTCCAATTCATCAGCGATGTCGCAGGAAGTCCCTGGCTCGGAGTCACGTCGGGATCACAAAAATGGGGCTCTTCAGTGATTGCTTTGTTGACTGGATCGAGTGAACTGTGAACCGATCAGTTCACTGGGAAGATACGTCGCTTCGTACTGGGCAGAGTGTTCACTCCAGCGTATTCGCTGCCGCGCGAGCACGGGCGCCAACGTTGAATAGCTGGAAAGACTGATGCCCTGTCCGAAACCCAGGCGGTGGCAGCTGGCCATACCCTGTCAAACCATAATGACCAGTATGCCACGTGCGAAGGTAACGGCCACTCCCTCGCCCAACACTCCGTCGTTGAATACTGGCCGTTACGTCAAAGAGTCAGGCCACCTTCGATTCGAACAAAAACGATTTATTCATCGACCGCAGTTTTGAACCAACCCCCGAATGGAAGCAGCCGATAGGCTTCTCGTTCTGTCCAACTGTCCGCGTTTCTTTTCCCGTCAACTCGGATCCTTAGGAACCGAGGAGAAGGAGCCACAGAACCCCGGCAGAGGGCTTACCATCTCGGAACTGGCAACGAAACGTCGAACACTCGATCACAGCTTGCCGTGGCTACCATCCCGCCCCGAAAGACTCATCGAGACCGATCGATCAACTCATTCCTTCAACTCATTCAACGAACAGGCGACGGAAAGGAGTGAATTTCGAGAAATTCATCGCCGTCATTCGTGGAGTTGATGGACTCCCGCCCCGACATCACAGGTTGGGAAGCATTATCCTGGATTGCTCGAGCGAGCTTTCCCCTTACCGTGGGTCCAAGTTCCCACTCCAGACAGAGGTCACCATTGACCGCATCCGGTGCCACTGGGGTTACCTGAGTATAATTTTGATGCCTGGTCTGCGGTGGTGAGGAAACTTGCGTCATTATTCGCCAGGAAAGTCTCCCCGGTTTGATCTTCCTCGCACTTCCATCCCGATTCGAGAGAAAGAATAATTTTCTGATAATGCGAGTCATGAGCGCCGTTCCAAGTAGAGGGAGCCCCCTTCCTTCCATCAGTCAAGTTGCGACTCTCGTTGCAGGAATCCATCAATCGTAAGAAGAATCATTGCTACTCTGATGGGTTATGCTAATAAGCAATGTCATACAATGCCGTTAAATCATCTTTCTCGGTCTGTGGAAGCGTGACGCTCTGAAAGCCATTAAGGTGAGATGGCGCGCGCGATAAGAATTCGTTGTGCTCCTCTAGAATTTGTTTCCAAGAATCTTTCTTTGCCTCGTTGCCGCGACCCTAGAAGTTCCCGTTTGTTCCGCTAAGGCTGCAACGATTGGAAGGACCCACCGCGTCTGCTGCCCGCCACAGATGCAATCCCGCACGGAGAAGCGAAAATCTGACGTGGGTGAACATCCCTGGAACTTTCAGAGTACGCTCCTTCGGAAGACCGCAAATCAGTTCCCCTCAGGAGGCGAATCCGGGGCTTAAACCCCGCGAAGTAAAGCTGCTGAAAAACACGGTCCACATTTGATGTGATTAATGAAAAAGCTCCAGAAGCATCATCAGTTGGAGCTCATCGACATCTTCCACTCGATTTCCGTGAAGTGGGTGAAATCCGCAGGAATGTTTTCAATACAACGGCTAGGATTCGATTCCCGGACGATGCAGCTCTCCATACGGGACACAGCGTGTTATGGGTACTGAAAGGCGGAACTCATGGTGTCGCCTGATCGGCGGAAATGTCCGTCAAAAGGGAGTCCCGTTCCGTCAGTGGATTCTTCGCGATGACCTTACTGTGAGCTGACTGTGGAACTCCTCCATTCCAGGTCTCGAACGTTGAAAAATGGCATCCACAAGAGTTTTCTGTGAGCACATTCACGCACTATCGGCCATTCTTCGATGACGAGATGCGATTCATTTGTGCTAACCGTGAAATTCTGCCAGTGCTAGAGCAAGCCACGAAACGATTTATGGACCCAGGACAGTTCCTCCGGGGACGTGCAGTACCGATCAGCCGGCGCGCCCCGCCTAGTGTTCCTTGCAGAGCCGTAGTGCCCCCCCGCAGATCAAAAAATATGTTCACCTACCGGAGCACCGACATCCTTGGCGCGCGGAATGTCACCGACTTGTTTAATTGCTTCCCATTCCGTCCGTTCTGCTCAATCTCTATTCGCGCCGCGGATGCGTGAAATTGTAACATCTGCAAGAGGAAGGGATCTGGTCAAGGATATCGGGGTGTGCACAGTCAAGCTTTGCTAGCTCAGGAACCTGGGGGGTAACATCACGGCTAAACTTCTGAGTTAAACTTCGCTTGCTCTCAATGCACTTGTAGAATAGTTTCGGACGGAATTATTTAGGTTCCGAGTTACAGATGTTTTGCCGAGCTCATAGTCGAGGTTCTGCAGCTCAGGTACTTTCTTCCTCACGGGTTCCTAAGTTGCAAGGTCCCGAGTGGGCGAGACCAAATCGTTTCGGATAATTTGCGCGGAGAATCATGTAGCGCTCGAACGAGCTCACCAGACACATTCCTCAGTCCATGTTTCATTCTGACCATGAGGCAAATCGCAGTCCCCCGATATACTCCGTATACAAGGAACCCAAAGTATTGCGTGGCTCCGAACTCGATCTCCGGCGATACAAGAGATCCATCGGAGGAAATCTCGCTCTGTAAAACTTGCGGAGGAATCAATCTCGTTCTGAATAGGAGTTTGATCGCCGGTTTCCAATAAAAACTCCGATCCTTCTCACTTCAAATGCATCAAAAGAATTCAGAAGCATTGTTGCACGGGACCATTCTCAGCATTAAGCAGAACAGCGAGATCGATGAATGCGCCGATCAAGGCTGCCTCGCGACTCCCACTGATTCGCGCCCGCCCGGCGTATGTATCACGTCGGGGTTGGGACACTTGGTCGGACACGGGGTGATCCCGAATCCGATAATCGGCTGAGTCCGCGACAATCTTGAAGTCGCGTTATCCTCACGTTCGTTCGTGTCCGATGCTGAGGTACAGAAAATATTCTGTTCAAGAGTAACGGACAATAGCAATAGGAAATCGGGGGAGTTCGGAAGAGAAACGGCGGTGAAATGTTGAAAATGTGCGAAGTGATTTACTCGAGCAAGGCTGGTCAGACAGAAAATAGATTCGTAACAAAGTTTGAACGTTTCCTTTGTCGCGTCAGGATGCCTGCGGCGCGGCTTGTGAAGGATGGAATGGACGCGTGAGGTCGGACAAAGTATAAACATCATAATATACGCGGTTGGACGTGCAGTGAGCCGAGTTTATGAAAAAGCGTTTAGCTCTGAATTTCATGTGATTTCAGGATGTATTCCGCGAGTTGACTTCGGGAGAAGATTTGTGCTGGCATTGTACAATACAACCGAAAACTTCGGACGACAAGGTCAATGACCGTGTTGCTCGTTCCTAACAAAAACCAAGATCGACGCATGGAAACCGAGACTGTGCGCTTCCGGAATCTCGACCGTCCGTGACGGCGAAATCGGAATCTCATCGTTCCGCTCTAAAGAAATATGATGGAATGAGCTGCAAGCGCTCTCTAAGCTGAATGCCTTCTGTTCACGCGAGCGATCGAGCTCGCTGGTCCTTCGTGTCTTGAGGCTGTGACAGAGTGAAAATGTTCAGTGAGCCGAACTCCGATCTGTCCTCAACCGGATGAACCCTGCTCTTCTCTTACGCCTTTCCGATCGCTCGTTTATTCTTCCGTTTCAGGAGCGAAATATTTTGCATTCTTTGATAAGGGATTCAAACGGGCGTACTATGTCCGCATTCGAAACCACGTTTCAAAACAGCCAGTCACTGTCAGCGAATGGAATGCGCGATGGACGGAAAACAGGAAGCGATTTTCTTCTGGAAATTCTTCCCGGCGTACTTACCAGAGCAAGAACCGAATGGATATCACTTGAAAGTTGACAAGATCGCCCGATCGGGGACGTTGTGACAAAAGATGAGCTCATGTCCACACAGAGTTCGGACTCCAGCGTATTCGAATTCGAGGACAGACAACAATCAGCTTGGGGATGAGCTCCTCGTTGGGATATTGAACTGATGATATCCCTCCAACAGTCAAGTCGCTTCCCGCAAAGCGTTCAGTGCCGCCGATCAGGCTCAGCGCTGGGTTCTAATGTTGTTGGAAGTTCTCCGCATCAAAAGTGTGAGCCGCTCGATTTTTACGGCGGCGCTTCGATTTCTCGCGATCTTCAACACCGTCAAAGCTTCGGCAGCTCGGTTCCGCTCCGCATGAATCCTCCGTTGGAATCGTCTCGCTGTCCGATGTTGGCGAGCGAAAGCTGATTGAGCGTCAAACAGAGGACCACGCGAATCTCAAATCCGAAGCAACGCGCCGTACATGGAGATGAAGATTGTCCAGAGATTGCGAAGACAGAGAAAATTATCATCGAAAGATCATTCCACGGCATTATCGATCCAGTTTCAAGGGGATCTTTCACTTCAGGGTGCTCTCGATGATGATTCGTTTGTTCGCCTGAAGGCCGGACGACGAATAACCACGGGTGCATTCGCTCCGAAAGGTTGCTGACCACGTCATCAGCGAGTTTCGGCCCACGTTCCGATATTCTTCGCGAAGATTAGTCGGACGGACCGGAAATTCGGTTTCGATCGGGTTACGGTGGGACGGATCCGGTATTTCGTGTGGTTCTCTCGAGTGCGATACCACGCTCGCTCGCTCGCTCGTTCAGCAGAGCACGCTATCGTTGGCAAGACGTCGGAACCACATGAGGGGAACCTGCGAGTAGAATGACTCGTTCTGAAACGAGCAAAATTGAAGCCAAGAAGAAGAAAACCCTCAACTTGGTAAGCCGTCAAAAAAGCGGTCATGCGATTGGTCCTGCCCGATGAACAACAGAAGAAAACGTCTCGCAATCCAAATCCTTCCAGTGTTAGTTGTTGATTTTTGATCTTCTCTTCTCCGCCCGCAGAGATTGGTTGCTTGTCCTGTTTCAAGGCGAAGCTCGGCATGAAGGTAGACGGCGACGAGGATCAGAGAAGCGGAAACCAACAGTACCTAGATACGTTTGTTTCAAGCCAACGTTCCAGCGGGACGCACAGACGTTATTTATTTACTCAGTCAGTCGGAATCCAGACGACGTTTTTGATCTTGATTAGAGTTCCAGTTGCAGGAATGAGGCCGAAAGGTCTTCTGGAACCCTTTGCTCTTTGCGAAAAGCGTTCTATTTCGTCACACCGCGCTCTTCGAAGGCAGTTTGATGGATTTTCGAAGCACGAGTTGCGGTTCGCCGTTGACCGACGATGAAAACCCTCTATCAGATCAGATTTTCCTTAAGTCAACAGCCGTCTCCGCGAGTCATCCTCACGGCGCTTTTCGGGAAGATTTCTGAAGCTTCGGTTCTCCCTCACCTAACCAGAGAAGCCCGTCGTCGTCTACGAAATCGTCGTCGTCTTCATCACCATCATCATCGCCGTAGCCATCGTCTGATCGTCTTCGACAGGCCCGACGACCTGACGTTAGGAGTAATTACAACATTAGAGACACGAGGGCGAATCGAGAAGGGGACGATAACATTCTCACTCGTCCGCTCAACTCCGGCCGCCCGGCCAACTTCCCGGCAACCGAAGCGACCGGCCAACCGTCGACACATTCAGGCGCTCACAAACACGTACAATGTCAGCAGCCGCGCATCCGCCGAGATCAAAGATGGCGAACCCGCAGATCATCATGACCCGCGCCTTCCTGTCGCTCAGTGCAGTGTTCACTGGCCGATAGATGAACAGATAAATGGATTGATGTATAGATAGATAGTTAGCGCCACCAGCTGATTCACGATCGACGCCGTCGTTCAGCGGGTGCCAACGTAAACACCGTTGGCGGTTGCGGCGAAACACCCTCGAACCCGCGCAGGCGGACGTGTTTCCGAAGGCCCTGACCCGGGCTTCCCTCGAGCTGCTCGGGAACGAGAAGAGACCTCGAACAGAACTTTCCGAAAGCGATCCTGAACGCCTCTACTCTTCGACTCACTCGGACAAACGGTCGTTGAGGCAACGAGTCAACGGACGCGCGTTAGGCCGAAGGAGGTTTACTCACACAGAAGAGCAGGCCCTAAAAATTAGCGAGCACCTGAGAGTTGGGTTGATTAATACTCCGATTACCATTATTGATCCGGCGAGAAGCTGGATCGAGGCTGCAATGGGCACCAGCGGGAAGAGAGTCGATGACATCAAGTTTACCAGCAGAAACTGCGACCACAACACTTCATCACGAACGTGTCGGGCCAGATCGATCTCGTGAGAACCTTTGACTTTTACGAGCTGTTCCGGTAGGAAACGTTTTGAGTGACGCTCGAGAACCTTGGTTTTGGCCATCCAGCCTTCGAACGAGCGAAGTCTTCCCTCGATGACGATCATGCGAGATTTTCTCGCAACGACGCAGATCAGGACGATCGAATCTGTGAACGTGCTCGATTGCTCACGGCTTCAGACACGGAGCGAAGCTCCTCACACTGGAAGAAAATCCGCCACGAACGTCACATCGGTAGCATGAATATTGAACGATGTATTTTCCGCATTGCGTAACCCGGTCAGCGAGTCGTCGGATTTGCGGGGTTGCTTTGCTGGCTGGGCTATCTCGGACCAGCGAAAACGCTCGTTTGGAACACCCACCACCTCTTCAAGACGGAGGGAGAACGGGTTCTCGACACCAAAGTTTGTTGGCGGACAACCGAATCATGTCGGATAAGATCCTGCACTTTGCTACACAGTTCAGCTTGTTTGAGAGGAGAGCTCTGTCTTTCAACAACGGACGCCCGAACACCCCGATCACTGAGAAAATTCGGAGCAGGAGACAAAAGACAGGCACGATGTTACATTTCAGAAGTTAGCAGCCGTTACGTCCGGCTGTCAAAATGCCTCCCTGCTCGAAGAGCCCCTCCAGAATTCGGCATCAGGGTCGACACCGCCTCCCGTTATTATTTTGACCGCTGAAGGCGCTTCACAAATGAGCCAGTGCGCCCGTCTCATGCTCCAAAGGGTGATTGATACAATGGGATGCCACCATCGAATCATCCCGAGCGAGCGGATTGTTTGAATCAAGTTAAAAATGCTTGCCGATCCAAAATACTGAGACCGCTGAGTGTCGGGCTCCGATCAGACCATTACCCATTCGGGGTACAAGTGACGGATCGCGAGCATCTTGTATCTGGATATAGAGGATCAGCCGCTCAGAAACGAAACGCTGGACCTTTCGTGTGACCCGTAGAAGCCGCCCGGAACGCATGCTCTTTGTGTCGAGAAGTACCCACAGTTTTGAAGTACATTTGCCCATCCACACTTAATTATGGTTTCAATCCGCGGAGGTCCGCAACGGCAAGCGCCGGATTCGTCCCGATGAATATGGATGCAAGAGGGTGCACACACGTTGCAACGAAGTGCAGCCATCCCGCGGTCGAAGACTAAATCACACTTGCGAGTGAGCAGTTCTCTACTCACTGTTGAGGACGAGTTCGGAATCCAGTCATAGATCAATGA
The DNA here is from genome assembly GCA_037576195.1 of Phytoseiulus persimilis. Classification (NCBI taxonomy): domain Eukaryota; kingdom Metazoa; phylum Arthropoda; class Arachnida; order Mesostigmata; family Phytoseiidae; genus Phytoseiulus; species Phytoseiulus persimilis. The sequence goes on from CM075103.1 coordinate 31,256,722, forward strand.
GTTTGAACATTTCAGAGCTCTGTCGGACTCGATGAAGTCGCTACCTCAGTCAGGTCCTCAATCAAATGAGCGATGGGAAGAATTCAGCTTGGACTTTCGGAGCGAATACTCGGAGCTCAGCGAGAAACAACCTGTTTAACTTTCATATTGTATCCGACCTGGAGTGAGTTTACATCATCGATGCCGTTTCTCAAAGGTTTTGGAATCAGGAGCGGAACCGAACTCTAGCCATCGCGAACTACATGACATGTGTGCGAGAAAATTTCTTCCTGTTTTGGCATGTGGCGTGAAGCTCGTCGAGACAACCTTTTGCCTAGAAAAGCGATCCAACGGGTGAAGAATCGTTGGCCTGACAATCTCCGCTAGCAGCGATATCTGTGATCCACTATTCTATACTTCGAATCAGCGATGAGGATTCGAATCCGAAACCAATGCAAGCAAAACGCCTGCCCTTTGTGCTATTGCTCTGCTTGCTCTTCCTCCGAACGTTCCCATGATCCACCGAAAATGTCTCCGAGTTCCGCACTGTCACTATGTGAACGGTCTTTCCCAGCGGAATGGAGCGATGTTCTGTGTAGCTGTCATGGCTGGACAATTCGAATCGTTTATAGAGTTTCTGTGAGTGTCGCGTTTCTGGGCCACAAACCTACGTGGATGTTAAGCCCACTCTTTACAAATCCATCGGTCGAGATTGATCTGCTTTGGTGGTTTGCTGCTTGGTTCGTTGGCGACTGTCTTCTCGTCTGTCCGTTTGTTTTTTTCCTCTTTTCGGCCTGTCGGAGATATCTGTTCGAGGTGGGGGCGTATCGAGATCCGTCCAAGTTGTCACGGGATAGCGTCGGCCCCTCGGTACGCCACACGTTTCTGTTGGCCGAAACTTTTATCCAAGAGGCGATGTTGGCCAGAGAGCGTGACAGCGATCAATTGTCACCAACCCGCTGAACGATGACCTGACCACCTGGATGTCCCTAATTCTGTGTCTTCCCCGTAACTTACTTTGACGCGCAACCATGACGACCCTTGGGAATCCGTCGGAGGTTACGTTTTTCCACTGTGCTCCGTTGGGAAAAAATCCCATTTGTCGAGTCACAACAAACAGGATGAAAATGATCGAGAGAACGCTGAACTCCACTTCATCTCAAATCCAGGCATGTATTATTCATCATGCACGCCCCTTACTTCAGACGCAACGAAACCGGATATGAGTTCGCCTGGTTCCTGTTGGTGAATGACAATGCTCCTCGCAGAAATTATGATTCGCTGACGATTGTCAACGATCCAACACCGACCGCAGCTAGCTTGCGGAGCGGGCCAGGACCTCGAGCAGTGCTGTTCCGACTGAACAGGGAACGCAAAACAGCGACAATCATTCTCAAAACTCAGCTCGCGTGGATTTCCCGGAGAAGCGCCGAACGATCGAACGATAGCGCGAAACAAGTCCATTGACGTGATCGAGTGCTGAGAAATTTTGTTTGAGATGAAACAACGTGTCGAAAAGTTCAGTTCGGTGTTTGAATTAGGAAAGGTTCGGCTCGAGTTCCTTCACTGGAGCACGTTCGAAGCTCCCCTGCAATCAGAGACATCTGGAGAATTGCTGTACAGAGTGAGCACGGAGAGAGTGCCGTTTCGTCATAACGGAGTCCAGAGCTGGGGTACGAAGTCCTGTTGCAAGAAGCCTCGTCCCTCGAGGTAGCGGGCCAAGGAGAGCGGCTGAACTCTTTCGCCGTATAGAGAGGCTCTGTGTGAAACCGTTCCTTGTAACGGGATCCCACTGTGCCACGATCTGTTGAAGTTGAGCAGCGCGTCGGACTTTTCTCGAACGAGGAGTCCCGTATCATGGGAGCTCCCACTCGAAGATTTCGCCCCTGCCGGGCACCCATACTTGTTAGCAGAAAACATCTTTGATCGGATAGAACATGTCTCGAACTAGCCGTGAGGTCTCCCCTCCACGCTTCCAGAGCAACTGTTAGGCAGGGTCAGACGTCCAGAAAAACAGATCATTGACCACTGTGACAGCGAGCCTGTCTTTCCGACAGCGTCTTTTCTCATCACAGGCATGTATGACATTCATGCGGATTGACCACCAACGTCGCCCCGGAACCGAATGAAGTCACTTTTCTGGGGGCATCCCATTGAATCGAACACATTTCGGTTTCTCGTGCAATACAACTGTCAATCTATCAAAGCGAAAGTAGGAACGTATATAAGAGAACGAGAAAAACTGCGTCGTGGACAATGTCACCGTGGAGATGTAACAGAAAACACTCAATGGAGTCGAGTCATGAATGCCAAAGTGCGGATCTCCTCTCGATGAACAACGGTGAATCACTCTTCTGCCGCTGAAAAGTCCGTGGACCTTGACATTGCTCGTGAGACGCCTGCGTTCCCCGCCGCTGGGTGGCGTTGCCGTCCACGTGGGGCGGCGACTTCTATAAAATCACAAGTCCACATGGCGGGAGTCCACTGGTGTACCGAAGTCCGTCGTCTCACAACAGCAAAGCCGCCGTGCAAGCCTGTGATTGTGCTCGAAAAATACCCCGGTTTTCGATCCTTCAACAGCAGCTGAACGGCCTCTGGCAACCATGAAGGTGAGCTCGTCGGAAACTGCCCCAGTTCTGTCTGACCTGAGATTGCGCAGAGGGGGGAACCGTTTTTCAAACTTGGAGGGTTTGCCGATTAGGCCGGCAGACTCCATCAATTTCCAAAGAGTGGAATTGAAGGTTCCATTCTTTGAACAGTGAACTGAGTTTATCGACGACGAAAGCCGCTGCGCTGCATTCCTTGCCACTGTTGAGAAACGCAGAGGAATGCCCCGGCTCATAGGGTTCCAACCCGTCGGAATTCCGGGATAATCGTGGTGAGCATATCGGGTGTTGAGAAGCCGCCGCGCTGAAACTCCCAACTGTCAAAGACCTGGGGTTTGAGGTCTGTAACCATGGTGTCTTCTGCGATTCTCCTTTTTCTCCCGATTCGGAGGTTTCTCGGATCGGGGCCCAGATGGAACGGCGTCGGCTTTGAGGACATCCCACAATTCGGGCAACATCTCCCGAGATTTCCTCCCGCATAGAGGGAGGAGACCAACGAGATTCTTATTGGGATTTCTCGTTCCCGGAGCTCGTTGTGCAATACTCAGCAATAGTTGTTACCGGTCGAGCTCTCTGGTGACGATGGGTCGAAACCCTTGAGGCTCTAGCTGAACCTCCCATGCGGAGTGTTTCACCTCGAACGAAAGAGCGGAGAGCCTTTTCCAATATCCGAGGAGGAGGTCTCTGGGAATTTTGATGAGCCAACCCTCAGCATTCGCTGTCAGAGGACTTCATCGTCACACAGCAGAGGGTGGAGGTCTCCTTGATGTTGCTCGTTGTTAGGAAGATCCGCGAGAGCATTCGATCTTCAATAATAAACTGAGCATTTTCATGGAAGGCGACCAAGTGGCACCAGATGACAGCATTTCTTATGATTGGTTCTGTATCTGACGCTGACTACAGTCCGGTGAGCGCCCAGCCTCGTGCGATGAAGATAATCCGTTTATTCTCATGATCGAAGCGTCGGGGTTTGATCTTACCGAACGTTACGCAACTGAAGCAAAAGAGTGACATATTTCTCTCTTGTTTTTCTTCTCAAATGTATTTCCTGCCGTCGGTCGCAGTGATATCAATTTCTTTACCACTCATTAAATCGGTGCGCATCCCGCTTCTTTCTCAGTATGGATTTCCCTATCGCTCGTTCGATCAGTATATCCGATCGTTCGCGCCAATAATTCAATTTCGTAGCTTTCTGCCAACCGGTAATTACCGTTAAATCTGGCTCCGATAACCTTTGCGTTATCATCGCCGTTTCGATGAAATATGGTGTATACAGACCTTTATGGAAGCCGTTTAACGTAGTTGCGCGAGCGGATGCGCTCTCGATGGATATGCCCGCTGCTCCGGGTCTATTTTGGAAAGCGGACTTCCCGAGTTACGGGAAGCCCTCTCGTTATTGCCCGTCGGTTCACACATCTAGTTGCGCTCATGGGTCATGCCTCAAAATATGGAACGAAAATGAATTATGAAATTTCGCTTAACGGCGACAAATCGTCACTCTTCCAGCGATATTCAGTTCCCATCGTTCTAGTGATTCTCCGGTTGGCGGTTTGCCTCGGTGGGATTTCTCGTGGGGGGACCGCCAGGGTTTCGCTCGTTTGAAGAAAGAGATGTTCTCGGTCTGAGTCTTTTCAGACATGCAGATGATGTGATAACAATTCGTTAAATGATTGTGATTCAGGAGAGAATTGGAACAATTCGAGAACGACGATGAGTGGTCGAGCGAGTGGTCGCATCTTTCCATTCATTACCAGTCGTCATCTGTGTGATGTAAGTCCACTTCGGAGTGGTTTTGACAAAGCCATGCCCGACTTGGGGTTACGATTCTTTTTTCCTCGCGTGGCCATTAACATGATACAAGTCGAACGATACAACCGAATGATCTCGCATCGTTTCTGCGGCGCCCGAGAAGTTCCATCTCGAGCCCGGGACCCATTTTCACTTTCGCCTTCACATCTGACACTCGCTGGGTTCCTTCGACTGCTATCCTTCTGGAGCGATTCAACATGTTCCCAAAAATTTCGGATGGCACCGCATCCCGTGAGGAGTGATCCTCTGAAACGTCCAGGAGACAGCTCCAGACACGAGAACGCGTTCGGGGAACTAGTTCGCTTCGAGGAGTGACATTGACTCCCATCTTTTCGGCGATCTCTTCAGGTGAGGAGTGAAAGGATTTCGTGACACGGCTCGATCCGTTGACAATGTGCGCCCTTGGCCGAAGAAAAGATCCGCCGTCGGCACCGCTGCTGCAACGGGTTCTCTGATTGGCATCGTTTGTCACTGCGGGCCATCGAGAAGAATTAATTGAGTTCAGGGAGAAGCAGCGGATCGGCACCGATCAACAACGAACGCCGCCACTCAGCCGCGGCTGAGCAGTGGTGGGCGTGCCGTCGTTTTGGAATTTCACGAATTCACTAACACGATCGGAAACGTTTCCGCGAAGCCGTTCCCGCGAAGCCGTTCCCTCATTGATGTTTAACCCGTGCGGATCCTTATTCAGTTGATCTCGAAAATGCAGCCGATCCATGAGCTCGAGGGGTTCTCACGGGAGCCGAGAATAGGCTCAAGGAAGATTCGAAACGAAGAAGCTACTCCAACTTCCCAGCCGCTCCGGACTTTCTTCGGAATGAGTCACGAGCTCTGCGCTTCTCGTTGGCGGATTCTTGTCGCTGCGAGCAAGGATCATTCTCGCCAGTCGGACTTTCAATCATCAGTTTGGGCTGTCGACGGACTTGAGGGTAGGCCGTTGAATCGGAAACAGCCTTGATGAATCATTCTGTAGCTTCGTCCTTAGTTCCATAACAGAAACGGTTCGTAGGTGGGCGGGCGTATCTACGTTCTCAGACTCTTTCGGTGCGCGACACTTCCCAGAGTGAGAGCTTTTATATTCTTCCGTTTCGGGGCGGAATCTCAATCCGAATGTCCGAAGCGGATTTTCATGGGAGAATCGCTGAACGCGACGTTCTGGGCTGTGAAACTCGACGGGTGTCACGACCAGAGGTGACCCGTCTTCGAGGCGTTGATGCCGTCACGGATATAAGGACAGACAGAGTTCGATTCCCTCGTACGAAAATCACTTGCGGTAGCAAATAGTTTCCGACGAGTAACGATTGCTACCGCGGTCGAGGCGCCCCGTCAGCTCAGAGGGAAACGGAGAGCTACTGAATACCACTCTTCTGTCAAAAGAGTCCGGAGCGAGACGCGGTTGTCAGAGGCTAAAATTACTGCCCTGAAATTTTCTGTGTGCGGGTTCGGCAGCGCTGGCTCAGAAATGTTCCGCGGGGCATTTGTTAACAGTCAGCTGATCTGGTTAGGAGCGGCGGCAATGGCTCCCTATTTTAGTTGCAACGTGAGCGAAGGCGGCTTCTGTTCAGAGATGGTATCTCGGTGATTTCGGCGGTTTCGCCTCGAAGCACAGACAGTTATCACAGCCAAATGGAGACGTTTGGGTACTGGCTCGCTTATCGCGACACGTTTCGATTCGAGAAGACGATCCTGTGGGTGTCAACCTGACCACCGTATTCGGGATGGACTGCGGCATTAGCTCAGGCATATCTGACTCCGTGCTCGCTCGCATGACATCCGATCGAGTGATGCCATTCGACGGAGGCTGAATTAGATCGTGACACGACGTTAGATTGGAATGGGCTCAGTGCCGGAGATGTCGGCGATGCTGATTCTTGACTATCCACATCAAGTTCTGGCGACGATTGGGCCGTTTGTTATCGCGGACCCCTTCAGGAAGTGTGAGCCGCACGCGGAACGTGCGCGGCTGTTTTTCTGCACCCTCCTCTGGTCTGGATCGATCGTAGGCATCAGGGAGAGGGAGGAAAATGAGGCGATGGCTCCGTGGAGTCATCGAGAAACACTCATTCCGCGAAAACCATCGCGGATCTCCATTCTGAAACCGGCGTTCCCCCGTGAATGGTGTCTCCTCACAAAAACTTCGTTCTGTGATTTTGATCCAACGGATCGGATGATCTCATCAGAGTTCCCGTATGATCAACTGCGATCCGCGGAGAGATCCTGAAATCAATTCCCAGTCGGTGATCCGAGCTTTACGAGCGGAGGTTTGACGGTACGACGGCCCTGAAGTCCACGATTCGCTCTGGGGAATAGCCGGAGAGAACTTTGCTCACAAAGCCGTTCCGAACAATTCTGTGGAACGTTGTCCACCCGATCAAGTCACAGCGCGGCGGCAGCGGCGACGACTATCGCCGTCAGCGTCGTCCTACGGTTTGAATACGGCCCACGGTATCTCCCAAAGGTCCTAGCGAGCGTCTACTGGCATCTTTCGTCCGAATGTCCGATCTATTAAAGGCCTCGCCGGTGCGTGCGTACGTGCGCGCGCATGTGCGCTCGCTTGTTTCCTTGATTGCTTTGCTGGTCGACGTTGCTCGATGGCGCCCATACATACATACATATGTCCAACCGACCATGCCAGCTAAACTGTCTGGTGGTTCGGTTGAAGGACAGGAATCGCAGAAGTGGGAGTATCGACGATGTTTCTGTGGAAAACACTCGAATGAGTAACCCGGGGCCGACCGGCCGCCGGACCACGCTCCAAATATTCAGACGATCGACAGAATTCCATTGTCATCGAATAATTGAAAAGGATCCCGTAACCTAAATCGATTACCGAGACATCGGGCGAGCTGGTTTACTACAGAGCGGCATCCTTGAACATCGTCCATCAAAGAAACTAAGATTCCTCCAGCTTGGACAGCTATCGCTCTCGATCGATCAACGGGGAATTGTCTCTTCGAGGATCCGTTCAAGATGGAGCAGTGAATACAGCTGCGTTAGTTAGATATACCTTTTGGGTTCGAGGTCCGCCGGCTGACCGTCCGTGTTGTGTCTCAAGTGCCGGGTATGGCAGCGGCGAACGAAAGAAATTGCCGAGGTGAAGAGTCCGACACCCGGGAGCTCTGTCTCATGGTCAGAACTTTTATCGCCTAATAGAAAATGATTCGAATTCTCGTTTCAGGTGTTCCTGACCCTAGTGTTCGTAATCGGTGCTTGTCACGCCCGATCCAATGACGGTTTCTCAAGCATCAATCGTCAGGAAGACGTAAGTACTTAAAAGTAACGATGAGCGAAACGCCGGCATCTATTTAGTTTATTGTGCGCTGTTGTCGGCGTGCCGAGAATTTTATTTATGAAGCATGCTTCGGGTGTGCCGAGCGAGCGACTGGTCGCTCGTCAGTGATTTGTCAAAGCAGCGGCCGCCGAGCCGAAGCTGCTGCCGTGCTCGCTCGGTGTTGTCAATACTGACTGAGAAGAACTCAGAGTCGCTTCGTCGTCGTCGTCGATGTAGTTGAGGGACTCCTGCGAGTGCTTTTTCGTCTTCGTCTCTTCCGCTCGGTCGCTTGCTCGATCGGCGCTCCGAGACGGAGTGCTTTCACTCGCGCTCTTCGATCGGTTCACTCAGGTTCTGCTGATTGCGTGTTCGATTTAACACCGATTCGCGACAGGCGATCGAGTAATTGTTACCGATCAGGAACGGCATGCGTTGCTACATTATCGGCTATTGTACTGATGATGATACAAGAGTAGTTGATGTGATTGACCGATCGTGGAGGAATGTGCGCAAGACTCTCATGATAACCGTGGAGATTGCGGCTCTTTTTAATCTCAGGTTTCCGCCGGAACCAGAAAGCCGGCCCCAAGTCTTTCGGTAGGGATGTGTTGGCCACTCACTCATGGCACGCATCCTGTTGGGAAGTTCATTGCAGCTCAGGGTTTCGAAATCGATCTCCACGGAGCATCCGCAACCTGCTTTGCGTCAGCCTTCACTGTCCATCAGTCGATTTGCGGAGATTTTCCACGTCATCCAAATAAACAAAGCGTTTACATCAGCTTGAGCGAGCTTATCCGGAGTGAATCTTGGCTGGTGATAATTTTCCCGACCTGTCAGCGATCGACGCCCGTGCGTTGCATAAGTGTTGCACGTCATGTCAGCTGCAACAGCATCGTTGCGCGCTACGTTACCGCGATGGTCTTGACGTCTGGGCGCCGAATACTGCGGGGGCAAAGAAAGCCTGGATTCGCGGGCTGTTGTTGTAGGGTGCAGCGAATTGCGCAAAAAGCTCCCGAAATACTAAATCTCTCTGACTTTTGTTCCAGGGCCACGGCAATTATCACTACAACTACGATATTACCGACTGGGATACCAACCACAAGCGATGGGAGACCGTTGATGCCAACAACAACCGTCGGGGAGGTTACACCATCACTGACGTTGACGGTAAAGTTCGTCAAGTCGAGTACACCGCTGATAAGAACGGTTTCCGTGCCGTGGTAAAAACGAACGAGCACGGCACCAAATCTCACGTTGCGGGAGACCACGACGCTGTTTACGTCCGCGATGGAGTGAACCAAATCATCACCGATGCTCAGCCCGCGCTCCAGCAAACAGGACACGTCCTGAAACAGAAGGTTTGCCTTTATTCAAAAATAGAGACTAAAGGCGGCAGGTTGCCCTTGCATGCCTGAGAACCTTTTTGCCTCTCTGAATCCATCAGCTCCTCGGTTTTGAGAAGGATCTCTCTGAAATACGACTGACACTTTCCTCGAAAACATCTGAAATCAGGAAGCTTAGAGTTCCTTTCGTTAGCAATTGAACTCTGGGTTCATCCAGTTGAAAGCCGGGAATCTTCATTTCCGACTTTCGGAGTCGGAGGGAAGCGCTACAGCTCGGATAATCGATGACATCTGATTGACCTACTTCGGACAGTGGATGATAAAGACAAGAGTTCCCGGGCTCGAACCTCCCGGAAGTTCATGTCGCAGGTGAATGAGTTCTCTGCATGGAGCTCATTCACCTTCCGCTCACGAGGTTCTCATGGGTTTTCCCGTGAAGGAGGAGGAAGACTAGGCCCCGAAAGTCGAGAAGATCACAGGGTCCGGACCTGGCCTGTCCCATGTGTTTCCGGACCTCGAGAAGTGTCATTCACGACAGTTGTTCTCGTCAGACGCTTTGATTTCGAGAGAAGCCCGAGAGACCTTCAATTGCATACACCCTGTATATTCGACCTCCGCACGTGATAATGGAATCTCCCCCTCCCCCCATAGCTCGGGCACGGCCACCATGATCATCATCACCACCATCATCAACACGTTCCTGCGGCGCCAATCGTGACTCATCAAGTCCAACCTGCGGTCGTGAGGGTTCATCAACCGATCATTCAGCCCGCTCCGGTCATCGTACATCGTCCTGTGGTGCACGAGACCTTCATCCAAAGAGCTGAACCGGTCGTGCACATTCAGCAACCCGGTAGGTTTATGAAGCTCCCTCTTTCTTTCTTCTTGGACGGGCTTCGGTTCCTGGCTCTCAATCTGAACAGATATTTCTCCTCCAGTCGTCCCAATAGTTCCCAAACGTACCGTCGCCTACGCTCCGGTCGTCAGTCACCCCAGGCCCCAGCCAGTTTTCGAGCACGTTCATCGCGTGGTTCACCAGCCCGCTATTCGCGTGGAACCTGTCGTCGCACACAAACAGATCGTGCCGTTCGTCCCCGCTGCACCCATCATCCGCCGTGAAGAATTCGTTGTGAGACAGCCAGTAGCCGTCGACGTTCCAGCTTACTCCGGACCTCGAAGACGTCCGCAACGACCTGTCGAAGATCCTTCCCAGGCCTTTGAGACTCCTGAAGAGAAAGTGATCCTCACACCGAAACGGGTCCCCGCATACGCCCCCGACCAGGATCTGCCTGAGGAGTTTGTCCCCACGGTTCCCCCACCGTCCTCCCGCCTGCGTGTCGCCTATGCTCCCGAGAAGCTCGTGGCCCCCCGACCCGTGACTCGCTTCGCTCCTATCGCCTTGAGACCCGTCGCTCAGCCCATCTACTCCTACGGACCGGCTCATCATTCATCTTCTTACCAACCTGCTCGCCCCGCCCCCTACAGGAGCGCGTGCAATCGCTGCGGAGGTTACAGAAAAGCCAAGTCGAGTTAATCTCTCCCACGCTCACGAGACTCAAGTTCACCAGGCTCAATGGGTCTGGAATCCAACACACGATCGAACGCTGGTGATGTACCAACGATGGCGCAACGGCAGTTGGTTGACTTGGAGCATAGGAAGCTCAGGAGTGACCGAATTCATGCTCTAAGGATGCCTCACCCGGATCTGCGGGTTCGCGACTCGCAGTGTCTCTCTTTCGGATTTGGCGCGGATCCGGATTCTATCGGCAAGCCTCGCAAAGTCACTCCCGATCGAACGCCGCTTCTGTCAAGTCTCGTTACCGTTGGCTTGTCCTCTGCTCAGATACCTCTATATTTTATACAATATTTAACCGCCCGGGCGTCATCGGTTGAAGTCGACTGGACGCTCCCTGTCGTGGCTCGACACGTCTCAAAATGGTGCCAATTCAAGCGTCAGAGAATCAATACAGAGAAACGAAAACCTGTCTGAACAAATACTTGCTCTTCCGAACAAAATGCAACAGCCCTGTGTACATTCTTCTCGACAGGGGACAATGGATATACAACAGCGACCGTACACAGACACGCAGACAATATATCGAAATTTCCTGGTGTATATTCCAATAAACTTGAAGAAAAACTGGTATTCTGCGAAAAAAAATATCGTTTTCCCCTGGGACATCTCTCAATTCCTGTCGAAGCTCATCCTGGGAATCCGCGCGACCGGGAGCGCTCTCGAATTTTCAAAAATCGTTGACCAGAATCCAGCAAGTTCGAGGAGGCTAAAGTCTGGTCGGGGAAATCTCATTGAACGTTTGCAGGAAAATTCGAAGTCAGCTCATGGCAGAAATCTGAGGCTCGAAGTCTCGAGTCGTTGTGTTGAGCTGATAGCGACTTTGAGACTCAGGCCGTTACATCGATCAGACGCTGCGAGCTGGAGGCGTAGGACAGGTTTCCCCGTAAAATTTCGTCCCAAAACGAAGAAACCTCGTCCACCTCAAACAGAGCTCAGATTCCGTCCCGGTGAATTTATATCTTCCCTATATTGATGAGAATTCTGAAAACGATGAGTCTCGTCAACCTGATAAGCGGTGTCAAGATAACTGACTTTATAAATTCTTGTTACGTCACCGTTGCACCCACCGCTGACGAGATCTATTTGAGCGGAAAACTTCTGCCCAGCAGTTTATAAACGTCTCTGAGAATTTTTCCTATCAGTAGTAGTTAATTCGATGATTCCGGTGAATTGACGAGGATCAATGGTTCAACGATCCCGGTCGTATCGCTTCGGTGGAGATAATCGATATGAGGACATCATTCTGCGCGACTCTCCGATTGAAAATGGGTAGTTTCGCTCTCTCACCGAGATTCCGCGTGTATTGAGGTCCATAACTCCGCCGACTCTCACCGAATCCATCAAACCTTGGATCGGGCTGAGGACTCTGCATCGGTCAGATGCACGGTTGGCGATAGCTCTGTGCACCCACCGACGATTGTCAGATTCTCTGATTTTTGGATAGAATCCCACAGATGTACTCCAGACGCTTGCTTACTTCGCTAACTCTGTGTCAAACCGAACTGTTCGCACTCGCAGTCCTTGCCAGCACGTGCCGTGATCAGGAAAGACGGAAGAACTCTCCGGTTATGACAACACTACCGCTCCGCGGTTCCGTGATCCGAGCCGCTTTTTCGTTGGCTCCCCCGGACCTTTCCAAGAACCTTCCCCAAGGACGGTTTTTAACTGCCCGGTATGGCTGAGCGACTCCAAGCCTGGCAACGGCACTGTGGCACAGAGTTCAGCATTTCTCTCTACCTGAGCTCCACACCAAGGCATGGCAGCATCGAAGTTTGATTGTCTGCCCACGGGCTACCGGGGCTGATTTGTTGCCGACCTGGGGCCGAGAACCGCGCCGTGTCAGGCCACTCTTCCGTTTGGCTTTCGTGACCCTCGTAGCGGGCCAACGAGAAACCCTCGAGGCGAGTTTTCAATGGCTGCCCGCACCCCGTGAAAAATCATTCTTCGGAAAGAGTGCCTCGTGATTCTCTTTTTCGTATAGAGGTATTCCTCGAAACGAGTGCTGCCATCCCCGGGTTCCCCAATTTCGATGCGGGATTATCCTCGGATACGAAGTCGGAAATCGGCTAGTCATGAGTTCCGGGTTAGTACTGCCCTAAGCGAAAACTTCTTTCAGCATATCCATGGCGCATCGGTTCCTAATTTATCGCAGCGCCAGACTTGTGAGCGTAATCGAGAATGTCTGACGGAATACCTGTCTATACTTGTCTGAATCGGCTGTTCCGCTGATATAAAGCCATTCCACACATTCCATCCGTGAATACGCTCAATCGCCAATTTCCCGAATCGAGAATGTGAGAACTTCAGTCCGGGAAATCAAGCTTTGAGGATACCAACCAACCTTCGGCCGACTTCCTGACTCCTGAATCTCGAATCGACATTCTCAGGCTCCGAAAAGAATGGTCAGATCGATTCTGGAACCACTTTCATGAACCCCAAAAAGAATGGTCAGATCGACCCCGAATTCACCCCCGTAGACCACGGGAGGTATGGATAGACCGACCCCCGAACCAGCTCCAAACACCCCGGAAATCATAGTCAGATCGACTCCGGGAATCACCTCCATGGACCTCGACAAGTATGGTCGGATCGACTCCGAAACCTCCCCCTTGGGCTCCAAAAAGTATCGCAAAGTCGAGAAGTAATGTCAAATCAACATCGGAATTCCCTCCCAAGACTCGGAAAGCATGGTCAAATCGATCTCGGGATCACCTCCACAGACTACGGAAAGTATCGTGGATCGATCTCGGAATCATCTTCGTCGTGCTCGAAGAGTACGGTCAGATTGATCCAGGAATCACCTCCGCAGCCCCCCGATTCTTTCCGAGCGGATTCCAGTCGTGCTGTGGTGCCGCGCAAGTTCGCAGTTGTAGTTTTGCGCGTTGGCACTCCGAGAGGGAACGCAGTTTTCAACGGAGGGGGCTACCATCGGCATGGAGCGCGCGAATTACGGACACCGATGTTACAGCAGTGGTTCTCACATGGACTTCTGACGTGACGATCGATTCTCTGTTTGCTACCGAACATTACTCCTGTGAGATATTGCCATCCCTGAGTACAACACGGGTGCTACTTACGTGCAAGTTCGTCTCCATTCAAATCCGAGACTTTCAAGAGCCAAAATTGATTCAGATTCAATTTGTCCTCGGTAAGCCACGAGGAGAGGGTGCAAGAGGGCCGCAGCTCCAAGCACTCTTTCCGACTATTCCTCGAGGACAAAATCAACTTGCCAAATCCGCGGAAGACGAGATCATGGACCAGCAAAACATATGAGCCGCTAGCTGATTCACTTTATTCAGCCTTCGCATTCGAAGTGGATCCCGATCGCCAAGCTCCGGAATGTAAATTCTGAGACGATCTTACCGAGTGTGCTCTGGATCACATCGCTCAAAAAACGAATCCCGTCTGGGTTCGGGGGCAGATCAGGAAACTCTCCCTTCATGGCCTCTGTTCAGATGGATTCGAGCGGAATATAGATGCATCAGCGCCGGAACCCTGAATTCGGCAAGCAGCAACAGCGTACGGAGGACCCCTCTTGCCTTAAGGTCGTTGAATCGATTTCCTCAATGATGCTTTCTGAAACTATTTGTCACAATTCGGGAGAATCCGGAGTTTATGAATGGATTTGGCTCCGCTCGCAGAGCTCGGAGGGCTCGATCAGACGGAGCGGGTCAGCTCAGACCGTGGACTCCCAAATATGAATAGAAGGACTGAGCGAACGAGTTCTCTGCAGGGGCTTCGAATCAACTTTCGAGTCGAGACACTCCCATTGGTGACAAGCCAGAGCTTGAACGGAAGGGATGAATTCAGAGGTATATACTCTCCACTCACGGAAACTGAAACTTTTGACAACCACAAACCTCTCGGTCACTAAACTGAAGAAAAATATTGCGAGAGAGAAGATCTCTACGATATCGAGGAGGCGAAACTTCGGTTTATTTTTCGTTTCCGCTCTTCCGACAGCTCGATACCAGGTTGATGAACATTATTTCTCTCGGGGACGGCCGGAGTGTGACCTGAAATTGTCAAGAACCATGCTTCTAAGCTATTTGGCTCACTCCAGCAGGCTGCTTTCAGGTTCAGGAGAATCACGACACTTGAGGACTGGGAGCAGGGAGATGAACTAACCATAGTCTCAACAGCAACGTCCGACAGTCTCCGCTGCCTGCCCCTGTTCAGTAGGTCAAACACGCTGCGCTTGTGTCCCAGATCCGTGTTCGTAACATGATCACAGTCAGGAGCTTGCGTCCTCTGCTGGAGCTCTGCGAGACGCTTCTGTGGTGTTCAACAATCATAAACATGATGATGGCCCCGTGAATCTCGAACATTTCAATGCGGTACAAAGAAATCATGCACGAATTCACCTGAAGTTGTTCCTTTTCCATCTCCAGGGCATCTCGTTTTTGCCGCAAACGTGTGATTTCGGCGTTCTCCGCAGAAACTGAGTCGTAATTCCGAGTCCAGCCTCGGTTAAGATTGGTTCCGTAGTTGATCATCGTGATCGACTTGACCTTCTGAAACCCACGGATAGGAATGTCAGTTCCGTGTACTACACGCGGAACACTCTGAGCATGTTTCACTGTTGGCACGATGCATCGACTGCGTCCCCTTTGGCAACAATTACCTTTGGTACTTATCACCGAATTTCCACTTTATCGAGATCGCGCACGTGTCTTCGCTCTCGCCGGTATTGCTCCTCCTCTCTCCGTCGATTGCGTTCTGATCATCACGCCCCCTGGTTTCACAAGTGTGAACTCAGCATTTAGCCTGGTTCCAACCGTCGCCGTTGGTCAAAGCACCGTTTCTCGATAGTCGCATTCCACCGCCGCTGTCAGGCGCCACGTGAATCGCGCAGTCCTTCAAAAAAGCAATTCGTTTATTAAGCAGCTGGGAGCTACTAGAAAATCAGATATCGTCAAGTGTGTTCTTGGTTACCACGATCAGTAACCTGAATGAGCATCAAGTTCGCCGGCGGTTGCCCGACCCGGGCCCCACGTCCGTGTGAGGTCCCGAGGCCCGGTATCATCTCTTCCGTAAAGTGCTACGGAGACTACCTCCGTTGCAGAGCAGCGTCGAAGCAACAGATTCCATCATCAAGGCCTGGGAATCACGGCAAGCAAACTCGGAGAAACTCAGTCATTTTCGAACTGTCGATCATAGGCAAATATAAGAAAGGTTCGGGCATTCCAGGAGAGGCTCGCGCGAGTGAGTAACTGATACGTGCTCAGCAGACAGTGTGGAAACTGGACACTTTGCAACGAAGACTTGAACACGAGCTGTGTACAGTACTCCGGCTCGACGCCGAACGTTACCTGATGGAACCATCTCTCGCCGTCCACGTGCTCGCTGTAGGCTATTCATCGCTGCCAGCAGAGGGAAAACTGCGTATCAGGAGCTGCAGGAATTGTGAACTTTCGAAGAGGCTCTCCCGATCGAAAGGATGTCTCCCGAATCATAACTCCCAGAAACGAAACGACGAAAACCATCCCCTTACATCGTCCACATGTGAGGAGCGGGTTCGCTCTCACGGGCCGAGGTGTGGGAAGTAGCAGGTGACATTGCCCGCGGAATGCTGCGGAAATGTTCGGAAAGCTTTGCAAGGGAGGCTGGGAAAGAATCGACGTTGGGACGGATGCTCAGACAGGATTGGATTTCTCATCGCAGTGAAGTTCTCCTTCTCGCCTTTCAAGGCGCGAGAACATTGTTCGAGGGGATACAGAGACGGGCGATTCAGCACAATGTTCGTTTTTTGTTGTAAGAACAACAGATTGTCTACCACAATGGATGATTCGGAGCAGGATTGGAGGGGATCGATAGCAACCAAACAGCGCCCGGTACTTTCGGGCCCTGAGAGACTGCACGAAAGCTCGCAAACGATTGCAGTACGTCTGAGCACGTTAGAGCAACGAAGCCCGCAGCCTCCCACAACCACCACCTGATTCCGCTCTCACGCTGCGGTTTACCTCTGACAGGTTCGAATCAGAGGAGACCCTGTTCTCAGGAAGGTGAGCGTGTCAGCAGGTGGGCGGCATTGGCAGCTCACATAGGAAGCGCACTGTGTAGTGTATTTGAGCGTTTCGTGCCGCTCTCAACCCTGAACTTGCCGCGCTTCCGCCAGCTGCAGCTGTGGCCGCCGGCGGCCTCAAGCGAAGTAAGAACCTAGGTTTCCTGGTCTCCGAGGGTCATTTCTCGCCAACCTTCGCTCAGGATAAGTGTTGCGGAAGACAACGATTGCTCCAAGAAAAACTCCAACCTCAAGAAAATATGGCGGGAAAAAACAGTCCAATTCTCATCCCCCATTCATTGAGGTTGAGAACAAAAGTTTTCCCCTTGGAGCCTCAACCTATTTGCACTCTTACCAGCCTCGATTTCGAACGCCCGAAACCCCTAGAATGAGCACCACAGATACGACCGGGAACCTAGATCAACAATTTGAGGAACCTGGGAACCTCGAGTTACGTGTACCCGAATTTTGTATCCGGCACAGTCGGACACTTCTCCTTTAGACGATGCTGGCTCGGAATCCCATTGGACTGCTGATTATCAGAAAGCACATCTGTCTCCGGTCATGTATCTCTGAGCTGTTTATTAATTTCGAGTCGCTTCGGACTTGCTGTGAAGCGAATTCGCTTTTTTTCCACACGAAACATCGAAATAGGGACAAATGAAAGGTATTCGAGTTCATTACTCTCCTCGAATCGTCCTGGTCACGGAGCTCGTGCGCTCGTCAGTAGAGGTTCTCTGATACAGCTCCGCGGTTTCACAACTCGAAGGCCTTGGCTGATTCGATACAAGGACACGACAGTTCTCGCGCTACACAAGTATAAGGACCAATTTCAGTAGTCCGGTGCATACGTCTTCCTATAGAGATACTACGTATGTACTGTTGAGTCGTTCACCCTCTTACATGAGTCAGGCAAACCATGTGATTCTCTTTATTTTACGTTACCGAATTTTAGGTACGACGTAGGCCGCGACGTTCCGTAGTGCTGGGAAACACAGTTTGTCAGTTTCAATGACTACTTTCAACAGGAGCCTTGAGTCCGCAAAGATTACATCTTCAGCTATGAGCATGATTTTTGAGAGTGCTGGGAGGATATGCGGGTTGGTATCCGCGTGCGGGGTCTGCGATCTGTCGAGGATCGTTGTCGACGCGATGATCAGAGCGCAAGCCGCAAAAATACGAGAGTATTTCAGCCGTGACGGCATGATCCGTCGGTATAAGACATAGAGACAACTAATGTAACCGGCGACCTCGACGAGTATGGTGCCGCTGTGCAACGGTTGCACCCTGTTTAGTAGGGTCAGGATCGCCTCTACGCTTTGGAGGATCGTTTTGCTCTCGACGTTGAAATCTAATGTGGCGAGAATGCGTTGTTCATGAATCAACAAGTCTTTTTTGGGGAATTCACCCGAATAGCGCGATTTCAAGAAATGTTGAACCTTGGCCAGGGGCACGTAGTTGTAGCTCAGATTTAATTTGGCGGCGATACAGATGCAGAGAGAGATGGTCATCTGACAAACTGATCCGCCTTTCTCCACGAGATCTTCGAGAAGGTTTATGGCATGAATTTTGACGATCGCCGGTTGGCCGTACATGTGAGCGAGATCGAAAACATGTTGCGCCACGCGTGGTGGGCAGATTGTGCTGTCAGCTCTCCGACCCTCGGGTTTGCTTAATAGTTCTCGGAGCTGCTGGAGCACTTCGCGATCCGAGCCATAGGCGAGGTCGACTCCGAATGCTCTCCTCCGATTTCGCATAGGAGGCATTTGAGCAAGCTCCAAGTTGAGTCACCGATGGAGGACAACACCTGAAGTTACAAAGGAGTCGTTGGTCTCCGCTGGCTGAAGCCTCGGTACCTTGAGGCATCTCATGGGTATCGTTCCGTCAACGGTTGAGCGTACCAGCGTAATTCGCCGGAGAGAGCACTAGATTTTACGGTTTACTCACAACTAGAGTTCTCCGCATCCGGGCGCGCAAGATACTGTGTTTTGACGGATTGCGAGGTTAAGCTGGGACAGAACACTCGTCTCGTTCACATCTGCCTCAGCTCCGACTTCTGTTTCGGTTCAGCTCCGCGGCGAACGTTCAACTTCTCGATTCCTCTAACACGGAAGCCTCTCAGCAACCGTTGCGGGAGACGGCATCACGAAGCCTTGCAGTTGTAATGTTATGTTCTTTTTCGGTGTGTGAGAGTGCGCGTCCCGAATGCTTCCATCCTCACTCTCGCGAAGTATTGAGGAGCTGTTGAAACACATGGAAATCAAGAAGTGCGCATGACGTGCACTGCGAGGTTCATTTGGCTGCACCTCTTTTCCCAGGGAGCTTACTTCCCATAGAGCTGATGCAGTGGAGCACGAATATTCTTTCCCCGCCAGATGAGGCTGGAGACGGATGTAGACCATCGATATGATCTGACAGCGCTTTGAAAACTGTTTCCTTCCTCAAAGCAGGCCAATCCTCTCGAAGGATATGAGTGGGTGACAATTCATAGCTCATCGAATGACGTGTTCTGTTTCCCCTCATGTTCCCGCTCTTCCCGCGATTCGCTCTCATCGATCCGTCTAAAAGGCGTACAATCTTTTCTTATGTGCCCCGGTTGCTTGCACCTGAAACACGTTATCCACCACATGTACGTCTGTCCGCTCTCTCACCGCCGCTGCCCCGCCGCGATTCGCTCCACCATGTCTAGGCGTACTCGTTAAATTACTTGGCGGTCCGGCTCTCATTGAAACAGGCGATCGCCACCCCTGACCGCTCTCTGTATTCTGGTTGGCTGTGTTCAACCCATTGCCTCCACCCATGTTTGTCGGCCCTGGCCGGCTCCAACCACTCGCCATGCCAATCGGTTCTCTCGCGTTTTGCGTTCGCCACATGCCGCTCGCGTTCATCTGCTCCCCGACATATCGTCCCCTCATTGGACACGCTACTGCTTTGTGGCCCTCCTGATTACACATGAAGCACGCCACCACTCTTCCCTGCGTCTACCTTCGGAAACCCCGGTTCCACTGCATATCCCTCAGCATCCGCGCCGTATCTTTTATATCTTGGATGAGCTCATCAGTGTCTCTATGTTCTCCCCCACTCACATACGGCCTCACTTGATAGTATTCACTTGCTAACCCTATCAGCACTCTCTCCCTCGTTTCTTCATTCGTACAATCCAATCTTTTCGTGAGTTTTTCTACTCTGGCTACGTACATTTCCCCGATTACTCCCCACATTGAGGAGGAAACCCGAATGCAGAGAGCCATGAGCCGAGAAGAGACTGATCGGGCTCTGCCAATGCAGCGGTCCTATGCAATGAGCGCTCAGGATAATCAACATTCCAGGAGATGAGCTGAGAGATTCTTTCTCATTGCCAAGGTGAAGCGCGGCTCGCCCTGATGGCTGCATTCGCGCGTGAACCATGGTTCCGTCGAGCTCGTTCCCATAGTGGTGATTTTCAGTTCACACCGAGATTCTTCACTTCCGTATGTGTCCTGGGGCAGGCTTTTCCAATCAAACTCCATGTCACGGAGAACACGTGGAAGCCGACGGCCGAACTCTATTTCCGCAAAGCGAGAACTTGTGGCGTTGCTCTGCTTTCTCTCAGAGCATCGAGTTCCCTTCGGAGCTTGAGTCTTGATCAGCTCACCAGCGGCCTCGACGAACGTTTGGCGAGGTCTGAATTTGGGTTTCTTCCCTCGCTCCGAAACTTCAACGCCTCAGCCCTCAGAGCATTTCCACACAACGGATCGGTACCCGAGCGAATTCTGGAAGGGTTGGTATGACTTCCGTATGATATGCAGTCAGCTCCCACCAGGGTTGACCCTCTCTCTCCCTGATGCTCGCAATCAGTCAGTTCGCATCCGACTCTCGAGAAGAGATCTCCGACAGCGATTCTTTGACTTTGAGCATCCGTTGATCTCATTTCCACAGAAACATGATATGTTCCTGCCCTGCATGCATTCGAAAAAGGAATGCATTCGGCTTAAAAAGTGAGTTGGGGGAATATCGAATGGATTCCAATATTAAGTTTGATCCTGACATATGGGCCTATCTCTGGCAGTTCTGTCATCTGCTCCAAGCTCGGTGCCATGAGAACCAGATCATCTGAATATGATGGACCTGGAATGGATTCGTAGCTGTCCAGCTCCACCTTTCGGGTATATCTTTCGGGATGATGAGTGAGCCTACATACAGCATGAATGGGCTGGGTGGCGAGAAACATGCTTGTCTCAGCCTCTCCCCGAAGTGAAACAGCTTTGGCCAATGGTTGTTTCGTGGGTGACTCTGCTGTTTTCATTCAGTCGTTGTTTTGTAGAATCGGGATCCCGCGTTTGCTCAGGAGACAGAGTTGTTTTTGAAGCAATGCTGTCTTTTTCCATGCATCGGTAGAGGATACGAAAATTTTCCACTCCGAACGAAAAAGTGAACGAGGGACGACGGAGGTTGGCAAAGAGGAATCTCGAGCGACCCAACGTCGTGGTTTTTATTCTGGATACGAGTCAGATCTTCATTTTGAGTATAAAATATAATTTTCGCGGAGTAGGGATTGGCACACGATGCTCAACAGGTCGAGATAATGCTATTCAAACGGGATCAGTTCTCTTCGAGTCTTGAAGAACACGTCGCGGTCACTCTAGAAGAGGTAACAGGTGCGAGAACACGCGAGAAACCTCGAATAGTATGCTTAAGGATAGCGCGGACTCTCTACAATACGGCCTTTCCGTGACGTGATCGGCGTCTTTTTCCCTGCTGCCACGCGAATTGCTCTGCGAGTCGGAGAAGTTCTTGCGTAGGTGTGAATCGAATGGAGTAAGATGGCGGGGCGGGTGAACTCGAACTCAAGGATGACGAGATAATTGTCACAACTCGAATCCTGCGTTCCCGCGAAGTGCGGTCACGATTATACGCAAAGCTCAGGATATTCCTGTAGAGACCTCCAACTAGTAAGAGCCGTACGGCAAGTGATTTCCAACACGAGGTAAACAGGAGAGTCTGTTCTATGCAAAGGCGACATGCGAATCAATCCCACAACCAGGAGTGGATACATTCTCCTGAGCCAGTTCTTGCATTGGATCGAGAAAACTTCAGACCAGTGGATAAAATACTCAGGATACCAAAAGTACTCGGAACATGTTTCGCCCAGGATATTGTTTTTGGGACTGACGGCATACAGAGCGCCGCAACAAGTGGGAAGTGAGACCGTCACACCGGGAAGAAGCATCAGCAGTAGTTGAAATGAGTGGGTCTTCTCTGTGTTTTGCGATTTGTTTGGATTGATTGAGCCCGGCAGTATCGAAAGAAATAGGAAGAGTCCCATTAGATGATCAGAAACTCTCACATTCAGGTTTAATTCAAGGTTCGTCTCAGGTGCCAACGAGATTCCATGGGTTGTTAGCCGACCCTCATCCAGTGACTTGACCCCCTCGCGCCTTCCGTATCGACCTTGACACTATATTCCGGGGCTTGCATACAACGTCCTCATTAACTACAATGAACGAATTGCAGGATGCGTTTTGTACCGACAGCTTCCGGCTTTCATTTCAATCGACTCATGTGTCTCTCGGAGGCTTCAACCTTCTAACGAACATTTCAATCACGACCTTCATTCATTCTCAGAACACGTTCGCGCATGTCCTTCGGCGGGTTCTGGCAATGGTAAACCACCATTTCTTCATAGGAACAGGGACCGTAAGCGCTTCTGCAACACATACATCGCAGATTTGTGAGGCGGCTTGCACAGGTGTTTCTGGCGTCGCGGGTCCAACGATGTCCCCAGGGCATCATCACTGTAATGTTGAGAGTTCGGCTGATTCCCGACAAAAAAAAACCGATTGTAACGTTTCTCTGGGGAGGATTCCCGTCAATCCATGTCGGACTAGACGGGAAGCTGCGTCCAAGACCAGAAGGGGAAATGGGGGGGGGGGGGGGGGGGGGCATGAATCGAGGAAGAGAAATAAGAGCCTACTGTTTCCCATGCTTCATCATGATGCGAACATTTTTCTAGCGTACTCACAGTATGGATCGCTCCGCTTGCGATCAGGATGTATGTCGCCGTGATCCTTACAAACATCGATGAGCACGTCTATCAGACGACTTCCGCACACCCCAATAGTATCGCTCGAAGCCTCGGCCCCGTCAAACAACTGACAAAGAGCCAGGCAGAGTAGCAACGCGCCAAGAGCGAGATTCATGGCTAATGTTGGCCTTGTCGTCAGCACCTTGCCTTAAATACGTGCCCCCTCGCATACTGTGACGTAGTGGCTTTGCTCGACGGATCCTGAGCTCGTTGCCGTCACCGATCCTGATTTGTCAAGTACAGTGGGCATGTCAGGAGTCATTTTCTGACGGGGATCAAACCGTTGAGGGAATTCGTTAAGCAGTCTGCTCCTGATCCGCGGAGTTATTTCGCAAACGGAAAATCAATTGGCTCCTCAAATCAGGGGTTCGGAGGAATAGATTAACGTTGGTTTACCGTATCGGACGCCTGTCGCGGAGAGTCAACAGCTCGAGCAGCTCTCTCTCTCGGACCGTACGGTGAACTCTGGCGAAGAGGTCTATGTCTCCTCCCAAAAAACTGTGCCCGTGAGCTAATCCGAAGGGAGCAGGGCCTTCTCGATTACTACTCAACTCCGGGGTGCGGTTCTCAGTCGGCGTTGTGCTGTGCGGGCAGCACAGCAATGGGAGCCCCGACAGGATCGAAGATGAAGGCCGCCTGTCGAGGCGAGAAACAAGAGGTCAACTGGTTGGAGGAGAAGACAGCCGGGCTCAAGGCATCCCGAAGTCGCGGATCGCCCACCAGGACTCGTTGCAGCTCAAAAAAGGGCATCGTAATGGATCACGTATCGCGCCCATGTTGACGTTCCGATACTCGAGTACTCGAGGACGTGGAGTCGAGTCGCGGAAGCGGAAAAAAAAGCCTAGGAGCTTCGATATTCGCCAAATTGCCTTCAACCTTCGGTGGAAAGCGGTCTGGAGTTCGGCAGTACTCCCGAGATTTCCCCGCATGGCATAGCGTATCCGCTTCTGTACGAAACAATAGTCTGAATCGACAGCTCGCCAGATCACGCTTGGTAGCTTTCAGAGCTCACTTACCTCGGGATGCCGGAAACGGTGTACATTGATTGATTGGTTGGTACATTAACCATTCCTTGTCCATATTCTTCTCGTTATATGCCAGGGACCCCATACGCGAGGCGAGCACACGAGGGCACACGAGCTATATTTCCGCCAGGAAAAATGCCGGCTCCGGTCAACGCCAAAAGAACTGAAATTTTCGCGAGGAGATTGTGGAACGTACAGCAGGAAACGCAGCATGAGACCACCGAGACTTTAGCTCCTCCCAAGATTCGTTCGCTGAAAATTTCGTGAACAAGCTGATTCATGGATACACAAGTGGGATCTAATCTTGTTTCGCAGCTGGACCAGAG
The DNA here is from genome assembly GCA_037576195.1 of Phytoseiulus persimilis. NCBI lineage: Eukaryota > Metazoa > Arthropoda > Arachnida > Mesostigmata > Phytoseiidae > Phytoseiulus > Phytoseiulus persimilis. The sequence continues at coordinate 31,280,725 of CM075103.1, forward strand.
ACAAAAGCAGCTTATGACTCCTGGCGTTTGGCAAACAGGCAACCCACGATGAACTCCAAGGCCCATCTGCGCGAAAATGCTCTTCAGCAACGAGAGACAGAAACGCACAATCCTCGCTGTGTAATGCGAGCGGGTGTCAGCAGCTACTATGCCTCGGAGCGACCTCTGGAGCTGTTTGCTGTGGGATCAAAAAAAAACACTCCCGCTGGAGGGACACCCAGGAGTTCCGCAAAGTCTTCGAACACGGATTTTCGGGCACTATACGGGCAAAGGGTGTTCCATAAGACGCTGAACGAAGCAAGAATGGAATCGGATCGAGCGAGGATATCCAAGTCTTGAGTGGCATCTTCAATCTGGCAGGACAACGCGTTCTCCCATCGCGCCACAGCTTGGCCCGCGATTGGTGGCTGCTTCCGTTCCTTTTGGCAGACATGGCTCCCATAACAGCACTGCGACGCCGGGGTCATGAGTACCGAGAGATTCGGTTTTCTCGGGGGTGTTATCGCTCATCGTCTGTACCCTGATGCTCGGCCAAGAAGAGGGTGGAGAGGGAGACGTCACTGAGAGGTATCGTCCCGGCTACTCGCCACGAGAGCGTGACCCGCCGCGCTGAAGCTCCATCGCCATTCTCGATCCGATCCGAGATCACCTTCCGAGATATTCGGCGGGTTTCTAGGTCTTTGGAAAAGATTGCGTTGACATGGCGGAGGCAGTTCCGCTTTGAGAGTACGAGCGACCACGCTGAACATCTCAAGTGCAATCATCTTACTGTCAAATGGCGTTGATTTCGGGGAAAATCGGGAGTATAGGACTTAAACAACGATACGTCCAGGAGCACTACTGCTGCGATAGGGGAGAATGATTATCGATACTCTTCTCCCTCCCCTACGCTTCAGAAACGTGGAGACGCTTAGCGAGAAAAAACCTCACTGTTCCCAGTTGGAACGAAGATGACGAAACCGCGAATTTGACTATTTCCTTCCGAAGGAAGAAAATTGTAGGAATAAATGACGATTAACTTGAGAACCGAAAAACGTCCGCCATATTCTGCCAGAATTCGTGGCGACAACGCACCAAACGATTTGCGTGTATAAATAAAACCCCTTGAAGACGATCCGTGGTGCCTTCTTTGTGATGAAGAGATTCCGCGTTCCGACCGAGCCGAATAGGACTTGGAAATCGAAGGTGAAAGGAACTAGTACAAGTCAGAACCTCGTTCCGAACGTTACATCTGGTTTCGGATCCGCTTTGAAGTTTCGCTGAGAGTTCCTGATCCGTTCTTCGAAGTCTGATTCCAACCATCACTAGAGAGCAGTCAACTTGAACTTGGTTTCTACAAATAGAGCTGTGGTGTTGGATCTGATCAGCGAGCTCGTCTCTGTACCCGATCCGTGAAGCAGAGAGACGGCGGAACGCGGCTTCGTCCCGCGGTGCGTGCACCACCAGAAGGATGAGCTTTTATGGAACCTATTGCCAGAAAGAGTATACGATGACTGCAACGTTTCTTCACGAACGACCGGATGCGGTACTGTTGAACGAAGATCCTAACGAAATCAAAGGAGAAACGTTGCAAACAAATTCACGCTCGATTCCCGTGTGACCTCAACAAATTCGCGACCGCCTTGGAGCAGAATATGATTTTGAAACACATCCACCTCGTATCGATTATTCGCCGAGTTCGCTCGCCCCCAGCTGAGATCAGAGCATCATCGATATAGCCCCGATGAGCAATCTGCTAAGTTTGCCAAGATGCACCACTCCTGACAGGCGAAGCCATGGCTCCGCCCCGGAGAAGAATCAATGCTTGGGAAGGGAGCAACAGGGGAGAGTGGTTGATGTTTCTTATGTCTCTCGATTCCGGGCGCAGCGGCTCGATCCCCTCAAAATTGAACTGGATCCGCAAGCGCCGTGCCGGGCTTGATTGCGACAGCTGCTCAATGAGTTTTCCGGAACAGGCTGCTCGAAAACATCCAACGCCAACGATGCCGGAGGATTACCAGCCGGTTTTTATTGGAAGCTGCTTAGACGGTTCGGGGTCGTAAATCCAAACGGTTATGGGTGCTGACGAAAAGCGTTGCCGCGGGTAGGTACTACAAAGGAATATCGGTCTCGTCAGTTCCTTTATTCTGGAGCCTTCCAAGACGCAGAAGCTTTCCAGAGCAAACTTCATCGGCCTCACGACCCCCGTGCTCCTACTATAGTTGTGGCGCTTCCTCCACAGATGCTGACTCGATGAAACACGCATCCAGTTTTTCCGGTCGTTGAACAATGGTTTTGTGATCACTTTCCAGGCTACTTTACTGCCAAGTATTTTCCAAGGCACCTCACTGCGATGTGGAGAGTCGAGACCTCGATCGGAATGGAAGGTTTCATCATTCTCAGATGTTTGATTCGTTCATCGGACGTTGAATCCCTTCTAGAGAAACTAGGTGACTCGATGGATCAGTCTCACCAAGAGAATGTTGGAATCTTGAGGGGTTCAGCTCGATTATCAGAGAGTCACTGACAGTTCAAAGTCAAGGAGGTCCCCGTCCAGCGCTTTTTCGAACACGCCCTGGGCTCAACATTCTCTTCTCAAAATAGTCGTCGCTGTCAGAATCATCGATTTACCACCACTGAACCAGCGGGTGATGTCAAGGTCGACCTGGACAGGTTCACAGTATTCCGATCGAGAAGTGACGGGAGTCCGTTGAAAAAGTGGTTCTTCTGTAACCCTGTTGCTGACGTGTCTCACAACGGTACCCGATCGATTCCAGCATGATATCATGTTTGTCTTCTCTGAGAATCGAAACAGAAGAGATCACGACCGGGAAGCCGAGTACCATCACTGCTCCAGATTCTGTGTTCGCATGCAGTTCACAGCAGTTGAAAGAATCATCCTTTCACACGGATTCTTCGTCTTCGATGGGAGAAACGGCGGCTCTGCAGACACGGCGTGGTGCCTCTCGTTCGCTGCCGAGCTCTCGAACTTGACTTCTGTCTGAGTCCTCCTTCCGACTACTGACAGGAAAGGCCCAAGCATGATCCATCGATAGAGTCGAGTGGCTACACTTGATTTCCAAGCAACAATACGATATGCGCCGGTGTTGAAGCATCATATCAAGGCTGGTAAATTCAAACGTCGCGAAGTCCGTATGTGAATCGGCTACGGGAAGAATCGAGAGTCTCGAGCTCTCGGATTTTTCTCACCTCGGCCTAGCTCCGAAGGGCCTGAATTCTCGAGACGTGGATTTTCGAGACATCTTCCCTCTGAATGACGGGCATCTGCCGAGGCGGTCGGCAACCGGAGCGTATCCCATTCTGTCATAGGCACCAGGGAAATACGGAAACTTTACAATTGATGGATATCTCTGACAACAGGGCCACCTACCAGAGGACCGGAGAACGGATGTGCATGCTTTCCAGTGACCAATCGAGGATTTGTTCCCAGCTGGAAATCAAAAGAATACTATATGTTTCTAAATGCTGGATATATCCTAGCCTCATGGACACATATTCAGCCTTTGACCTTATTTTGTGATCTCACAGGGAACAAGCATGCTCTAGAACCTTATCAGTCGGGCCAATGAAGCTCACAGAAATACTTGAGGTGGCGGCAGATTTTGCATCACTTTATGAGAGTTGACGAAACAAAGGGAAAATCGGGAACGCTCCTCGTGTGTCATCCGGTCCTCATGTGAGGAATCTTCACATTAGCGGCCAACGTTGATCAGGGAGGCAGTCTCCCATCTAGGCAAGGTTTGGCGATTTCGCTGAGCTAGGCATCTTTGAAGGTGTTTTCACGAGCTCGTTCCATCCACTGCCATAGGCTTCCTTCCGAAGAATATCACGAATTTCTGAAGCTTGATAGCGGTGACCAGCGTCGAACTTTTTCGACTTCACGTCCCTCATGAACAAAGCTTTTTTTTTCTGACATATATCTCTGGCGGTTCCTGGGTGCCTTGACCAAAAGATGACATGTCAAACTAATCGATCCGTGTGACATTCACGGACGACGCCCCCGGGCTAGGAGTCGCATCGCTTTCCAGGCTTGTCGGAGTTGAAACGTTGTCCTTCAGCGGTTCGGTTCTCGTCTGTACTTTGTCGGTCCTCCATTCCATGGGAAGATTTCAAGCCCGCTCTCGATGAACCTTGGGGGAGCTTGGTGCTGATTCGTTGGGGAACACCCCGACGTCATTATTCGAGCCCGTCAAACCACGAGGGGGACTCTGGGACTTGCACCGGAAATACGACGCGAATTCATGAGAGAATCGGAACAGCAGTTCTCCAGGTGTGTCTTGAGAAGTGGAGACGGCCGATCGCAACCACTGTTGCATGAGGCAGAATCGCATCAGAAGAAAGCTTCTACAGCAGTTTGAGACTTGACCTTTTTGGTGCGGCGATAAAACGGCAATCACTCCCCTGCCGCACTGGACTGTTGATTACCATTCAATTTCTATTCGAACAGGCGCGCCGAACCAGACTTTCGAAGCACGCAATTAATTAAGATATCCATTACGGTAATTCACGGCGAAGGCGATGACGTCAATTGAAGGTGAGTTGAAAGCTGAGCAGACGAACTCTTGTTTTTGCACGAACCCTGAGAGGTACTGAGAAGCATTTCGTCGACGGAGCAAAAGTTTTCCGGTGCTCAACGGCGGACTCTTTGCTCGAAAGCAAAGCTGAACTGTACAACGGCGTCATAGGCGGCCGAAAATGGGCGCCTGCAATTGAGCAACACCGGCAGAACAACGGAAGGTTCACCGTGACGGACAATGATGAACTAATTTTGTTCAACATCTTTCCGAAACCGGTCAGATACGCGCGAGATAACGGGCCCGTCAATGGATTCTCTGTCAGTGAACTGAGATTTATGGAGGAGATGGATAGATAGATCGAATGAGTAATGATTGATTTTGAAGACGCTCGAATCGGTACTTCGAAAGGTTTGAAGTGAATCGTTGCAGCTGGCAGCGACCACATCGTTCGTGATTGATTACGTGCTTATCTTCCGGAAACATGGGAAAGTACGTGCATGTTCGCTCGGGTATACAAACGTCACTTGGTCTGTCTGGCTTCCCAGTAACTGTCTGCTCGTTCGTCTGCCGGAGGTGTGGATGCCGGAAACAAAACTGACCGGGGAACAGCTCCGTTTTCGGAGCTGCTGAAGAAGAAGAAATGGAGGTCATGCTCGTTCCCCAGCAGGATGGCCGAACGTGGGGGTATTTCGGGTCCTAGTGCTCTTCTGATCCATCGAGAGTTCTCGAGGAGCTTCGGGGTGATCCCTGGACGGAATTTCATTCGACAGGTTCAGGCCGAGGTTCTGAATTTTGGGGATCACAGACCGGCTCATGACTCTACCGAATTAAATCGATGACACAATCTTGTGGAAAAGTCGAGGCAAGAGACATTTGCGTGGACTCGATTCTGCCTGGTTCGTGTCTAGCGATGTATGTACATCCGATTTCGAAAAAAAGCATGGAGTTCGTTGTCCCGTATTTCTTACCTCATGGTGGTTGACTTTTCTTCCGCTAATCTACAGCGCGAGCGGACATCTAGTACCAGATATCTGACTGTGAGAAAACCGAACTAACCGACCCGTAATCCGAATTCCAACGCATCGAATTCACATCAAAAAGCATCTCTCGTCCCCGCAGTCAAGGAACGACTAAACGAAACGGAGCTACAACTTTCAATTCACAAGATTCTCGGGAGTCTGTCTCGAAACCCGAAGCTTTCCTTTCACTGTTCGAGCAGCAAGCCACCGCTTTGAGGAGCACTGCCATCGATATTCATGCTGCGGAATATCGGTCAAACAACAAGGCATAAACATTTGAGTCCCATCAGATTCCTAGCTTGCAGCCCAAAACTTTTTCTGAGACACGCATTCCAAAAGCACCGTGGCAGCTTCTCCAGAGAACCTCGCGCTCCTCAGTCCTGAAGACATACCAAGCTTCCCGAAATTACTATGTCTCAGCACCGATACTCGTGAATGTTTTGAATATTCAACAGTATAACTGCTGAGAAGACCGCTCCAGCATTGTTGAAAGCAGAACGAGGTAAACTGCTCCGAAGCCTCTTAGGCTGGCTGAATAACATAACGGCTGACAATGCGGTGGAACCTTCAGTAAACTGCTCGCACCTCCGATCGGGCCATTCTCGTTTGTCGTGAACGAGCCGATGAATTAGCGTTCCACTGGATTGACGGATGGGATCGTGAGGAGGATTTTGAGGCCCTATCAAGACTTCCCGCTCGACAATGAAATGATTCTGGGTGATAACTGTTCAGCGAGTAGCGTATTTGAATCTGGACGCAACGCCGACGCCTCCTTGCCGCCGCCATCCATCCGTCCGTCGGTCGCTTGGTCGGGTCCTCTCTCCCGTCCCGGGAGTCCAGAGCGTCGTTCACTTTGGACTTCAGAGCGAAACTGTGCTGTGAAGAGTGCGTTAAACCATCTAAACTACAGGAGCCGAAGTTGACACCCGGTCAGGATCCAAATACTACGACTGATTCCGTGAGTGATTTCCGAGTTTCATCGGTTGATGGTGCTGAACTGAATACGCTCAGCCTCGTCGTTTATTCGAGAGGAATCATTTTTTCACCGAAAACTGATCGCTAACGAAGTATCTACAACATCGTTCTCGATGGATGCATCCATTCCAATCACGAGATGACTTCGTAGAAGCGGACGCGGTCATCCAGTGTTGGCTTTTCCGTTGCAAGACCATGATGGAATCGTTTTGCACCGAAGGCAGTTGTTCGGTTGAGCAGGGGAGACGAAGCTTGTTCGAGAGCGTGTCCGCGCGAGCCGCAGACTCACGATGTCTGAGAGCCAGATGCGTACGCGGCGAAGATTCCTTCGAGATCTTCTAGTCTTTGATCTCGTGGGAATTAATCGCAGGGCGCGGAGACATCAGCTTTCGTTGATTGGCTGATGCGCACAATCCCTGGAAAGAAAAATCAACTCCCAATCATCATGAGAATCGTCCTGTTGCTCGTCGTCGGGCATCGCGCCAAAACTATTCTGATGGAGTCGCCGATCGGAACAATGTCTTCGAATCTCTAAATATGAAATCGCTACTAGGGCCTCGATAGATGGTAATTCAGGAGACGACACACTTCGCTGCTCCGCAGCTCACCCTAAATCCGTCGACGTGATAAATATCTGTACATAAATTCGAAGGGACCATTGGAGTTTCACTACACCGATTCCCATCGTTCCAATTTCACGAATACTTCCCACGACAGGATGTCCAGAACGGAATGAATGTCTCGCATTTTCTAGATGTCATTTCTCGAATTTTGAACTACAAGCGTTCGTCTGGAGGGCCGCCTGTTTTGAATCGACATTCGTTCATGTTTGAGATAGCGGAGAGCGAAAGTGTTTATATTCCTCGCTTGTAAATCTTTCAATCACACAATCGGTGAGATAAGCGAACGTATTGAGTAATTATCTCTTGAATAATGCAAGACTCCTCTCTGGATCCTCACCTGATTGCATGTCTCATCGCGGTTGGCATTCAAGTACCTGTTAGACAGAGCAGTTTACGAAGAATGGAAAGACAGCATCTTAGGAGAGAAATCTCGTTCTCGACAGATTAGATTCGGCAACTAATTCTGCGTGAGAGTGACCAGTTTATCGGAGTTCGCATATTCTTCCCACAGCCCGCGTCATTCGTGGACGCATATTCGGACATCTGGTGGAGCCCTAGCTCCTGTGACTCCTCTCTTAGGAATCGCACGGCTTTGCATTTGGAGAAGCGCTCTGAAGGCTGGCTGGGTCAATCCTTTCAGTTCAAATACATCATTCATACGAAGATATCGTCGTTCGATTGCCAACGGTTGCTCTGTACGTGGTGTGCAGCGTCTAGTTTCAGTCAATTAGGACCAATTGAGTCAGGTGATAGGTTTTCATAGAGCAAACATGATCTAGTGTCAATGGAGGCGAGTCACTGCAAGCTGTAGTTCACAGAGCGGCATCCGAGGAGAGTCGAAGCTTCTCTGGCACGTCCAGAAATATCGGCGCGCTCTGATGATGCAGCGCTCGCCGTGCGCTCTTCTCAAAGATCATAAGTTTCGCTGAGTGGCGGGAAGCGCCAGGATGGTGGTTCGAAAGTCGAGAACAAGGACCGGACGAGACGGTAGTCATTGAACGAAGGCTGCCTTTCGTGGTATCGCATTGACGTCGTACGATCTCATGTACATCCTGTGTCCAGTCATTTCCGAAAGCTGCGCAGAGCAAGCGATCCATTCTCTGCGATATGTTCGGAGTTAGCAGTTGTTTTCTCCCGATTTTTGTCATCGTCGCCGACCCCACCGGCGAACAGAACTTGATGTTCGATATCGGGAGAATTGAGGGATTCGCTGCGAATAGTAGACAGTCGAAACCCACAGTCGAAACCCACATCTGAACCCCAAGGAGACATTCGTTGCGTGCCACCCTGCTGTGGAAATGCCCTTTACGCGTTCGAACATTAGGAACCGTGCTCCGGGAGCGTTTCTCAGTCTGTGATTTTCGAAGCTGGTGAACTCGGATCGCTGCTCGGTTGCGGAGCTCCGCCCTTCCGTTTAATGGCCCCGGGACAAGCGAAAGAGTTGGATCAATGAGGGTCCGAAATGGAGGTTCGAATCACAAGATCATTCCACAATCGTTTATGGTGATGACGGCAACAGAAAATGTGTGTTCGATCGTCGCTCCGATCGGAGCACAAAACACCTGCACTCGACGACACCACCTGAACGAGGGCATTGGCTCGTGCAAAGCGTCAACAACGTTCGGATTCAATCCTGCTTGTGACGTCAACTGAGGAAAACTCGAGTTTTCGCTGACCGACAGCAGTCGGCCAAACGATTCCCTCGAAGTCGGATCCGTCGTTCCAGGAATCGTTCTTGGAATTCTCAACTCCCATGTGGAGCGAGACTCTGGCGCCTACAGTGAATCTGAGAGAGCAGTCCATTCCGCCAGATTTGCTCTTTCACGCGCAATAGTTTTGGAAGAGGAATGGAGCTCTGGAAGACGACATCATCCAAGAGAAATGGATGAGCGATATAACGTCAGACAATAACTCGAGCAGGCCATGAATTCACGACTTAAGTGTTCGCCGGAACGAAAAAAGGGAAATCAGAATTGAGAAAGCGAGTTGGTTCCCAGAGAACTGCATAAGGAAGCTCACGGTTTGCCGTATTGCGGAGCGAGTCCGCGATGTTGTCATGGCCGGCGTTCGTTCATGGGCAGATGGAAAATCACATTCTGTGCGAAACGGTTCGTCAGGCTGTTAGGAAGTTCCTTCTTCGTTAGGCTACATCTTTTCTTTGTGGCTCACTCTGATTGTGATTCAGATGCGTTCTGCTGTGCTGAGTTGATAAGGTGTTCTTGGTGTCGGAGTTGCGTAAGAGCACCCAAACAACGCGACGGCGAGCGGGACCCAATCATTGCGAAGACAGAAAACCCGAACTCGTCCTACTCGTCGCTCACCGGCAGAGAACAGGGACAGGAAGTGGGACGTCTCGGCATGGTCACGTTCTCACTGGGAAATTTCGGCATATGCCCGCCATGGTGTCACGCCCCGCGAAAGTTCTGCTGAGCGCATCATTCCGTGCGAGGATCCAAGGGGGTTCCTGCGGAATTCATCAAATGCATCACTGACACCACTAACCTGTGGCTTCTGACAGCAATTATGCAGCGCTGGCCGCGACTTTCGAACGGTCGCCATTCCCAAGGTTTGATGAATGGTGAACATCGTCCAAATGGCTCACCTCGCAGTCACTAGCGAAAGTGAATGTTGGGAGAAAAGTGGTTGGAATCCATTTCTCCCTATCGTGAGTCTGAAACGCCCTCAGGAAAAATGCCGACCGCCACGACGCGACGACGCTGCGTCGTTGTGACTCTTTTTGTTCGGTTTTGGTCCGCTATCGAAGACACGTTCGAAACCGCGAACAGACGGCCTTTATGCGAGTCGAAAGATCCGATATTGAAATACAACGGAGCAGAAAAATTGAAGCGGAACCTCATATAAAAAAGAGTGCTCACTTCCTCCGCGATCTGAGTCATTTGCTCAGCGCTGTTGAATCAAGAGAACCGAATTCGATTCCTTCTACTATTCTTCTTGAATTCGGAAAGCTGCGAAATCGAATGCGGGTTCTGTCAACGCACTTGACAGGTGAAACGTCGAGCTGGCGCATGTGGAATCGAATGAACATATTTGAGAAAGTCCAGATTCGAATCGCGGACGAACAGAAGTCCAGACGGTCGCTGTTGCACCATCCACCCAAACGCCGAGAATCGACCCCATTGGTGATATACGAGCTCGTTCGGGCCCTAACATTCTTGAGGCATTCTTGATTCACATTCTTGACAAGAGCGCTTGCGTTGGAAGTCCGCTGAAGTAGAGATATCACAAGCTTCGGAGCACGTTTTCGTTTGATCGAAAAACCTGGAACTGAGGAAGCCCGTTTGAAATATGGCCTTAATGAGACGCCGTCACGTTCCGTCCGTCCGTGGTCGTCGCCAACAAATGCGACAGCCGGGTCAATGAGGAAAAGGAACAGCTTGGGGCATTTTTCCTTGCTTTCATCCAATTATTCCATGACACAGTCTTAGTGCAGACCGGCTGGTCAGTATCAGCGCTGCCGTCCCCGACGGGTATGGGACGCTTCTCGAGACGTCCGCCTCTACCTCAGACAACAATGGATCCGCGGCTTCGTAGACGACTTGGCGCTTGGCAAGCCGTACCTCGCAGCCCCTCACAGATCTCGCTCTCGTGCTCTACAGAGCGTTTTCATTGACTTGAGAAGGATCCCACGAGCTTCCAAGCAGCAGGATCGGGATGGGATCACCTCGATCGATGGGATCAATCGACGAAATCACTTCTTCCGGAGCTTCATCGATGGGTCTTTCCCTACCAATTTCTACGGAAACTGGAAATCATGTCCATCCAAAACTCCTATGCAAACCTGATGAGTTTTTTTTGTTCACCATCCTAAGTGAATCAGAAGAATCGAAGTGTATGACTGGAGAATATTTGTTATCGAAGTGTTCATGCTTCGGCTCGCGCGTTCGGCGCACACTGGAAGTTCGATCGCCTCTTCCGGGCACGGTGGAGCTCTTCGTCCAGAAAACCATTCTTCGAACCGTGACTCGCTCTTGATCAAGCGATCGAACTGTCTTTCAATTCTGTCGAGTTCCTCACTATGCAGAGAGGGCGTTGTCTGCTGGAACGACATTATTCGATTCTCCATCGAGTCTCGGGTGTGGGCTGCGGCCTTGGCGGGGTCAGAGGTCAGCGGTAAAAGGAGAAGAAAGCGTGTGATTCAAACACAAACCACGGATTTATTGGTTGTCGCGGTGTTCGTGTGTGGTTTTCTCTGACGTTCTCTGCGGGCGTTCAACGACTCCGAAGAAAACAAAGCATGGCAGGTGACTCCAATATTCCTCTACGTCGGGGTTGATTCTACGGGTGGTGGGTCGATCTTGACCGTCAGCTCAATTTGAGGAGGATTCTCTCGTTGGGATGCGATACCGTGCGTTCCGGGCAGTCCGCAAAGACCAACTCGCGGTTAAGGAATCATAAGATCCGAATTTCGCCGTTCTTTGTGGACGATTCGGATTCGATCCTGCAGGGACATCCAATCGTATCGGGGTATATTCCCAACGTTGCGGTCTTCGGCCACGGGTTTACCCTTGTCGAGCATAGACAGGTGCATGCGTCCTTACCAATAGATCGCGGTTCACAGAAAACGGTGCGTGGGTCTGAGCGCGTGCCGGATGTTTCGCCAAGCTTCAAGCATGCGACCTAGTCACCGCTAGCTTCGCTCTGTGTTTGATTTGAGCTGTGACCACGGGGGAACTCGAACGGGAATCCGCGCGATGCATAGAGGTCACACGCACACCGCTTGAAAGCTTTTCGCGGCTCGGCGATATAGGACTGAGAACCGAATATTTTTGGGCTCTCCGGGTCCCCACCGTAGAACCGGAGTCAGACCCGGAATTCAGAGCGGTTTTCTCGAATTCGGAAACGGAGCTGTTCCATATCGGCTGGTGTTTTGAAATAATCAGTCACGATCCGCGGACCAGAATGCAACCCATGGGTTGTCGGTGGTACTGCGCGCCAGGTGACAAAGCGAGCGTAACCATTTGAGAATGCGGCCGGAATCACCATTCTATTATTTGCGAGTAACACGGTCCATTTCGCCGGCTATTTTGTTGGTGCTGCTAGCTGTGGTTGCCCCACAAGGAATCGTACCGCTCAACCAGCTGATTGAAAATACATACAAACACACGGCATCGACCACCTGACCAACAAGCACCGTCGCGAAACCCGGCCATACTGCGACAAGGAGGGTGCAGATCTATGAATGGGAGAAACGAGAGAATAAAGGACTCCGAAAGACCATCGAATTCAGCGAATACCACACTGGCTTTTCAAAGACTTTCAAACATTCGACTTGTCGACGAGGAAAATTTACAAAGTTTATTCTACATTTTCCATCATCTGCAACTCTCGTTCGGCCGTCTGGCGGTAGCCGGGAGAGCCTGCGGGCCTGTGAGCACTTCCTTTCGGGCCAAAGTGACTGAACGATCACAACGATGATCAAGCGATCGAGGGTTCGGGACGTGTGTGATAGTTCCCTTCGTGGAGTAAATTCAGCAATTCTTTGTCAGAAGAATCTCTCCGCGCGCGGACGCGCAGTTCGATGTTACAGCTTCGAACGATCGCTCGAGCAAATGTTCTCGAATGGCACGTTCACCGACTCGGGACCTCGAGTCACAAGACGCACGACGAAAACGCGAGTTGTTCTCGCTCCATCGAATCCTATCAATAGGGCAACGAAGCGCCAGGCGCTGCAGATTCACGTTTTTTTCTGTTGAAGACCGCTCGCTGTCGGAGTTGAATCCGCCGCTCTCGGCGTGAAGGTGTATTGTATTCGAAACGCGGAAGCAGCGTCGTCAATCTCTCTCTCGGCCAGATGGCAGAAGAGACTGCGACAGAACAATCGACGGATTCGGAGACGAGACACATCTCTGTCGGAAGACTTCACTCATCCACGGGCCAAATCCAGTTCGGTGACGACCGTTTGACAAGTGAAGTTTGCTGCGGTGCCGGTCTCGTCTCTCATCTACAGGGACGCCAGAACTGTGAGCTTGTTCTCCCGCGAGTTCCCGGAGTCCACTCGAGCATTTCGGAGCCGAGACCCCAGCTACGGACTCGCATCGATAAAGCACGTTACAGTTCAAGGGTTGACCCATCTGGCGCAACATGGATGCGTTTTCATCATTTTCTGCAGCACCGTAGCGAAATCTTCCCCACGGAATATTATGGCGGTCGGAACATTTTCTGCTGAGCCACTAAGAAAGTCGTTTTCGGATATGAAGGCGATTGCGAACGAATCTGTGTCACCGAAACAGCAGCCATAACCCCTCGTCGATGCTGAGCGTTTCTGACGCTTCCTGTATAAAGCTGGGAATCCGCACCACGGATTCGCTGACAGTTTCGATGCGACATCTTCATTCCGTCCCGCGACAAGCAGTCTGGGTACCGCGCTGCACCAGAGTTCCAACGACGCTTGTCGATTCGCGCCAAACACAGCTCGGAGTTGCATCTTCCTCTGAATCATCGAACGGCAATGTTCTCGTGGTCCGTCAACGAGCGGTTATCCCATACGTGGAGGGAGGATCGTGATGAGCCCTCTTCATGGGCGAAAGACGAAAGCATCCCAAGCGCCTTCAAACTGCTCTGCCACCGTTACGGCGGTCCACGGGTGGATCCCACAACGATATCTCCATCGCGAGCTTGTCTCAATGCTAACACCCACAGCCTATGAAGGCTGATAAACAATGTTATTAAAAATTCGTCTCAGCATCGGTGTGGATGATGGAAGTCGAAATCCGTCCCCAGCATCGGGGGGAATAATGAAACTTCTCCGAATCGTTGAGAATGGAGCACGATCGAAATTGTACCTCTGTGAAGCAGGCTTCCAGGCAAAGCAGTGTTTCTGCTACCCTGTGTGGGCTCATATCCCTGAGGTAACGTCAACGACGACCAGAAGCACAGGAAAGAGTTTGTGCCCCATGAGCTCACTTCTGTGAGTCCAGAGGCCCGTTGGATGTTTCTTGCGATCGCGAGACAGCCCCACGGAATCTGAAGACGCGAACGCACACCCCGAGAAGTGTGACGAACAAACAGAACGACCAGTTTGTGAAGTATGAGCGACAACTTGTGGCGAAACCGTTTTTTTTTTCTCGATGAACGCGTCCGCGAGAATCCAAAACATGAGATCCTGGTCGACGCTGATTTCGTGTACATGTACAAGGAGTGATGTGTCGAACCGGACGCCTTGGACTTGTGCTTCCAGATTTGAAGGTCGGTGAGTTATTGTCACATCGCCTACTACGAAATCACTCAGGCCGAGAGGAAACATAAGAAACCCGCCGTTTTTTTCCCGAAAGGGAATGTTTCCGGATTCGGGGAGAAGAATTTTAATTTTGACGGAAACTCAAAAACGAGAGTTCTCTGGTTTTTTGAGCTTGCAGTGCAACCTTCTGGTTCGACGTGCTCAAAGCGCAGATCAGTTTCGAATGAGGCGTCCGCGAAATCTGTTTCTCCGGCTGTCTATTTTTTTTCCAACTTCTGAGCACGCAGAACTGAACATTGATGTCATGTGATACTGATTGTTATCGCATGGATATGTGCTGTGGAACCGTTCCTGACCGGATCCACCGCCAGTGGTTTCGCTCATTCATTTCAAAGGAGAGAGATGGAGGTGTGATATGAAAAACAATTCGACCAGTGTGAACGACTGACCCGGGCTCGCTCGGAACCATCCCACAGCGGGCTCCCCGAATCCGGCTTAGAATCAGTAGCGTTGGGTCGCATGCGAGAGGTGAAACTTCCAAAACGGAGCCGTAGGAAGTATATGAGTGATATCAGACACACAGCTCGCGCGCTGCACAGATTCTGTCACTTCTCGTTTCAAACAATCAGAAAAAAGGTCACTTGACGGTTTTCGATTCTGACCCCGACTAGTTTTCGCCAGAAAAAGGAAACGTCGGACGTCGCACGCCGGTCAGCGCCGCATCACGGGAGCCACCAGAAATACTTTCCACTCTTGAGCGAGCGAATCACTCACAATAATCAGCTGGCCGGTTTTTGGAAGAGTCTCGACGCTCGGAGCGACATCGAAATGGAACTCGTTGGAAGTGGCATGGAATAATAAAAAGAACTGAGACCGGGACAAACCCGCGTTCTAGGTGGCACGGAACGGCGCCTGCGATTCCTCCCACGCGTCTTGCTGGATGCATGAATTTAAGTCTGACGGCGGACAACGGGAGCGCCGACTGAGATTAGCTGAAGTTTATGTCATGAATACAAATAAGTTTTCGAAGCTCTCGTGTGAGGTCGAACCTGTCTCACTCTGGCTCTCTCCTGAATACTTCCAACGTCCCGGAAGCATGACGTCCGGGGAGAAAGTTCAAGATTCCTCTTCCATCAGCATCAAGTCATCAATTGGGTCTTCTTTGAACGTGCTCGCGGTCATAGCACAAAAACGCTCGTTATTTCTTAATCCAATCTTTTCTGTGACGTTTGCAATCGCATGATCGATTCCTCCGACGTGTGCGCAAGAACTGGATTGGTTAGATACCCGAGTGCGGGAGGCGAAAACTATTAACCGCCGGGAAGGATTTCGCCGATGAAGTGGGTCGAGTGCCTCGAAGTCTACTGGGGGAAGGGGGGGGGGGGGGGCAAAACTTTGAACCCGACGCCGATGCGCTTTGTCTGGCAAATGATCGAAACCGGGGAAGTTTTTTTCCGACGGCAGCGGCGGTGGTGTTCGCGGAAGACAGTAATGAAAACATTCGACGTTGTCGGCACCCAGCCCTTCCGCCTGTTTCCTTGGGCGGGCGAACTTCAACAGGAGTGGCGCCTTTTGCGTTTTCCGTCTCAGAAGTGTCATGTTCCCGACGAGCATCATGACAAACATGATTCAACAGCTTTTCCGACTCGCGTACTTCACCCTTTACTCACAGCCAAGGTGAGCTCTTCGGAGACGACGTGTCTAAGCGACCAAGTGCTTAGACACGTCGCAAACAGATGTTTCAATGAAGGAAGGGTCGCTCTGTCGGTCAGTCGACATCCAGTGAAGCTGAAGGCTACAAATCGTCCGGAGTTTCGGACGAGCTAATAGATGAACAACTCAACATTCAGCTGGGATTGTAAAGGCCGTTACGATCCCGGCGAGTTCTTGTGCGGTGCCGCGACATGGCACTCACACCTATGTCATGAGCACCGCGCGAGTGGAGTGGTCCGGTCGCACAAGACCCACATTTGGCTCGGCGGAGCATGTGATTCTCGCTGGAGGCGAGCGACACGAAACCGCTACCGAAGACACCGGGCGTTTAGCGAGCAGGAACACGCTACTTAAATTCGGCCAAATTATTGTCACAGACATCGGAGCCTTGCGTCAACTACACCGGGACGCGAGATCGGGTTCACTCACTTGTGGCGGAACGAAACCGTGCGGGAGCAAACTGCGGTCAGGCGGAAGTTAGAGATCAGTGATCTGATTTTTATCGTCAGCTCCGCACCGCGAGTCGTCGTGATGAACCGGCAAGACATGAAAACTGAAGATGAATGACCTCTTTGAGCTTTTCAGACCGTTGCCGCCACATACTATAAATGCAATGGCTTGCTCAATGTTACCAGAGCCCAATTCAATTCATTATCGCTAGAATGAGGACCGAAACCACTGTTGCGTCATCTCGTTTCGGGAGAAAGTCTTGCTCGAGAAAGTCTCGAGAACTCGTGAGCCAATCTCTGATCCGAGAATTGCGAAGTTAAATTCAATCATCAGGAGAATCCACGGTTAACGCCTGCGTTTGCCAGGGATTTCTCGGAGCTCACCAAGGGATCATTCGGAAAGCCAATGAACCGATTCTTAAGGTCCCACGAATCATTCGCCTTGTCCGCGCTCCTGTGGAACCGTGCAATAACTCGTATGGAAGGACAATTTGTGGACACATGTTGGAGGCGAGAAAACAAAAAAAGTGTATGAGCAGCGGGATGCTCAAACGGCAACGTCAAACGCTCACACACGCTGCTTATTCAGCAAATCGAAGTCGAATGGAACTGTAACGCGGTGTCACGAGAAGCGAAGAGTGTGCCCGATCGGAATGGAAGAAGATAAAGCTGTTTCAAAACTTGTTCGGTCCGAGCCGGCCACCGGAAGCCAACTGACGGCAATATTTATAGATCTACCTAATTCTCAGCCATTTGTAGAACTGGCTGTCGATGGGAACCGTTTGAAACATTTTGTAAACGCCAGCTCATTTTCTAGAAGACCATCCGAAAGCGATGAGAATTTTCAACGTGGAGCGTTGGGAGGATGTAGATGGTTCATGCACCATTCCGAAAATCGTTCATCGGCCAGCTTAGTTCACTCTCGGGGAACGGTTCTGGGATGGTGAAAGGGTTCGCTTGAGAAAAAGTTTCCGTCTCGAATTTCCTCGGGATCCACTTGGGAGATTCATGAACCGAATATCCTACCTATAGAAGCGAATAGTTTAAACCTTTCCTTCTCCCCCCCCCCCCCCCCATTCGAGCTGCACATTGGCTCGGTTTTTCCGCTGAGGTTGTTCCTCACCTAAGCCTGTCCCCCAATCGACGAGAATTCAACACTCGAAGGGTCGCCGAAGGGTTGAATCCGAGGACGGCCATGGGTCCTCGAATCGAGATCTGAACTCACGTTCATTCGCAGAGGTCAGAACCTGGTTTTCTAGAACGCTGGTTCGCACGGTACCGAGCGGGGCTGTTGCTCGGTCTGGATCACGCATTTTCAATCCTGGTCCCCGGAAAAAAAAAAAGAAAAAAAAAGAACGTTGTCTTGAGCGGACTCCAAACCGAGTGGAGCGAGCATTCGAAGCAGACTCGCGCGGCTCGACGGTGATCTCATCATCGATGGGTTACGCGAACTATGCAACGAATTGTCCGAAAACGAATGCTCGCGAACCTCTGGAAGATCTGAGCCCTCAGATTGGATTTGAATAATGGAGAGTCGGTCTCATCAGCTAGATGATTGATGGAAAGTGATCAGTATGGACTTAGCCCAACGGCGTACCGTAATTCATCTTTATCAATAGCAATCAGCAACGACGAGGTTTGCCCGGAGGGGGAACAATTCTTTGGCACTCTTTGAATGAATTTTTCGGATCCGCTCCTCCATTGTACACAAAGAAGCCACCCATCCAGTGCGCGCAACTCATTCAGGCGGCCAGCTGATCATCGTCGGGACTCGAGGGGTTTTTCTGCTCAGAAAAATTCTCGCCTTGATGTGCGAGAAATTTTCTGGACTCCGCTCAAGCACTTATGAAGATCGCTGCGTAACTTTGACTCTTCCTGTCCTTTCCAGGCGATGTATATTCTACAGATTTCTTTGTGCCTCGCATTGATGTTCGGGGTTCTAGCTGCTCCGTTCGACTCCAGTGACAACGGCTTGAAAGCTCCTGCTCAGCCCGGCGACAAAACGGAGTCCGGTCAAAATCCTTTCGTCAGACGCGTCCTCAAGCTGACTAGGGCTCTGCGAGCAATCATAACGCTTGATCCAGAAGTCGAAGAGGTTCTCTTTATTTCTTGAGAAGGAACAGTTCATACTTAAAGAATGTTATTCATAGCTACCTCCGGCGGAATAGCTCCGCACGGCGCATCCCAAGTTCATGAGCGCTCGCTCGCCCACCCGCCCTTTGGCTCCAATATTTCTTCTGGCAAGGCTCAGCGGAATTCCCGCGCCCAGCTCGAAAGCGTAATTCTAGTTCATTATCTCTGATGTTCCCCTCCGGGCCGTTGGTCACACTTATCGTCAGCGATAAGGCTCTCGGGCGAGAATGCAAATTTTCTGCCAGAGAAACGGGGGATGGAAACCGTTCTTGCGTTCAGGAGACCATCGCAGTTTCCGAGGCCGAGGGAGCTCAAGCTCAACATTTGCTTTGATAGCCCTTGCCGAACGCCGTACCCCTCCACGAGCTCAGGCCAAGAGTTGCCACTCTCTCGAGCTTTGTACATCCTAGTGGCAATCGCAGTGAGAAGTTGGGTCGAAGCTCTGGAGGCGCTTCAGCGCCCCGAAATTGAAACTACTTTAACATGACATGAATGTATAATGCAGGAAATGCGGAGCGCTGCTAGTGCGCGCGCCGCTTCCAGCACACAGCAGACGCCCGTTGAAAGACTCGGTGACCAGAAGCCGAGAGACACCTGGTTTGGACTGCTGCCGCAAATTTCTGCCTCTGGGTCATCCTGGTTCCCGATAGCCACGAGCTTCCGGCAAGGTATCACCTATCCGCACTTGAGCTTTGGTCCGGAACCCCCAGAAGACCAATGTCTCTCCACCCGTTCATAGCCATGTTGTATCGCTGCAGCCTGGCTCACGAAAGATTCCTGAATCCTTGTTCCTTCCAAGATAAAGATGGTGGGTCATCGATGCTCTTGCCCATAAGTCCCGTTCGAGAAGAACTGACGACCCCGTCTTCAAAAGATGCCTTCAGGAGCGTCGAAATGCCCAACCCCGACGCTACTGCCTGGTTTGGTAAGCTCCATGATACTCCCACTCCCTCGGGCCTTCCTATGCTTGTGCCACATTCTACTCCAGACTCTCTCTGAAAACGCTCCTCGTGAGCCGAGATATCTAACTGCGTGGAGCTTCGACTGAACGGTTCAATCATCAAGAACCCATGCTGATCATTGAAGGTGTTCCTGAAGAGGCTGTCGATCAGCGGAAACCAGAGTCACCACGCGCAGGAGAAAGATGGACTGCCTTCCATGACGCGGGAGAAAGCGACATGACGTTCGGAGACTACGGCAGACAATCGAACGAAGCGCCGCTCTCCCATCAATTGGATAACCTGGATGACCAGCGACAACATGGTGAAGAAACTCACTTCTCTTCCTTTTCTCTCCTGCTCGATCGTCCCTCTTTGGAGGGAGGAAAACAACTAACAGTCGGCGTTCTTCCAGATTTCCAAAACTCGGAAATGACGAAGTACGGCAAGCTGATCGCCAACGACCCGTGGTCGAAAAAGGGCATGAAAAAGTTCGCCATGAAGAAAAAGTGGCCGAAAGATCACTCAAGAGCACAGCCCCAGTCAGATGTTCACAATGAGATAGATCTGGGCGACAACTTTTTCCATAAGAACGTCCTCCCTGCTCCGAACAACTACCAGCCATACTGAGGAGAGCTCCGGAGCTTGCTCCATGTTCACGAATCATTTTTCCATCCATCAATCAATCAATCAATCATCAAGGGAGAAAATGAACAGCATCCGAGCGATGCGAGAGGCGAGCGCCAGAAATACACTGCGTGACACGAACATCTAACGATCGATCGGACGGACGAGTTATCGGTATTAATTGTAGCGTTGTGATATTTATAAGAGACGATTGTAATATGATCCAATGTATATTTTGAGTTCTGGTCCAGGTCGCGAACGTTGTTAACAAATACACACTGTCAAATTATTTGGGTGATCTTCAACTCCTCCCACGCGCTTATGAGACACGGCGCGATTCGATTCACGGCCGGATGCACGAGTTAAACCGTGAGAGTCGGCTGCCGCGAGGTCATTCATACGCTCGTCTTGACTGATAAACTTGACTAAGTTGGCTGGGGCAAGTTGTAGAACGACGAGTGGAATAGGGAAGAGAGAAAGAGCGATGGCAACACCTCGGGTATCCTGTCAGCGGCTAGTTCGCACCTGTGTGCCCCATGGAACGGAGCCGACAATGCTTTCAAAGAAGTTCCTCATCCGTTCGGATCACATAACGATTCTAAGGGAGAGACGAACCTTCATTATGTCTTTTGGAGCTTCGTTTTGAGTTCGAGAGATTCTTCGCAAAGCTGGAAATACAGTACTGACGCGGCTAGACGAGCCTTAACCTGTTGTTTGTCGAGCTCATGTGACCACTCGACGCTCCCCCATTTGCTGATTTGGAAATCTGTCTCCAGACGCGAAAGATCTACAGCGTCATCAACGGTGACGACTCGATTCACGGCGGCCTGTGCTAAAATCAACGATTTCAAACCCTCCACAGCGAACTGCATACCGAACAACGCCGCTCGTGAGTGTGAGTGGAGATCTTTGTAAACGGCGAGCATAGCGGGTGCGGGAATTTCAGGCGATATGATATCCATCGAAGGTTTGAGATCTATGCAATGCTTCGCGCAGAACCATTCCAGAATCGGGTCCCATTTTTGACACTGTAGCTCGAAGAGCTCAATATTCTCAGTTTTCGGCATTCTGAAGAGGAGAGAATCGTTCTCTAGGAACTCGACGATTTCTTCACACAGCTGCTCGGTAGTCTTGTTATGAGGATTGTCCAACGAGGTGTTCGCCAAGGCTGTCAAATGCATCGAATGTCTCTCAATCGTTTCCTGGAATGGAGACAGATCTTGCATGTGGAGCTGGTTTGCCACCGAATTCTAAGCGCCCCTGACCCATCGACTCCCAGGGGGTTGGCTGCGACCCCGGATCACCTCCTTGGACCCTGAACAGTATGGCTAGATCCAGCCGGGAATCACCTTTTGAATTGCCCACTCGGTGGCGATCGCTGCCGCTAGAGCTTCGTTTGGCACCGTGAGGAGTTTTCCGGCCGGGGTTTTGAGCTTGCGGTTATCCAGATTCACCTAGTGAACGCGAGAGAGCCTGTTAATTGGAGTTGCCATCCCGGAAGGCAACATTCTGTCTCTCTAATGAGAGGTGGACAGCGTGTGGTTTCTGTTCGGGAAGAATTTTCACCTCCCAACCATTGGTGTTTTGGACAATGGAGACGTTTTTGTAGAATTTCTTCGGTTTCTGGAGACTGGACATAGTCCTCACGAGCAACGCGGAGGCCGCGGAATCTGCACATCTTCGCAGCATTCTCAATCTAGGGACCGTAAAATTCCTCGCCGGTCACTGCGTCATGTTGTTCTTATCCAAGTTAGAACACTCGTGCGCGCACCGGGCGCCGCCATTTTGTTTCTGGTAGATGGCGGCAAAATTTTGAATCGATGGTCTCGGACTCGTTGAATCTCGGCGCACATTCATCGGATTCGAACTCAATTTTTTTCCGGATTCTGATCCCCATCGTATATCGAACCAATTGACTCCCTCAATTCTCCCGACAAATGTCGTCTGGCGGATTTGTCTTTCGAATCCGCTGCGATCCAGTCAACATGCTCGGCTTATACACGGATTTTCCTCGGGAAAGAGTCTCACTCCACTTGATGTAGATGCTCGGCGCTACAATGAGTGCCAAATGATCACACTGGGGATGGAACATCGGAGGGCATTTCCCGGGAAGTTGAGTTTTTGATTATACACTCGGAGGCTGCCATCGCTCGTGCACAGTTCCGCTCCGAAGAGTTTCCCGTCTCCATGAGCCAACGTTGTGGGAACAGACCAATAGATTGGGAAGCGCAAGCATTGTCTCCCGTACGCGTGAGACCGTTCGAGCCAGATCCCGCCTTTCCCGGTCCACATGCATGGCCCTCTCGCGTTGTCGCCAGCTACCAACCCGGGGAAGAAACGGCCTCTGGCCAGAGTCGCGGCGAGGGCTCCTCTCTGTCGCCGACCAAGAGACACCTAACAGAGCGCAGCTCCCTGTACGATGGCACTGGGAACTCGGTTTGCTTTTTTACTCTATGTGGCTTCATTTGGCGCCGCGTCGAGTTTGGCTAGTTATCCCCGTGTAGTAAAAGTTCATCTCGAGCTTGACAATGTGATGCTCATTGACGACAGAGCTGAGAAATTCACAATGAAGTTCAAAATGCTCTCAGAGTGGGCGAAACCAACCAATGACTCTACGGATCTCCTCCACGGCTTCGAACCGGAACTGTTCCTGGACACTGAGGATAATCTGGACTCTATTCGTAGCTTCACACAGACCACCCTAGACGGGCGGGTTCAAGAGCTGCGGGTTTTGACTTCGACGTTTTCATGTCGTATGGACTTCACCTGGTTGCCGATTGATGAGCAAAAGTGCACCATAACAATCCGGAGCAGACTCCACGACAAACACGATCTTGTTCTGAACTGGATCGATGTCGTGGAGGAACCAGCGACTGGTGCGGACACGAACTTCACCGTGAGACGAATAGAACAATCTCCCGACGAGGACTGTTTACAGAGTGCCGACTCCACCGACTACAGCTGCCTGCGGCTCAGTCTGATCTGTCTCCGGAACTACAAACCGTACTTGATGACTTACATCATCCCCACCGCCGTACTATCCGTCATCACGTGGTTGACACTATTCGTCCGGTCGTCCAAACTTCGAGGCTTGATGACAGCGGTGACGATGCTGGCAACAGGGGCGGCCACCTTCACAACGTACCTGAAACTACCTTGTTCTGGTTGTTTGAAATTTCTCGACATTTGGACGTTGCTAGTATGCGGTCTGGTGGCTCTGTGCTTCCTTGAGTTTATCGTTGTGCAGTTCGCCTTCAAACGCGTCGTCTCCGGTCGGAAAAGATACACAATCAACGATCTCAAGCCGAACTGTGTTGACAGCTTCTTCCGAATCGTCTTGGGAGTGTTGATGAGTTTCTCAATCACCTTCTATTTCACCTACATGTACGTTGTGATAAACGGTCGGAATAACGTTGTCTAGCGAAGATGAACGACCGTGCAAGCCACCGTATCATTTTCATCTGCGCGTACCGGTTGGCACCGCTGTGCGAGCAGGGCGCTCTACAAGTTGTCAGCCTAGCAGTGCGGGTTCCTTCCTCATTAAGTCGCTTGACGAACCCGAACCGCCGATCCCAATGACTCATCCCTTCTTTGGAGCGACTCGCAAAAAATCAAGTTATCGAAACTCAATAAAAGCAATGAATCCGAGTTATCCAATCATTGAATGACCAGGCGCAACTCCAACATGTGCCCCATGTCATCAGTATAGGGCGGATACAGCCCTACAGTACAAAGTAGGGGTTTTTCGACCATGTCGCCATTTCGGTGCCACGACAGATCAAGATCAAGGCACCATTCAGCCTAATCAAGGATCCCTCGGCGCTACATCTATGCGTGCAACAGTTCAGTTCCGACAAATGTTACCCTGGAAGAGTGTTGAAGGGTGTATCCAGTCACCGATCTATCCATTTTCGATGGCGCGTGGTTTGTGGGGGATTTTGAGGCCTTTAGTTCGAGAGTCACGAGATCTCTGTGTGACTGAACTTCCATGGACGAAATACTCCAGGGCTGAAGTCGCTGTTGTTCTGGAGTCCGCGGATCCCCACACATGCACATCAAGAACGGCAAGTGTGTACCTGGGATTCCATAATACAAAAACCCTATCGACCGGGACCTAAACTACAGAGATCCCGAAATACCGATTTGGATTCTGTTTGAACCTACATATGCACATATGTTGCCTTCCGATCATGGATCATATTGCATTCTTCTCCCATCGCCTCAGAATATCCTTCGTCTTCTCAAGTTCCTCGCTGTTGAAACAGGGTGAAGTCCTAGCCGGTACGGAAATTCCGTCTGGGAGAACTTTCCTCCCTCGCATTCCAGAATGACATGTTCGTCGGTTTGCAGAGCTCCACATCGAGCACATTTCGTATCTATGGAAGGATCCTGGGAGTTCTGTCTCAAGACTTCAAGGTTCTTTGAACGGTCGATGGACAGTCAATGTGAATCTGGACTTTATCTTTAAACCAGTGGCGTACCCAGGGGGGGGGGGGAGTCTTATCAGGAAAATTCTCACAGGTTTGAAAACCATGTTGATTGCGTCATGAAAATCTCGAGACGATGATCATCATCATCACCCCCCCCCCCCCCCCCCCCCCCAAAAAAAAAGCTGGGTACGCCCCTGCTTTAAACTCCATAAGAAGTCCAACCTATCCCGTACGCTCGTTTTGAGTTCTTCGCGGAATATATCCCGCAGTGGTGTGTGTGATGTATTCCTGGTCAGCATGAGATCCTCAAGGTCATATTGGGTTCTGAAATCTTCGAGTCTCTCCATTGCCTCCACTTTCGTGTTTGTTATCTCGGTGGCCGTAAGTTCCATTCACGGCCATCTGGATGGGTATATCTTTTTCACTCTCTCGTAATACATGGTTTTGCTGATGGCCTCCTTGGCATCGAAGGAGCTCCACCCTAGTTCTCCCTCGATAAACTCCTTTGATACGATGGAGTGTGGTATGCCCATGGTACCGCATCTCCTTGCCTGACTTCGATGAGGTTCCTCAGCCTCCTAGGCATGGTGATTACTTCGTTGTAGCAAGTCAGCGGTGTTAATGTGGTGGCTTTCCAAAGAAATTTTGGATACTTCAAGCCTGTTGAAGCTCCGAAGTGTTCTCGCATTAGGTCTTCTGACCACCGTATTGGCCCTGTATGAGAATTCTAGCCGGTATCTTGTCTGGTTCTGATGCTGATTTTTGAGACATCTTGGCGAGGATGGCTTCAACCTCAGGTTCAGTCACGAAGAGTTCTACCAGAGGTCTCGAGAGGAATAAGCACTCGATAGTATTGTTACTATCTGCTGCAGCCTAGTCAGCTACTTTCGTGAGATACCTCCTCATGTCCTGATCTTGGATGATGTCATCGCTTTTATCTTCAGCTCGTAATCCTCACATATTGTTCTCTCATTCTTCTTCATGTAATTCCAGAGAGCACTCGATTCGGCTCGCCTGCGTGCTTTCATTGTTAGATCGCATATTTTCAGATCTCTCATTGCAAGCAACTGATTAACTTCGGTGCGAACTGCCTCTTGAGCCGTTCTGTATTATTGTCTTGCTTCGACTACTTCCTCTCCGGTGAGTCGCACTCTTTTTCATGCACGATTCTGCTCTAGTCTGATTCCCGTCAAGTGTCGAAAAACAATGGACGCGCAGAAGTAGATTGATCCAATGGCAGGCGGGCAGAGTTCGGCTAGCTATTCGTCCGCACCGAAGAAGGTGGAGTCCTGCAACATCACTGCTGATAACACGGGAAGTAACGGACTGCACACACATCAAATGACGAGGGAGTCGTCGGAACGTGCTACTTGTATTGATCGCTCCTCGCTCAAGAGCTCGGCCTTGGATCAAGGATCGGCGACTCTGGGGAGAATTCCTGAAGTTTTGATACTGTTTCCTCGGGAATCTCTTGTCTTCCCTCCATCGGAATCGTTCATTCACTTACGAACGACAGCGACTCCGACATCGCCACGCTGGAGAAGAACGAGTCGTTATGCTTGTCCTGATCCGACCTCACACTGGTCATGCTCTCCTGAGGGAAACCTGGTTTCCCCGATAAACGAGTCGAGCCTCTCTATTCCGCTCATAATGTCGATATTCCGGCCGCAAATACCCCCTGACGGCCTCTTCCCGTTCGATTCCAGGAGTGATTTTTGATCAGTTCAGGAGCCGTTCTCGAAAGCTCGGCCAGCTCTGAGCCTTCGACGGATCAACGCAGAAGGCGGTGATGCCCGGATACACCCGATTTCATTTTCTGTACTCGTCCCAGCGGAGAGCCCATCACAGAGCTTGATGTTTTCTCCTGCCCAAACACATGAGAAGGAAATTCGGTCCGGAGTACACTTTCGAGTTCGATACCTCCCGTTGAGCTAGAAGCGAAATTCTCTCCCTGATCAGGAAAGACGAGTATCCCGAGATGTCAGAACCGTTATCTCTTCTCCGAATTAGACCCCGTACGCCCTAGGGCAGATATTTGTGATCCCACCATCTTGGCATCGCCCGGTGTGGCTTACTCCGAATGTGCCGCAGGCATCCGTAGCAAGATGATGGCTTGGTTGCAACCAACAAATCTAACTTGCTCAGAGTTAATCATTTCAGCCAAACTCAGCCCTGCTCTGAGTAGCGCGTCGATATCCCAGAGGATGAAGGCTGTTCCGTTCATAACTTCGTTCAAACCGCAGCTTTAACGGGGGCTGTACGGTGGGCGAGCTCGCGGTCTGAAGCTTCAAGCGTTTGTTTCTCATGAATTCCCATAACTTGATGGATCTGATCAGGGGGCACTATCGAGCCCGCGTATCACCGTCGATTCCCAGTTTTGGCTGTTGCTTCTCAATAATAGGCTCCAAGCCGTTCGAACTGTCTATTGCTCCGATTTTGCGGAATGTGAGGTGGATATCAGATAGATATTCATATATCAGCATGATACCGAACAGCACCTAGAGGAGATAAACAACCGACCGTGAGCTCTGAGCCATAGCTTCCGAGAGTGAAAAGACTGTGAACAGTCGGAGTTCCTGATAGACTGAACGAGAAATCGGGGAGGGCCCCTGAAATACTGAACACCATCTTTCACAGCGCATGGAAGACATGGAACTTCTGCTCGAACGGATTCCGTCGTTCGCTTCTGCGAACATGCTCGCGTTTCCTCTTGCCGCTCCGACTCAGACATCATTGCCCGGTGGAGGAAGAGTAACTAGGAAGGGGCAGCCAAGCAACAGCTGGTCGAAATAGTCGATGCGTATCCGTCGCACGCACTCCGACTCGCAATGCTCTTGTTACTGAGATGAGTGAGTTTGGGTTTATTTACAGAATATCTTAATTTTATACAGGCCATCGTGGAACGATACGACAGTGTTGAAATGACAAGAACGAAATAGAATGGCGGACTCTAAAATAGATATTACACACTCGAACAACCAGACACAGTCAGTCGGTCACATCCGCAAATAGATCGAAACACTCAATCCATCCAGTCGGTGTCTCCGTGTGTCTGCCGATCAAGCCTCGTTGGACTGTTCGCGGTCCCTCCGCTGTGCAGCGGCGATTTCTCGCCGTCTCTCGAGAGTTCTGTCGTTGAGCTTTCCGCAACAGGCGCAGAATGTGAAGTCGCGAGGAACTGTGGGCTGTCGTTCTGTGCGGGCGCTTGGCGATGTTTGCGACGTCGGCACCTCGACCCGTCGGTTACTGAGACGGATTCCGCATCTGTGACAGAAGTTTATGGGAAGAGTGCACGTCGACGGAACGGGAGGGTGTCGGCAGGGGTATCTTCTGTTTCTGATCGGGGCCGGTCGGTTCGCTGCTTGGGCTGGGAGCTGTCGCCCGCTGTTGGCTCGCTCGCTGCGCTGAAACACACGGCGCGTTCTTCGTCTTCGAATTGGAGGTCTGGGCGGAGGCCGCATCTCGGCGAGGAGACGCACTGCGATCAGGCTTCACGAGGCCGCTTCCACGGGCACTTTTCTCCAAAGGGAAAACTGCGAGGATCACTGGCGACACTGAATTCGCAATAGCAGTGGCTCGACTTTCCGTGGGCTCCTTAAGTCTCGGACGGGCTGCCAGACGCGCTGTTTGTGAGGAGAAATCAGCAGCAGCAAGAGGCTCCTCCTGATGGACACTTTACACAGTCAGCGGATGAGCTCATACCGTCCCGCGGGTGAGTTTGAATTCGCTCGGGAGTACTTGAGTATGGTCTCGAACCTGCGGATACCTCGAAGATGCACGCGTGCCCACACCGGAGCCCGGCGGTCGATCTGCCCCTCTATTCCACGAAAATTCAGCGTTTACTCCGAGGAAGACTGCTACTCCAGAGTGAAGGTTCCTCTCCGGCTAAAGGACTCTGGCGCATTTCTCTGGACTCGTCTGTGCACCAGCTTATATATCGGCCGGGTGGTACGAGAGGGGGTGCCCAGAAAGGAGGGGTTCCAACCGGAGATATTCGGGGTAGTACGAGAGGAGGTGCCCAGAAAGAAGGGGTTCCAACCAGAGATATTTCGGGACGGTTGAGAGAATGCTTTTCAGTGCGATGAGCTCCCGGACAGCTTGCGGTCAAGCCTCTCGTATGCAACCAACGCTCATGTGGCACGACCTTGCCGGAACACATGTTCTAAGAAATAACTTCGTTCTTCTGCAACCACCCACTGCGGAATTCGCACCTGAAGTGCTGCTGCTGGGGAGTGGGTTCCGCGAGTGTTGCTTCGGAATCCAGAGTTGGCTGAGGTACTGTTGCGGTGGAGGCACTTGTATCTTAGATGCGCTCATCCCAGATGTCGAAGTTTTCAACTCAAAGTTCGAGAGCCCGATAGCCTATCGGTCCTGGATCTTGAAGTCATGAGTTTCAGGGAGCAGATAGAATGCTTGCTGGTGATGGAGAGACGACGATACGCGGAGTACTCCGCAGAAGGCAACTCCACATGAGCCCGATCTCCGGACATTCGGGAGCATGACGACGTGATCGGGAGTGAGCTCAATCCTCGAAAACTCTCACAAGCTCGCTCTTTCGCCTGCGATCGATTTCGAACAAAGATCAGAAGCATTCCTTATTGACGGAAACCTGAAAGATACTGCGAGTGCAGAAACCGCCTCCAAGAAAGACTGGTCCAGAGATCTACAGCCGCTCAGGTCCTCGTCGCACCCTGCTTCCATTCTGGAGCATGTCAAATACGATGCATCGAGATATCTGTCATCTGGAAGGCCTCAGTTGACGCGGTTTTCGTGTCAATCTTCTTCCGACCTCGGAGGACGCGTCTGGAACCAACCGCCGACCGGCTGTTCGCCTACGCGGCCATCCGACGCGTCACGTCCGTAAAATGAGCTCAAAACTGATCGAGGACCAAGGGTGACTTCTCCTGGGAGAATGTATAGGGGTCGATTCATCAGTCAATCATCCGCATGCAAGCCTACCCCACCGAGGAGTGCGACTTCCGGCATGGTCTGCGAATGAACATCATTGCCAAATTGATCGGCACATCTGGCGAGAACTTCTGTGGAATGTGTCCCTCATGACCTATTGTTTTGAGCATCAACTTCTCGAGCAGTGGACGGGTGGAAATTCTGAAGGTCGCAGTGTCGTGTTGTGAGACAGTGTCTCGTCTCCCTAGTTCTCAGCATGTTCTGCATTTGAAAGTGTTCGTTCTTGTCCTGAACGGTCGTCGGCAGCTAAAGTGTTGCCTCTGGTTTCGAACTGGCGAGGCTCTCTCAGGAACTGTGTGACGATATCTGTTACACGATACCATCGTCGATCTAGAGAGGGTCGGGAACGGTTGTCGCACACGGAAGTGCATTTTGCAACGGTTTCCAGTCGGAGCTGCAACTACTCCAGTTGCATCGTTGGTTTTGGACGCCCTCTGTCGGTGAATCTCGAAACTAGAGACACGTTGGAGAAGCTCAGTTCCGAAGGAGCAACGAAGCTGGGAAATATTCTGAGAACCTCGCAAGCAAGATGCCGTGAGCCCTTAAGAGCGTTCATCGTTTCTTCCTGCCGGAATGTGATCCGCGATCGGATCGTCTCACCGGTAGAATTCCTCTCGGAAGAATTTGTGCTCCCTGTGTTTCCGGTCAGATTCCCTCCCAATGAGGTATAATCGCTCGATATAATTGCCAGATGCTTGCATCGATGGAAGGTCACAGACGAATCATGGGCAACTCACGAGCCATGGATGAGTGCTGACCACTTATGGGCCGCCAGAACGAGTCGAGATGAACTAGGAATACGAATCCTAGCCGCATTACTAGAGCTCCTACATGTCCTCACACCCAAGAATTTTCATCGTGGCAGGTCCATCGTACATGCAACCTGCCGATGAATTTGTCGTCGGTCAGTGTTCCTTCATAGTATTGGTTTGTGGCAACAAAGAAACACTTCCTTCCAGCTAATCCTCTGGAGTCGGTAGACCTTCTAAGCATCCGCCTTATGGAGGCTCGTTCTGCTGAAAAACTCCCTCAGCTAGGTTAGTATACAACCGCATTCCGCGGAAACAATCTCCTGCTGATCGGAGCGGGGCGAGGATCGAAATCAGATCTTCTTATCGGCAGATCTTTAGGCATATTTATAACCTTCTCTACCGACTCAGTCCTGAATCCGTCCACATAAGAATATACAGCGTCGGTCGAGAAGATACAGAAGAGCTTTTCAGAATTCAATCCGGATCAAGAATTGAAAATGGAGTGCATGACAGGGATAACGAGAGCTTTCTCAGACGGACATCATTCTCTGAATTTCGACGCGAAGAGGAGGAGCGAAATGAATGTAGAAAGTATTCCTTCTTTGACGACGGACGTCAACTCGGCCACGAATTTCTTGACCAAGTAGTCAGTTATTCAGAGCAATAGGCGTTCGAGTTTATGAACGCTATGAAGAGAGGGGGAGAGAGCAGACGGACGTCGAGGACGTTGAGCTCCGACCCGTGTGCTTCCTGTCACGCTTCTAGTACAAAGCCGAAGACCAGATGAACTCGTTCCGCTTAATCAGATGCTCCGCTCATTCGGATCGAAATGGTTCGGGGCCCGGTTGTAGCTGGGACCGGGTTGACGCGCTCCGCTTCTTCCATTATACTCCCTCTGATTTCCCTGGTTTGTGACCCTTCGCGAAGTTCCCGCATTGAAGCACGATCGGAAGCTCCTCTCCGAAGCCACCACATTCTGTCCAAGGGTGCGAAAACGTCGCGAACGACAGCAGGATACGCGTTCGCTAGCTCGCCAGGAGTGACTCTGAGGTCGGCGGTGGCTTTTATTCCTCGCGAAGCCCATATTTGGAATCGCTCAGAATTTAGAGCTCCCCTAGACGCCCGGGAATCAGACCTTCTCGGATGGACATTGCTCCGGGGCCAGATATTGGGGGAGACAAGTTTGACGCATGAAAGTCGGGATGTGGTCGACGGAAGGAAGCAAGAGCAGCACAATAATCGACGATTGTCTCGAGTGCGACATCTAGGGTTCAGGATAGAATCAGACCGATCTTCTGTTTTGATCACCCGTGAAACTAGACGCGGAGAGTCGATTGTCAGCCTTCGGGGAGCTCCAAGCCCTTCATTGGATCCGGCGACAGACGATTTCCCCGATCGGATGCCCGATTCCAGCTTGTTCGGATCCCCCGATTCCCAGCCCCTTTTCGTGAGTCTGAGTGATCGGATCGCTCAGATTACGAAGTATTGGGTCCGCCCCGGGCATCAAGGCTGCAGGGGCATCAGGATGCGACTGACAGTGGGAGGAACGCGCCGTCTGATTACTCACGAAATGACCGTTCGGAATGACGTCCGCGCTGTCGAATAACTTCAATCGTCTCCTGATGAGTCTGGAAGGGGAAGCTCGAGAGCCATGCTCTCTTCTTCGAAAACCTGCGGTCTCAGAACAGCGAGCGCATGCGCGCACCGAATCACGATCTTCCGTACGCAACATTGAAGAACTCATCTTGGAAGCCCTCACACCGCTTACCCCGCGAGAAAGTTTGTCCATAGCCCCGCTAGTAGTTCCGTCATAACGCAACTGGGATGAATAGTTAACCTGGTCGTTTTGGGGAGCTCAAGAAATTCGAAGCGACGGATGCCAAACCGAGCTCTCGTGGTTTGATAGTTTAGAGCGTGGAAGCTTCCGCAATCAAATTCCTCATTCGATTTCTGTAGCGATTCCCAGAGAAGTTATCGTGAATTTCCTGCGGATATGATCGCATCAACCGACGGTTTTTCTACGATCTCTCGATATTGTAGTCGTCTCATGAGTACAAGAATAATCAGAATCCGAGGTCTCCCTTGCGTATTGTGGTTTCATCACATCCATATATATATGGATATGGAATACATTAGTATCGTGCTGTTACATCATCTGAGATAGAAGTTCCGCGAGCCCGCTCGGAGCATCAGATCGGAGGTCCGCCCCGGGCATCGTCGACGGTCGGTACGCTACTGCCGTTACGGCGGTATCGATGGATCGGGAACTGTGACAGACGGTAGATGACGCAAGTCACTCGGGCCCCGTTTCGAGTACGAGCATCCCTTCCATAGCTTTCTTGCTGGCGAAAGGATTTCGATATTAACGATCGTATTTCAGCAACGTTCAGCATTCCCGTTTTCTCCTCAGCGAAACTCAGCGGAAGCTCCTATGGAAGGAGCCGGTCTGACAAAGACGAACAACTCAGGAGTTGCCTCCAGAAAGGAGGGTCTTACACCGTGAAAATCGTCGGAAACATCGACTTGACCATACTTGGCGTTAAATGCTTCCGATGCACACTCCGGCCCGCCCGCTGTGTTGCGTGTCCCTCGTGAATGTTTAAGATGCTGTTCATGAAAACATGCGCCGTCTCGATCAGTCTCCCCTCAAATCACGCCTCGATTCCCACATCCTCAGCGCCATGAAAAGCTGCACGAGGGACGAGCTTGACCCCAGCGGACCCCTGAACAGACCAATTTTCGAGGCAGTCTGAATCGGGCGCTAAACCTCAATCACAACGGGTCGATCCAGACTAAAGACGATTTCGGTACCCACTGCAAACTCATCCGATTCGCTCCATTCTTCGCTTGTGAAGCAGATTCCCAGTTCCTTGCGAGACGCACCGACCTGGCCAGACACCGGGCCGTTGGATGATTCGTGCTAGATGATTTGTGGGAAAATGGCTTCCTGAAGTTCACCATGTTAATGCGAAGAATGATCGAGAGTTCGAGTATGCTCTGAACATTTGCCAAGTATTTGTCACTTCAATGGTGCCTCCAGATCGGTTGCGAAGGTGCGGAACGCAGATGCTGCGTTCCCATAACTATCCTGGATCCCAGCACTCACGTTCGAAAAAAAGATTCGGAACACGATGTATCCCACCCGATTAGGCTCTGGTTGGCTATCGGGGAAATCTCGCTCCAGGATGTTCATCCGGCTTCTCACCGAAGAAAATCCCCATGCCGAGCGAGCATCCATGAGCGGTTCGAAAAGGTTCCCATTCAGATCTTGAATTCGGCCGAGATGGAGTTTCTCGAGAAGCCTCCACTTTATTCAACGAAATGAAACGCATCTCCCTGATTATAGAGGATCTGTTGCTCCTGAGCTGCCTCGTTTAAATCGTATGCCACAACGGTTAGAACGCAGAGTTCAAATGGGTTGTTGTTCCGCTCTCCTATCCAGACTCTATCAACAGCAAACTATTCCTGTTACGGTACTAGATTCTGGCCTAGGACGATTATCTCAATAACAACATCGGTAGCTGTATAGATCATGGGGGGCCAAGAATGTAATGATGATGACGATGATGATCATCATCGTTGCGAGCATATCATGACGCAAGGGATCTGCCAGCCAGGGCATCTGACGCAGAAAGCAGGTTCCCGGCACTTTTTTGTGGATAGTTCGAGTTCGGAGGGTAATATATCCTCGAGTTCTCCTTCCAGACGTTCCCTGCTCAATTTTTGTGTCAGATGGTACTCCGTTGCATGCGTTGCCGGCACAGAAGGAACGCTCCACCCCTCATCCCTCAGGATAAGAAAGCATTCAGACTATAACCAATCAGCTTGTAACTATGACAATACGCAGAAAAAAATCAAGTAACATATTTATTCTGATGAGAAAATGACGCGGCTCTCGCTAGTGAGCAGGTTTTCTCCAATGAGCGGATAGCCGTTCTTCCGTTTTGGGCTTCATACACGGGCCAATATTTCGTTGACCTCGTCAGTGTCGTTTGCGAGTGCATCCGGAAGAACTGTCTCAAGGGGCGTCAGGAAACTTCTGGAATGTCCACCGAATCGTTGAGGGACCCTCGGCAATCGCAAAAAAAATCTCCTGCAGCGCCAGGCCTTCCTGATGAACGAGTATTCAGCAAGAGTCCCGCAAAGGAGCGGGCATTCTCTATCTACCGGGTGCCCGCTCCAGGAAGATGGGATGAAACGGGAGTCTGAAAAATGGACTACCATTGGGATGAATACGGTGTGTTCAGGATGAGCCGCTGCATTCGGTTCTTGATTCTGGCTGCGAGCATGTGGTGGTTCTGGTGACGCCTCCATCGATGAGCAGCCGATGGAAGTTTCTGCTATCTGGAGTCTGTCAAGAGCGGGAACCTCACCTCCGAACGTGAAAATGATATCGATCTCGAATCGAAACACCAGTCTCACATGTCGTTCCGATCTTAAATTTCATTCCGTTCTCATCCGAATCCTGTCTAAGTTTTGCGCTGTTCTTGAAACCAGGTTCTCAAACGTCCGCATACGTCGACTCATCCATTGAGGCCATGTCCAGCTTTCTTGGTAGCTGCTAGCGAGTTGAAATGATAATCACTTGTCTCGGTGACTTGTTCTGGCATTGAGCATGATTCCTGAGCACACTTGATCGGTCTGCGCCTGACACACCATCAAACAATGAGAATTGAATGTTGAGGTTTCAAATATGCGCTCGACGCTCGTATTCGACGTCAGGTACAAATCCGGGAGGAGTCAACCCAAAGCCAACGATATGACACCATCCGTAATCTTAGTCGGCAAGCTGGTTCCAAGTCGGCTTCAACTCCAATGTGAGAATCTGCTCGCTCTTCCCGATTCGTATCCTTCCCACATATAGATATATAGAGATATATAACGTTCACTCCCATTTTCGATTGGTTCATATTCCCGTGCGATATGGAACGGTATGGCTGCATCAGAGCTATTTGTGTCTTTCGGAAGCTCGGGAAACTCCACCGCTGCTTTTCGTTCCGGCTCTTGGAAAAGTTGGGAGTTGGATATGAGCCGGTGAGTCACTGGCTGACGTGAAGATCCACAGATTGTTGAAGCGGTGGCCTGCCGAGTTAATCTGGCTGAAAATCTTGGCTGGAAAACAACCAAGCAACACATGGGAACCAAAGACGAGCATGGTACTGTTGCCCAGCACAGTTGGGCAGCTGTATCGTTTATTTCGTCTCTGACGAACTCGATCTCTCGTACAAAAGGTCGCATCCGCCTGTCCGGCGCAGGATGATCTAATCGAAAAAAAGTCAGGACCCTCACTACTGTCGCTGTTGCGGGAAACCTTCCTTCATGTTTGTTGGTAGTTTGTGTCTGTCTGTATTCGTGGAAAGATTGTTGGTAGAGATGAACGGGCCTCGAGATCGTCATATCGGCGGCCTTCACTCGTAAAGGTTTCAAGTTGATTCTTGTTGTTGTTGTTGTGGTGATGGTGGTGGTGTCGCTGCTTCCGAGGCTGCTGTCCCACTCCTTCTTTTGTTGTTGTTGGGTGTTGTTCGGTGATCTTACGTTTTTTTTTTCGTTTCTCCACTTTTATAATATAATATAATTATATGTACAACAAATGATTTGCAAGGCCAGGCCTGTGTCAGGGCCGTCACAAAGCCCCAAAACCAATGAGCTCAGCGGCGGCCCTGAAACAGATCAGAACTAGAGGCCGAAGACACCTTGGCAGGCAACCTCCCTTCCGACAGGTTTCTAAATTTTCCTTGCTTCCCTCCAAACTAATCGTCCCCTCAATTGTAGAACGAAACACATGCTCTGTTCAACCCCAACCCGGAGAAATAACGTACGCGCTTCGAAAAAACTTCAAGAAAAACCTCCCTCCCCGTTCAGGATCCCTCGTCGCCACCTCCCTTCCCCATCAAGTACTTCGTCTTCAACAAGACTCCTGATGCCTTCATTCGTTCAGCTCCTTCGGTAAATTATGTACAAGCATATCGAGCGCATTTGACAAGAAAGCGCGAGACCATTCAATGCTCCTTACTCCTCTCGGTGTTACTCTTGTTGTTGTTGTTTTTGCTTCCGCCACTTTTACACCGATCTCCCCCCGAGAGAGGAAAACCAGAGAAATTAGAAACTCTTCCCGTCCGTTCTCTGCTTCGTCGCGATCATCGCACGTCGACGAGTGAAGGCTATTGGGCTACAAGGACTTAATACCACCGTATTTTCAGCAGTGGTTATTCTGCTGTTTGTCGTCAACGTGCGCTGCGCCTTGCACCTCTCAAAACGATTTTAAAGAAATTCTAATCGAGGACCA
The DNA here is from genome assembly GCA_037576195.1 of Phytoseiulus persimilis. Classification (NCBI taxonomy): domain Eukaryota; kingdom Metazoa; phylum Arthropoda; class Arachnida; order Mesostigmata; family Phytoseiidae; genus Phytoseiulus; species Phytoseiulus persimilis. Next base: position 31,317,353 of record CM075103.1, read on the forward strand.
ATTCGTTTCCACCGTCAAGATTAAATCACCGTCTTCCTCTCGATGTTGTTGAAATTGTCCATTGCCAGTCCTTAGTGTTGAGCCTGCGGATGTGGTTGCTGTGCGGGGCCGCCTTGGTTACCGATGCCGCCAGTGCTCTGGCGAGGGGGGCCTGACCTCTGCGGCCTGCCATTGAAGTCGCGTCGGCCGCCGCCACCGCCGTTTGACATCGGCCTCCGATCACCTCCTCCCCGCTGACCGTTGTTCAGATTCCTGTTTCCCTTCAATCCACCGAGTTGCCGCGATTTCTTCTCTTCAAGGTTGAGCTTCACCATCTTGCCGTCGATTTCCCAGGTCGCTCCGCTTCGACCGTCCTCAAGAGCCTTCTGTGCTGTGTCCGAGGAGTCGAAGATGACGAAGCCAAAGTTTGTGGTGTCCTTCCTAGAGCCGGCAGTCCCACCGCCAACGTTCTTAGATGAGGAAAGGCGGAAATCTTGAACTTTCCCGTATTTTGAGAAGATCTCGATCAAGGCTTTCTCGGTGACGTCCAGAGGAATGTTACCGACGAACAACTGCAGATTGTCGGGCACGTGCGGTTTGCTAGTTGGAGAGGTTTCTTCGTCTTTGGGATGAGAAGCATGTCCGGGCGAGTCTTTTTTCGGCGGTGTCGGTCCGGAATTCGTTCCGTTCGATCGGCTGTTGTTGCCCCGATGTTGCGGTCTCTGGGAGACGCCTTGCGTCGGTGCTGCGCCTCCGAAAGTGGAGGTGGCGGTTGCAGGAGGTCCGAACGAGGGTTGGGTGGTAGCGGGTGGCGATACGGGATCAGTAGTCTGAAAAGTGCAATCCGTGGATGAGACGATTTCCTCGTGCGATTAGTCGGATCGATTCCAAGCGAGGTACAAACAGAATTTAGGGATCGAGCGAACGAATGAATGCGCGGTCTCGTCAGTCACTCGCATGCTCAAGCAGACTAAGTTACTCTACACACCTTCTTCTTCTGTACCATCTGGCTCCAGCTGCGATGAGAAGCGTTCGAGGTTTCCTGAGCGGCAGCTGAGGCGGGCGTTCCACCAGACGTCTGAGTTGAAACTGGGGAGCTCGTCGGCGTGACCTGCGCCGCTTGGGTGGCAGGAGTTTGCGTAGCCATGGAGTTATCCCACTGATTATCTTCCTTCACGGAAGCTGAAGCCGGAGCGGGTTCCGGCGCGTGTTCACCGTTCAGGGTCACGTGCTCGATGCCGCTACCGCCGTTGAAGATGGGCTGCTCGTGAGCCTGTTCATCCTGAGCGAACTTGCTGTTGGTCGCGTCGTCAACTTCCTCCTCGTCGTCGAATACCTGATCCTGGTAGCGAAAAATGTCGTTTCGCACGTAATACTTGCGAGCTGACAACTGCACCAGGATGAAGGTCTGCATGAAGCGTCGCATCGGCCCACCTTGGTTGGTGAGCTGACCGGCTACTTGGACGACGACCATTTTATTCTCAGATTCTTGAGCGTCGACGTAGTGGATTTTAGCATAGCACTCGCGGAAGTTCAAATCCATAATCGCTCGATGGATGTCCTGCTGTCCCCTGACCGACTTCGATGGGGAGTCTATGCTTCCGTGGATGAATTCGCTCTCATCGTTGTAGAACCTGCGATTTCAGTTCGAAGTTGGATGGGGATAACTTGCGAGTGATATGAGGAGACAGACGACATTAATCTTCCAAAACTGAAATCTCGAAGCCGAGCTGTACCTGTGCAAGTGTACGGGCGAGTTGTGCAGGATCGTGTAATACTGGCGCACGAACTCGCGGGCCACCCGGTTCGCGTCCGGTCCTTCAGTCGGGTTGGCGGGAGGAGCCTGGGCAGCTGCGTTGATTCCGTTTCCACCTCCCATCACCATCTTTGTTGAAAAAGTAGAGGACTGGTAGAACTTGACAAAATCGACAACACTGAGTCTGAGGAGCTCAGATCAAAACAACGCTGTAACCCACAAAGAAAAAATGCTTCTGTTAATTCGGGAACCGAATGAGCCGCACGGTCGGGGTTTCGCTAGGAAGGAGGATGAACAGGTCGAATTTCGCGGAAATAAAGGCGCAGAGCTCAAATTAATCATGATTCAAATTCATCAGTGTGATTCGTAATGCCTCATCAGCGCACCACTCGATTCGACTAGAAGATTAGTTCTGTCTAACAGCTGTTCATTAGAGAACATCGATATCCACGATCATTGCGGTGTATCACTGCAGGCGAGTTGAATCCATTTTATTCCGCGGATAAGGCTCTCGTCAGCGAGGTTGAATGGGAATTCCCGCGCACTTCGAGCCGGTTCCAACGAGAATATATGGGACCGAACAGACGGGATAGTGGGAACATCGATTCGACGCATGCTCTTGCCGTATGCGATGCAACGACAACGAACACGCTCATTGGGAACGAGAGCTTTCGAATCGGACTCAATAGGAGCACCATTGTTCGCAGCGGTAGTTCGTTCCAAGGGGCGTCGGTGATTCGTAATCCAAAATTTCATCGCCATCATGCAGACACACTCCGAGAGAACGATTCGGCTGACGAGTGAGCGACCGGCAATCGAACGGAGAGATTGGGAAACTCGCGAACAGCTCATGTGAAAATTTCGGCTCCTCTGCCGGCAGACTCCATTCAGCAAACATACCGTGCACGCGCCCGGAAGCGCTTCCTTGCACGTTGATCCCGATCGGAACTACGATTGACGGGGCACAAATCGCCGAAAACTTTTCAGAACGCGTCGTAATGAGTCAGGGAATTGCGTTTCAACCGTTCGGAGGCGAGCGCGTTGTTTGGGTCTGCGGCGGCTACGAGCGTAAACCGGTGGGGCGCGTGTTACCATCTAAGGAGTTGGCTTTTCAACTTCGGACAACGTCCGGAGCTTGCTTCGCAACGTGAATCTTGCCAGTGGAGCACTCTCGTCGGTTTGCACGCTCCGAACAGCGTTCGGAAACCGAAAAAAGAACGTCGGAGCTGAGATGCGTGGGCAAAGACTCAGCACGGACACCATCATCCACAACGAGTCACGCCGCACATAGGCGGGCATTTTTCGAGATTTTCCACTCGCCGTGAAGTCGGCATTGCTGCGCAAAGTTGTTTATCAGACCGACAGCATCTTCGAACATGAATGCTTCTTTAAAACCGACCACTCATCACTGTCACGTTAGGCCTACGGTTTCTAGATGCTTCTGAGCACCCATCCGAGCCCTCTGTTGTTTTGAGGCTCGCAAAGCACTCTCCGGACGGCTTGCCATCGATACACGCGATATCATTCAAGGAGAATCGCTAAATAGCCAAAAATTAACAAGAATGTTGTACTCACGCGTAGCCGGCGGTAGTATAGATGGTCTGTTGCGAGACGAGGGAAGAACCAACACTCCAGGCGTTGTTAAGGGCGCCCTCTGGTGGCTGAGTTTGAATTTTTGGCGCGAAAAATGCTCAACGTGCAAGCTGTTTTTGCACGAAACTCAAGTGGAGTCGATGTGAACTCTGGATGGGTAGAGCTTCTCCGAGATCTCGAGCGGCAGCACCGTGGACCAGGGACAACTTTGAAACCAGCGAAGGGGGAACGATTCACAGCGCACCGACCGACTCCAAGAGTCCACCGCGAAGCCAACACGAGTTCGTAAAACGACGAGAAGAGTTTCAATCTCACTGGAGGGGTGCGGTCTTTCGATTCTGGTCTGGACGAGTCGCTCTGTGGGCCCGAATGGATTCCGGTCATTGCTTATGAAGTCTCTGAGGAAGGGCGAGAACACGCTTGCCGGGGCGCTCCCAGTATCTGGCTAGCGAGGCTTGGTCCTCTCTCCATATCTCTGGAGCCCAGAGTCTCGTTTACGAATGAAATATCGATTTTCCGAGAATATCTGAAGAAGAGGTGAGGAATATTACAGAGCCCCGGTTCAAATTCAGCGAACGCGCCCGCATGCCTGCCCCCGCAGCCACTGGTCTCGGAGCGACCAGTCTGAACAACCGAGTAACTGATAGATCTTTGGAATGCTCGACTCCGTCTCAATGCTCTGATGCTCTTCGCGTTTGAGATAGGGCCGCTTGTTCTCCAGTCGATCGCTGAGCGCAGATTGCAACTCAAGCATTTCAGTTTACCTGATCGGTCCCTAATCAGTGTTTCCGTGAACACTGTGCTCCAACACGCAGCGCTTTTCGCGGGAACAGTTATATACAAGAGAGACACAAACACGAGTTGTCTCGTGACGTTTCAATCGAATACATCATTGCTGACTCTACTCATGTGCCGTGTGTGTACAGTACACATCCCTGACGACTGGTACGCGGGAGAGGTGAAGAATATTACTATATCCATCTGATTGGTGGCGCGAAACACGTCGATTCGTCTGCTCAACGAGCCCGATCCATGTCAGCTCTGCGATCAATGTATTTGGAAGATATTCATTCTCAAGAAAGGAGTCAGCGGAGGGAGCTATGCCAGCCGAGTGTGCGTCGGGAATTCGCACACGTTTTCCTGGAGGATGAGATAGAAGAATGATTTATACTCCATTTATGCCAAATTCATGCCTTGCACCAGCTGTAGGGCGAACCAACAAGTCTCGAAACATTCAAGCCGACAAGCTGCCGACCGAAGGTCTCTGCGTTCATCCCGCTATCACGAAAAGAGTCGAATCTTCCTGATACTCCAGTTTCTCGATTCTACGAATATCCACCTTCCTTCATCCTGAAATCGTCTCGGAAACAAAGTTCGAATGAGCCCGATTGGGAGGGGAGCACATTCCCTGAAACGTAATCAAGTTGAGCTCAATACGGATCGTGATCAATTCGAGCAATCCCAGTCGACAGAGAGAAACAGTGTGGCGAAGCGGACGGAAAGCGCGCAAGGAATTCATATCTGCGAAGGGAATCGACAACAGTGATTCGATTTATAAGATCATGAAAGCCACAGAATAGGAAACGTCTCCCTGGCGATCACCTGAACGGCGAGTGAAGTCGTTCGCTGTGTGATCGAGAAGAGATTCTGGCTTTGCAGCTGAATTTTATTGAAGTTCGAGCCCTGGAAGTGCAATACTGCCATGGAAATCTGAGGCGAAATTCTCTACCAGGGCTAGAGCTATTCGAGAGAGATTTGGAGATGCCGATTCGAAGCGTCGATTCCGAGATCGTTCCGACCATATTTGTTGAAGTCCGTGGACCCGTGTATTCGAGGTTGGAGCCCGCGTTCTCGAGGCCGGACTCTCGAAGCTGAGCCCGGGTAATTAACCCGGTCCGGTCTGACACTCGGATATTGGCGACCCCTAGTTCTGGCCGAGCAACAGGCGGCGTTATCGAGTAGAACTAGAGGGCTTTAAACAGATGTGAATAATTCACTCAATCAGGAGGGAGGAAACCGGAACTATCTTACATGCTGCCATACACCTCAAGTCAGTTGTCACGGATTGGAGGAACAGCACGGTCGACGGAGCCGGTCACGTCAAAGAAGGTGGTTCCAGGACCTGACAACGATAACTGGGAGGCTAGAGAATGGCGGTCTTCGGACTGCTTGCGAGCCGACAGATAAGGGGGCGCAGAGGCGAGGACTCGACTGGGACTCAGTCTCAATATTTCGCCAGCGCCGTCGAGCCGAGAATCGGGCCCAAGACCAAGAACTGTGTCTCCAGGAAAGCATCGTGTGCACAGAACAATCAGCCCGATCGGCCGAGTTTTGGGACAACGTCCTCTGGGCTGAGAGAGCGGGCTGCATTGATCATGAGAGTCAAGATACTCTGTTGGTGGAATAATTCCGTCGCTTATTTATTACGACAGGTCCGCTCAAATTTTACATGCGTTCTCAATCTGACTGTATCATCAATCTTCATACATTGGTATGCATAGAACTTCCACTTGGGTCAAGAGGTTCCAGGATATCGCTTCGTTACTTTACGGGGTTGCTTGTGGAGGTCACATCTTGAGCTGGTATATTTCCTGCTCAACCAGCGCCGATAAAATTCCCCGTTTCTGATAATATAGAGAATTTATTTTCATATATTACTCTGGAATCCGTCTTCTGATCAGTTCGTTCTCTGTTCCCGATTTTTGTTCGCTCCGTTCCCTCAAGCTTTGAATGAGGGCTGCCTCGATGAAGAGCAATCGAGGGGGGTCTCGAGTGTAGTTTGCGACGATTGTAATGGTTCGCCATACGAAATTTCGTGACGAAACTCCCACAACAGGTACACACTATCTTTCGCTCTCTCCCTCTGGATCCGATTTCAATTGTGGAGTGCTTATTGCACAGCCGGCACCGCGGCACTAGTTCGATATTAAGTAAGACTCTTAGATATTCCGCTCATAGCTCTCATGATTATATATTTTGTTGTTGTTCTTTGCTGATGAATGTACAGTTTTGTGAGGGTTTGGTGTGGTGTTTCTGTGTACAGCTTGTATTGGGTGAGGTGAAGGAGAAATGAACACATTTTATGAACATTATCATCATCATCTTTGAAACCGGGTTACGAAGTTGGAACGCTCGAATCAGTCCATGTGTAGCGGAGGTAGATAACGTGCCTCAGCCTGATCCTCCTACGTGAAGGTTCAGGTGGTGCTCCGGTGCATTTTCGGCTTCCGTTCGCTCGGAGTCCTGTTCAGACTCTTGTCGGCGGGCTGGTGACTGTGCGAGTGGCTTCCCGCGATCGTATGACGGCGTTCCAGACGAGATTTCTTGCGTTGACTGCCTTCGCGGTTGCGTTCCTCCGACTGGACAATTGCTGCGGAACGGATGGAGCGTTGGTAAGGGGGCAACCCGAAATCCGACCCGCAGTGAGGGCACGCAAAATCGATCATTCCCGGAACTTCACAGACTTGCGAGTTCCTCCCGACAACGGTACTATTTTTAGGAGGGCATGACAGATTCGAACGCAGATTCGAAGAGCTCTCATTCCCATCAACTGAACTCTCCAACCAGAGCGAGGAAGACAGCGCTAGAATGGTTGAGGAGCTCACGGGTGTTGCACTCACCTTTGAGTATCTTTGACGAGTTGGGACTGTATACGACCCCGTATCGGTTTCCTCGATGCATGTTTTTCCCGCTACGGGTGCGTAACATGACCACATCTCCCTCCTTCTGCTCTACGCTGCATGGAGGACCTGCGTTACGCAATGAATCTCTTTCGTCGATGCCGCTCGCTGGAGCCGCGTTCAGCGACGACAAGCAGCCCTCGACGTTCTGACTAGACTGGTTTTCTTTGTCTATGTTATCTGTTTTCGGGAAGAGAGATTGACTTTAGCATGGGAACCGACGGATCCTCGGAAGGGACGCGAAAAAACAACGATGAGAACACGACTCAGGCTTACCATCACTGTTATCTCTGGTGAGCAGTGTAGCTTGACGCTTGACTTCTTGCCAACGCCGCTCAGTCTGCTCGCGGCTCATTTTCTGGTCGCGACTCCTGAAGGCTTTCTTCTCTAGAACTGCACGGGTTTCCTCCTCGAATACCTTGGCTTTCTCCTGCGCCAGAACCCTCCGCTCGTGGTATGACATCGACATCGGGTCGTCCACACTGCTGGACAGTGAAGACAGCGGATCATCTGGAAATTTGGTTCTCCCCCTTGAGTCCGAATTCAAGCTTCGGCTTCCAGCAGCGGATGTCGTGGGCTGAGTGGTGGTCGATGAGAGTTCGACTCGAGCCCCGATCACAGCTCAGGAAATCAATGTGGCACGTACCCAGAAACGACGTCGATGTTTTGCTCGGACTCGGTGGGAAGCTGCAGCTCAGACCACTTTCCTCGAGCACCGGACATTTTCCACATTCGAACGACAGAATTTTCTGCTTGACCGACAAGATTGGAGTCGGCGTCCCGGGCAACAGAGAGAGTTTCGATGACAGTGTGCGGGAGAACGAGCCCTTCTTCTCTCGCCGTGAGAACCAGAGATTCCGACGACGACGACCGAGGGCAAAGGGTCCAGGTCGATCAGGGTTGCGAGCACTGATGAAGGCTCTCCACAGCGTGAACTGCAAAGGATCAGAAGTCAGTCAGGGGGAGGTTCACGAGGGGGGGGGGGGGGGGGTCGGCCCTCAGACCGCAGAGAGCGCTGGGATTTCCACCGTTTCATCACAAGAACAACAGCAAGGAAGACTGACCTGTAGAAAAGGTAGTCGGCGTAGGTTGATCAACGTTTCAGTGATGTGACACTGGTGCTGCATGTCGGAGATCATGGACAACATCGAACACTGACCGGTAGTGCTCGAATTCCGGACGAGAGTTGGACCCAGCACGATGCTCAAATTACGAGAGTCCATTTTATTGGTTTCGGATCGGGCCGCCACTCTCTGAAGGGGCATGCAGAAGTACCTCAGCGTCTCTAGATGCGCCGCGGGCAACTTCTGAATTAAAGCTCGGATCCCGCCCAAACGGTTGCGACAGTCAGGTATTTTGTCAACGGCGATAAAATGGTGATATAGAGACGAGGTCAACAGCGGCTCGGGAAGGAGCCGGAAGAACGACTTCAGCAGCGACGTGACAACGTTCACGTCGGCCCACTTCGAGTCGTTGAGGTTTATGTTTTTGCCGTTAGCCGAATTGACCACCTGTGTGAGGTGTTGCACCGCTGCGGAGTTTCCTGGCACCCGGTAGATACCCGTCACGTCGAGACCTTTGCTCTCAATGACGTTGCAGCAGTGAACGACTATCCACGGCACCAGGGGGTCCTCTGTGGACATTCGGCAGTTCTCGAGGGGAGCACCGATCGAGAGACCCTTGTCCTTCGAAATGGGGGCTCTGCTGAGCACCAGACTAGGCTCGTCGCCGACCGAGGCTCGTCGAGATTTCGATCTCTGAACCGATGCACCCAAGCTGATTGATTTGTAACCTGGATGATTCCGGTGGTTTTTAAGAATCTTCGGTCGAACGCGGCAGCTCTTTCTATCACAGATGGTGCGATTTTCATCGATTCCGAACAACCCGCGTTTATCACACCTGGAACAGAACGACATCAGCGCGAGGATCCCAACGCCGCGAAAGTCTCGGCGCGAAAATAAGCAAAGCACGAGATCAGAGGATCGAGATCATCAGAATGGGGAGCACACTCACTGCAAATATTATGCATGGTGACTGGAGTATCACATTGGATGAGGAACTCGTAGTCTGCATACGAGTCCCTCTCGGGACAGAGAGCGCAGTCGCGCACCATGGACGCAAACGCAGCCGATGCAGAGCTCAGTCGGAGCACGTTTTTCCGTCGTTTGGCGTAATCCAGAGTGGCGAAGTCCACACTGAGATGCGATTCGGTCGGATCGGTCAGCAGTCTGTTCAGAATCACATTTATGGAATCCTGCAAGCAACGTCGTTGAGAGGCGTTCCAAATTCCGAGTGGCTTCCGTCCGAGACGGGCTGTGCGGTACAACCCACCTTGTCTGTGACGATTTTGAGCACCAGGCGACCATCAACCGTTTTCAGTCAAGACGTCGGCTGGCCTCCAGCTGTGGTCGAGCTTTTTGCCAACTTCTGGACATCGGAGCACCTTCACAGCACAGCCTCCACCAACGGACTTTTCCGTGAAAAGCGTCTTAAGTTTCTTGAGAGTGGCACCAGGCGGAGGCGATGTAGTTCCTTTCTTGTCCGAGGCGACGCTGACTTTTTCGAATTGGGCTGTGCGGACTTGCACCGTGTTCGGGGGCGGTGACGCCATTCGCGTGAGTTCGCTGCGGTAGAGCTTGAGCTTCTCCATCGATCTCGCGAGGAAACCTTGGCCGCCTCGAAAAGCTGGAGTTTCGCGGCAACCGAAGTCGTGCCGGCGGGTGACGGCGGGCCCAGCGAGCTCAACGAAGACGAGCGGCTCTCTTCGTCTTTCTGCCCTGGTAACCGTTTAGAAGCTTTCTTGTTGTGCTTGCGGGTTTGTTCTTGTCTCGTCTCTTCTTGCGTTGCGGCTTCAGCGTAGAATCCAACCGGGAAGGTACGGAGCACGAAGGCGGTATTGGTATACTAGCATACTTAATGACATCTCACTCTCTGCTCCGGAGACACTGCCTCCGGTTGTGCTCTCCGTGAGGGATACTGGAAAGCGAAAAAAACGGATGACGGTATCCGCCATTCGGATCAAGGTCTACAGTGGGAAAAGTCCCGGGGAGAACGGACGGCCGAGCGAAGGTCAACGAAGCCGCCTCACCGATAGAACAGGACACAGCCTCGTTCGCCGCGGCAGAGCTAATCGTCAGGATCGAGAAGGATCCGACGAATCTCGGCGTCTTGAGAGCGTGAAAATTTCCCGAATCTCTCGCGATATCGGGTGGCGTTGCTAACAGCAAACAACAACAAACTCGGGTGAGTTTCACTCGGTTTACCCGAACGGCCATAATAGAGAGGTTAAAAATAGCCTCGACCTCGGGATAGACTCCGAGAGCTTTGAATTTGCTTGAAGCGTCATTTTACTAGCAGGCTCTTGCCTCGCTGTCTGAAGCGAGCGGGCGGATGCGGCAGCTCAAAGTCAGACTCGTGGGGCTGCACCCGGCGCTCGCAAAACAAGGGACGTCGCGGAGCAACTCGAAACTAAGTCAACTCCGATCGATGACGGTGTTTACTCGCCGGGGCCTCGTTCACAGTGGAGCCGAAAGTGGACAGCCCGCTGCATGCACGACCCGCTCGCAGTCTGAAAGGCGCGCCTACTCACCGGTACTTTGGTTGATGGGTGAGCTATGGATGAGACTGTGATTTGGCAGAGACCTCGGCTGAGTTGAGTTACCTCTCTGGTAGGTACTGAGGTAGGGCCGGGGCGCGAGGGAGCTGCTTAGCCAGTGGGAACGTTGAGGCGGGCGGGGAACTCCCACGCCCGTCGCGTTCACCGACCGAGACAGATTCGAACCGAGCCCCGAGGCCCAAGACCACAACTGAGAGGATCGTCCGCTCCTGAAATCACCGTCACCTCCAGAACGGTCGAACTGGAAGCAACAGAGCCACGTTATCGTTCCGAGCCTCTCCGCCAGGGAAGGCGACCTTCATTCCGGCGATCGATATCCACATGAAGCGAGGGAATCCGATGCTTTCCGAGTTTCCCCGATTCGGAAAATCTCGAATGGAACGTGCGGGAAATCTGGGATCCTACTCACCAGAGGTGTATCTGAGCGACAAATCTCGAGTAGCTGTCAATGGGACGTCCTTCGTGGGCGACGATCCGGTCACCCGGTCGGAGCCCCGCGCTCTGATCGGCTCCTGATTCGCGCACTTCTCGAACCAGAACAGCGTCCAGAGGTTTGCCTTCTAACCACGATGGTTCTATAGGGGGGAGATTCGGAATTGAGAAAAGTTCCAGGACACTCAGAACGGAAGCATGTCAAGAGAATCTACATCAAGAACTCTTCTGGAAGCTGCTCGACTCAGCGATCAAAAGCCGCCTCATCGGATCTGTCTATGACTCACGCGCCTCTCTTAGCGTCTTGAACTCTGCGCAAGTTAGCCACAGAGCTTGTCAAGTCTAATCAGGGAGTGTCTAACGGTTTCTGATTCGGGCCATTAGGTGTATTTAGGGCTCTTCTGATCCGAATCCGGAGAGGCACTTACCGACATCCTTGGGTCGTATGCCCAAAGCTGTAGCAATCTGTAAGGGCAGAAGATATTCATGAAGATGCTCAATTCTCCGTGGACAACGAGATCAATCATTAGGAGCGATGGAACGCCGCGGAGACACGAGTGTTTGCTCGAGCATTTTGGAAAGCGGAGCCCATCGACCTCTGAAAAAACTAGGGCTTCGGCCCCTGACGAGGCGCAGTGAGATCCGCGCCCGGGAAAGTTCCCGGAAAGTCGAAAGACGTCCCTCTCGTGGAGCTTCGTCCGACACGACCGTTACATTGAAGTTCAGAAGCCCTCGAACCTTGTGAATATCAGACGGGTAGACGACGACGTTCCTCAACGTGAAGCCGAATCCTTCAGCGCGCTTTTCAATCTTGACGCAGCGACTCCGCTTCCACCGAACAACCCCGTCTTCGACTTCATCCTCTTCGTCCTCCTCAGGAGTCGCTTCGTCGGCTCCTCCTGGGGCTCCGCTGTCGGTGACCTCGCTGACACTGCCTTCAGAGCTCCGTGTATCATGCTGGAAACGAAATTCTCGTATTAGGGGGATTGTTATTATTCATCCGGAAACTCGAGCAATAGCTAGGAGTGATTCACTTGGAAACTGTTCGAGCATTGAGTAAATCGAGCGCACCATCTGGCTCGTCAACGGTAGCGGCCACGTGGCTTGGGATCGCGAAGGAATTCGACTGAGCATTCTTGAGTCTGATACGGCCCGAAACAACACTCTACAACTGTCAACACGAGAACCTTTCAAAATTGTGAGTGAGACATTCGAGCTGTGATTCCTTCTAGAAGGATCAGTTCACCACATCTAAGAGGAACGGATGTGTGCTCTACGATATTCGATCGGAGCCGAATTCCACAACACTTCCAAACCGCTCATCGGTCACTTTTGTACAGTGGAAGCAGGTACTTCGCTAGCTTCCTCTGACTCTCGGGGAATTCAATGCTCAGACTGAGTTCCTTCCGAGCTCTCCCGGAAAGACTCGGAGAAACTACAGGCGGTGGTGGACACATTCCGGATCCATCTCCCTGGCTCTAAACGGTTATATTTTTTTCGATGAGCGACTCGAGGGGGTCTCCGGTCACCTAAATTGGTTCGCTTCACGGAAGTCGATGTCATTCGCGACTGTCGATCAGGTAGTAGGGCGGAAGCGTTTGCTTGAGTGACTGATTTCAAACTGGTTCAGGGCTCACGTGACTTCGTGACTCGCTAGCATAGTTGTCACGGAGGCGGTGTTTGTTCCTTGACCTCGATCGTGGGAAACCGAATCTTAGCGGAGGTGAGCTCTGATTCTACGCTGGGTCGCGCCAAGAATGTTTTCGGCTAATCAACTCGCCCGCGTCTCCCGTGGGAGAAGACCTGTTAGGCTTCATGCGAATTCGAGTCGGAAATAAACAGGTATAATCGTTCAAGACTCTAATACCCGGGTGAGCTCACGGAGCAACAGATCACGATTAATGTAGAAACGAGGCAGACTTCGCAACACACCTCAAGCAGGAAGAAACAAAGCATCTATTCTCGGTCGGCGAGACGCCGAAAATCGTTCAAAAGGGTCTCGGTATTCCTGGAACTCTCTACTCGCTCGCCATTCTGTCAAAGCTGAGCTGCCAGCGTCGCGAACCGAACGAACCAAACGGCAACGCGGGTCTCCGAACTCGAACGATAGTTCGATACAATACGAGGATGTGGTTCTCTTGGCAGCCGCAAGGCAGCCATGACGCCCACAGTTATTTAAGCTCACACGTGCGCAGGGAAGCGGTTCATAGGAAAAACAGGGGAACGGTGCGCCGACCGCTTGTATGGCACGAGAAAACTTGCGAGCTCATGAGAGAAGATTGAAGCTGTATCGACTAAGTGAATCAGCGCTCTCTGGAATCGCGTGACTGGCCATCGTTAGTGAGTGATCTTCTTCAACGGGCTTCAAGAGCTGCGCAAGACTCATACGTTCGACCGAGCTGCGGGTCGACTCGCAGACCCCAGAAGCAAACAAACTCCAGAGAACAACGCTTACTGATGAGCTGCGAATGACAACTTGCATTCACTCAGATGCAATCAAACACAAACAGGCGACTACACAGAACGACCGTCGGCTGAGCAGTATCGGCTTAGTAAGTCCGAGTCAGGAGAAAAAGTTTGCCCAAGAACGTAAACACAGCTCTTTGGAGATGCTCACGAACCCTTCTTCGTCCCAGCCCGGTGGAAGATTCGCGATGAAGCGAAAGCCGACCAGCAACTGGCCGAGCGCCGCGCACACAGGAAATCAACAGCCAGCGTTTCCGTCGCTAACAAGGAAGACACCACTTGAAGGCACCGTCTTGGAGATCCATGTTGAAATTCCACCGCGCAAATCGACACCAGTGGCTGCAACTGAACGCTGGAACCCTGTGGCTTCCTGAGCTTATGTAAGAAGTCTAAGATGTCAGAGTGGTGGGCGTCTGACCGACCGACCGGTTGGTCGGACGGCGAGCTTGGCGGCCCAGAGTCTTGGTTGGGACAAGACATTCTCGAAAGCTCTTCATCACCGACTTATACCTCTGCGCGGCGCCCGGGCGAGCCGATTTGCCCGCGGAAGGAACTGTCAGTAGGCACTTTTTTATTCATTCTCGATCATGCAGCGAGAGGCCCGTGTCACGCGATACTTGAATTGGCAGATGTCGATGCGCGTCCGAGAGCACCGGTCCCAAGGTCCATGAACAGGGAGATTGCGCTCGAGGGGACATCGTTGCGTGCGAAACACATACATCGGGGTGGACCCCGATGGTACTCGATTTTCGGGGTTCAACTCGAGAAGGACCCACCATGATGAAGTCTCGGGTTGCCCGCGGGTCTTCGACGATTACTTCTCTCGGAAACGCAGTCCTTCAGAATAACAAAAACAGAATCGAGTGAGACGCATCGCCTTGGACGAGGGACGCTTGATCTGGTTGCCGTCTTCTAGCCATGCTTTCCGATGGAAGCGTTCGACTCGAGTTTACGGCAGTCGCGCCCCGACACAGTGAATGTCGACTCAAGACGATGGCCGAACAAAGAGCGAGATGCGCATGGGAGGTGAGACGAATAAGTTGTCGAGTGCTCCATGAACCGCCCATTGTTCCGTGATAGACGTTGAGCAAAAGATGGGATGAGGGAAAAGACGAAGAGCTCGTACGAACGCCCGATGCAACTTTGCTGTGTTGCCCACTGAGCCTGAACACGTTCACTGCCGTGGTCGTTACCGGCCTGTTTGACGGTAGCTCCGAAATGGGCGGAAATTCTGACGGGATCCGAATCGACGACACTTCCGTCTCGCGAGTGATTTTGAAATTCCACGCACGGCCTAAGCGATGATGATTAAATGATGTTCTGATCATTTCGCTCGCTTCTTGATTCAAACGAGCCTTTGAGAAGCGCTCGTTGTTCGCGGCGTCCTTGAATGGTTAGACACTCTCATGAAGTCTATGTACAGGTCTCTGTCACGCGCCGGGATCAACTCGACATCGGTGTTTCGCAAACGAGAGCGTGGAATACTCCGGGCGCCTTGGAAGTCACAGACGATTCGCGTGCCGCAACACTCCAATCGTCTCTCAAAAATTAGCTTCCATCCTTCCTTGATCAGGTTCGAAGCAGCGAGCAACAAAGAGTTCTGTTGGAAGGCTGGAAGCGTTGCTAGAAACCACCCGCTGTATCAGAGACACGAGAAACAGTGTTATGGAAACAGTGCTACTTGTTGGTCTGTTAGTCGATGACCGGGCGACCATTCGCCCACCCGCAGACGCATCGTTTACAATAGATGTTGATGCGTCTTCTTCTCTCTCGGATTCTCTGTGAGAAGAACGACGATTCTTCGCTCATAAAAACCAATAGATCCCCATTACGATCAACCGGTACTCAAACACATTGGTGGCCATCGTTTATGACGCGAGTGACGGCTGGTAGATGCTGTCGCCAGAACGCGGCCCGAGCAAGGGAGTGTCCTCAAGTGTTTGTTGTTTCATTTCCCAGAGACACTGTTCCGAACGGAGCTCCGAATCCACGACGCAAGTTTTACTTTGCAGCCACAGTCCCGAGTGCGGACTGCAAGGGCTCCCAAGATGTCGGTTCGTTGGGAACCAGTTCGATGGTTCCTGTCTGGCCCGCTCGGATTGTTCTGTCTCGATGTGGTTACGTCGCGAAGCCGACTTCCCTCCGGTCCCTTCTAGTCCCCATCAGGGCCGGTTATTTCTTCGTTGTGAACGCGCGCGAAATCAGAGTCATGCGATTGAACTACACATTACAGCCGTAGGACGCCCAGAAACGCCGGGTCGTAAAGAGTCCGGCGAGCACAGAAGGTGGACGGCTCGCTTCACGGGGACGCTCAGAATTCAATCAGGCTGTTTGCCTCAGCGCCCGACCCATTGACGTGCTGTGATGTAATCGGCGTGAGTGGGTCCGGCGGCGTCAAACTGCGTTTAGCAATGTGTCTTCTTCGACAGCGACGACGCTACGCATCTTCATCCTACTCGAAAACGCCCAAAACAAACGTGGGATCCCATAGCTACCGTAAAAGTTGTTGCCACAGAAAAATCTGCCAACATAGACCGCCATTAAGGCGGCACGGAAGCGCACGCAACAAGCCCTGTCGAGCGCAGGGGGACGCTGGTGATTCTGCCGGACAGCTCTGATCCCGAGCTTCGGAGCTGCATAGCCACCGCTGCGAGGATTCGCGTTCTGACCTCATAATTGGACGAAAGATAATTAGATGGGAAGCTCGAAAACTGGATCAGGACGAAGGCCGGGGATGGAACAATGCGAAGCAAAATCGTAGTCCCAGCGGAACGTCCAGAGTAGCCGCTCTCGGAGGAACGGAGTAAGCAGGGGCTCCCGCTGAAATCGGGCAACAATGGTTCGGGAAGGATTCTCTAGACAGGAGACTCCCGTTCGCGCAGAATTACGAAATTCCTCCCCGGATCACTGAGAGCCAGCACCCCCCCCCCCTTCTGACCGGGCGCCCCGCGAAATTCAGCCTCAACCTCCGACGGGAAAATGAACGAAAGAAGAAGGCCGGCTTCTGAACTTTCGGACAACACTTCAGAGCCTGATCGTGGAGCCTAATATAATATCCCACAGGTTTTGTTGATCATCTCATGAGCCGATGTGCGTCCATGTCATGAACAAAAACTCTGACGCTGGGCTTCCGCTGCAAGTCAGTCGGGAACTGGATCACAGAATCCCGGAGCGCCGTTAGAAGTCAGTCACAGGCTGCTACGTGAACCGCATCGAATTCTTCGGCTGGCTCGCTTGCCTGCGTGTCTGCCTGTTATTCAGCTCAACGCGGCAGCGCCCGCTAGGCTCGCGTAGACGGAATCCTCGATTGGTCATCGATTCACTCCAGCGACATCTGAACCTTCCTCGCCACCGGTTTATTCCTGCATACGCTGATTTAATAACCCGGTTTCTCCATCATCGGTGTGGATAACACGACGGAAGATACGATGCCTATGTGTCTAGCGTTATTTATCTGCCTCGGAATCGGAACCACCAGCTAGCTGACTGGCCCGCTCACTCGCCGGCCCAAGGGTGTCATGATGGTCTTATCTGTGGTGACAGCGACAAACTTTCGAAACTGTTTCCGCACACTCGTATCAATGCCTCGACCAAAAACTGGAAGTTCGCTTCGGAAGTACGAAACGATTCGCAAACCGATCACCGGTTCGCTCGTTCTCAGCGCCGTTTGCCTTCCGTACAGCTTTCATTCGGGTTTCATCCTCAGTACACAGGGCCTGTAGTGCTGAGTAATTGCGAAGTAATCATCCCCACACTCAGAGCTCACCGTTTGTCCAAGGGCTGCTGGGGCGCTCTGGGTGATCGTGTCTGACGTGGAGCTCTCGGAGTTTGCGTCGAGCGTTCCGTTTTCGTTCGCTGCTGCCGTTCCTCTTGCGCCAGCATCGTCCGCATCTTCGCCGTCTCCTATCCGATGATCGAGCGGCTCGAGGGAACCCCGACTGGAGTCAAGCGACATCTTCTCAGCGACTCCAGGAGAACGACTGTCGTCCTCCATCCTCGACGTCCACTACGCTCCGCTCAACCACATCTCAGCGCCTCTGGTCCGCTGCCTGCAACGAAAGACGAACTCATATTTCAGAATGAATCGATGATCAGTATCCATATCGAGAAAGAACGAATGAGAACGGATCCTCAAACTCAGACGGTGGTTTAGTGAATGAAGAGCAAATCAGAGAACCGTCCCACGGGTCAAACGGAATGCCACCGCCTCGAGGAATCTCTGTTCCTGAATAATCCGTATCGATTGCCGTTTCCGACGCTTCACTTCCGTACTCTCCGGGTCCGCTGATGATGACCGAACCCGTCTGCTAGCATCGGATAACCGAGCCGAAGCCGCGTCGAGATCTGACGCGATTAGTTCTCAACAGTGTTCGAGCTCATTTCGAGTTGAAATTGCTGAGGCGCCTGGTGAGTTCTGCTTTTTTCCTGAACATCTGCAGTCGAACTGTTTGATCCTCTTCTCTGGTTTCTGGACAGGAGTATCCGCTGTATAACTCTGACCTCATAGACGATCTCGGGCACCGTGTGGGGATAGATCGGAGAGTCTGGCCCTCAGGGTTTTCTTCGGAATTAGACTGATAGCGTCGATGTCATCGAGTTAAAATCGCAACTGGGATTTGAAGATTCGAAAATGGCATCACGTTCTCTGTCTCCGCGGCTTCGGATTCACTGGGATCTTTCGAAAACGAGATCGCGAGAGGAGCGCTTATGTCAAATGAGCGCCTCCTCTGTGAGCACGAAGAGACCGCATCAGATAAGTCGGAAGTCATCCGGAACGGGTCATATCCCAACCGCCCTGGCCTGGGACATATTCGATGGGTTACGGAGGAATAGCTCGTTCTAGTTTTAGTTGAGCTCTCCTTCTCCGTCGTTTCTCGTTGACCGTGTTTTCTCCGGGCCAAGGACAATAGACTGTAACTTCACGAAAGGGAAACAGAAGTACTACGTTTTCTACGTTCGTCATCTGCGCCAGATGATACAATGATTCCTCCCTATCCGACGAGCCCACTGCGGTCTATGTGCTCTCTCGGGCTCCGAACTTCCGTACCATGTCGACCGTGCCTAGCAATAATTCATGTCTAGAACACTCGGGTTAGAAGTTCTCAGTCGAGAACTGGTTCTGGCACTCCTCTGTATGATAGTTCCTGGTCGAACCGGGGCAAAGAACCACAAAAACCAGCAAAACAAATGCAGTTCTCACACCCTTCGCACATCAAAACAGTCAAGGCATTCGACAGATGTTGTGATCAGATCCTTCGTTTGCCGCTACGAGTGCGAAGGTTCGCCAGCTGCTAAGGCACTCCCAGAGTGTCGCACCTGCATGATCGCAGACAAACTTTCTCAGGTAATCTGTTGCTCTCATCGAACGTTGAGAAACGGCGGACAGCGATCAGTTCCGATGTTAGCGCCAAACCCACCTTCTCCGAGCGGCAGTCTCGGGCTGGTCATACTGCTGAAACACATACAAATCGTCGCAAACAACACGAAACACTTCAGGAATCAGGTGGAGCACTCGCGAATGTCAATAGAACGCAGACAGTGTCAACATGACGGCGGAACTCGACGTGTCCAGAATTCGGATGAGATTCGTTCTTCTCTACTGGAACGTACACTGAAAGGTTCCACCACTGGCAAGAGGGGAGATGTTGTCGCCAAGCCCACAAGATGAACGCATGTCTAACCTATAAAGTCTGCCCGGGCGCTTCAGACATCGAGCAGGGATGCAATCAAAGGATTGGAACCTTCCTACGAGGAGATTGCCCGGAGTCGGAGGAAAAATCTGATACACTCGTAGTTCCCGAGTGAAAATACCGAAACTTTCGGGATGAATTCCATGAGCAGTTGAGAACGATGGCTCGAAACGAATCCCAGTGTCGCCCCCATCCCGATCCGCGTGTCTGGTGTTTATGAAATTGCGTTACTCCCGGCCGCTTGGAGGGATAAGCCGCGGAGAACTTGATTATTGTTCGTTGAAACCGTGGTGCCTGGGAAGAGGTTGAACTCTGCTCGGCATAGTGGATCGTTTGAAAAGTCATGATGAGACCTGAACGGACCCTTCGAACTCTGAGAAAAATTCTCTCCCAGACTGAACGGTTGTCTCCGTCGGCGCAAAGATAAAGACCGTGTTGTGGTGACCGTTTTTCTCTGCCTGTTGCGTCGCTACAAATCTGGGGAATTCCTATCCTTCAGTCGAGTCTCTGTTAGCGACCGAACGTTGGGGGAAGAATGGCGGGACTAGAAGACGTGGATATTCCGGGTCGCGAATATCTGAAAGAAACCTTGACGAACTGTGCTGATCCGCTGAAAGCGATCGCTGAATTCCAGGAAGAAAATGGTACGTCGATTGGATGGGCTCAAGTGAACACCGATCCATGATCTTGAATCAGGTCCCCGATATCAGAGCTTTTCGTCAGAGTAATTTTCGTCATGCGCGTCGTCATGACCTGAAATAGGGAGCATGGTTCCTTGACCAAGAGTGTTGACTTCGTCAAACTTCGCTCTGATTCAGAGGTCGTCTCTCCCCCGCAGGCATCCTATTACCATCGTTACGAACTATGTTACCCCTTTTGGATCTTCACGGAGTTTCAAGACACGAGTTCCACGGTGCCGTGCAAGATGCACTGCGAGAACGGCTGTTGCAGCAAATCGATACTCTTGGAAAGCAAGGGAAACACAGCCAAACTTGAAGAACTCCTGCAGAGGAGTTTCCCAGTCGTGAAGGTGCGGAACGATCCGATCCGGCTCTTGGGCATTCGGCTGGGCGCCAAGGGCTCAAAAGAAACCTAAACTATCGATACTGATGTGCGCCGAGTATTCTAATGCGGATTCCGTCATGATATTGGTCGTGTTCTCATCAGGTGGACGCATTACGACCCATTGTGATGGCAATATTGAAGAACCTCGAACATGTGGACGAGCGCTTCCTGAAGCAATTGGTCACCGACAAGCAACTGTATCAAGAAGCAGATGTTGGAGTGAAACGTCAATCTGGCTTACCACCAGAGCTTGTTTGGAGAGGAGCTTGGTCCTCTTTTTGAGCAATATATAGCAGTAAGCCGTTTTTCATGCGCAACGCTGCCTCGTGAGGTTGATATCGAGTTTTCACGAGAAAATCAACTGTTAATGGACGGCATCAGCTGTTGAAGTCTCGCCGTTTGAGTGAAACCCTCGTGTTAGTGCCTTGCTCAGCTCTCACGTGTCTGATAAATATTATTCCTAGAGGAGAAGAATGATTCTTTATAGGAACGTGAGGCTGCCGTTTGGGATCTCACCGATAGCAGTTCTTCGTTTTACGGGCCGACGCCCAAACAGCGAAGGCAACAACCCATCGTTCAACAGCTAGTAACGATGGTATGGTTACTACTAGAAACCCGAGATTCGACGGGGTAGGCTCTTATATACTGGTTGAAATTCGATCGAATGAAAATGTGCTCTTTCCCAGGTTGGACGCAACGTTGTGCTATACGACATGGTTCTCCAATTCCTGAGGACCCTCTTCATTAAGACCAAAAGTGTGCACTACTGCACTCTGCGAGTGGAGCTGCTCATGGCATTGCACGATGGCGATGTGAGTCACAGGGTTTCCCTGACGCACAAAACATTCTTCCGAAGAATTGCTCACTGAGTTAACGCAAACTTCTCCATGGGATTCGATCCCGCATTGAAAATCGCTGTCGGTTGTCAGGTTCAAGACATCACCCAGATCGACAGCTGTCACAAGTTCGCCTGGTGCCTCGATGCCTGCGTCCGAGAAAGGACGATCGATGGGAAGCGGTCCAAAGAACTTCAGGGATTCCTTGACGGTGTCAAGGCTGGCAATGAGCAGGTTCTCGGCGACATAGCGATGACTCTGGCAGATCCTCATGCCACGAACTTCTTAGTCACGTCGGCCCTCAAGATTATCCAACATCTGATTAACAATGAGAACCTACCGAGGGTAAAGCTGAGTCTGAAGAGTTCTTCATTCTCAATAATAGAACAGAGCGTTTCGTTCTGGGATCGCGAGAATCTTGTTGAATAGCAAAACTCCCTATCGAGCAAACTCAGAGGCTCACTGGCTCTCCTTGGACACTTTTGCAGGACCACCCCATACTTCTCCTCCTCATGCGCTTGCTGTCTCTCGGACTCGACGCGTTACGAATCATGGAGGTTCAGGAATTCAAAGAACCGAAATTAGATCCGCAAGTGGTGACGAAATTCCTCCCCTCGATGATGTCACTCATGGTTGATGACTTGGTTCGTTCCCTCAATTCCAAGCTCCCAAAGGACGACCGTGAGACCGCGATCACGACTATCGAGCATCTGGGCCCTCCTCCGGATGCTTACCAGGTTGGTTCTCCCGTTTGCCGCCATTTTGTTCCTTTCGGTGATCTTCCGTTCATCATGACGAAGTGCCATAGTGGTCGTCGGCGCGCTAAGAAGCTTGTTTGTCTACGAATGTTTCCTGTTATCGAATCAGGATGTAATTTGAAACGCTGAGTAATTCAGGTTCGATTCTCCAGGCTTACGTGAACGAGAGCGGTGTTGCGTGTATCCTGGCATCGTATTACACCCTCCACACGGTGAAGTCCCGCGACAGGACAGGGCTCATGCGAGTTTTAGGCGTTCTGTCTGGCGAAGCCTACGCGTACTCGGACGTTTTCCTCCACACACTCGTCGGGTACCTTGTCACCTTCATGCTGGAAGAGTTCTCGCACGAGGACTTCTGCACAGTGATATTCGATGAGTTCTTTTTGACTGCTCTCGCTCGTGAAAACGTACTCCGACATCTCTTGCGTCTGGTCTGGCATTCGTTCCCGAAGCTCGCGGCCAACAGGCTAGACATGCTAATGACTGCACTGCAGACCATGTGTGCGGTGAGTCAATCGTCGAATCCCGTAGATTCTCGGATGACTAAGGGATGTTCGATTTCCGCGGGATTCCCCCCCCTTCCGAACTCTCAGTTCTCTCGAGAGTATCTGCAGGCCCAAGGGCAGCCTCGTTTAACCTCACTCATGCTTCATTCAGGCAAGCACGACATTGATGCCGTCCTTAGTGAAGCTGAAAGAACGCATTTCAACCCAGAAAACTGCCAACGTTGCTCGGCCTCAGATCCCCGCGGATTCGCCAGTTTCCAAGTACCCTGCACGCCACATCACAGCTATTGAAGGATGTATATAGAATTTGTAAGAGGAATCATCCACGAATGTAACTTCGTGATATGGGAATTACTGGCCAGTGCCTCTGTCGGGGAGAACTTGCCCAGCAGTTTCGACGAAACAGCACTGTATATACTCTCCTATGGATCAATAAAGCGTACACTGTAATTATTGGACTGCGCACGGATATGTCTCGGAGCGGAGAACGACGAAGCTTTTCTGAACACTGTCTGCATCACACCAGGAAGAACCTGTTGCCACCCCATGTCTTGATGGACCTGCTGAAGAAATTCTTCACGTCTCAAGGGCCGGCCTAGGCATCGTTGGGATTCCGGAAACAGTTATTCGAATCTTTGAGGCTTCGACAGCGGATTACGGAAAGAGCCTTCCCTTCCGTGAACTTGCGCTTCCCATTCGGGCAAAATTTGTCCCTTCGAGGGGACGTTCAAGAAGCGAATTTTCCACAAGTTCCTCAACTTCCCTGAACAGGTCATTCGTACTAGGTGGAATACGAGGCTGAACAACGCTCGATCCACTCGGACGAATGATCGGGCAGATCTACGCGCCGATGCCAATTGCGTGCATTTCGAGCAATTGTTCAGCGTTGTCTGAACATGGTTCACCAGTCCAGGCAAATCGGTGCACTGCACATGAACCTGCTCGTAGTGGTGGAGGTTCTGTTCTTTCCGGGATGCGAGAAGTGAATAGGAGTATTTTTTGCTGGGGGGGGGGGAAGGGGCGATTTCGCAATTGCTTTGATTCATCATTCTTCTCGGGCGAGGGAAATGATCAATGCAGCAATCAGCCATATTACTTCCATTTATGGAGCTTCCTAAGAGACGAATGACGCGAGTGGGGATCGGGAAAATTCATATGCTTGTATGTGAGTATGAGTATAAACACCAAGTGAAAACCATGAACATGATTATTTGCTTCTCCACGGGCCTCTTTGTACGATTGCTCGAGTTACGGAGGGTGAAGATGCACTCGCCCTCCGTGAAGCGACGTTCCCGCTAATACAGGCCGTTTTCGAATGCAGAGGAGGAAGAGCTCCATGATGAGCAGATGGATCAGCTGTCGCTGTTCCTCGATTCATCATATGAGTGCGCCTGCGGATCTGAATATATGCATAAACAGATCGGAAAGATACGGGATCCCTGCGAATAATAATATGAATTTATTGTATTTGTGCCAATATAGGGGCATGGCCTTCGACTCGCTTACTTCTTTGACAAGCGTTCGTTGCTTATTCAGAATCGTATTTCCTTAGAAACATGAGGATTGGCCTCAGAATGATACACTACGGAATCTCCAGAGTCACAACGCGTGTCGGTCGTAAAATACGGCTCGTATGAGCTTCTCTCAGCTTGATCCTCGGAGGACTGTCTACGCTTTCTATGCGCTTTTGGGGATGCTCCTGACGAATCCCGTCGGCGCCTTCCAAAAATCCTGCATCTGTGTTATGAACCGGAATTCTTCGAGCATCTTCTCGTGCTCTTCCGGTACTCTCCGACAGACTTCAGTCGGATGACGTTCCATGAATTCCTTCATCCAGCCGTCGCTGGCTTCGAAATCATCAGCGGTGATACCCTTCTCACACTGCTCGATCATGGAGGTGTGATACTGAGCAGGTGAGGGCGATGCTCGACATCATAATTGAGCACCTCACAGGGAGCGTCTCTGCGTCCATCCTTAAGCGGCCACGTGACTCTCAAGCTTTCCTGTTCAAGGACGCTCCAAATAGAGGCTGCCCTTCTATTGCTCGGCCCTCCTGAAGGGTGCTCCTCTGTTAGAGCAAGCTCGACATATAGATTTTGCTCTCTTCTGAGGATGATAACGGTATTTACATCCATGGGTATGAATATACTCCTTCCGCCCAGGGGGATACCCTGTCTGTACACATCGGTGACATCACACTGAAGCTACGGCAAAGATCTGGATCGGCATTCCATGTGCACCAAAGGTGCATCGGGAGGAATAGATTTGTGGGACACGTGGAGTTCGCGTTCATTCCCCGGATCCCGACACTTGGGGCTAATGAACGGTTCCGTGTTGAGGGCACTAATAAACACTCTAAGAGTGCACAGCGCGATCGATGTTACCTTCGGGAAATTCGATCTCCTGTTACCACAGCTTTCTAGGATCAATGTGCGGAAACCTCTGCGCTAGCCTGCAGCTCATGCCAGACAACAAGCGTGGATTCCATACACGAACGCTCAAATCGAGGTTTCTCGCCGAGAACTCTCAGTCTGGAGAAGATGGATCAAGCTTGCTCTCGAGGAGTTCTCGCACGGAGCCGCTTGCAACGCAAGAACATGCACGTTGTTCCACGATCGAATCGGCGTCCTTCGGACGATTGTCAGCGAGGAAACCAAACCCGATTCACTAATTCGCCGATTGATCGTGAAACAGCCAGATCTAATGGACGGAATCACATCCTCCTTCGTGGGGCGATGAATTCGGTAATGGCCGTCTCCGCTTCCCCCAATCGTTGTTGAGAATACGCGTCTCTCATAAGAGTCTTTGCCGGCATCGGAGAGTTTTTTGCCTCTGATCACGCGAAACAACGTTCTCGTCGCATCTGTAGAGGGCTGATGTACCGTTTCCGGCTGCCTGGACTATACGAGGAGGAGGGAAGTGATGCATGCGTCAGCGGCGTCAAATGCATCAATCCTCTCTTGAATGAGCACGAAGGACCATTTCCATGAGGAACGCAGCGGGAATATTAACCAGGTCCATCCGGCTGTTGTCAGAACTCTCAATTCATAACAACCGAGCCGGGGACAGGATTCGTTTCAAATCCGTCGTTATTTCTCTAAACGTCGACCGGCCTTCCCCCCCCCTGACCGTCTCTCCACTGAGAGCACTGAAAGGCCCAGGGAAGATCCTTACTATTCGACAATACGTATTGCGTTTGAGGGAGTCAATATATAGGTTTGTCTCATCGACACGCTCCATTATTCTCTCGCTGTTCTCCTGGCCTTAAGTACGCGTGATTGATCGTTGATTACTCTAGTGTGTTCTAAGTACCAAAGCGAGCGTGGAGAGGAAAATCGAAGAGGAGTCGGGGAAGAACCGAGGATGGGCTGGCCTCAGGTCATTGGGAGCAAAGTGCCCTAAAGCTTGGGAGAATCATCTTCCTTCGCTGAAACCTCAAGCAATGGATTCCTTCCGATTCCTCCTAAAGAGTGGAACGAGTAGAAGTAGAAAGCCTCGTTGAGAATGTATCGCCCTCTTGGTCGGGTGACGGTGATATCGCTTCTTTCAAGCGAGTCGGATCTGAAGTCCGCGAGACCTGGGCGTAGGCTCGGCTTTCGAAATCCTTAGTTGTGTCTGAAAGCGGTGAAAAGGACGTCCGTTATGAGAGTCGTTCGTGTGAGGCACTTCGTCGCCCACTTAAGGAGTCCAGCGACGGTTTCGAATCTGCGCCGACTCTACGGCTGTCGGATCGGAGAACTCGACACCCAAACACGCGCGGTCACGCTCGAGTGCGTGTTTTGATTTCGAAGGGATGCCGCAGCGACGCGACGCGAGCCCCGCCGCTCCAAAAGATCCTGGCACGAGGTAATTGATGAACGCTGGTCCAGAGTCGGAAAAAGGGGGTTGCACTCCTCAAAAATCACCTGTTCAGTGAAACAGAAACTTTCATGTCCATCGACGATTTTGCACGCGAAGTCGGCGGCATGAGATCCCCTCACGGCCTCGTGGAGCAAATGACTTGTCGCCACACTTTGCGGAATTCTATGAAAGAATGGATCTTCGACTCACGCAAAACGCAATGTAGCTCCTTAAGAGAAACGCGGTAACAATACGCTCCGCTTGGAAGACGACGTCCTCAGAAGCGATGGCTGCCCGATTCCACGAGGAACACTAGAGGCACGAACGAGTCGTGAGAGACGGACTGTGTTCCACCACTTGCGATCCAATCACCGACGCCAATTAGTATACGCTCCTGTCCACGATACCTTGGCAGATTAAGGCCCGAGCGCCTGAGCCTCGCCCTGGCCCGTCCCCAAGTTCCCAGAGGACGGAACGGGTGATGTTATATTTCGATGACGGCGGTTCGATGACGCTCAGAACCGAGAGTTTCTGTTGCGAGCTGGATGTCTGCCTCCGCTGAGTCTCCACAGTCATGATGTAACGAAGTGCCAGTCTCCGAGCCGACAACCCGATTCACCAGAAATCTCCCTGAAGAGCTGCTGTCGACGACACTGTGCCAGACCCGATTTGCTTCCACAGTGGTCCGCACAATTTTTCGCCACACCTGGAAGACGGAAACCATGTGGGATATTTCAAATCTCGGGAGCCGCGGGAGTGCGGTTCGCACAGTATCCCTCTGTCAGTAGTTCGACTCCACTTTGCACGATTGGCTTTCCGCAGGCATGAGTCGAGTTCACCCGAAATATAACGGCGGTTAATAAAACAGAGCCAACCTCAGGGATCGGAGCTCTATTTCAGCCAAGTTGAGCTATTTTGAGAACGTCCTGAATGTCTATCCTGGAATAAGCATCTTGTTGCAAGAAGAGAGCCTCCCGATGCGCATAATATTTCGAATAATGATCCTCTATGAAGGGAATCGACTCCGAAGTTTTCCCATTGCCGATTTTTCAGGTCGTCTCCAAAGTTTGGTAAGTCGAAACCATGGTTGTCAAGCGCAACCATAAATGGGTCATATTGTAGCACAAGAACAGAGCTTACGATTGTTTTTCTATTTCACAAAATCGGACTCCTACATCGAGAGCCACGTATGTCTGCAACTGTCATCGTTCGAAAATACCAGGTTCCCTGTGATGCATCCCTCTCAAGCCCGATGACCGACCCAGATGGAAACATCCGTGGTTCTCGACCTAAAATTCCGATTTCGACAAATAAAACAAGAGTAGAGCTCTATTATTGTGATTCAATACCATCCTCTTCATGGACACGCACAGCCACCGTCTTTCCGACCTATCAGACTTTGGGAACGACCTCAGAGAACCAGAAAACTGGCAAACTCTGGAACCGATTTCCTCCGCTAAGGGGAATTGTTTCTCGAAGGCGCTTTGCGAATCGGGAATCTCTCTTCTCGCTCTGCAAGACGATTCCGTCATCATCGACATCCGAAACAGTTTCGAATGAGCTCAGGATGGCTGTATAGAAGCTCCATCTGTGAGGGTGGCTTCATTCCATCGACCGTCACTGTACATGGACTCCACCTTCCTCTGCAAGGAGAGACACAGGGAGTTGAGCGGCGGGCGCACCATCTCGTCTGCGAATTTTTGTGATGTCAGGAGGATTGGGCGGTACCGATTGCGGTGATGAGTGCAGCGGCGTTTCCCACAGCTAGCGGCTTGTACTCTGCAAGTTACAGCAATCGTGAGTCGTTACGGAAGTGCAAAAAATCACTGTCGAAGCTTTATTATCCAGCCGGGTGCTCTGGCGCTCAGCGATTGCTTCCTTTTGTGCAGAACCAGTCCGCTGCGCTCTCAGTGTGTCCTCATGAAAAGAGTCATCGATACGGTATGATGTCGCTCCATGAAGTAGGATTCCTTCACCGAGGACAGCCATTTCTTACCGGAGAGTCTGAAGAGGGCAGCTTCTTGATCAAGCGCGACCGGAACCCTGGACCGGGTAACCCATCTCACATTCGAAGTTCGCTGTCGGAGCTCGAGGGCCGGGAAGCTTAGATCGCTCAATTTTGATTCCATTATGATCGATATGCTCTCGAAACCGGATGACAGCATAAAAGCCTGTTGCCCTCCGAAGAGAACTATCGCTTCGAGTTGTTTTCCCTCCCCAATCAGAACCGCACACCGTAGTGCCTGCAACCTGAGCGCCTCCGATCCGCAAACCTTGAATAGCTTGATTCTTTGTTGCTAAGAACGGAACAGTTCACCGGAAATGGTTCGCACAGTTCCACACCTTTCGCCGCGAGCGTGGACTTAGCTAAACTGAGCAGAACCGAGCCCGCTCGCCCGAAATACGGACAGACAGACAGGCAGGCGGTAGCCTCACAGCTAAACTAACAACGACACGCTACCGACGGTCTGAACCAAGTGAAGCAAGCAAATAGTGGACTTGTTCTGAAAATAGTTTTTCTGGCAACGTCAGCGGAGGCAATCGCAGGTGATCGGGCCGGCGGCCGATTGGCTGATACGCTTGCAAACTCACTCAGATCACATTGTTTCCCGGAGAGAATTGTAACACATTTCCGTGAGTGGCTTTTCTCTGTTGTTTTTTCTGTGATTAACAGAATCACTGAACACGTACGTCCCAAAGCGTGCCAAGCCATCAACCCACCCTGGCGATCAGTCAAGCGCGAGTGACTTGATTTACATTTGAAGCGTTAAGGCGATGCGCCTCGTCAAACTCAAGGGGACCACGAAAGCAAAGGTCAGCAGAGCTCCGAACAAGTTACTGTTCATTGCATCCAGTCTTCTCATTCAAAGAACGCTGTCGCAGTGGAACGGCTTCAATTGAGTTTCTGGAATCGAGACCGGCTCCGACGAGTTGAGCGCAGGATACTGGTCCGTCTTTCAGCTCCTCGACCTGGCGGACTCGAACGAGAATCGGACGCCCGCTGACCGGATTGGAGACATCGCGCAGAGGCGCGATTGAAAGTCCCACCTCACGGAGGATCTCATCTGCATGTCACAATACCCTACAAGGAGCTGCGAGCCTCCGAGAAGCTTCCTCTGCCCTCGAGAAACCCACATCATCGTGATACACAACGGAAATGAGCTTTCGTGGGTCTGGCCACGGCGAACGATGGGACATCTCTCAGCGGCTCGAAGCGACACGTCACCGAAGCTGATTCCGGTTCGTGATTCTGTCCCAGTTGACCACCGGGAAGAAAACGACAAAAACGAGGCTAGCGTTTGGAGGCTTCCACGTGATGGGCAGTTCCGAAATCATCAGAACCCCGCCGTGGAGCGGTGATCCCGGGGGAAGCAAGACACGATTGATCAGCAGTCGCCAGAATCCGTCAGTGAGTCACCGAGTGCTCCTTGGAATCAGGGATCACGGAGCGCTCGACCGCTCTTCTGAGACATGGGGAGTTCCAAGTAGCCATGGTGGCAGTGGAGGGTTTCTCTCGGCAGGAACGAAACTCTCAATGTTGGAAACTGGAGCCAGGGGACGGAATTCAAGCGTTGCCCTCTCAGAAAACCAGTCTGGAAACCAAACAAAGGACCGGAAAAACATTCGGAAAGCATTCGGGGGAAATTCTGGTGCGGCTCCTGGCATACACCTATCTCCGTTGTTCATCTGAGCGACGCCAGCAACGCTATATAATCTCTTCTGTAGCCTGGCAAATATCTGATGCTGGTCTCTGAGCATTCATTCGTTGACCGATGAGAATTTTTGAGACACGGATGGCTCGATCCGAACCGGCGTTCTCCCCAAGTTGCGTCGCTCGCCTCGCCCCATTGATTGGCACATTCGATGCGGAAGAAACTCGAGCACGGGACGATCGGAAGGCGTGCAGTGAATGGCAATTTGGAACTCCCTACCGGAGTGTTTTCTGAGCGAGATCGAAAAAAATGTCGCGGTCAAACTCTGCTCATTGAGCCTGGTCGGATGTCGGGAAAACCCCGCTCTTTCCAGCGGAGTAGGGAGCGTGCCGGATCGCTTTGAGCGCTGTGGTCACGCACGGGAGTTAACGTTACTGAACGGATCCCATATAGCAATCAACTTCATTCAAACATCGTTGCGACACACCGATGAATCGATGGTTTGTTGCAACGATTCCGCGCTCTCAACTGCTTCCCGATGTATTCATACGGAAAAGCAACGCCACTGTCTAATCATGTAGGAACGATGGTGCAGTCACGCTGCCGTCTGCGTGTTTCAAATAAGTATGGTGAGCTTCGGCACCCCTCCGCGAACCGTGCGTTTCATGTTCCGTTCGCTTGGACCCTCCCAGGCTTGACAGCCTCCGAAACTGTTGTCGACAATGTCAGCACCTTCCAGAGTCTTAAAACCGATCAGAGAATAACTCGAACCGTTGAGTGAGGCTTCATTTGCATGACGGATGCAGTTCGACGCGCTTCTGTCTGGAGACATCGCAGACTTCGTCGATTGAAATATCGTCGGCGCTCATCGGATTGCTTCTGGAATTATAAGCGAACAGCGCAAATGAATCCGCTGGTCAGGAGGCTCAGATCATGCCGCCCAGCGGTCACCGTTCTCCCGGGTGATTGCTGGCCCATTCAGAAACATTTCGGACCTCTGCCGGTGCTCTGAAAAGACCTTCGTCGAGCGGAACCTGTCACGGTCTCTGAAATAGACGCTTTGTCGAAGCCGAATGAAACCCTCCTCCCACGGGCCGCGCGTTCACACCAAACACACTTACCCCAGTCGGACTTCGGCATAGAATTCCACAAGCATATCGCAGAGCGTCGCGCAGGGCCTCGTCGTCGACTCCGCCGCTGGAACAGAAATTGTCATTGCTGGGGGCAGATGTCGAAACGAGTTTTCCCTCGTGATTCGTCGTTGCACCGAGCGGAAGAGATGCAATGATATCTTTTGTCTCTCCCCGCTCCCATTGAGATCGGCATAAAGTGGCTGTCCGGAAAGCAGTGCGCGATCCACCCAACTTGTCGAAACAGCCTCGCGTTAATTGAGGCGCTAGACTTCAGAAAGTTCCTGGATGTCGGCACAGGGCTCTTTTCGGTCATTTGCTGTCGGCTCAGAATTTATGAAATTTCAGAAATGAGACGTTTCAACGTCCTTGCGAGGAGGATTGATGTAAGTTGGTCGGAATCGCGTAGCAATCGTCCACTCAATGTCAGATCCGTCGAGTTTCATTCGACAGGGGCTCACGATGGTTGGTTTATTTTATGAACATGTTCCATCCGAGTGCTCACTTCGAAAACGTTCCCACAAGTTTCGGAACGGGAAGGAGATACATTATTCTGTGGGGATATCATGAATGTTTGCAACAGAAATCGTCTGTGGAGAATCGAGTGGAAAGTTCAATTTGATGATTTCGGCTGGGGAGGAGCGATCGAGAGGGAAACTCTCGGGATTCTTCTAAATGCTTTGATGGATGGATATTAATTCCTGGAAAATATTCAACAAGAGAACTGCTGCTACCGTTATTGTGTGAGGGAGGCTTCGTTTAGGAAGTGGCCGAGGGATATCCGCTCCACTATGTTCCTATAGTTCTTGATTGTCGGACGTCAAACCGTCCGCCAGTCATATGTAGGCAGCTAAAGGCCCCATGACCTTTTTTTCCACTTTCGATTGAATGAATGACCGCTCCGGGATATTGAGATACAGAAAAAGTCGGTTTCTCCAACATTTACAACTTTGGCTTATATCGCATGTAGATGTTTAATCGCTGGAGCCTGACCCTGGGTCTACTCACAACTACTGATGTCCTTACACATGTGACTTCTTATCGCGCTGAGACAACGAAACTACAGGTGAAAAGCGCGTTCGACGAAAGTCTCATCGAGAGCAATTCAGGCATTTGCAGACACTTTCCTGTACGGTCAAGCATGGATTCGAGCGGCATTTCGAGCATTTAGTGCCTGGGATGGCCACCTGTTTCAATTCTTCGCATTTGGAATGACTTCGAGCATGCGGTGCGTGGCTCAATAATCGACTCTGGCGCAGATGAGACGATGATGATCTGGGGAAGTGAGCGGAATACGAGAAGAACCAACCACTCGCTAGGAAGATGAACCAGTTTTTCTTTTATCAGGAGGGCTGTTCCGCCGGTGGAAACCTGATGGACTCCCGGTGACAGCGAAGTCGGAGGTAGCGAGAACCAGCCCTCGGTGACACCGCCGATTCGTCGTTCATTTCTCGACTATTCTCCGGTAATTCCGGCCGCACCGGCCGGAGATAAAATGAGCCCAGAAACGACTGATGTCCTTGAACTTATTTGTTCTGGAGAAGGTGGCTAGGCTCTGCGGCAAGAGGCTCCGACGGTTCCCGAAAATTCCGTCCGAGTTCATCAGACGTGGGAAATATGTTTCCTTGCTTCAGCTGACAACATAGCGAAAGAGCACTCCTCAACGTTGTTGGAACCGACGTGGGAAGTGAGCCCGAGGAGCTGTAGCAACGACGGCGGCGACGACTGTTCGTCAGGTAACTTCCGATAGACGAGTGAAACGGGAAAACGTGAACATCTTGATGGTTTCGTCAGCACCTCCCATTGTTTCGAGTCGCTGCTGCTGCTGCCGCCGTCGTCGTGGTCGACCCGTAGCTCGAACAACGAAGCGGACGATGCGGAGAGAAGACTCCTGTCGCGTATTAATTATTTATTCAGGCGACACGTCTTCGTGTGTCGACAGAGTTGGCAAACACTCACACACCACGCCAGATCCAACACCTTATCGTCATGGCTCGTTCTGCCATGGCTTCGTTCGGCACTCACCACCCCGACACCCAAGCCACGGCAGAGCACCGACGTCGAAGCGGCTCGTTCGGAGCCGCCGCCGCCGCGAATCAGTCACTGATGCCGCGGTAGCGATCGATATCGAGCACTTCCAGTCGATCAATAGGTTGCTCCGGCTATCGCGGCAAGACTGTTTTGTGCTCCTTGTTGATCCCGTCTGCTTTCAACTTTATCTTTGACATCCAATTACATGCTTTCAGCGTAATTCTCCGTTATCTGATCGCTGGAAATGTTTGAATGACGTCGAAATCGGCGATCATGACAGAGACGGCGCTAGTTATCGTGGGGACAGTCTTAGTTGTGCGGTCTCAGGACGAGTACTCGCTCTCTTCAGCGAATTTCCACATTTGGTTCCCTTATCAGAGAAACCCGTCCCTGTTTCACCTGTCAACGAAATACTTCTCCTCGAAGAGAAGATACCACTGGCTGGCGTTGGCGGGAGAGGAGTGATCATCGACGGTTATCGACGAAATCGGTTTCACTCGTACCACAGAATGCGCTGGTGGAATCTTGTCCGATTTCACTTCCAATTCTGGTGTTCCTTCCTCCGCGGATTGGGAGAACGTCTCCAGTTTTGATGCCAGCACTCAAGACTACACCCGGCAAAGAACCACAGTGACGGCGCACTGGGCCGTGGCCAAGAGGTGATCCTCGAAGCATAAAGGAGCAACGATGACTCAGTCGCCAGAAACTGAAATTGGGAGAGACACTAAACAGGATTCTCGAACTTTCTCTCTGGCCGCGAAATTTTTTTTGCACTCGTTTTCTTCCCTCAATTAGCGACGAAACCCTTTCATTGAGCGGGTGTCGAGATGTCTGTTTTGTTTTTTCTTTCGTTCGATCTTCGCGCTCCATTGGCAGGGCTCTCCGTTGGTTGGGGAGCCCATATGGACTTCGGATGCTGCCCCGCAACTCGAAGGACGGCTTCAAGAAAACCGAGGTCCTATCCGTGGCAAGATCTACCGAAGTTTTGTTCGGGCCTTGCCGTGGTGTAGGAGCGCAGTTTTCGATTCGATCTGGCTCCCCGGTTTTTCAGTATAATCCCGTGCATACTTCAGGTACTTTTCGTGTCCGTAAAGTAGCTTCACCCGGAGTCTGTGCCCCAGAAAACTCTGGAAGAGGAAAATGTCAACTAATGCGAGAACGATCCCAGGGCGGAGAGGCTCGAGACCCGATAATCAGAACACTCCGGTGTCTATTAGGAGCTCAGCGTCGTTTCCTGGGAAGAAAGCGGGCGGGCACTTCCGAATACGCGACGTGGTCGGCACGCCACGCCCAGCCGAATAGAGCACCCAAAGCGTGCTTGACATTGTGCCATATTCTGAGCTTTCAGATAGGTCACCCATCAGGTTTGCTTTCTGCAACTGAAGTGTATATTGCGCAGGAGCAGACGGAATTCTTCCTATCTGTGGTCTCGAGTCTCGAGGCAGCGACCTTAACCTCTGTGATACGCACTACCACCAGCACCACCTCGAGAAGTGGAACCACCACAACGGAAACGAAGACCGCGCTGCTCGCTCGTATCTCTACAAAAGTTCCAGTAGTTGGCCACGGATTTTGGCGCGGTTTCCCCAACATGACCAGGAAACGACGTTCGTATTTCCGAGCGTAACTTCAACAAGCGGTTGGCTCATTACGCGGGCTCCTGTTTCCACCGACGGCAGCCCTCACCGGCAACGATCCCAGATACCGCCGCGTGGACTGTCAGAAAAACTACATCACATCGAGTTTCATCTTATTCTATCGCCTTTACGCTCTCCCGGCGACACTTCGCCCGAAAGTTTTGTTCCCGACAGCCTGATTTCGGGGGAAACGCGTGGGGAACAGAATGGGATTCTCGTGGAATACATTGTCTATGCAGGTGGATGACAATCGATGCTCTGACCCAGCACGGGTGAGTCATGAACCGCCGGCTAGGTTCCGAGACTCGACGACCCACCGACCGCGCTGAGTCCGACATGCTAAGGAGTTCGACATTATCAATCGCGGAGAGAAGTCAGAAGATTTATTCTCTCGTAGCGGATTCTGGAAAACTCACTTCACGCTTGAGAACACCGCTTCCACGCAATCACTACTTTGGCTGTGACGACGACTGCGACGATGACGACGAGAGATCGTTCCGACGAAAATTCCTCTCTGAGTGTTTGTGCGCTTGTTTCTTTTTTGTTTCGCTGTGCGTAGCGACGCCCGGTGAGCATTGCAGCTTCTGGAGAACATCGATCGGACACACCGGCAACAGAAATGAGACGTTTTCTGTACCGACCGCGTGGGACAACATCCGATGGCACGGTTGCCGCAATACCGAATCTCCCTCTGGTTACGCTGCGTTCGGTCTTCTTGGGAAGGTTTTTTCTTTCTACTCGGTTTCATTCTACATGTTTCTCATTCGCCTCTCGAGCGCGGCGAAAGTTTCGAAATATAGCTGAGACTTTTGCTTCGATTCGAACAGAAAATCACGCGAAACTCCTACGACACTCTGTGAATATATTCCCTCGCGAACAGAAAGTCCGTCTGAGCCTTTTCTGTGACAAGAACTGTGGCTTCTCCCCATACGTGATCACGGGCAATGTTTTTTGATGGAGATTCAACATGAGATCACGATTGCGGGAACCAACAGAAATCTTAGTCATAGCGACAAGAGCGGTCGTTCTCGACTTCACCATGGCACAATGAATGACAAACTAAGAATCTGAACTCCGGAGTCTGGACAGAAGAACGCAAACTGATCCCCCCGGACGCTTCTGGACGGTGGTGAAACAGGGCAAATGCTTTCTCGGGACCACTCGATCTTCCCGTCGTTCCCTTTTTCTGGAAGCATCATGTGGAAGACACACAGTGCCAGGGCCCGGATCGGAATCCGACGCGTGCACCCGCCATGTGTCGGCGGGAAACGCCTGCTGAAGGACATCAGAGTCATTCCCGAACACTCTCGAGTCTCGACAACGAGAACTCGTCTTACGAATCAGGCTCTCTGATCGATCTCGAAAGCAAGGCCGGGAGCCGAGACAGGACAAAAACAAACAGGAGCAGCCCACGCGGCGCTGTCCACTGACCCAGCCTGACGTCATCACTCAACGAGAGAAACCCCGTCTGTCTCTATCTTTGCTGACTTCCCGTCTTCTTCTCCTGGGCTCGGCTCGCGCTGATTCTCATCGAACGCAAGCCGGATTGTAGAGAGGCGCTATTACACGTTACTGAGAAACGTCTGCTCGCTCTTCGAAAAATCAACAAGAATTACATCATCTTGCGCCACCAGCGAGAGGAGAGCTCATGGGGATCGAGTCACCGTGTGTTTGTACGGGTATCTGGACACCCGAGCCCGGGATGCTTTCGCGAACTGCTTCGTAACGAGTCATCGTGGGGATGGAAACTGAGAAGCGAAATAAGATCCTCCAGGGTACAGGTTCTTCAGGACAGTGGAATGAGACATGCATGACAGCCGATAAGCTCGGAAAACAAAAAACAGTACCATAAATCGGCAGATTCACCTGACGCGATCAGTATCATTGGCGTTCAATTTCTTCTGACTTTGTGCTCTGATCATCCTCGATCGCTCCAACCGCTTCGACTTCCGTGTGTTTCCGAACCTTATGAATCCCAATCACGGCTCTGAGGCTAGAAGACACAGTCGACCACCCTCGATTGAGAGACAGGTCCTTCAATATTACACTGCAACTTCTTTGCAATCAGCGTTCCGTTGTTTTTTTTTTCCCGGTGGCTCAGCTGAAAGATCTCAATTGATTTTGCTGCTATCGGTGAGCGAAAAACCGCGACTATTTTCCCGTCCCTGGAAAATTGGGACTCGCTGTGGCCCTCGAGGTCTGGGTTCGTCGAATCGACTCCCGGAACACTTTGCTCGGAGGTGACTCGTGCATCCGGATGGTCCTCGGAAATATTGTCACCGCTTGGATCGAACGCACGGCTTGGCCCGGCAGTGACATTTCCGGAGCCGTTCGTCGCTTGCAACCAACACAGGCGATCGATGTTTTCGTGAGAAAACGTTCGCGAGGGCGTTCATTCGTCTGCGGTCGAGTTGGCAACCGCAATAGCGAGCTCCGAGAACGTGTTCCGGGAATTTTCTGTCGGTGTTCGATTCTTCCGATCGACCAATCTTCCAACACCGCTCCGCTGCTGTACGGAATCCATCGAGGGAACATCGGAGCTCTATCGTTCCTGATCGTGGCTGCTGTTCTATGCCAATAGTCGATCGGAGATCTATATGAATCAGTGAACGGTCGAGCCTCTCGTCGGCTGCAATGAAGTTTCAACGACCAAGGCTGAACTCAATCCTGGATCCCCGAATGAGAAGCGCACTCTTTTGTCTCAGATTGAGCTCGTTGTTATGAACGACGCGATTGAATGGTCGCTGCCGTGAACTTCGTGCATACACGTTAACCACCCTTGCACGACACGCGGATCGCCAGCAACGAGGGCTTGTGAAGTTCTCACCGCGTCGAAGTCTGCTATTCAATAGGGCTCATATTTCTATGAGCGCATTCGAGCAAAGCATCTAAAAATAACAGTGGAGGTAAATTTGGCTCTGGACAGCATCTAACGCTGCGTGACCTTACGCTGATGCTGATCCGCGGAGACTGCCGCTGCGTTTCCTTGCGTGGGTCCCCACGGACCGGAGTTGAATAAGATCGAATTTTCGGCTCGTCAAGCCCACCTTGACAACTCGGTCCGTCTCGCCGCTATTTCGAGTATAATATTTCAACGAAACCACCCGAACAGATCGGGAGGGCATGATTCTCACAACGATGGTCATCGGCAAGAGTACCGGGACGGCTCTTCCGACCGA
Organism: Phytoseiulus persimilis; assembly: GCA_037576195.1. Classification (NCBI taxonomy): domain Eukaryota; kingdom Metazoa; phylum Arthropoda; class Arachnida; order Mesostigmata; family Phytoseiidae; genus Phytoseiulus; species Phytoseiulus persimilis. The sequence goes on from CM075103.1 coordinate 31,355,200, forward strand.
TCCATCCTTGGGAGTCTGCAGTCTTCAGGCGGTGCTTTCGTCTATATGATTTTACTGCCAATGTATATAAACTTAATCGTTCAGAGGAGCTGTTGGAGCTCATATGTTCACTAGAGCTGATCTGGGCTGCGGCGGCCACATCATTTGCTGGGTCGATTGTGAAGCGTCGTTTTGTCCGACTGTAGTTCCTCCCATCATTCTTCCGTTCGCAGTTCAACGACATGGCGACCGAAAACTCGGGGGTTATGCGTGAGAAGTCCACTAACCCAAAAGTCCGCGGAGCGTTGATGCTCGACGTGAGGCACTGCTGACCCAAAACCTTTGTGGAGGTGACACCTTCTGGCCGAGTCGGGTTTCCGGATTCGTTGGAGCGTGCTCCTGACTCCACGCTGCTGGATCCTCCGGCTTCTCGGATGACCGTAAATTCATAGCATAAATTCATGGTGTTCTTAGTGGAGTGCAATCGATTCCGGCGAAGGAGGAGCGGAGCAGGAGTTCCACCGCGTTGGCTGGGTCGAGATGATCGAGGATACGGCGTGCGTTGCGGAATCTTATTGAAGGCTCTCGACGACTCGGGTCTTCGAGCGTCTTAAGGAAGCCTATTCGGAGGGGGGGGGGGGGGGGGAATCCGCCGCCGGCCGAGTAGAACTTACGCAGGCGGTCGGATATTTCCTGCTGTCACGAAGATGGTTGATTTCGGACACGCGGGGTTGAGATTCGTAAATGGAAGCGAGTTCTGAGGTTGAAATATTCCTACAACGAGAAACGTGACAGGTGGCACGCGACATGATGGTGCCCGATACGGGTTTCACCGACCGTGCGTGCGGTGTGAGGCCTGCGCCAAGCGAGGTGCGAAATCCTCCCATGAAGAATAAAATGACGTCAGATAAAACCACCTGAGTGCCCTTTCCCGGCTGGCTTTCCGTCGGGCGCGATATAAACGAGCGCGTGGCCAGTCAGTCGGCAGTTGTGCAGCTTGTGTGCATTGGAGTACCAGACAACCATTCACCGATCAGGACACAGTCCACAGAATCAGTCAGCATGAAGGTCTTCGTCCTTGCCGCTTTCGTGGGCCTCGCCCTGGCCGCCCCTCAGGCCCAACCCGGCGGTGCTGCCGCAGCCCCTAAGAACCCTGTAAGTCGTTGGTTCAGGTCTAACGGCGAAGTCCTCTGAATCGTACCTCACGCAAGAGAAGTCCATCGTCGAGTGTGAAGTTCGCTGAGTATCCCCGAGCTGTCTGATGAGCTGGAAATTGCCACAGATCAGTATTCCGATGCTTTTCGAGATCGTCATTGAAGGATGTGGTGGTAGTGGTGGCGGGTGAGTTTTCTGCCACTCCACCGACGGTACACGTCCTGTTTGGAAACTGCCTCCCCCCCCCCCACCATTCTTGGAGTTGGAAACTATCTTTGCCGTTGGTCCTCGAGATCGTCTGCTCCTTCGAAACTCCGAAGCATTGTTATTGTTGAATGAAGTGATAGCAAACGAAGAGAACGGAAGCACTTCTCCAGCGGCCTTGGCGCCTCGTTGCTGTGTCGCATGCGTGCCCACTCTGCTCGGAATGATTCATGATCAGCTCGCCTGAAATGGATGCCCATTTCAACAGAATCGTGACGCAGATGTCCGATAAGAGCTAATCCGAATCTCATCAATCTTTCAGATCATCGAGTGGGGAAAATGCGACCAGCTCAAACCCTCCGAAAGCGAGCGCGTGAGTACTAACTAACTGTTAGTCTTTCACTAATTTGTGACGACACGACAGCTGCAAGGGCTCACTTATGCGAGCCAGGGCCGCGTGGAAGACCCACTGAAAACAAACTTACCAAGCACTTCCTGATTACAGACCAGCAAAGCTGCCGTTGTTGACAAGTGTCTTCAGCAACTCCCTCTGCCCGACCCAGAGAAAGCCAGCCAGGCTGAAATCGACAAGCACCGCGAATCTGTCACCACCTGCGCCCTGAAGGCCGAAGGATGGTTCGATGACAAGGGTGTCTACAAGTTCGACCGAGCGAGAAGCGAGATCAAGAACAAGAAACTCGACTCCACAATCGAATCTCAGGTGCTCGAGAAACACGACGAATGCAAGACGGAGGCTACCGAGAAGCACACTGATTTCATCAACCAGGTGCAGCTCTACCAGGCCTGTATGGACTACAACATCTCCCAGATCTGTGGAATCAAGGTCATGGTCTAAGTCACGGAACGAAAACTATGCAACAGACACACACAATCAGACACACAGATCCTCTCTATTACATCCGAAGGGAGACAGGGCAGCAGTAATTGAGGTGGAAGTAGGGATCGCAGCAGCGGAATCGTCCCTCGGGTAACGCCAGCAATCCAAAAATCATTCGATCTCCCCATAGTACCCCAGAATTACGGTTCATGTACTTTCAATGAAGGAGGCGGCTCCTTTCCCTCTGTTGGATAACGATGATATCAGCAATTAGTGATAACGATTAAGACGACGAACTGTCAACTCTTATAGCTTTGGTTAGGATTCGGCCCTCCCCATCTAACATCGGCATGAACAGTTGACTGGCAGTGAGATATCTGTCTGCTCCAATCAGATGCATACGGAGGCCAGATGGTGCATCTGTATGCTTTCGAGACCTTTGTAATAAATGTTTTGTTTGTATAAACATAAAATGTTTTTTCCATGTTTCCGCCATCGTCATGCTAGAAGCGTGGCATCCCTCGAAGACCGTTCAAGAACTTCTCTTACCCATCCCACGCATGCGCCGACTAACGGAATCATTCGCAACCGTCCTGGGCTGGAAGATCTCCGTTGGGGATCATGCGCAACACCAATCATGATTCGTCAATCGGCCTCTGTTGCCACCGCTCTAGAGACCTTCGTTCCGCATTGGTCTGAGAGGTATCGAAAACTCTATTCACTCGGACTTCAGTGGAATGGCACAACCCAAACACTCGCTGCCTTCCGCCACCGAGGCTGTTCCCAGAGAGGATGATATGCTCCCAGGAGTCACGTGTTGAACGACCCCTCCGAGCATGACAACCGTCAGAACATGACCCAGATCCAGCTCGTAGTGTGAGCAAGAGAGCATTCTTGAGCGGATCCTGTTCTCTGGAATTTGGTTCCAGCAGACGGGTCGACTCTGTGTGCCGTGGTATAGGTCAACTTTTTGACCAGCTCCGCTCGTGGTGGGAAGAACCTCCCCGAGCAATGGAGGCGCGGATGGACCGCAAGTATCCATTCCGTCTTGTAAAATTGCTCGTCAAGAGCGGCCAGCATCATCAGGTGTGGTAGCTACCATAATAGCAGAGAAGGCAAGATAAACAACTTCAAGCTATGAAACATCAACGTCCGGAAAGCAATTATACTGCATTTCGTGTGTTTCAATGATGATCACGTCGGCAGCAGTTTGTCTGGTAACGTCAGTTTAAACTCGTTCACATTGTTGGAGCGAAAGAAGCTCGAGATTCATTCGACCGCTCATCAGCGGTTTCGCAGCTACTGCGGCATCGATGCGGTTTCTTCACTTAATTACGGAACGAGCCGGAGTTTCGGTGTTTTGTGATCGTTCCCCGTAACACGCAGGGTGACATAGCTCAGGGAAACGATCAACATTCGGGTATTTCTGCATTTGGCGAACGTAGAGCACTGGCAGATCGAGGAGTGACTCAAGGGGGGAGGGGTGGTGGTCGTGGCGATGGAACTTATCTTATGACTTTTCCACTTGCTTTTGGAGGTCCCAGCTGGGACAATTAGTTCTCGACTTGAGAGATGAGGGTGCGTACGCTCCCTCATTTCTATATGTAGCTTTCCAATCGGCTCGGAGTCGACAGAGTTATGTCGAGTTGTCGTGGACGCTCGATGTTCTCTCTGTTATCGAGCTCTGGGTGGCTTCCAAACCGCGACGGAATCGGCTTTCGAAGTTCTGTTTTCGCAAAAGATCCAACCATTCCGGACCGATAATTCGCCCGGAGTTTCAACTGAATGCTTCCCGTCGTGACCATCGGTGACATACTGACCGCAGAGGACTGTACAGTCGATTCCAACGAAATGAGATCAATAACTTGACATCGAGAGCAGACTTCAACTCCCATGAAAGCGTCAAGTTATCGATTCGGCTCCGTTGGAATCGACGGTCCCAGTCTTCTGCGGTCACTATGTGAGCGATAGTCAGTGCTGGAGGTGTAGACCTGAAACTGCTCAAATGACATAGAATACACGGAGCGTTCACTTCAACTTTAACTATGTCAGTATCGAGATCAGATAAAGGAGAGTCTCCAGCTGAAGGGGCCACTCTGTATGTCGCTCGAAAAAAATCGAGGGAGGGGGGCGAACTGATAGTTTTCGTGATGCGATCGATTTTTGAAATTCGCGCAAGTTAATCGGAACTCGCGATGTCGTAACTGATCAGGATTTCCCTCCCCTTTAGAGAGCTCGCAAGCATGCGCACAGGACGGTTTTCTGCTAACAGCCTGGCTTTTAAAATGAAAGAAGGGAGAGGCCATGCAGCGAACGGTCTGTACGAAGGTGCCCGAGGACTGATGAAGCTTGTTGGCACCTGGATGCTCCCGCCTGAGAAGTATTTCGCGAGGTACCGGCGATCCTAATTCCAGTGGATAGGATCCCCTTGCTAAACGCACAGTTTGAAACCCTTTCGCGATTTTGGAAAGAGCGAAAAAAATTGAAAATGTATCAGTAAAAAAGGGTGCACAGCGATGGTAAATTCCACGAAAGATTGGAAAGATTTCAGGGGACTCGAGGGTTCATGGGTCGTCTAGCAAAGCAGAAATTGCTTAAAGATTATCTCCATATCGGTGGTCCGGGCGATCGATTTTGAATGTGATTTAAGAGTGATTTCCCCCCGCAATCGTAGTCGTTGACTTCCACGGCTCACGTGATACGGTTGTCAGCGGGAGATGGCTCGTCTCGAGCGGCTCAGCGTTTAACTGGTAAACTTCCATGCCCCTTTGGGGGAAGGCCCCGTGAAATGGAGTTGGCGCGTTTTTCGACGTGAATTGTGAAAAATCAAAACGACCGACAGCCCTTCTGTACAGTCAGCTATTCCCTGATGTGCGACGTGTCATCTCGGTGGGGGTCACAACCGCCACATGCTGACTGCTCAGCTTGCGGATGGAAACCACTGGCAAACTACTCGAAGGAGAGTACGATAGATCCAAAACTGGTCGGGAACCGACGGCTCATCGTCTTATGCGACAATGTCACCGATCATGACTTGTACAAGAGCGCAGTGGGGCGTCTGATGATGCAGTATCATGTAGCTGCCAACAGAAATTGAGTCCGATCTAGGTGAAGAGCCTAGGCGTCATTATCCACGATAAACTCTCTGAACAGTTTTCCCTAGGGAGACCGCGTACGTTCCTACCGGATTCAAATCGCGATTTGACATTCTCCGCGCTCTTCCTTCCATTGTTGAGGGAGAAGGGCATGCACTCCAAGTTCAAAAATCGATTCTGTCGGTGTTGTCGCTTCTTTCGACAACCTCTTCGACACGGAACGAACAAGAACCGCCCTCGTGTCGGAAGGGGAATCAATGATACGACTCTTGGAGTCCGTCAGAACTTCTGTTGGAGGTTAGCTCCCACCTGCATTCGAGAACCCCTGGCGTTCGAACGCTGTTCTCGGGGAATGACGAAAAAATTCCTGCACGGTCGAGGTTGTTCGACTCACGGAGACGCTGCGTCGATCCCGAAGTCCGAGCACGCGCTCAGGGATTTTCCTTAGGGAGCGCGGGACGCAGAGAAGAATGTCAACGTAATAGTTGCTGGACCGACTCTTCTGGGACGAGACATCATCGGACCGAACTGCGGAACCGCCATCGCCGATGCCTCATGATTTCGAGCTCTGCTAACAGCGGGCAAGATGCTCCTGACTGGACTGTTATCGGTCATGCTTCGGGTGTCATCCCAGCGAAGTGGCACAATAAGGTTCGTGTGAAAAGATATGCAATCCCATGAGAGAAGACCGAAGGTTTCAGCCTTCACTTGGAGATAACATCAGGGAGTATGTATCCCGAAGTTTTTTTCCCGCCTTGCTGTGCCTCCGTTCCCTTGCGCAGGTCGAGATACCAGGATCTCTCAGACACGGAATCTAGTGTCTTTCGGGGGCACTTTCTCGGATTTCAACTTGCGGTCGGCTGGAGGGGGCATCCGATCGATCTCATCAGAATCCCGTAGAGCCGCAAGACGATGAACAAGACCTGTTCTCTGTTGCCATCCGTTCCGGATTGAGAGAAACGGAATTTCGGGCTGAAATGACGGCGGCAATTCTATTGTCGTCGCTCTGTCCGGACGAAAGCACAGTTTGAGTTCAGGAATTCCATTCCATGAAACAAGAGTTCATCATCGCGTGTACAGCTCTGAGACGAGCTTTCCCGCAAAAGTGTTCCCGCAACGGAACCGGTGTGAGCTCGGCCCACAATGAAGTACTGAGAGTAAATAGGAGAGCCACCTGAGGGAACAACCACAGGGCAACGTCTCGGCAGATGGGAGAGCTCCTGCTGAAACCCGAGAACGGAACTAATCCGGCGCTCGTTGGTCCTGGCCTGCGCATCGGAACAGGCTTGGTCTACCCCGGCAGCCTTGCTCCTCGGTCCGAATTCGATTTCCCGAGAGCCGTGGTCGATAGAGAAGCCGTAAGCGAGCGCGGAAATCCTCACAAAGTAACAGAGTGTCATTCAACAGGAACACTGGTGAGTTCCGGCTGGGAGAGTTGAGTCTTGGCACCCTTTCGAGGTAGGCGGCCTCGAGCCTGCCGGAGGGTTCGAGGTTCCGGGCTCTAAGGCCCTGCCAGATCAGCTCGTTACCATGATTTGCTAAGAGAGAAGGTATTTCGCTCGACGGAAGGATGATTCCGAGGAAGTCGAATCTCCCGACGAATGTTCGTCGTGAGCGGTCGAAAGATAGAGCGATATTCCTTGGCAAGTCAGGACAACAAGGTGAGAACGGCACTTGCAGCAAGTCCGTGCCCGGTCACTCTACTCGCGGTGAAGACCCTGATTATCATGGTAGTTACGTCATCCTGATCATTGTTCCTGAGATCTCTCGGGATCCGGATGCTGAGATTTCGGCGAGCCACGTACTCAACTTCCGCAGTTCCGCATTCCGTGGTGACGCTCACTTGAGACAGGAGCATGGCGGAACGCGTTAATCATGGCGCCTGACTGGAGACATTGTGGGGGCGCGCGGCACGAATCTCGGTCCGATCCCCTCTTCGTGAGCTGCCTGGAGAACTCCATGCATGTTGCCAGCCCACGAACTTCCCACAGTCGATGTGTTCCCAGAACTGCCAGAGGTCACAGGTTGCCTCGAAACTCAGCAGGCGATCAGTGAATCGAGAACAAGATCTCTGGGAGTGGATCATTCTGGGACCCGGTTTCGATGTTGGGCCAGCAACGACATGTTAATTAATTTGGGTGTCCGCTTTTCGCAAAAGAAATGTACACCCAGATCGCAACTCGATCCATGAGGCTCGAGATCAAGTCGCCCGGAGCGCCGTATAGGAGTGATTCCTGTTTGGACAGCCACATGCTCATTCTCCCTTCTGACTCAGTTCTTTGCTCGAAGGCCTCAGGGGATGGCTCTGTCGATGAACAAAGTCGCCTCGGCTGAGTCGGTCGTGTTGGCCTTTGGCATGCTGATCGCGAGCGGTCTCTGAGGGTCCTTCGGACGTGTTGTGTGCCTCGCGCGTTCGCGGGAAAAAGCCCGTTCCTCTGCTGCCTGTCAAAAATGACTCGTTCCGGTTAGCGCCGCGTCCGTGAAGACGCGTCGAGGTTATGCTGAGGCGCGACGACCGTCTTCATGCGTGGAGGACGTGAGGACCCGACACCGCATTCATGAGGAGGAATGAGCTATTCTCCGATAGCTCCCGTGAAGCGCTGGAACCCGTGATCACATCAGCAAAGAGCGTTAGTGGCTCTGAAACAGCTTAAAGGCCGATAATTGGCTTCTCACTTGGCTCGGACGTATCTGAAGTCATTCTGTGATCAGTTATTTAGAGAGTTGTGGAGGAATTCCAGGATGACAGGAACCGGCACGCCGGTTTCGCGACGAAAAGTCACGAATGATCCAAGTCAAGCAAATCCAGGGGGCAGGACCGTGGTTTTTCCGCTTCGAATCATGACGTCCCGGCTTAGCATCAAAGTTTTTTTTTCTCGAAACAATATAGACTCATGGTCCAATTTTCGACCTTCAGTCCCAGCTGCCTGTCGTGGACTCTCCATCCTGAATGGACTGTCATATGCTGGAAAACATTCGTCATGATGAAGGCGCACAATGGGAAGAGACGGAGGAAAACCACTGCGCCGTGGGATCGAGATATCTGGCGAATTATTCCGCATAATATTGAGCTCGAAGAACAACCGGAGCTCAGCGGTCTGCGGCTCGATTCTTCATAGTTCTCTGCCTGTTCCGATGTACCCACAGCCGAGACCGCAGAGAGCGCTACAATCACCAACTCAGAGGGATATCATGAGTGGGGGAGGGGAAAAAGAGGTTCCGTGAAGCTCTACGTATCCATTGGACGTCGGCTCATCGGAGGAGAGCTCTTAAGGCTCGCAATACCTTTGGAGCTCCTCCTGCCTCCTTTGCTTCCACCCATCCTCACCAAACAAACTTTTTCAAGCGAAAACAGCAGCCCTACGTGTTCATTGAGTTCTCAGCTATGAGCTCTCACCTCCACCGGGCGAGTTTCATCCTGCTTGAACGTGGGGCGCCACACAAGGTCGTTCGTTTCCGAAATGCGGCATCGCAGTGGCTGATCGCGAAACCGTTGAAGTTTCACGGTGTCCACTCTCCCATTTCACACGACTTGCGACTCCGTCCTATTTGCCTGATGAAGTCGTCCCTCTTCGGCTGCGCCAGGGGTGACGATTTCGGGATAGAGCTGGACGTGATCATGATCATCATAACGAATGAGCTGGATATTCATCGAGAGGAATAATTTCATGAAATAAATCCTCTTCCGGAAAGAGCCATGAGCCACGCAATCGGTTGGGTTCACTCCTCGCCAACAATCCAGTGCCCTCCACATATGTGTATGGCTTCGTTACCGATTCCGGCTCGAGGAAACTGTTGCCTTCCCGGGGAACCGAGTTTGAAAAAATGGAACCGACGTGAATTCAGGATTCTGGAAGACACCAAACATACTCGACGCGACGTGGGAGGATCCAACGGTAACGAACCGTCAGTTCTGGCTCGACTCGCCGTGCACTATTATAACTCGAGAATCTGTCGGAGAGGAGATGTCTCCCACGGGGCTGATGACTCCTGCCGCTGCCCAAGGTGTCAAGGCCGATGCTAGAGAGGTCTAGCATGACACGGCTCACAATCCTACATGGATTTAAAGTACGTATTGTTGAACTGGACCTGATGTTTTTGTTCGGTTCTCGAATTCGTTGAACTTTCGGAATCACCAGCCGAGCCAGGAGAATGAGAGCACATCATTGGTATCATTCTATGAGGAGATTGAGTCCCCAACCTTAATGAGGATCGTCAATCTTGGCCAAGATCAGGAGCCGCTATGGAGGGGAGTCGAACGGAGACAAGGCATTCCGAGATCGAGAAACAGTGGCTAATGGTGGGCAATAGGGAGCATCAATAGGGAGGAGAACTGTTATAAATGTTTGCGGGGGAGCCCGAACATTTGAGAGGACAAACAGCATGACAAAAGGTGCCACCTACTGAGAGACAAACTGAACTGAAAGAGTCGAACCGGACGCAGAACATCGCGGACAGCTGACCGGAACATCCAGGAAGTGGTAATGTCGAACTTCTAATGTCACATGACAGGTCATAAGTCGATCAATGGACCCAATCAAGATATGGGATCTCAAAACTTCACCCATGAGCAAGGGGGTGCATTGGCGGGTCCTGGTGAAGAGAGATTCTTACAGTCAGCTCAGAGCAATCGAGCAAACGAGTACCTCATAGAAAATCTAGATCTAGGGCCGCGAGCGACGGCGCGAGCCCGTACCTGCTGCAGCGCGCCGCGTATGGAGACACTGCCTCCTCGGACTCGACTGATATGTTCGTGATTGAGTCGAATTTTCCTACTCAAGTTATATATGTCCCATGATCATATCTGAATCGAAGAGTGCGTATCCCAACTGTGCTTCGCCGAGTTGAGTGTTTGTGACACGCAACGTTGTAAATGCGATACTTTCGGGTGTCCTCCGTGAGGCTCAAAATACATCGGACAGAAACCCGATGTTCTATAGGCCCAAAAATCCCACCCACGATCCAGGGTTTACCCGGTGACAGCTTGAATGCGCAGCGCCCAGTCCGATGGGATGTTTACCTTTTTCGCGAACATATTATCGATCGGAAAAGCGGGAACTACAGGGGAGCAGCCCACTCAACGTGCCCGTCCGAATTTTCGTTCTTCTCGGCTGGAAATCATGGACAGTAATTCGCCTCAACACGTTGAAGCTGGATGCGTTCTCGAATGTCACACTCTTGGCTCCCAACCATGAAACCTCAGGCTCAAAAGAGAATTTCGCATCACAAATTGCATGGTTGTTGCATATTATTCTTTGAGGAACGTTGTCGGGTCATCAGGTATTCCATTGGAACAAATTCTTGGGAGCAACTCCCTCGACAGCAAGACTTCGTGGATGAATTCATTCTCGCCAGGAGCGTAGGAAGGAATGCAGAGAATGATTCACTTCCATGTGTTCACCGACGTGAGCCTCGGGATACCGCTCTCGGGGATGAGGATTGCGCGAATATCGATAAGAGTCACTCGCGAACACGGAGTTTGTCAATGATCCGGGAACCCGGGAGGTCTGCTTCGGGTCACTCACTCTTTCGAGCTGGAGAGTTTCTGTTTTCCGCATATAGCAACGAGGCGATCGGCGGAGACGATAATGGGGGTCTGGTCGCAACAAGACGGAGAGCTGTGTGGCCAGAGCCAGAATCGAGAAGGCTTGTTGTCTCCTTTGATTCAAACATTGGTGGCGAGAGAAGGTGGCGCCTTCGTATTGAAGCGCCTTTCGCGGAATCGCTGGCTGCGCTGCAAGTGATGAGCAAAATGCGAAACGTCGGAGAACGGTTCATCGAAGATCGATGTCACCTTGTCCATGGTATATAAGCGGGTAGCATTTCGTTTAACTTCGATTCGTTTAACTGTGTACGCATTACAGCCGCTGAGCCGTTTTGGGACTTCTTCGACAGGAAAATCTGCTCATTGATTGCTCAGAGGTGAACATCCATTCTGGTTTGCGGAGTTCCGATCCACAAGGTGAGCTATTATGACTCGTGGCCAGAGGATAGATTTTCAGTATTTCCAAAAAGCGGAGTTTCGGGTCGTGAACTCACTGCTTATTGTGCGAGAAGCGGGGATAGCAGCCCAAAACGAGCCGTGTTTGGACCGTTCTCGGATAAGCTGTCGGGAACCTCAAAACGAGACGGTTGTATCGCGCTCTTGGTTCGAATCAGGCAGGTGGTTAAGGAGTTTGACGAAATCCAATGCTCATTATTCCCTTGAGTATCCGTTCTTGCAGACAGATCCTGAGGTAGGACTCGAGACACGGAAGACCTTTGTTCCGGGAGGAATGAAGGAGCAGGCTGCGGAGAAACGATCTGTTCGAATCATGCGTCCTGCTCCGTATCACGCGTAGATAATATTTTCGCGGAGTGAAATCGATGAAGGGAGGGTGCATGGAGCTCAAAACTCGTTTCTCCCTTCTCCGACAAACTTACTGCTTCCTCTCCACCTCTCTCTGTCGGAAACAAAGCCTGAGGTCTGCTTGGGTCGGGCTTCTGATTTCGAGGAGACAGACTCCAACTTCATGAAGAATGTCCACTCGTCAGATGCGAGGGATCTCTCCAAAATGTAGACAACTCCTGATTCGCCGTCAGCGTAGGATCTCATAGAAGAGAATGCCTCCTTCGAGTGGTCTGACGTCATGGGTGGCGATTTCTCGCCTTCTGGGTGTTCTCACTGATGTCAAGGGTTCTTCTCTACTTTCCGATTGGGTAGTTATGAAAGTATATTCCGGCCTTGACGGCGCTCGATTCGTATATTGGTTCTTGCCCATTCTGCGCGCTCTCACCCGTTGTGTCGACATGGATACCGATTCCGTATGCCTGGAAACTCATATACCACTTCACGAACCCAGATCCAACACCATGCGATTCCATCTTTCCGGATCGGTTTTTCTTTTCGGATCATGCCCTGTCCGGAGCCGCTTCTCCTGAGAAGATCTGAAGCCGCGTAATTTATTCCTTTATGCTTCCGTACAGTTCCTTCAGACAATCTCAGACAAAAGGGATATAGTTGCAACGTTCCAGATCTGGACTCCTCAGTTGCTCTCCCGATTACATCGTGTGTCAGGTCGAGATATGTTCAACATGGCTGTATGAAAAATTATGTTTTCGCATGGGATGGTGATTATCCTTCCAGAATGCCGGCTCTCAAACATCCCCAGAGCATCAGAATATTGCGGGAATCGAATCCACGGCCCGCCCCGTCTATGAGCTCGCGTGATAGCGCTCTCGATGCCAAAGCTGCAGGGATTGCATTCTCCTCCCCATGAAAACCTTTCATGGCGGCGCAGTTGTTGCTCTCTCTCAGTCTTTCATTAACACGCAAGTCGCTGTGTCCGACTCCGAAATCTCGGGTGCGATCTTCCCGATCCGTGGGTGCATGGTCCTGCATTAGCTCGATATCTGGTTCCCGAGCACAACAAACGAGTGCGTCTCCGAATGAATATTCAGGGCAGTTCATGTACAGCGAGAGGATCCCCGCGAAGGTGAACGTATTGCATTCGATGTTTACCGAACAGCTGAACCTGAGAATGAGGAGTAGACACTGTTGCTTTACAGCGACTGTGCATGCTGCAGACGATAGATTGCGAGTATTATTCAGTGACGGTCGCTGCATAGCATCTCGACTGTTTCCCCGTCAGCAGGGGGTCCGGGTATGCCGAAAATGCGGGGACGGGCTCGGAGCGTTGACGCGAAAGAAACAGAGGGATAAAGAAGCATTACCATGCGGGCATGCACAGATTCTACGCGAGCGAGGAAACTGGTCCTGTCTCTGGGAGCCTCCATTCTGTTGAATCGCGGTCCGACTCTCTGTCGAAAAGGAAGTCTCATCGCGATTGGGTATCAATGGTGCTCCGGTTCCAGAAAACCTGTGTGAGGGAAGAGAAGCGTCGAGAAGCGTCTGCGGGATTTCCTTGGTTACTGCATCCACGATTGGGTCCGGTGAGTTGAGCATTATGTTCGACTCTCATCATACCCCGAACTCGTCGTTTGGGAGGTTGACAGATCCCGCTAATCATCACTTCCATGCATGCGCTCTCATAAATGCCTACATCAACTTTGAGGCCCTATTCATTCATGCGAAATGTAAAATTCACCGCGTGATGAACGCCGTTCATCTAGGAGATCGATTATCGGTGGAGGCCCCTGTTATTATTGATATTTTATATGCATGACATTTTGTGTCCTGTCTACGAGCATATTCGATGAACGATGAGCGCTGCGTGCTTTACGGTAGATTGATGAGGATCAGCGATTCGGTGATCAGATAACCTCTCCATGAGGACCAACACCTGAATCCCTATCCGCTCTGCACGGATACTCAGTTCACTGATACCGTGTTGCAAATAACTCATTTTCATTCGGAATGTTTTTTCCAGGTTTCGATGTTGATCCGCCGTGAGTATTTCGGCGATGGTCTGCCCTGCAATAAAACGGATACCGCTTTGTGGGACCGATTCACAGCCTGGTTCCCGCAGATTTCGTCCAAGCGAAGGCTGAGCTCAAGCCCCGAGACCTGTAGAGAACAACCGAGTAACGAGACGGTACTTTTCCTTCTCAGCTAAAATTTCGGAAACTATGTGTGTGCCTTCGCTCTTCCATTTACACTGAATCCATATTACCTCATTCGGATGGAATCCTCCCCCTGAGAGGAGTGCTCTGGGCGCATCTCACTGTTCGAGTGCACTTTGGATTTATTCCAAGCGGCTAGAAGATCACGCGGTCTCAGGATGAGACGTTTGGTCGGGGACGCTGAAAGAGTCCTGTCTGGAGTTGAGGATTCTCCTCTCGTTGAACGCAAACCCTTTGAAACTTGTCCTCGGTCGGCGTTCGCGGGACTCTGCCTGTGCTCCGAGGAATTCTGCAGCTATTTCGGGCCATTCCGTCACAACGGGCGCCTCTTCACCTGCCCGGAGCAGCAAGCTCCAGACATGATAGAAGCGCCTTTTTCTTCCTTTGATTGGCGGAAAATGAGAGTACGGATACAAAGCGTAGAGCTAGCAGGTGCTGTGGGCGTTGTGAAGTCCAAGATTCCAGAAGTTTCTGACGGAGATGCGGAATCAGCGAGTGAGATCCTATTCGACCTCAGTGAAGGCGTCGTTCCTGAAGCCCATCAGGGGGAAAAAGCTCGCCGGCGACGCTTACCATCATCTGCTCCGCGACGAAGAGTAGGCAGCGCCTTCGTTAACGACTGCTCGAATGGATTTGCAAACAATGATGCCTATACAGACGTAAACACCAGAATTCATGGATGGAGCCGTCCGACCGGGGAAATTGTGGAAGCCAGAGGCTGTCTGTAAAGAGTTTTTCGTCGCGAGATTCGGGAAGGCGCTGATGAATGAAGCCTCGGAACTCGGATCACATGATCTCGATTTCCGACCTGCGAATGTTGACTGACTTGAGATCCACTCTCGAGAGACTTGGTTCACAAACAAGCGGACGGAGAGGTAAGACGGCCGGCGCTCAGAAGCGTGAGTCGTTGAGATTCGCGGATGAACGTCCCCCGTTTTGCTCTCAAAGCAGTAAGGAACTGAAAGAGACGGATAGGAGACATCACCGACACGAAATGTTGCGTTGGGTGGAAATTATCGAGACGGCCAAGTATGTATAGTTAGCGGCTCCCATGTAGCGGACAAAATCTTGTAACCGTGCTGGGATCTCCTTTATGAAGTTGTTCCGCGGCGTAGGGCTGCGGGGAAGTCGCCCTCAATCTTCGTTTCAAGATGATTCCCCATCATTACGGGAGATTATTCCGCGTTTGAGGATTGTTTTCTAAAGGGGGGGGGGGGGGGGATTCGGAGACTACCAAAGTGTCCAAAAGATCGGTACCTGGTATGGCACTATTCTGGTCGTTTTCCGCGATCTTCACAGGGGCTTTACGACGCGTGTTCCGTAATGCTCGCGAAATCGAAATCGATGGCTGGTTTGGCTGAATCTCAAGGCATTTTTCACTTATTCCTGATCCATCTAATGCCTAGTCCAAGTAGCGAGATTCTCATACACAGAATACAGGGGAGAGATGCTCGAGCAGTCAACATTCAGAGAGTTGCTATGCGAAACGATACCTGTTAGATGAGACTTTCTAGGGTATTCGAGACCCCTGACATCCGATGCCACGACGGACCTTCATGTCAAGCTCAATCTAGGGTCCCGAAAGCCTCCGCCTTCGGTGTTGGCAAGCTCAGCGTTGCTATTGGACTCGTGTTGCGACTGGAAAACCCCTCATCTCATGTCTCCCATCAGTTTTCCCCGACTCTCGCACAATGGAATTCCCGAAATTCGACGGGGCTGGAAGGTATTTCAAGCGCTCTTGCGCATCGGCTAGGGTCCAACGGCCCGAGAGTTCGAGCCCGAAGTGTATGATCGTGAAAGAAATTAGCCGGAAAAAATTTACCACAGACAGTTTGGAAGTTCGTCATTTTTTTTGGCTGCCCTCCTGATGGACTATGGAGGCGGCTCTAGGATCGATCTGACCATACGTTCCCGAGTCTAGAAAGTAGATTGCGGGATCGATCTGGCGCTACTTTTCAAAGTGTAAGGAGGTGGTTTCGGGGTCTATGTCGGGGATTCCGGGGTCGATCCGACCGAGAGCCTGGAAGACCGCCAACAAGACACTACGGACCTTCCACGATTGCAAGCTACGATTAGCGATCTGGAATACCCGAAAAAGGGAATCAGTGGACGATTCGAGAAGCTGATAGGCAACGCATGAAACGAGCTCCTGACACGCACGATGAAGCGTTACAATGTCGAATGTCATGGAGTTGGAGCAAAACCCACAATGAAGGTACCGGAAACAGCCAGAGACATTTTTTGATCTGCTACGTCTTTCCACCATTTCACTCGAAACTTTTGATCTTTGGAGTTCCTCTGAAGATTTTTTCGCTACTCCCACAGGAGACTCGCTCGCTTCCCATCACCTTCGCAGAGCAGACAGATGCTCAAGGAAGAACCAATAGAGGAACGGAATCTTTGAAGAAAATTTCCAGTGCATAACCCCGATCAGAAACGTTTCCCATTTTCAAGCTTTTTTGGAAATTCGGCGTCGCTTTGCTTCAAATGCTCCTGGGCTCTCAGTGTGCTTGGTCTCAGATGTACCCGGGCTCTGAATCTCTTCGGGCTCAAAAATTCAGTCTCCCGAGCAAACTACGGAAGCCAACATCACGATGACGGTTCCGTCTTTCCCTCGGGAGGGGACACATTGTCGGAACAGAGTTTTCTGTGAATAGTTCCAGAGCCGTGGGGGAAAGATCCTCCTCAGTTCTAAATAGTTATCGTCGAAAACTTCACAGTTCGCGCCAAGCGAATTGCTTCCTGCGGCAGCCAAACCTTTGTTGGGTCCGAATAACGAGGCTGTAGAAATCGGACAACGAGGACGCAAGCGAGGCAGAGGGACTATGGAACGGCTGAGCAGATTAAAGCTGAAATTTCCTCCCGCTGGGCGAGTCCCGGCAGCTCGGCTAATGATTGAGGAGGTTTTCACGCTCATTCGTTTTGGCCTCAATGAATTTTAGCTCATTTTTTCGGGCGTATCCCCTTCGGGCTTCGGGCGCCACCTTGTCATATTGTTCTACTGGATGTCAAACATGTCATATTGTTCTACTGTATCAAGGTAAATCAGTTCGTAGAACGGCTCCGAAGCCAAGCTATTGGCATCTTCCAGGATGGACCGAGATATTCTCGCCTCTGACTATATAACACGCCATGTTACGGTTTCAAGTTCCGCATCGAATATAACGGAATCCGAGCAACATTTCGAGAGAAAATCGGTGCTAGCGGATTCGAGGTGTTCTCCCCAGGGCGGAGCAGATACGATCTGAGCACAGAATCAGTTTTCAGTCTGAGAAAATCGTTTGGGCCCGACGGGTTCCTCGCGCTCGGTGACGGACACTAGGAGCTAGGCTCTGCGAGGGAGAAGCTTCACAAGAATCAGATTCCTTAATTCAGGGCTCCCTGAATGTGGTTTTAGCCTGGAAACGCCGAGTCATAACTTAGTCGTCGACCGTTGGAGCTCATCCACCTTCGGCGATCCCCTCTGTAATGGCTCTGACTCGTCACGAAATATCGAAACGCGCAGCAACGCCAGTAATGGAATCCCCTCCGATTTTCTGCAATTCGGCACCGGACTACCACCAATCATAATAACGTGTCTTCTATTAGGAAACCTGGTTA
Source organism: Phytoseiulus persimilis (assembly GCA_037576195.1). Classification (NCBI taxonomy): domain Eukaryota; kingdom Metazoa; phylum Arthropoda; class Arachnida; order Mesostigmata; family Phytoseiidae; genus Phytoseiulus; species Phytoseiulus persimilis. The sequence continues at coordinate 31,372,633 of CM075103.1, forward strand.
GAGACCACGGCCTTGCCTGATCCCATGAAGTCTCCTGAGCGGAACGGATTCCAATTTTGGAAGGACGGGGTCAAGGATGAAGTTTCTTGACAAAAGGTTTTTTTTGCGTCCCGATTTACATATCATTAGTATTCCAATTAATGAGCTAGTTATTTGAGTTGTGGGGACCGTTCTCGGGAGAAAGCTCGGGAGTTCGCGCATCATTCCTCTCAGTGTTTCGGGCATCATTCATCAAGTCCGAGATGACAGAACTGGCGAATAAACTCGACGTGCTGTGAGGGTCGGGTAGGCTGGAAGTCCAGCGCATCGAACAGTTTCATGCCGGAGCTTAGGATCCGTGATGTGATAGAGCCTCTCGGCGCGTCGGTTCTCTTCGCTGGTCGAGCGGGAACTACTCTTATAACATTTTAAGGTATCTGTTCCATTTAGGGATTTCCGATGGCCGAAAATCTCGAGCGTTACCCTTGATACTCATTAAAATGGAAGCTTATAACAGATGTCGTCCGACCAACATCTCAGAGATCCTCTCGCAAATGTCTAGTTGGGTTCGCTCGTCTCTCGTTTACACAACAAGGGGAGCCTCATGGGATGAATAGTCCATGCAAATCGCAAAAGGGAGCAGCTCTGCTGTCGTCTAAATCCTGTATTTACGCACCTGAGGCAAGCTTTCGAATCCCCCAACGATCGTCGCCCGGAAACACCCACGAGGCATTGAGAGCTTTCCCGAGGCCGAAAAAACTATGCCAGGTGGCGAGAAAATCCCTTTTTCGCTTAACAGCCCGACAGGCCCTTAAAAATGCGCCGAGAAGCAACCGTCGCAACATCGCACACTTGATTATGGCCCGGTTCGGACGTCGAGAGCCGACTGACATAGGGCTTGTCAACTCACACTCCACAGCGTTCTGCTGCGCAGATTGAGGCATGGGTGCGTGGAACAACAAGAGCAGGTGAGAGGGGAATGGCATCCCCAGAGCGCCCCACAGCTAGCAATCTGTGAGCATCAAGATCTGAGCGACCATAACGGGTCCCGATAAGGATCAGACCTTACCCATGCATGGGTACTGTGAGGATCATCTAGATCTCAGTAGAGAAGGTCCAAATGCAGCCTCGAGCCGCAGTAGATATCGAGGTTTTCCGCACGCAGAGTGCTCGAGCTCATTCCTTAGGGCCTGAACAAGCCATGCCAGAACCGCCCTCAGAATATGCCGGAAGACTGTATATGGCAAACTGGGAGGATTTGGGGGGACGGGAGGTGGATGTGTGCTCAGCTGACTCTACGCTTCTCGAGTTGTTGACCGGAGTCAACCCTGTTTTCGTCCATCACCGGTCTATCAAGCTTCGTTTCGAGACGTCTGTTGAGATCCGCAAGGGCGGTTTGGCATTTTCGACCTGAACGTTGCAGAATTGTCGCAGGAGGCGGCTCGCAGCAGACACTTTCCTGGCACAGAGGGTCGAGCTGCATGGGGGGGGGGGAGCATACACTCCCGAGTCGACGAAGTTATACAACCCCGACCGAGAAAACTGTTGGAGGCGTGAATGTAAGAATCTCGGTCTGGGAGGGCAGTCGTCGTAGATGCACTGCAAAAAAGCTTTTATGATCCGTGGAAAATCGCTCGATCATAAACTGAGGATTTGTGTGCGGTAGATAGCGCTTGGTCCAACTTTTAATGGCGAGCAAAAACTTCCGAGCTCGGTAGCCAGGAAACAGCGCATTCCTCGCCTCCCTCGAAGTTGCTCCAGGACGCACGACAGCAGGTCCTTTTGGACGATGCTACGGAATACCACTCCAACATGAGAAAGCCCCTTCTACAAGGATCAACGAGCCCTGAGTCCTCACAGAAATCGTTGAGTACTCGGATTGAAAACAGAACGCATCAGCATCTGAGGCACCGACGTCCAACTTTCGCCATGGATCGAGGCGGCTCGAGATGCGAGATAGAAGCTGTGATGTAATTTTCCGCAGTACGTGGATCTGCGTGTAAGTTCCTCGAAAGTGTCAGATTCGCATACACATGCCACACGTACACTTTTCGGATGAGTGCATGGATCCCCGCAACATGTGTCTGGACCTATCAGTACGTAGAAGCGTAGCCTGCATCAGGCTCTACGAGCTAATTCGACGAGTTGGTTTCTTTCTGTGAATTCGTGTGTTGTCTCAAAGAGCATCAGATTCACGAGTTCCGAGCGATTATCTTGAGAGGAAGCATGAGTAGTCCCTGGGGATACGGGCCAACTGGGTTAATTAAAATGCCGATCGTCAGCGTTGAGGATGGAGGTTGTGTCTTGCACATGTACATTGAAGTTCGAGATAGACTTCTCGATCATGTGTTCGATGTCTGCGGTCTGATGTGCGATGGTGACCTGATTCGTACACCGTCGGACGAGGAGAGAAAGTCATGGTGTTTCGCGGGAGAGGAAAGAAAACTGCGGAGGAAAGAAAATACCCAAGCACGGCTGAATTCCAACCAAATCCAGTACGTAAACGAGTGTTTCGGATCTATGCTTTCGATGTAGGAGGGCTCCATAGGGCTAGTCCTGTATTTCGTCAGAGCGCTTGTAGTTCCCGTGGCAAGTGCCCCGTGTGAGAGGAACTCCAGCACCCTGCGGAGGTCCCCTCTCCGCCTCCCCCCAGCGGCAGCGGCAAGCCTCGTAAAAAAGAAGGGCTTCGCTGGCTACGCTGCTGTCAGTACCCGAACAACAAGGCACGAAACGCCACCACACTATCTGATGGACCGGATTGGATTAACCTGATTTCGTTCAAATGGAGCCTCCGCACCAGTCCAAAGTGGCAGATATCCTGTGGTCTGGGAGATAAGTGACAACTTTTTTGACTGGAAACATAACTTTCCGTTTTTTGCTTGTGTGCATGCATAAGAACTCCGATAATTTTGCATGATGTAGCAACGTTCCGTATATTATGGGAAAATGTCAGATCTCGGAAATCGTATCGGTGACTGTGAACTCTGGGTATATTTATGGTTGAAAGAGTAGTCCCTCATCTCCCAAACTTAAGGGTAAATCCACTTGACCAGCATGGCCCGATGGTTAATCTGCTGGCGATTCGGCCTAGTGCCTGTCGCGTCGCTACTGGAAGGTCATGAGTGCGATCTGCTGTTCGCTAAAATGACTTGGGTAAGGCGCTATTGGCATGTGGTTCCGGGGCTCAGTCTCGAGAGGTGCAGGGCAGTGAAAGCACAAAAACGGAGCTGACAAATGGTGATGAAGTACGGTCGTCTCAGAGCACTTTCTCATCGGAGTCCACCGATCGATCTGTGTTTCCGCAGTGCGTCAATCGCACGATTCCCGGGGAGCAGGCCCGCATGATATCCTGCAAGGTATTGAAGCCGTGGACCAGCCAAAGGTGCGAAAATGCTCTCCGTTGGAAGCTACAGTCACGCGGCTCTAAATGCATCGGGCGCGCTGTGGGCCCAGACAGTATCAAGCGATATCCCTTGGATCCCTGTACGCTAACATCTGATACGATCTTCATTTCTCATGAATCGCGGAGCGACGCGTCTCTTCGCGACTCGAGAACACGCACCGGGGCTGGGCGCTCCGTCGCGCCCGCGGTATCGACAAGAATTTGTGCAGCATCTTGTCCACTGCTCGCATGACAAGCGACCGACGGAGAGAGTGCTTGTTTCCAATTCCAGCCGCCTCTCCTGCTCGACTATGATTCGTGCTTCTGAGACCGATCGGAATCGAATCGTTTCCTCCGAGAGTATTTCCTGTAACGGCATTCAGGGAGACCTCTCGAAGCCAAAGAGCCCCAGGAGAGAACGAAAAAGTGGATGACAGGCGCTCGAGCAGCTGACATCTGAAAAAGTTGCGACGAGCCCCAAATGCATGGCATTCTGCCACCCTGTGGCTTTCGAGAGAGACTGATCTCTGAGGGAGGGGAGGAGGGGTTCCAGGAGCAGTCAGACCCGGTGAAAGCTCGAGTGCAAAGGCAGCGAACAGAACCTTCCGGGACTATATGAGTCCTCTGCAAAGAACGAAAAGCCGTCCTTGCCGGAAGCGCTCCAGCAAGGGCCTGCCTGAGTGTTTTCAGGGTGGTCATCCTGAGTCGCGGACTTTCTTAACCTCTCTCCTTTGCTCATTGCTCGGTCCAAATCGATCTGATTCCGGTTTCCTCCTCTGCGATCGACAGCTGAAAGGACAATGCTTTTTTCTGCTCTATTAGCGTGTGTAGGTCGAGAATCGCATTTCCTAGAACGGTGAGAAAAATCCATACCCTTCTCCTCCAAGCTTTCAAAAAACTGATGGGAACCTGGGCAAACCCAAGGAGTTCTGATAATTTTTCACCGATCAATGAGCAAAACAGGGGAAGCTTTGGGGATTCCCGACTTACGAGGAACCCTCTGTGGAATTCCTCGCCTGGGCTTACAATTTCGAGATGAGTCCCACCTTAACTCCAAGTTCTTCTAGAGGGGAAATCTCCTCTGGAACTACTGAGGCGCATCAGGGAATCCTTGATGTGGTGCGGATGGATGGATGTATCTACAGGCTCTGAGCCCCTTAACAGTCCGGTTGCCGTCTGTCAAGGAAATGTCTCTGAAGGAAGGAGACAACGGGGCCTCACGGACTGGGTCCTCGAACGTTCAAGAAAGAAGGAGCCGCAGCACAACGATTGAGGTCATTGATTCAGCTCAGTTCGAGAAGGGTTGTTTCGAGCAACAATTCGAAAGAGTGTTTTCTCCATTGTGAGCAACGGCCGGAATCGTAGTGGACCTGGCTCAGTCATGAGCATTGTTGACCCCGGCAAGGATACAGCTTACCCTTGCTGTGCTCCTCGGAGGTTGTTCCGGTCGGAAAGTGAGCTCATTGTCGAAAAACGTCGATGGACAGGATTCGTCCGCAAAAATTCTCCCCGTTGCATCCTAGGAGCAGTTCAATGAAGGAGGGAAGCTCCTGATCGCACAGATACCGGAGATATGGTGCTCAGTGACTAAGATGGGAACTTGAAAACGAGGTGATTCGCCGTGAACTAGATTGCTTCCTCGTTTCCGTCCGTCAAAAATACAGTAGAAAACTGTACCTCGAACTGACGCACCGAGCCCGCACATGTGCCACGGATGGACGTCCACCATTGCAAAGTTCCATGAGATTTCAGGACGAAGCTCAGTCCGCAGCTCATGCAATGAGCCCTACTGGATCACGTAATCGAGCATTACTGATCACCCCCAATGTTTTTGAGTTCAGTGACACATTTTGGTCATGGCAAGGTTAACAATCATGGAGCACACATCGAACACTCCCCATCCTGTTCCCGATACATCACTCGTCGCCCCCACCGAAGGCCGCCGCTCTTTTAAGGAGGAATAGTATCGAAGTCTAAGTGAGCCATTCGGGTGGAAAGCGGAGACGTTCGTGCCGCGTCGTGTCGGTGGCACGCCGCCTATCGGGCTACCGAGCGCGATTCGACTGCCGAATGATGGTTTCGAATAAATGTTTTTACTATAATGAATGAGCGGTTACGGTCTGGAGCGACAGACAGCGGGGGCAGCAGAGTCCTTTCCCCAGAGTCGCCATGAAATGGAACCGATCAACGTATCTCAGAATGTTTATCCTGAGCTGATTCGCTCGCAGAACACGCATCGATGCCATAACGTGCCATAACAGGTCGATGCTGTGCATCGAAACCAGAATGACTTTGGCTGACCTTCCGCCAAGGCGCTCCCCCGAATAGGGAGCCATTCTTTCGACATAATCGTCGAGAACGAGGCTGGATCGGGTGCTCAATCTCGGAAAGCTCGTTGATTTCGAAGCGGTTTAAATTCGATTTCCAAACGAGCATGGATGGCGGATCACCAACAGAGGGCGTGAATTTCGAGTGTTTCTCTCAGTTAAGCCTCTCGACAACGATCGAGATTTGCGGGTGGACAGGAACGACTTTCTGACCCCTTGTTGGCTCAATCTCATCCAGTCGAATATACGAAATCCCTTTGGGAACGCCTCGCAGTGACCAGTACCTAGGACGGAACAGCGTCATCGAACCAAGCTCGCCGTAGTGTCGGCAACGCTTGCGCGGTCAGGAACTCTCGTTCATGTCAATTCAGGTCTGACGGAACGAGCCTCCTGATCGTCCCCGTGTTGGGAGGCTCCTCGTTGTCGTCGAACTCATCATCAGATTCGTCAAAGGCGAAATTCTCGGACAAGAACTTCAAAGACTCAACGAGCGGCGGAATTTCCGAGGGAGGTGACTGCGAATCTCATTGCCTTTGGAATGCTCTCAAGGATGTTCTTGAGAGATTGGTGGGTGATCCCTCTGAGAGCCCCAGTCGTGGGCTGCGGGCTCTCATAGGACATGAATGAGTGGTTTTCTAACATATTGGTTCTCAGCGCAGCCTGAATGGCCCGCTCAAGTCGCGTAGAGGCGAGGCTGAACTCTTGTGTATCCTGGACCCGCATACTCGACCAGCGGCTGTCAGGATCAGTGTCGATTTCGGGCAACGTTTTCGGGAGCTACGCGCCGGACACGCGACCTCGAGTCAGACCTTCCCAAAATCTCGTGACGTCTCCTACGCCCGAGAGCGGAGTTAATTTCCTGACTTGGAACCGCGAGCTCCTGTAAAGTCTGTATCGGAACTTCAGGAAAGGCTCCCGACCACGTCGAGACAGCCCGTCGAAGCAATATAGCCAGTTGCTACGATCCCAACTGACGCGAATTTCGCTCCGTCTCTGGAAATCTATCCCCGCTGATAGCTCCGCAATATCCCCTCCTTCCACATGACATTCCGAGAGAGTGTCTACTCCACAGAAGGAGTCTGGCCGCTTCAGAAGAATTCAATGAAACGTCCATGGCCGTGTCACACCATGCGGACTCCTCCCATCCGGAAGAATCAACATGCCTTAGCGAACCTATCCATCTGTCCTCCGCTGCGGCCGACAAGCAGCTGTATAAACCACTTGCTATCGAATCAGTGAGTCGCGAAGGCTGGCATCCTGAAACCGACTCCGGAAACACTTCATCACTACCAACTCAAGTCATTGGCACCCTAACCGAGGGGGTGATAGACAACATTTCTGCGGCTCAACTTCGCTCACTTAGTTCCCCGAAAACTCCACATTGGCGAGCTTCGGACGCCAAAGACAAATGATGGTATTCATGCGGCTCGGCTCCTTGCTGTCTCGAAAATTCTGCCAAAGGGAGCGGCTGGGTAACCCAGAGCCAGACGCTCCTTGAACGAGCCTGTCAAAGTCGAATCGACTTCAAGCTTGACCATCGTCCTACCAGTGAAAAACTCCTCTCAAGAGCGGTGTAGCAGAACATAGGTAGCGTCGCCCTCCGGAAGCCCCTGCCCAAGATCGAATGGACAGGACGTGATTCCCGCAAACGTCACTAAAAACAGCTGAAACGAATGGTAGGTAGGAGCGATGCCGTAGGTGGACCATTTCTATGCGAACCCAGAAAGAATCTCGGATAGCAGAGCGTCGGATGGGGCTGTGGGGGGGAGTGTTTCCAGCTTTAGCCGAGTTTGAACAAGCTTCGTTCAGGGCTTCGAGTTCAAAAGTTTCAAGGATTGCTGGCTGAAAGCGATATCTCTTTTGGGAAGGCTACGCTTCCCTCAGTCTTCATTCTTCTCGGGCGAATGCTGGGACATATCTTCCAGGCCGTGGTCGACCGACTTCCGGGCCATAGGTTACAAATGTTATTTCGGGACAGCAGTGTGTTGAGTTTTAGTCAACTGCAAACAATGGGTCGAAATGACTCTCTGCCAGTTGCACCTTCAGGTGGGGGTCGACGCGAGCCCATTTGTGCTTCGCGGGAATCCGTCGCATGTGTGACGGGCTCAACTCGTTATCGTCGCTGATGTAATCTGCGTACATCGAGGCGAGTACCCCTCGCACGTCGATCACGTTGAACCGGTCGTTGGCAGGAATAATCGGTTGAACCAGGCGATCTGCGAGGGGAGGCAACGGGGCGGGCAGAAGGGAGCTCGCACTCAATGACGTGTCTCTCGAGGAGGCGCTTCTCGAGTTAGGCTGGCGCTATAGGCCCTCCGGCGAATACAATCAGCGCTACAAACGTTTCAGAGTCATACACAATTCCCCTTCTTGATTGCTACCGAATTGAAACGCCAGGAGCCATTGTGGCTGCGTTGATGCATACGAATGCAACACGTCGTGACTCCTGCTGCAGGGTCGATGATGATATTTGCGATGTAATCTCCATAACTAGAGCCGGACATGAGGGAGGCAACCGACATCAGACCGAGTAGGGCTCCGACGACACCCGTTCGACCTTGGAGGAAACCGTGACGATCGGCCTCGGAACACTTCGAGAAATCAGGGAATAAAGAAACCAAATCAACAACGCGGTCATTCACAAACAACCTATGCGCATTGCAATGATCCCGGAACCCCGGATGTTCAAACATTCAACGGACATCCATCAATCCGAGGTAGCGGTAACGGTACCGCAACTACGTCCGTAGAAACTCAGAGTTCCAACGGCCTCGGAGACGCCGCCTTGACCGCTCTGGCCAGCTTTGGATGCAATGAAATCCTCTCTCCTGATTCCAAGATCTCTCGCATCGTCTTTCATGGCCCGATGGCTCCGAAAAAAAATGGGAGCCACCCTTAAAAGAGCCTACGCCGGCCCATCGCAGCACAGTTGTTCCGATTTGAAACAAGAGGAGGTCCAGACGTTTCCTGCCAGCAATGCTGCTTGAAATCTCTATCATCGGCGTTCTTCTGACGACCGCCGTCACTGGCCAGCGGGAGATCAACTTCGAACCTTGTGGTAACTTTTCCTTCAGAGCCCCAGGATCTTAGTTTACCGAATATTTTTCTTCTAACCGAATTTTGATCCGAGCAGATTCTTTCTTCCTCGTCAAGCTGTCGGAGTAGTCTGAAGAACCAATTCCGCCGCTGAATTCGCTTTGAAAAGGTAATAGGTAGAACCATGGTAGAATCCAAGCTGCTCAAGCTCAGCCACCGACACCCACGTTTTAGATCACACCGGGAGAGGCAAACTCAAGTCGATAACCCTCACGCCGTGCGCGGCAGAACCTTGTCGGCTGAAAAAAGGCTCGGAAGTCGTTTTCGGGTTCAAATACACGAGCGACCAGGTGAGGAGAGAGCGATTTTCACGACCCAAATTATCGATGAGCTGCCCCTCGCAATTCCCGGCGGGCAAATTCGAACTAATCGCATCTACAACCTGAAGGACAGCTCGAGCGTCAATTTGCAAGGAACGGCCAGTGGTCCGTGGGGGCTCCGTATCCCCATGCTCGGACTACAGAATGATTTCTGCAAAATCGTCAAATGTCCGGTGAAGAAGGTGAGTTCTTCCGGATGGAGGATCGTTTCCCAAGTTCCTGGCGTCGTTTCGACATTCCCCGAACAGCTTGAACTGATGGATTCTCTTCAGGGCAGAGACTACACCGGCACGCTGAAGTTCCGGATAGCCAAGATTCCTATTGTAAGCAGATTGTAGGGTTCCCTAGATTGAGCACTGCAATATCCGTGGTTAATACGTGGCCTGAACGAAAATACTGTAGCCCGCATTCCTTCTTTTCTAGTCCAAGACCACTGTCAGGATGAAGGTCGTTGGAGATGCTGGCCTCAGCACTTGTTTCAAGTTCCCCGTTGTGCTTGTCTGACGAATCGTCCACGCTAACTTGAATTGATGACTAGAGAAATAAATTGAGTTTTGTAAGAGTCCAGCCTCGTTCCATCTCGGGGCACGATCCCGAGAGAATGCTATCATTAAATGTCTGCTCAACCTATCGAATGCGGTGCCCTCGCAACGCACACCAATGTCTATTTCGTCTCTTACGAGAACACGTGAACATGGGATTTCGGAGCAGGGAAACAGTGTCTGACAACCGTTCTTCCGGCCTGCGGTCTTCCTACAGGTCTTGGCTCGGATGATTCCAACCGACCTCAAATTCGTCGCGGAGACAAGAGTGCGCTGTTCAAAGTCACATACAAGCCCTGCGACACTATAAAATTTTAGGAGATATATAGGAATTCCATCCAGGATTCCATTCGGGCTTTTGTGACTAAAGACTCAGGTTCCGCACGGCCCCATCACTCCGAGTTATTCCAACTCTGGGACTATGGTCGGAGGTGGAACCTCTGTTCGATCCTGCAAACGTCCACGGATCGTATCACGGTCGTTTCTCCGACCCATTCCACTGCGACAGAGACGGAACAACAGAGTTCGGATGCCCTGCACATATTTCATTTTCACTGAAGCGTTACCACTGTTCAACCCGTTTGGATCCAAGGTGGATTTGGCAGCCCAGTCAAAATACATATCTGGAGGGGTCAGTTTCAAACTTTGGATTTGCACGTGACGGGAGCTCGATGCTTTTGACGACTCTACTCTACTCGGGTCATTGTGAAAAATCGGGTGATATCCTAGATGTCTCCTCAGCCGTCGCTTCCTAGCTCAGTGAAATCACTCTTCCATACCGAACTCTTGTCGCCTTACCATTAGGTCATTCCCTTAATCCCTCCAGGAAGGATGCGAGCCGCGCTATAAAGAGGCGAATTCCCCGGCACTGCGTTCTCAACCATTGACCGGGAACACTCTGCAAACATGCTTCAAAAAACCGTTTTTGTGTGCTCCATGCTATTGGCCGTTGTGTATGCTCAGAAGGAAATCAGCTTCACGCCGTGCGGTTGGTTTCCTCGCAAAGTTGAGAAGTAGAACTCCTTCTTTGATCAGAGTTCGTAGCGGAAATATCGATATCAGCGGAGTCCTCAAGCTATAGTTAGTGACTTTCACCAAACGATTTCAGCTGACCCCGGAAAGGGCAAACTCCTTTCGTTAGTCGTCACCCCATGCAGTGCTGAACCTTGTGCACTGAAGAAAGGATCGGACGTCACTTTTGGATTCAAATACGTCAGCGATCAGGTGAGAGGGATAGTGCGCACACAATTCCCTATGGATGCCTGGTCGTGTAGTCCGGTCCGCTCGGGTATCATCGACGCCGAGCAATTTCTGATAGCCTTAATTTACTTTTAAGGACAGCGAAGCCGTCACACTGCAAGGCTCCGTAAGCGGACCTTTTGGAATCAAGATTCCGATTCCTGGACTGGCCAACGATTTTTGCAAAGTCATAGAATGCCCGGTCAAGAAAGTAAGTTTTGTTACAGAGGATTCTTCATGGCCTCTGATTGCCACTTTCTTCGGAACGTCAGCGTTCGATATACTCATGTCGTCTTGTTACAGGACAATGAATACTCAGGCTCGTTTAGCATGAGGATTGCCCGCGTTCCACTAGTGAGTATTAGGTCCCCAGATTTTTTTTCTTATTCATCGATTCATGTCATGGTTCTCTGATTTTGGCGTATAAGCAGTGTTCGAATCCCTTAACTACCGGGCTGCAGAAATACGACCCGTTTTTTTCTATCCAGTCGAAAACTACCGTCGAGATGAAGGTCGCAGGAGATGCTGGTCTCAGCGCCTGCTTCAAGTTCCCGGCAGTGCTCGTTTGAGGAGGAGTCCGCACCAAGTTCTGCGACCAGCTTGCATGAATAAAGTTACAGGACATAAAATCTCTCTATCCTTCCCGAAGAATTCGTTCTATCCAAGCGTCCATCGTGGAGGAAAATGGGACTCACGCGAAAGAAGTTGCTTTCTATTCTTGGGGATTTGAACCCCCAAATCATGAGCGGTTTGAAGGAAGCTCGCTACCCCTTACTTCCTCACCCGACCGTATTTGAAGCTCCGAAACGAAACAACAAGATCAGCGTAGAGCCATTGCCATTTGTACCACAGCATGCGAGGGAGAGGAGCTCCGTATTGTATGCTGATTCAGTCAGAAGTTCCATGTTGACAATACATACCATCGAGAAACCGTTTTTCTCGACCACAGTGAAATCCGCTTCCAACATTATTTACATCCGCTCGACAACCGCTGCTCATCCACTGCTGTTTGACGAGAACTGAAGATGATTCACAAAAGAGACAGATCCGGTCGTTGATGCTTTGCGCTCGAAAACAACGCCTGAATTACTTGTTTGCGCTATGCTTTCAGCTGCTGTATTCGGTAAGACTTCCGGATCATCCTTGGAGAGGTGTGTTCATCTGTCTGGTCGTCAACCGTCACAGAAGGCTATCTTGTCCGAAAAAAGAAAGTCCGGATGACAGTTTCGACTTAGAATACATAGCGCAGGCATTTTCCTGATACGCTTCGAGCCGTCGAGCATCCACAGGACACAGCTAGGTGCAATCAACTGCGAGCAGTTTCTGGACGCCTCCTTTAATTCTGAGTGGGGCATCGTAGTCGAAACGGAAGCCGTGTGGGGCTGGCACTCCGAGATTCAGACTCCGATCTCTTTGTCCCGGCGATTCGTGCTAAGTCCCGGAATGCCTACCTCGCAGGTTGAGTTCGTTCCTGGAAGACTCTCGATGACCCACAATAACGGTCCAAATAGCTTCCGAGGTTTTCGTACTACCCTTTCCCAGGGCGGAGAAAACTCAAGCTCGGTAAATATGAGTTCAAGTGGTGCGTGAGGAGTTCCCAGACTCATTCTCACCTGTTGTTCGATTTCATCCGCCGAACATACTGTGTCTTACTCGGCATTCATTCTAGGATGTATCGTTCTTCGAGCATTATGAATGAGACCCAAGTTTTCGAGAGTTCTCCCCTAAGAGTTCGCTCAAAGCTTTCGGAGGTATTCATTGAGGTAAAGTCTGAGTTAATTCACAGTGCTCGATGAATAGAAGATCCGGCGAAAATACTCGAGCAGCTAGATTAACGCAACTCAGGGTATCTCCCCGATCTGATCAATGACATCGCCAGTGGAAAACGAGAAACTCTAATCAGAGCGGATGAAACACAAATCGCCGAATCGCGGTTTTATCCTGTTTCTACGGGGGCGGAGTGGAGAGGAAGGCAAACTTTGGGAGACGCAGAACGGCCCCCAACTCGAGAGAAGAGGAGATTATAACTTATTCATGACTACCTCTGTTTCAGATGTATCCAAGAAGCAGAAAACAAACAACTGGTCTGCGCTTTCCTCCACGCGACAACAGCATGCGATAGAATCGACTGAGACAAACTTTGCTTGAAACTCCAGAACATGGGGACTGACCAGTGGTGGACAGAGTTTCGTCAAGGTCAGTATTTTTCTAACTGGACGCAAGCCTCCGGGAACATGGCCGAGGCGATACACAGAAGACTCAAACAAGATTTCCTTTTGTGCTGTTCATGCGGTTCCTAGGAGATCTAGGTGAAAGACTCCAACTTCTTCAGGATCCTGGGTCTATTTTGCGCGAATGACATTGTCCTGATCGCAACCGATAGAAACGAAATGGAGGAGCTCCCCTGAGGCCTGCTTTTGAGCAAAACCATAAACGAAATCATAACGAGCGGGCCAGGCTGTTTCTCGTTCGAAGCGGGGGAAGCACGGAGCGAGATTGAGTGCATAAAAGGAAAGAGGCGCTGTCTCACGAAATGTGGCCAATAGCCTCCGTGAGCGATATGTCGATGGTGGGTGTCAAAAGCATGGAAGTTTGTTCCCCTCAACAAGCAACACGTCTTTGTCCTTGCGACAAGTATCACCAGGGAATCACTGGAACCCCATTAAGAAGGCGACCATCATGATTTCCAAGTACGATTTTGCGCATGGGAAGAAACCAGGCTAACTTTCCCCCTGGGAGGATGCATCCCGATGTCATTCTATTCGGTGTTCCAGACTTCCCCTATATACTCATTCTCCTGTTCCGAGGCTCTGATGCAGTTCGTTGGCAGGAGATATTCAATTCGACTGAAGAGTTGAACATGCATGCATCCTCGGAGACTCCATCCGGGAAGCACTGCATGTCGGGAATCGGATTTTGGAAGTCAGGTCGACATCACATTCTCGGTACCTGATGATTCCCTCCCATCGCGGAGGCCCAGATGCACCGTCGATCCGTCAGAGGCCCGCGCAGCAAGAGGAAACGATTCGTCACCAAGTTGGCTGGTCAGGAAACGGTCAGCCTGCTTCAAGTCATGAGATGTCGAAACAGCCCGAATCGCTCCGATTTTTTTTCGTGATTTCTTACGATTCATACTCTCAACTCATGACAGACAGCGACCCTTGCCGTCAAAAAATGTATAGCTCATCAACTGAAGCGTTGCCCTGGTGGCGGCCCGACCGCAATCCTCTCTTGAGGATCGGGCTCCCCTTAAGACGAATATATCCGCAACAGCTCTTTTTCTCGTTGGTTTCGTATTCGTTCGAGGTCGTTGGTTTCAGCGCCAATCGATTGGCTCACGAACTCTTCTACCTTCCGACACCCTTCTCCGGCATCTACGGGACGGAGTCTGCTGATTTTGGTTTCCATCCGAGTTTGATCTGGAGCTCGAATCCGTCTCTCTCTCTTTCTGAGAAATCTCGTTCGGGAAGCGTGTGTCTCGCGTCATCAGCACTCCTGAGTCGCACAGCAGGCTCCTTTCGGTAATTTCGGAAACACCTATGCCCGATGATTCGGCCGGTGATTGCAGACTTGCCAAGCTCACAAACCTGGCATGAGTTGCTTTGGCCACTGCCGTCCTTCGTCTCCAGCCTCCCATTTTCGCCGCCATTCGCCAGCGGTCTCTAATCTCCACTATCTCTCGCTGGGAAATCCGTCTTCTTTCGATCCCGAGCTTCTCGCTCAGGTTCTTTTTCCGTCCGTCTTTTTGTGCCGCACACTCGACAAACACGCGGAACCATGTGCTAAGGCGACGACTTCGGGAGTGTGACGCTTCTCCTTTGATCGGGGGGCGGGAAAGATGTGCCTAGCCACTGGCACATGCGCGTGGCGCTTGCTTTCGTCAGCTCGTTCCGTGCGCGGCCAGACCTGCTGTATTCATGGAGATTTCCGGTCTTTGGGGTGGAGCTCAACGACCAGTCGAGCCAGACAGATACTTCAAAACCTCTCCGGCTTGAGCGGCATGATCGACACCCGGGTCTTGGAGCTTTCCTCCCACGGCCTCGTGGCCCGTGGCACGTGCTGAAGCACCAACACTGGTGCCCAATAAAAACAATCAAGGACAAACAGGTGCCGCTCGTACCTTTGAGCGAGTCGCTTGATTAGCAACAATCCCGGATCCCAACCGAAGAATTCCTCCGTCTGCTAAAGTGCTTGCAAGCTCGAGTCATCGCGGTCCGTTTCTGCAATGGCGTCGTGAGTCGCGACCGCCACCATCACCGCCGCTATCATCATAATCGATCGGTGGTCGCAGAAGAAACAACAGTGTTGTTCTTCCCCATGAAGTTTTATCGCCGCCAGCAGAACGATGAAGTCGGAACTAGGGATTCATGCGCAGTCATCGGCCGTCGCAGACATGCCTTGCAGTCGATCCGGGCGGCTTGTGTCGCCTGCGATCGCCAACTTGAGCGAATCAGCCCGGAAGGAGAAGGGAATACCGCGGTGAAAAGTCTTCCGACATCTTCAGAAAGCCCTGTGCTCTGAGGGAATTCAAGCCCTCCTAACCGATCCCCACGTCGGATCTCTCGGGAACCACAAGTTCAAGGAGAAAATGGGAGAGGACCTTTCTCTTTGTAAATATCCAGACCGTGGATCTATAAATCTGTGTCTTACACCTAATCTCCGTCGCTGCATTCGAGGGACCCCAACCTTTCGTCGTGTGTGCAGCATCTCAAGCAACCACTCACGCATGCCTGCTCCACCCGCAGCTCGTAGAGCGTCGTTTCTTTGATTGCCCCCGAAGTGGAATATCCCACTGGGAGAAGCTTTTCCTCTCTGGTGCAGACTTGAGCCGTTTTTCGTCTCGTTTCCTGACATCGTGTACCTGGAATCGATGTATCGATTTGTTCTGGTCACAGCCGTATTCGTGACTCGGAGCGTGCGTTCCAGTGCGGAGCTTAGTCTGTGTTCCGACATTTCCCATCAAATCCAGGAGAGCTTCCAGTTATCTCTCGTCGACACTGGATTGGATACATTCAATGTCCCTCAAATGTGAGCTTGCTTCGAGATTCTCCGGTTTCGAATAGGGATCACCCTATCCCGTCCACTACGGATGCGTTTGCTCACTCGTAACCCGGTACGCGCAGCGCCTGGCGATCTGCGTCATACTCGTTTTTTTCGAGTAGTTCCCGTATTTTTCTCTGCCGTAACTGATCCCGGGCATCGCGACTGCTTTCAATTGGGTTCAAGGGATTCCGAATCCATTGGGACCCGACACGAAAGTGACGTGCGCAGTGTAGCAAGATACAATCTTGCTTGTCCAAATACTTTTGCCGTCGAACAGGGTGACTTCGAGGTACCCTAGAGTCTTTATTTTATTTAATTGAATTTCTAGTGAATGCCTGATACACATGCGCCACGCTGGGCCATGCGCGACTATTGCGGGACTCGCAAACCCGCTAAACATTATTCTCTACCCGTCCGACTCCGGGTTTGAGGAACTTCGGAGAAACTGTCCGTTGTGTAAGGGACTCATCAGATAAGGGACTTACCGTTGAAGGCATTCATCGAAGAAGGACTTAGCGTGAGAAGGACTCATAAATATGGAGCCATGAGCACCGAAAAACTTTTCGAGGGTTCTTGGATTCTTAGGTCGGTGGATCCTGTGCGGCTTGAGCCTGCGGTCGCCCGCGCAGTTGCCTCCGAGAAGCAGGCTTGGGAGCTCCTTTATTCCACCGTGAATAGATTGCCGTGATTTCAATTCCAGAATCACTGCCGTCACGCTCGGTATCGCAACATCACTTAACTGAATAATTCCTCAGATCTTCCAACTGATAACCTCAGCCGTCTCATCGATGTCGTAGATATTCTCCGTGACATGGGTTGCAAACGTCGGAGTGAGTCCCTTATCTGATAGTTCTTCTATCTGATGAGTCTCTTGTGTCCAAGACTTCAGAGTACTTCTGTCGGTGGACAAGTGGTGGCGCTTGCCCTTCTATTCCAACTTTGCTGCGATCGTCGATAAACTCGGGTAGTTAGTTCATGACAGCTGCACTCCTAGTGAGGTTGGAAGTAAGCCCTTCCTCGATGACGAATTCGCTCTTTCTCGAAAGCAGTTTGCTTGGTTCACACTCGGATTCGGCAAGAAGGACAATGTCCCCGGCGGGAAGGAGACTAGGGATGTTGAAGGAGCCCGCCTCCGTCATCGAAATGAAAATGGTGCTCGAGAGGGACCAGCCGTGCTCTTTCTGAATTATCTTGTTCCATTCGATTCATGTAGCGACTTTCTCCAACGCTTGTTCATTCCCATCCGAGTCAAGATGTTCAAGAGTATGTTCGGTTGTAACCCTTCGGTTGGACAGTCACATGGCGGTCCCGTGTTATACTTCCGACGAGGTTTCATGGCTGTGGTCAGGGTGGATGGGTTGACGTCTCTGCGGCTTTTTACCATCACCTTCCCATCTAGCCAAGTTTCCCTGAGTCTTCAATCACGCATTGCTCTCAAAATTCGTCGGCCAGAACCATTCCCTGATTCGAGAAGGGGACAACCGGGCTAACCGGAACCCCTTGGTGAGAATCTTTGTGGAAGGAAGGGCCTGCCGGGATGAGCGCCCCACCAGAGAAAGTCGATTTTTGAGAACTTGAAATGCTCATTCCTCGAGAATCAGTGGAGCTATGGTGCCGTTAAAAAAAACCTTGTGAAGCTCTTCTCAAGAACCATCGAACGTCGGAGGCAGCGGGTCCCGGGAATCTCTTTTCCAGCTGGGGAAAATTGAAAACTCGTTGGTTCACCCGAGGGCTGACCACTTTCTCAGATATCGCTGAAAGTACTCTTCTTCATCGTCTACTCGCAGAGCAAGTTTCATCCCGATGCGAGTTTGCGGGGCTGAGACATCAACAGATGAACATCGGCGATGAAGTGGGTTTCCCCCAGAAGTCGCTTGAAACCTAGCATAAAAATGGATAGAAGTCATCGAATCAAGTCATCAATCTAGAAATCATGGCCAGAGCGATCCCGGAATCACCCTCCAAGACGCGTCAAAGTATGGTCAGATCGGTCCCAGGATCACCCTTCCAGACATGGAAAAGTGTGCTCAGATTGGTCCCGAAATCACCCCGATTGACCCTCAGAAATATGGTCAGTGAGTCAGTATGGTCAGGGACCCATCTGAGCGTACTTTTTCGACTCTGGGGGGGGGGGGGGGATCCCGGTATCGATCTGGGAGAAACCCGCTTCACCGCCGATGTTCAACTCTTGATATCTCGGCCGCACAAAATCGCATGGGGATGAAACTTGCCTTGCGAGTGGATGTGGTCAGCTTTCTTCTCCCGGGTGAACCAACGAGTTTTCAATTTTCCTCACCTGGAAAAGAGGTTTCCGAGACCCGCTCTCTGCGTTCGACGTTCGATAGCCCTTGACAAGAGCTACACAACGTTTTTTTTTATCGGCGCCGTAGCTCAACTGGTTCTCGAGATAGGAGCATTTTAAGTTTTCAGAAACGTTTCTTTTTGGTGGGGCCGATGTTCCCTATGTTATTCGTGCAGCCTCTTGCTCAATCTAAGAGCTCGACTTGACAAACCCAGGACATAGCACTTTAGAGGACCTGATGTGTCGACGCTCGCTGCGGAAGGATATTACGCGTTGCAGAGCAAAGCCACAAACTCTTGGACGCCTCTCTAGCGGAGTGCTTGATCCCGCCGCTTAATTCACTGCATTTTGAGGTCTCAGCGGCCTGGTATAAAAGGCCAAGGATTCTATCAGTTGACCGCACACAACCCATCCGCATTCTCCGAAAATGATGCTGAAGATCGTCGTTTTCAGCGCCCTGGCTTTCGCTGCGACTGCCCAGAGGGTGATCGACGTGACGCCATGTGGTATATACTTATGGCCCCATGGAATGGATGTGCCGTCACGGTCCACGATGGAACCCCTCTAATCTCGTTCCCAACGATGTTCTTCCAGAGAATCCAGGCAACGGTAAGCTCGAGAAGTTTAGCGTCACCCCTTGCACGACCGATCCTTGTGAATTGAAGAAGGGCTCCGATGTCGCTTTCGGATTCACATACGTCAGCGATCAGGTAGACTCCGTTTTCTCCTATGCAAAACATGAGAGGAATCGAAGGGTACAACGCAGATTAATATTGACCGGAGGACTTCCTGTGGTTTCCCACAGGACAGCAAAACAATGGCGCTGGAAGGCACTGTTACCGGTCCCTTCGGTATCAAAATCCCCATCCCTGGACTGGAAAACGACTTCTGTAAGGTCGTTCAATGCCCGATTGAGAAAGTGAGTTGAAGCTGAGTTCTGATCGGAGAAGATTTTTTCCCGAAGCGACACAGTTCTAATCGAAAAAATTTCCCTCACAGGGCAAGACCTACGAGGGCTCCTTGAATTTGAAGATTACAAGGGTTCCGATTGTGAGTACTGTACTTGCTTCTCTCTGCTCCCGAGTCATCTGCCAATTCCATGGGAGACTGATTGATGCTGCTCCTGAGATCGTGGATTCCGAGCCGAATGCATGGAACCAGGAGGATCTGATTTCATTACTAATTCATTTCGATTCTCCTTCAAGTCCAAGACTACCGTGGAAATGAATGTTTCGGGCGACGCCGGTCTCAGCGCCTGCTTCAGGTTTCCAGTGAAGCTCGTTTGAAGAAGTTCAGAAACTGTAGTTCGAGAACGGCATGTGCAGACGTAATAAATGAAAGGAGTATCGAGTCATTCTTCTCGACGAAGTCATTAGGAAGCATACATGAGCGAGGTTTTTAACTTTCTCGAAATTCCTCGTGAGAGTTCACGAAACGGTTTCCGTGGAATCTTGGTCGAAGAACCGCGTGGTTCATCCAAGGTCATAAGTATCATACTCGACTTGATAGAAACCGGACTCAGGACTAGTCTCTCGATTTAGTTATCGCTGTATATTCTGCGGGCGATAAGATGAAAGGGCCAACGAAGCCGGTTCGATCCATCAGGACACGTTCAACGTAAGGAAATCTTATACAAAGGCGGTTCCCACCTGGAGCGGTCGCTAGTACTGTTTTCGTTGGCTGGAAGCATTCCCTTGGTATTGGAACGTTGCAGAAAGGAACCGCGCCCTTGTTATTGGAGCTCTCTGTGTGTCCGAAACATGAAAGCCTTTCAATCGTCTTCGACACTCACAGCCGCACACAATTCTCACAGGTCGGTATCTGTTCAGCACTCGATTTGGGCCTCGGTCCAGTATTCTGCCGAGTTTGGCAATAGGTTCTCTGTAAGGTTGCGCTTAGATGTCGCAGACGCCATTCTTGGCCTATCTGCGTGATTATTTTCGAACTTTTCTGCTGTCCGCGATGCGTGAGGGCTCACCCCCGTCCCGGTGACGAGCTCTGGATGTCAGAGTGTCTCGCGAACACACTGGCAAACAAACAGACACACGTTCGACTTTTATTCGTTTACATGCTAGACAAAACGGAGGCTTCCATGGAGCAGACCCATTGGCCGTAAACTTGATGATTGGTCACATCGTTGACACAGCAGTTGGGCAACAAACAAGAATAAGGATCGAAAAAGCTCTGTTCAAGCGAGCGAGCTATGTCACGTATTTCCTCCGAAAATAATCGCATCAGGCATCCTTGAGATCAGAGATCCGGAAACCCCCCCAGAACCCCGGCTCGATAGAACTGTGATTTAACCGCTCTGAGGACATGGGGAGCGTTCCTCATCACAGCTCCACATTGGTCTCGATACCGGATACGACGGCGCATAAAGCGCACCCTCGACTTTGGGTCTCGAAGCGGGAATTTTTTTTATTCCCACTCCGTCCTCACCATGAGGAGCTGAAAGGTCGCGAAAACATGCAGCATGGTCGAATCAGGTCGGTTTCCTTTTCACTGTTTCTTCTTTTGCTCATATTTTCGTCCGGGACTTCTTGTTTGCGATCGATAGCTGTGTGGATGGCTCGCGCGTGTTTCGATCGGTGGAAGATTACGTTCCCAGCGGCGTTTCAGGAAGGACTTCCTTTCCTCCATTGATCAAGTCCCTCGACTAGCCGGGAAACGTCAAAATTCACCGCTCATGACTGACTTAAACTCTCGACGCCACCCTACTGGAACTATTCCCAGTAATTTCCATCGGAGCTCCGCCGTGAGAGGAACTCCTCATCCTCCACAGGCGTCCCAAGCACTCTCCAGTGCTGCGGGATCCGCTTCCTGTCGCGAAGTTTCTGCATCACTCCAAGGCGCATCCCTTTGAGCGTTTTCTCTGATCTTGTAGAAAGTATCCGCAGAGGGTTGACGGCTGCCTGCTCAGTAGGAGCCCACAACGGATTCGAGTGCAACACCTCAAAACGGAAGCGATACCGGTTGAGGGAACATCAAGTGTAGCGTTCACATTTTTTTCTCCCCCAGAGCAGAAGCTCCACTCCCCGAAGCCTTATCTGATCAAATTCCCACTAATGCCTCGTTATTAAACTTCTCACTGAATTATTAACGAAGTTCCTCTGACAGTGAATTGGTCGACGTGACGGGAGTGCTAAAGCCCTCTTCAAGAAGGGATTAGCCTCCCGCCAACGGAGAAAATTGATTCGCTGAAGGACTGATTAAGAACTCGGAAGACTTCTGCTGTCCACTGTGGGGCGTAGTTCAATCGAACAATTTCTTCTCATGGTTTCGGGCTACACTCTGTTTTCGGCTGAACCTCTCAGCCAGCCCTCAGGAGTGTCCCGGATTCACCTTTCGGTATTGCTTCAGTGACACTCCCTATCGCCTCGCAAATCCCATTGCGGGCGGTGGGCTTGGGTCTTAAGATGGTTCAGATTTAATTCTGATATAAATTAAATCCTCTTTTTACCACATAAGAAATTTGTTGTCCCGGCCGGGGATCGAACCCGCGATTGCTAGCTTAGCGTGGCACCCAAGGCGTTGGTTTATGCCACACGGCCAACGAGCCGTGCCAACGAGCCGGGCCAACGAGTCGGGCTACACTGTTGCGAGGAACTGGACTCTGGTGGAGCAACGGACCAAATGAAAAGGTGTATTGTCGCGGGCGATGTAGGTATCAGTTTTCCGTGCGTCACGCTCCGACTTTTGTTGGACAGAAACAAGATTCGCCTGGAGACGACTCCTCTCCGGTGGCGTACCTCGCTGTTTCCTCGGAGTGATAAGGCTCCGGATTGGTAATCAGTTGCAGCATGAACTGCAGCTTTCGTTCTTCGCGCGGCAAAAAAGCTGCCGATCGGAAAGATATTCAGGCCAGAACCGAAACTATACAACGGACATTTATCTCGGTCGCTGTCGTTATGGTTATGGTTTTATTGATCCAGATTATCATTTACACATATGTTTTTATATATATATATGAGTAATCAGCCTTTCGTATCAGGCGCGAATGATTCAGCAGATCGAGTTTGGTTTTCGTCCCAGTCCTCCAGGATCTTTTTCGTCCTTCTTACTTCGGTCGCGTTATTCGCTTCCTCGTGGAGTCCGAGACGGTACAGAAGTTCATCTACAGTAAAATAGATGTCGTTGCATTCGAAGATAACGTGTTCTGTCGTTTCCTCGTATACGCCACATCTAGGACAGGTTTTGTCTAATCCAGAGTTCATCTTATGGGCTCTGGTTGGCAGCATGTTCGCTCGTGCCAGAGCCAGTAGGGCGCTACCCTTGCTGTTGTCGTACAGGTAGCTGTTCACACCACAGGTAGTTTTTCCCCTGCTGTACGCTTGTAGACTAGACTTAAAGAGCATGTTTTCTTTCCAAAGTCTGTCTTGGGTTTCCCGGATTCTCTTCTTGATGAGTTTACCGTAAAGCCCGAGGAGAGGTCGACCTTGGTCATCGGAGTCCACCCTGATATCTTCGCAATGGTATTTTGCTTTGAGGCGCTCCGTTTCCTGGTACATTTTGGTTTTCTTGTTTGTGAGCTCCATCATTCTCATGATGCTCTTCGGCCACCTGGTATTTGGCATGGCCCTGACCCTCTCTATATATCTCAGCTTGCTCTGGGCCCCTCTTGTTTCGAAGGACGACCATCCAAGCTCTCCTTGGATGAACTCGTTGGGGACTCTGGAACCTGGGATTCCTAACGCCCACTTTCCCCCTTTTTCGTTGCGATTTTTCGAGTTTCTCCGTCAGCGATGTGCTCGTGACTAGTACTGCGTTTGCGTGGCTTAGTTTCGGCACCGCTCTAGTTTTCCATTGCACTCTTGAGATTTCGAATCTATTGAAACCCCATAGTGACGATGCGTGCATCTGGTGTAGGGCGGTGATCGCTGCTTTCTCCCAGACTTCCTCCTGGTTGTTCAGGTAGTTTCTAGAGTCCGAAAGCGTGATGCCCAAGTATTTGTAGTTTCGAGCTGTCGGTACCTCCTCGCCGTGTATCCTCAGTTCCCTCTTGGGCCCCAGGTCATGGGCTGAGTATACCACTACCGCGCTCTTTGCGGGGTTGAATGTCAGCTCATTCTCGTCTCCATATCTCGTCGTGTTTTCCAAGAGTTTTCCCATTTCTTGGTAATTCCTGGCCATGAGTACAATATCATCCGCGAACAAGAGAACGGGTATACAGAAAAAGGTCTTTACCCTTGTATTCCACGTCCATTTGTCCGTCTTGACTCTGAAACCGACTCCTTGTTTTTGCAGTTTGGTCTCGAGGTCCCAGATATACAGCATGAAGAGGAGACAAGACAGAGGACACCCTTGACGGAGCCCCTGATTGGTCTCTAACCACCTTGAGCTAACATTGTTGTAGTTAAAGTTAGCTCTGTTGTGCGTGTATAGTTTCTGGACTGTTTCAATCATGCCTCTGTTCATGCCGATGGTATGGAGTTTTTTCCACAGTCTCTGCCTATTCACTCGGTCATAGGCGATTGAGCAATCAAGATAAACACATATTAGTCCTGTTTTATCGTTTCTGGACATTTCGATCGCTGAGGTGAGGATGAAGATATTGTCGTCACCTCTTCTGCCTGTTCGAAATCCGTTTTGCATTTCTCCCAGTATCCCTTCGTCTTCTATCCAGGTCTGCATCTTTTTCCCAAGTATTTTGGTGAAGACGCGGTACAGCACGGCTGAGATGGTAACTGGCCGATATGTGGAGAGGTCGCCCGGTTCTGAGTTTGTCTTTTCTAACATCACGACCTTACCGTTTCTCCACTCCGCTGGTATTTACTCTTCTCCCCTCAGTATGCGGTTGAAGAGATCTGCGATGTATCCCGTTCCAACATCAGTGAGTTGCTTAAGGATCTTCGCTGGGACTCGATCCAGGCCAGTGCTCGTCTTGGCGTGCATCTGGTTCAGGATCCGGGTGATTTCGTCAGTGTTCATCTCCAAGCCGGCGAGGGTGGTTATTTTAACCGATTCCTTCATCTCTTGGTTTTCCTGCCTACCGTACAGTTTTTGTTCTGCTAAGGTAGTCAGGAAGTCTTCCAGGTCCCCTGTCGGGACTTTTTCCCCTACCGAGTTCCTTATGTCCGCCATGCGGCACGATTTGTACAATGTGTTTAGTACTGGTTCCCCATACTGTACCCTGGCTTTGCTTTTAGCTCCACCAGAGGCTTGATGATTCTGGCCGCGATGTCTTCGACCGTGCAGGGTGTATCACCCGTTATCGCCGTGACCACCTCGGCTCTCCCCGCATGACAAATGATGTGTGTCTTCATCTGCGGGTTGTTCTCTAAAAATGTGGCGACGCCTGCAAGAGTCTCCAGGATCGTTATCCCTTTTCGGCATATAGATTCACCGAAAGTTACTTGCCCGGCGAAATTCGTGTAGAGATCGATCTCAGGCTTTCCTCTCCTCAGCTTGCCAATCCCTTTATCCGCGTAAAGTATTATACACGGGTTCCGGGTAATATCTGCTGGTAGTGACATCTCGAGATTGATGCCCCTAATCGCCTGTGCGGTTTCAGCCGCGTCGATCTCTACCCGTTTTTCGTTGAGGAGCTTTTTTGTTTCCTCTAGTTCTTCCTGAAGAGTCAGATAGGAGATTCTGAGCTCTTCGAGTTGTGTGTTTAACTCTGATATTTGAGCTTGAGCGGACCGAATGTCTCCCTTCAAACTGTCCGCTTCCATCGAATATGTCATGGCGTTTTCATCGGCTACTAGCTTGGACCTAACCAGTTCTTCGGTTCTGGCCCTCATTTCGCCGAACACACAGCACCTATTTGTGGTCGCACGAGTTTTTTCGGCTTCCACGGCGCACGTGTTACACACCGGAATGCTCATCTTGGAAGATTTTTTCTTCGCTGACGAGCCTGGACACAAATCGATGTAACCTGGGGTGCGTCCACAGTTGTTTTATCCTCTTGAAGACGACAAACACTTCGCAGGACACGAAAAAAGCCGGGAAAAATGCAATTTTTCCCTCCAGCACTGCAAGCGATGTTGTTCTCACGCTAGCAGACGACGCAGATTTTTTTTGAGCTGGTTTGCTACCATGTTTCCCGGATTTTGAGCACTACTCTCGAGATGATTGCGAGCTTGATTTTGGAACATGATGGAAGACCCACTCCGATTCAGAAGTCGGCCTCGATCCTGCACAGCGGCTAGATAGGAGTGATTGCGTAAACAAGAAGAGACGGCGTTGGCTAAAAGGGGGGTTCATCTGCTCATGGAAACGGTGAAAATGATGTTGGTCCGAAGGAATTCAGCATCCGAGTATCGCGCTCCATGATATAATGAGCTTCATCGAATTCTCGCTGTCGAGGATTTGATTCTGGCGGCATCGCTGCGGCTTCTGCTTCGATTCTCCCCATCGGACGCTATCGAAGGCGATCCTCAGAGCTGTCCGGATTTTCCTTACGTCGTAGAGATGGAATTTTGAAGTATTGTTCCGGCCTTGTCTGCTAATTTTCTCTCCTTACTAGAGTGAGAGAGCTGCTGAAGCTCTCTGCAAAGCTCGACTCATGCCCAGATCCCTCGATAATCTGCTCAATATTCTGCGGATGCTCAGGAAATTTGGGAAACATTTCTTTTCTCTAGAAATAGCTCCTTCCGGAACGTGACGAAAAATTGTAGTAATTGAGGGAAACGTCCCAAGCCCGCCGTCGTCAATTGAAGCTGCCAGATGCAGAACGTCGTAACTCTGAATTCCTAAAAGTCGAGTTGTCAGTGAGAAATTCATCGAACCGATTTCTGACATCGTTAATTTGCGCTTTTTCGGAGGCTCCTTACTCCTTGTTTCTCTCCAA
The DNA here is from genome assembly GCA_037576195.1 of Phytoseiulus persimilis. Taxonomy (NCBI): domain Eukaryota; kingdom Metazoa; phylum Arthropoda; class Arachnida; order Mesostigmata; family Phytoseiidae; genus Phytoseiulus; species Phytoseiulus persimilis. Next base: position 31,398,655 of record CM075103.1, read on the forward strand.
GCCTGGCCTTCCTAAGACGAGCGTTAAATGATGTCGTCGGGATTCGGTTCGATGAATTTTTGACTGACAGTACTACTTTAGGAAATTCCGAGTCGCGACGTTTTGCATCTGGGCACTTCTATTGTTCGATTAACAGCTGATGAGAATCACCGCCAGGCTCGTTCTAAATCACCAGTGATCCGATTTTCACCGACTCTTTCCCGAGGAGAACCGGATTTCGATCCGGCGAACACTCCCGAGCCAAACGAGAAACGGATTCGAGACAAGTCTCTCGTTTCATTCACTCGGCATGAGGGACAGTAACTTATTATTCACATTTGGAGGAGCTCTGCGTGAGACTGAGAAGGCATTCATTGTTTACGACTGTGTTCTTCAAAAGGTTTCCGTACAAAGACTTAGCCCATTCAGCATCAGGATTAGGAGCAGAAGCGTGCTTTAAAGTCCCTATCATTTCTCTTCTGGAGTTAGAGAAGCCATGAAACTCACGGTGGTTCCGAAACATTCTCTGCGAACTGATTGGAATTGTGCGTTCTACTGGGCCACGCAATCGGCTGGGCAAGCCCGTCAGGAAGGCCATAAGGTCATCAACTGGGCCAAGCCGTCAGGTGGACAATCACGATGCGCCATCCGGGAAGCGGAGCGCCTTATTCTGGAGTTCGAAATCGGGACGGATCTGTTATGAACTCCAATGAAAGCTTTCAATGGCGGTTCTCCGAACTGATCTTGGCGGATGAATCGGACGAAGTAGTATTCGAAAGTGGGATTCGGCGGGCGGCGCGGCAGCATGGTAAGCATTGTACCACGCCACCGTTGTTGAGCCATAAGTTTGAAGCTGCGATTGAATATGAAAATGGAATTAGATTCGGTTGAACCTTCGACGCTCAACTAGTCGGATCAGGACGGCGTGGTTGAGACAGTGAGAGTTGTGAAGCGCTTCAACTCACTAGAATTCGCCTTCAGCGGCTGCAACTTCCATCCGAGTGTCGAGATAGGGGCGAACAATGGAACTGGCCATTCTTCATGGCATCTTCCCCGAAATTCAGGACGTTCCAAGGCCCCGGCTCGCGGAAAATTTGTGGCGCTGTTGTTGCAGACGCTTGGGAGGGTCGTTGCGACAACAGACTCCGTAAGGTCTAATTTCGTGCGGAGTTGGGACTCCAGGATTCGCACCCAGGGTGCGTGAACCACCTTCCATGAGAATTTCCTCAGCCATCTCCTCTGACCTGGATTGGTATGCATATGCCTCATATTATTCCGGCTTGGCCGATGTGTTCGAGGGCGAGTTTGTGACCTCCTTTCACCTAACTATCCTCCTTGTCGCTCTCCTCGACATCACGGACGACGACATTCGAATATCAAGCGGAAATCTTGCATATTCGCTCGAAAGCCAGACAAACCGGACGGACAAGCAGCTCTAGTTATAGACCACCATTTCTGCTGAGCTCTGGTGAATCTTTGATTCCTCATTGAGCCGCCGAATTGAACATCTTTCTGACCAGCATCGGTTGTAAACGCCTGCTTCCAGTGATATTGATCGGCCTTAAGAGATATGGGAATCTAGGACCTTGATTCCGCGCTCGCCCATCTCTGTCTTGCCTAATCTTGTTTCTCCCAATTTCAACTTCCGGTGCGAACACCACTAAGACCCGCGTACGTGACATCTTCCGATCGACTGAGGACAGCCGACTCAAGTTTACACCCACACCATCCGGTGATAGGATCGATTGAAAAGCCCATAGAGTTGAGACATATAACCTGTATCAGGTTGAGTTGAGGAGCCAGGCTAAGTACGTGACTCAGACACCTGCTCAAAGAAGATCAAAGATCTCCATTTTTCTGAGTGTGCGTGTCGAAAAGTCCAGGATGTAACGTCACGATTGTGAAATGCTCTCAGATGAACTACCGAAGTCGGAGAACTTTGAAACACTCTGTTCACCTCGAAACGCGTACATGCTCGCAAGTCCTACAGAACATCGGCCAAACCGATCTCGCTGCGCACAGAACATTGTCCCGTTCTCTCGTAGAGACCTCACTTGATCTTGGAAATGGACGGCTAAGCTGCGAAGGATGTTTTTCTCTGGCGCTCACACGGAAACTAACGTCCTCCATGGGGACGAACCCTTTCCTCGGATGGGAGTTGGAGCGAAGAGATTCCCGGGATACTGCGGAAGATAGAGCTTAAGGAAGCACGGATATTCCTTCATTGAGGACGACACGATGGGCGAATGTACCGGATGAGCCGATGGATTTCATCAACAACGGTACTGTTCCGAAATTCGCCCAAATTCGCCCACCTGACACCATCCCAGAAAGGAAGCTCAGAAGCGTGAACCGATACGTTATCCCGGCAGCTCTGGCCGACTCCGTGATCCTGATCCAGACTCTGGACGTTTTAGTTCAAAATGCCAATGCACACGACCCTCCAAGCGTTCTGAACTCAGGTGAACATCAGATGTGATCCAACCCCAAACCATGACGCATCAGACTGCTGACGGAGACTTCATGTGTACTTTGCAGCGTCTTCGAAGCGTCCTGGAGGAAATTCTGGCTCCATCGGAAAATGAGCAGTTTTCGCGTCCCATGCTCTTCTCTTGATTTCTAGGCGCCTCGAATTCGGGCCTGCGTTACCGTCGGAAGATGGGCTTCTTTCTCGATGGTGCATATACCAGCTAGGCAAGATGATAAAACATCCGACGAGAACCACTTCCTTGACACATCATCTTGATTCTTGCCTCTTCAGTCTATCAAACCTGTCCGGTGTTTTCAGGAAGCATTTCACGTGTGGCCAAGTAGGGGCAGTGATGGAGACTATCCAATTTTGAACTGAACAGTATAGAAACTCTGTCAGGGTCCAGCGATGCATACGGCGCGGTGCGCTACGAGAGCAGGTTTTCCCTTCGAACGCGCCGACAGTGCATGCTCAAATGGCTCGAAGACCTAACGCCGTTTTTGATCATGATTCGTTATCAGCGACCTGTCCGGTCGCCCCAACCTGTCGATGGCCGGTCTCCGGAGGTCGATTCCATGATTGCGTGAAGCAGGGACTCCGACACCGACGCAGCGGGTGAAGTAAGTGATCGTATCATTACCTCGGAACTACTCCCGGACAGAGATCATTTGTGACGGGAAGAATTCATGGAAGTCAGCTATGACATCGGTCCGTATACTTTTAGAGTTCCGCTCCGGGTAAGAATGTTCCTGAAGAAGACTTTCTCGGAACGTCGCAAGTGGGGAGTCTTGGCTGATAAGGCTCTATTTGACCAGTCCTGCTTGAAATCGGCTCGGACACGGGAAACGGGCCTCGACGGTCGCTCATCCGGTAGGACCCGGAGCTTCTGACGCGACTGTTTTGGCGCGACGGACAGTCCTCCAGGAGTCGTTTCGCCGTAGATCTAGACTTGGCTGCCATGAGTTATCCAGACCATTGTACTCGTGGTCATTGATGCTCCCTCGTGATACATGTGCGGTCTGGACAAAGCCGTCTGACGGTTGAGGCCTTGAGAAAGCCTTCATACAATCTATGCAAGAAAGGCCGATCACGAATCCTGGATCGCGATCTGTGGAGACGAACAGATGGGTCCCCATCAGGCGCGAGAACAGTCGTTCGCGAAACCCGGACTCATTCTACATAGATGCTTCATTTGAGCTCGAAAGAAGAGGTTGAAGCTCTCGCGAGATTCTCGTGAATTCTCCTTCATAACACCTCCAGGACCATGGATTTTCTCCATTTCTCTCTGAATCTTCCATATTGACCTGCTCATCCAAAAATCTAGCACTAATGCTTTCGCTCGTCCCTGATGCGGTGCATGTCGCTCGGTTCGTCATCGGTACGGCTCGTTATGAGCGGCACTTTTGGGTAATTATCGATCGGCCCGGTCGCCTTCAGAAGGAAACGTCTCGCATGTTCCGAGCCAACCGTGCTCCACGAACTTTCCCGGAAGGAAGTGCGCGAGACCATTTGGATGCTTTCGACTGGCAGACGAGACAAAAAGGAGGAGAATCCCCGACTTGTATCCATGATGGTGCTCACGTGCTAATAGCGCAGATAACTACGAGCACCTCTGTTTCTCCTGATAATTTGTCTCCGTTTCTCCTCAAAACTGGAAAAGTTCATCCGACCCCTAATCGTTTCTTCACGTTCGGAGAGGAGGATGGAATTACAATCAACAGGACACAGTCCGAATCAAGTTAGTGGGGGCGTCAAGGCTCGACGAACACATGGAACCATCTCGGAATGTCGTTTGGGAGGAACGTGGGAAGATTCCCTCTTTGGATTTCTTCCCATGACGTTTCAATAGAACTGATGGAAGTTCTGATTTTTTAGGGCAATTGTTTTGCATCGGGAGAATGAGTCCCAGCAATTGGTATAGCAACATTGCGAGCTATTGAGTGCACGAGCAAACCTTCAAAAAGTCGAGACGGATGCATGAAAGGAGTTTCCTGCATGGAACCTCAAGTCGGCTCGATATGCCGCGCTTGAACATATCAAGTCCAGTCGGAATGACAACGGAATGCAGAAGATAGCCCCTGCACAGCATCCGAATGAACACGTGGCATTCGGGGTCGTCACAACCCTACTACAAGAGTTTTGAAAATCTTCGCCGAAGCGGAATCACTGAACGGATCTCTGGAGCGGGTCAAAGCAGTCAACCTGGTGAGTTCATGACTCATTAGTCCTCGAATCTGATCCGAGCTCTGAGTACATCACGTTGTTCGGAAGAAGGCCGACGGTACCAGACGGATCCTCCAACCAAGCAGTGTGAGTAACTGACTCATGGGAGTAAACTTTGTGGCTCGCTTGCTCACAAATAAAAAGGAAATGAGTTGCCGTTTATTCATGAGCGTTTGTACCGTGGTCTATACACGGGAGGATATTCCTCCATAGAACCACTACACGAGGCCATCCAGGTGGTCTGACTCGGTCGATCACCGCGCAGACGAATTTCATAGAATGAACGCTATTCGAGCACACGTCGCACACGCTCGTGCAATCACTCGGAAAGAAATCTCGCTTCACGCCGGATTCGTTGGAGACGAAGCTCAGTTTTCTTCAGCGAGGAGCCAACTTCGCGCCATTCCCACCGTGAGACGTTCGGAGCCTCCCAACTCCTGGTTTGAGCTTTCAGAGACATCCAGTCCTACATTTTCGCGCTGATTCCCACAATGTGGACATAAATGGATTCTTCGCCTGTCTCGGATCGAGAAGCCCGATTGAACATTTTCTTGGTGGCTTTCGCTCAAGAGGCTTCAATGGAAGTCTTTGCGGAAATAATCCCGATGAGCGATAGATGGAGCCGGTATTAGGATACGAGTGAAAATCCGTTGGCGGCCGTCCGAGGACTGTTGGCCTCCTCCGAAGATCAACGACGTTATTCCACCGAACTTCGAGCCGGCGCCTCCGGTTGGAAAGCTCTGGACTAGTCCAGTGAGCGCCACAACTCAGTCGAGCAAAGAACGGGTTTTTAGAAGTCCAGTGCTTCGAGAAACGTTTGGGAGAAAGAGTGTCAGCATACGGGACACATCGTGTCGTCCTGTCCAGCTCAAACTCGGAGAGTGAATATCTGCGGAACGCTTCGAGGAGAGACAAGAGACGGAGCATGGGCCTTTGTGTATTGAGTGGCGCATGAGTGGATGACTGACCTTCCGTTTGCTGAGAAAACAACCCATTGGGGACGGTCTGTAGCCTCGGTGCAAGACCTTGAGGCGGTCAGGGGTTTTCTCGACTCGGCTCAGAGCGAGCTTCTCAGGGACTCCCCGGAATCGTTTTCTCTCTGAGCTCCTGCTACGCATTCTCGCTGCGCTGAGACTGAATAAAGTTTCGAGTAACGGCTGAGACTTCATCTTCTGACCGCAGATGCGGGCAGTACCCCACAGAAACACACCGTGCGACGATGAGATGCAATTGTCTTTGTTTTGGAACGACGACCCGAAGACTTCTCGACGCGAAAGGCTTCTCGAGCAGCTTTCCGCGACCCCCACAGTATTGTTGCGCCTATGCGAACGGGAAACACGTGCTAGACGTCCCAACAAAATCCAATGAGTGCGGTTCCCAGTTCTTCCTTCGTTCACTCGGAGGACCAAACGAGATTTCGGATTTTGAAGTCATATCAACTCCTGAAATCTCGCAGCAGAACCTCGATCATGTGAATTCTTGATATGTCCACCTCGACCAGTACTTATTGGGGATTCTTCCGATACTTGCCATTCCGGTAAATAGTAGCAAGGCCTGGGAATGGGTACCGCACCGATCCAAACAGCGGATCGGACGCATCAACCTTGGTATGCGATTCCGGCAAAACTAACATTGTGACCGCCTGTTTCTCTTCAGGATCATGAAGTTCGTCGAGAATGAAGCAGTTTCGATTTTCAGTCATCCTGACCATTGTGTTGAATGAGTGGAGCAAATCTGATCGTTTCCCGAAAATGTTCCGCCTCTCTTACCTAACGAGCCAGTTCGGAAACTCCGCACATTTCGACTGTCTCATTTTTTCATGCGCCTCCCGGAAACCGGAGTTATGGAGTTGTGAGCTGTCGATGTTTAGCGCTCGGAACTTTTGCAAGCACTCATTAAATGGATTGCTCTATTTCATTCATTCGTCATGTTGATCAAGGATTTGCTGCACAGTGCCAGAGATCCTCGAGATAATTACAGAGTGTATTGCTTAGGGTTTTCTGTTTCCTCGTCACCTTTACGTTTTTCCTCGACACGCTCGCTCAGATTCGTAGTAAGCCCTCGGCTTGGTGGGAGCTGAAGACGTAATTTTTCCTACAGAGGGCCTTGGAACCGACACTTCGGAATTGGAGAGTTTGCGTAACATCCAAGATTCCAACGGATGATGATCGATTCGAGATATTAGTCAGAATTCGCTTTCCTCCGTGTATTCCAATCTCCGGATGAAATCCATCTGTGATTTGGAGGCGCGTTCTGATTGCCGGTCGGCCAATCCCGGTATTTCGTGAAGCTGATCAGTGCTGGAGACGAACAAATATCGTCGGTATATTGTCGTTAGCTTGAGATAGAGTCTAGCTGCGGATCAAAGTAACATGGTTCGCGATCCCTGCGCATGATTCTGAGACGAGCATTCCATGGATCGAGACGGAAGCTCTCTTCAGGTTGTATGCTCCTCGATTGTGCGATTATCAGGAAGCTTTCTGATTATCGGGAAGGTCGCACTCGTCGATTCCCGAGTTACACGGAGCAGGCTCCCCTGGTTAGGAAGAAAATTCTGGGACGCCAGCCAGTTGATGAACTCCTGGCATTTCCTTGAATATCGAGGATTCGTTGCGGTTTCAATTCAGAGTATTACCATTGATTTCGGAGTTATTTCCTCTTCTCCTCCGCTCGGTGGACGTTATTTCGGGGCCATCTCAGAGCATGTCCTTCTGCAGTGGAAAAATACAGGTTGCCCGATTCCACACTGGTGGCGTGGAAATACAGGCGATTGCGGTTGGTAAGAGGAGAGCCATTCCAGCTTGATGCAGAACGACCCATTCATAAACAATGTCGAGTCCTTCTGATAGTCAAGAAGAGCATAGAGGATCCGATAACGTAATGAAAAAACCAGGCCTAACAGGGCGGGTACCCGAGTCTTTCCGGAAATGCCGCCTATCTGAAACTCGTTCGTTCAGAGCGAGCAGCGAATAAGCGTGGACGAACTGCCGAATGCCCTCTCCCGGGCCATGGCGGGACCATCTTCCCCACCCTCCTCCGCTAAACTGCATGGATCAACCGGACTTCGATCATTATTTCCGTATTTGTTTGAATTCAAATGAGCCCCAATCAGAGCCTGACAGAGCAGCGAGAGCCTCACTGACGCGGCTTCTCTCGGGCTCGCAAGCCTCTCCGACACGGGAAAATTTCTCTCATATCGTGTGTTCTACACGAGGCATTTTCGTTTTGTGGGAACATTGTGTAGACCCAGGCTGGGGATGTACCGGGGCATGCGGTTTTACCGCAAAATCCTCGATTGTTCGAGAACAACACGTTTTCGAGGAGGGATGGTCTCGAATTCACTCTCGATTCCACGTTGCCCCAATTTTCAGCGCGGTCATCGAGAAATCGTGGAGAACCTGCTGCTATTGGAAACTGTTGAAACGCGGCGCGTAGGAGAGTATTAATAATCTGCTGCTTGGATACTCGACCTGAGAAGTTCGCTGTCATGGCGATGCCTGTTTCATGCCTATGGAAAACTGCTTTTTTTCCTGCGACTTCGTACCGTCCGAGCTAGACGGTCACCTCGTTCCGGTCCTGCTCATGGTTTCGAGGATGGAGCCCGCAGCCGTACTTTTGGAACCGATCGCCAAGTTCGAGAAGAGCGATGAATCAGGCAATTCTGAGGGAGCAATGAGTAAACTCCTCATGATTGCAGAGGCGATGGCGGCCTCGGTTCTGAAGACGGTCCACATTCGAAGGACGAGATGGACGGCGATTCCGAACCAGAACCACACGGAGATCTTCACATGCTGCCTTTATCATCACCTGGGCCGACGAACTGTCCATCCGATGGGTCATGGACAATAAGGAAGAGATCGAGAATCGGTCCGATTCGAGCGGTTTAGGGTTTCCAGAAGTGGAACGATTCAAAAAAATCCACTCCTCTCTTCCAGGAGAGTTCTCTTCCCGAACGCTAGAGGATTTCGCGGAAACCCGCATATGCGCCGGTGCATTCCTAGCTTAGGCCTACACCAAGTACCCACCCTGATTCGAATCCATTCTCGGCAAAAGTGAATGCTTCCTTGTGAGTCTGAACCCGCACCCGTCGAGAAAACTTCGAGTCCTCCACGCTTCGACGAGTCTGAGATCCCCGGAGGCTGATGGAATACTTCGTTCGCACAAGCTCCCATCAAGACGATTCATACCGGTGTCGATACACAGAAGTTGACAAAACCCGTTTCAAATCAGTCCCGATACGTATTTTCCTGCATTCGCATCTGATGATGTCTGGAACTCCACGGTGTCTGTTCAGAAAATCCAAGGGGAACGCCAATTCAGCCGGGGAGCTGTATCGTGAATAACTCTTCATCGATGGAGAGAGACGTTTCCTGGGCAAACCTGCGGCCCCCGGAGCAAATTTGCCACATCTCAGGAGTCGTGTTGACCTATCCTCTTGAGTAAACATTTGAGCTTTTCAGAGAATATAATCCTTGAGTCGGAGTTCGTTATTCACATCTCCCTGCTGGTTCCGCGGTTCAGACTGGTCTCACGAGCGATTCGACGATGAGAAGCCTGATGTATTCGCTGAAGTCCCTTCTGGATCAATTGTAGAGCCTGGGCGTTTTGACGCTTCGTTTTCTCCCTCTCCCCAGACGGCCGTCCTCATGACCAAACACGACGAACCGGAGTGTGGCCTTGGATATTGCTTGTTTGAGATAACCAGGCAAGTGAACGTTGCAAGTGGCCTCGTTGGAATGAATCAAGAATCGCCACCCGATCACTTGTCATGGCAACAGGGTATAAAGGAACCCACCAAGATAGCTCATTTCATGGCTGGATAGTCAGGCTTTATCAACGGCACGGACCGACCCGAACTTTATTATCATTGAAACCACCGCTGTGGATCCGCCGTGATCAGAGAAATTTTCCACGTTTTTCCTGTTACCTTGTATATTGTTTGCACCAAAGATATTCAGCTTTTCATCTCTGTGTCTCCGAGTCACACGATTCCCGAGTGAATGTCCGTCTCTCCTGTTACGGACATTGTTGTGGGAACAAACATCAACGAGTACATTGATTTTCAGATAATTGGGGGAAGTTACCTCGCAGGGGCAAGCTAATCGATCCCAGGATTGAAAGCTGCCGAGGTGATTGAACCAGGTTTCAGCTCGGCAGCGACCTCCAAGAGTTCTAGGAGCATATTTATCGCTCCGAGTTGCCAGGCGCGGGAAATGCATGTGAATAATCTTGAAACGGGACATTGTCTCCCGGAGAGCTCGGAAGCTATCTTCTCCGCTGAAACAGCGGGAAAGCGAAATCGTCCTTGCAGAGCTAAAAACCCGGACAGGTCCGAAGAACGAGAAAGGTCTTCCCCAGTTCGGAACTCGATCCATGGAGCCTTGAAGGATGCAATCTGGAAGGGAGGTGCCTGACTCACACACTCCACTTCATCTAGCGTTTCCTGGAGTCCCGATCGTCCCCTAGCACATTGTAAGGGTACCGCGCGTAATATTTCGTCCGCACATTTCATACGTAGGATTCGTCAATTAACTCGAGCAAGTTCATTGTGGGATTTAAAAGTCGTTTTCGTGCGTCTCCGAGCACGTCCTCCTCTGATAAAGCTGCTGCGGTTGCAGTTCGAGGAGCTTCCTGCCCTGTGTGCCTGATGAAAATTATCCTCCAAATTCCCACCTTGGGCGCCACAGAGGATTCCGGCCCCCTCAGCAGAGCCCAAGAAACGAGATCTCACAACTGTTCTGAAGTTATCACTTGACACTTGAAAATCGCTGATGATTTTGACGGAACTCCTCCGAGCTACAGCGGAGGGGTATTTCCGCCTCGCATAGCAAGCCGCGGTCGAGCGGAGTGATGATCATAGTCTTCCGAGAGCAATCAAGCGCTGTTGATCGAGCGGGATGCCAAGTGCATCGAATACGCCAGAGCAACCTTCGTTTTTGAAGCGGCACTCCTGGTTCGCGAGAAGCTGGGTGCTTGAAGAACTGACGAACTACATATTCTCCCGTCACTGGACGCCAATATTTCAGAGGCTGGTTGAGAAAAAGGGCCGGGAGTCCCAGGTTACGCGTCGACTTCGGAATCGGTAGTCCGACTGATGTATCGCAGGAGCCACTTTAGGGAGCTCTGATTCGACTTTCTCTACCGACACATAATGGAAACGTGAACGCGTCGCTCTCGGCGAAAGCCGTCTCATCGATGGGTCGGAAAGTATGCGTTAGCCTATGGCATACTGAAGCTATTCAACTCGCCTCGACGACTTCCGATAGATTATATTTGGGATTATCAAGCTACTTCACCTGCACCGCTGATCCCGAAAATCTGAAAGGCGGAAAAAAAAGAATTGCGACGTCAGCGGAATGAGGATGCTCTCATCCGCTGATTGCGGATGGGAAGGATTTCACAATCGTTCGGGTCTCTCAACATGGAGTGCCTGTGCGAACCGACTGAAAATTCCCAGACGTCACGGTGGGGACCGAAATGAGGACGGTGTGAATTATTGAGATGGTACTGGTGATGGAGATTCACGACTCCTAATTGACCATACCCCGAAAGAATTTCCTCAAAAAATGGAGTTCACGGATAACGGAGGGATTCTGTTCTCGTGAGTCAATGAGGTATCAGCTGAATGAAGACCACTGGGGAGTGAGGGCTTATTCGTGGCACAAATCGTCGAAAACTGTACCAGCAATAACTTCAGGGCTAAACTTCGTAGGAAAGATCGGTTCCCTGTACTGTTTTTTTCAAATTGAAACGCGGCGGTCGCCTAAACGTGAGTCGAACGTGAGTTCTCCAAGGAAGAAAGGAGTGGATGATGGAGTTCAAAGGTGGATGAAGCAAGTCCTGCCTTTATGCCTGTGGACGGAAGACGCTATCCGTTCAGGATTGTTTTTTGTCGGTTCAGGTTGCGAGGGATATCGTGGATGCTGAATTCTGTGTTCGTTGCAGTGTAATGTAGTCTCCTCACAACGGAACTCCATCAAAAGGAACATATGTCCTATTTTCGTTCGGCTACTAGTATATTCGCTGTCGAATGCGGTCAGGAAAGTTGCACGCATAAGATTCAGTTTGAGGGGCCCCGGACGCCCAAGTGGTTCTATGAAAACCGTATCCCTTCGTTGCCGATTGGAGCCTGTCAGGTAGAATCAGGATGTCAGGATGATTGAAAGCGGTGGTTCTCAACCTTCTCGATTCCGTGGCCCCCTGAACCGCGGCAAAAATCTTGAGTGGGGAGACGAACGATATGATGCTGAAGTTCATCAGGAGTTGCGGAAGAGCATCAAGTTTAATTATGACCATATATGACACAACATTCTTCTCGGTTTTGAGTAAGAGTCCAACCTCCTCGTTGGACGAAAATTACCTGATAACGAGATGTCGTCCATACGATCGGGGGTGATTTTCGTCACCAACCACGCCGGAACATGGCCTCTTTTAGGATCATTGGACCATACTGTAGGGGAGGGTATTGCCAGTCCACGGATCGTCTCGCCGACATGAAGTATAGAGGATTGCCATCGCAGAAGATTCACTGCTGTAGGCAGTGTGAAAAGGCTCGTGACGATATCCTCAATCTTCGATCAGTTTGCGATCGGCGCCGTCGCGTTCGAGTCATCGCTTCCACAAGAGAGATACAGAAGGGAGGAGGTGAGTTCGAGGTTTTTGAGGACCTCGTGCAAGGGAGATGGTGGAGTTCGGGCTTAGGGGAAGCGAGGAGCGGATGGCCGTCGAAGGCTATTTCGAAAGTATGATGATGGGGAAAACAGCGAGAGATGAAACGAGGGGGTCGTGACTTGCCGCGAACCCCAGGACACGTCAGAAGGCAGAAGCGGGGAAGCAGTCCGCTCGCAAGAGGGGGCCTCTGAGCTCGTGGAAGAGCTGACGGTCTCTCAAGAAGCATGTGAAGCAATGAGCATTGGCTTTCTTCAGTCAAGTGAGAATAGCGACTTCAGGGACACTGGCGGCTAGACACCAGCACAAGACGGGCAATGGCAGCGACGTTCACTGCCCACCACGGCACACGAGAACGATACACGTTCACCACATCACCACGCTCATAACTTGCCAGTAGTAGAGGAACGGAAGTAGCAAGGGCCAGAGAGAACGACCCCCGCTCTCATGGGATCGAAGTGATGTTAACCCGATTCCGTCCGTGAGAGCGGCACCCTCGTCCCAAAGCGGGGGCTACGCAGCGGAAAGGTCTGCGACGCAGCACCCTATGAGATTATCTTCGACTTGCGGTGAGAACGGGGAAAGCCACTGTTCGGCAACATTTGGCGGACTGAGGCTTCGGCGTCCCTCGGCACCCTGGATAGCGAATTTCGGAAAGAGACCACCTCTGGTGTGCGAAAAGCGCCTCATACGCGGGACATCTGTCGCCTCATACGCGGGGCTCTGCGAGGATGAGTAAGAAATGCGTCGAACTCGCGCGTGCTGGGAATCCAGAGGAAAGGGCCTCGCGTATGACGAACTTCGCCAAATGAGAAATTTCCGAAAAGAACACCTCGCGGTGTGAGGTTCCTCATACGCGAAGTTGGGTGGCTCTTCCCACGTAAGCTTTCTGGTATAGAAGATTCACATAGAAGTTGTAGGCGAGAAAATACCATTGGGACTCTCAGGCTTCGCGTCAGATGATTCCAGAATCTGATTAGAAGGTTCAGCGTGGCCCGGCTTCTCGAGGTCTCGAGTTTATATCTTGGAGGTGACGTTTTGATTGCAAGCCGCTCTCTCTCACTCGTTAGCACCACCAGACGAGTCTGATGCCGACCGGGTCTGTCTATTGAGTGAATACTACAAACGAAGTGTGGGAAACCCTCGTTGATTGGGTCGGGTGCCACTTACCGGACTTTTAGATCCCCGGCTCCCAGATACCCCCTCCAAAACTACCCTCTCTCACCGCTAACTCTTCATGCGTTGAAGCTCCATTGACGAAGGATCTGATTCTTGATAGCCGCGCGGAATCACGTGGTGTCAATTGTGATGATCGAAACATCTCGATCCGGAGTCGACGCGCTTGGCAATTCGCGTGCCGATAGGACTTCGTCCGCTCAAGTCTGCCGACTCTGCCCGCCCCTTGAGAATGACGATTTGGTTTGCTAAAAGCAGTGACGGGAGTGAAATCTGAAACCCTTGGTTTCGGCAACGGGAAACGTTCCTAGAATCGCTCTGATGGCCGTGATTCACGAGTCTATTTTGAAAGTGCTCACTCTGAAAATGGAGTCAGTGGTGGCCGCGTTCTCGAGCCATATATGTGTTCCGCACGCTAGATCGGATATGTGTGGAAGCACCCGCGCTGTATTCCTCTGCACGACTCCTTCAAATCGTATGGGTTTCACCCGTTCTGCGTCAGATCAGGGAATGACTCTTCCAGTCAGTTTCTGGTAGGCATCCGCAGCGACTGGGGAGCGCGAGGTGTCAGCGTTGAGAGAGGGTAGTTTGGGGACGGGTATCCGTGAGTCGGGTATCTCGGAGTCGGGGAAGTGAGATGGGACGGTTGATCCCCATACGTGTTCTCTCCACGGAACTCCATGGGAGAGAGCAGCTCCTCCCGCGGAGAAAACCTTGGCACTCCTCTGTAACTTCTGGTCGAACTATTGGAGCTTCTGAGCTTCATCTCATCAAGCTGCGTAATTTCGAATATTCAGCCACCGAGTCATCAATTCAGCTTCATGGAAGCTCAGGCTCACTTCCCAAGAAATTCAGGGGGCATCGGAATCATCCTCAACGGATCCTCACTCGAAAGAGCTCCCACAAGGAAAAACGCCAAAGTACGCTGGATGGAATTCAAGCGCCATTCCACGCACAATAGGAACTTTCTGACGGGAGACAGGCCTCCCTCGAAAATAGGAACAATATATGTATGGAGGAAAAGTTATCATATTGGGTTAGTGCCCTGATGCTCAATATGAGCTCACTGGAACTTGGTTGCGAGCCACTCATCTGGTCAACCGACCATTGGTTTGCACAGAATGGAGATCTCCGAGCTCACGGATGAAAGATCCATCCCTCATCACGACAGACCACAAAGGAGTATTTTGAGGGTAAGAACCACTGATTGTGCCTCTACGTGGAACGGACCTTTGTAGATCGCGAGGAAGGCTGGGGTTAGAATCCACTTCACCGCAAACCAGTCAACTAATCAAAATTTACCAGAACAAGCTTCAGCGACAAGTTTCCATTCACAGTAGCGAGGCATCAGCAGTGGAATCCGCGGGAATCATCCGGGTCCAGAGTCCGCGATTCATGCGGGTTTCCCGCTGGGATCGCCTCACCTGACCTAACCCGCGCTCCTGCTAGCTCTACATGGCTTCGAGACCTCCGTCTTCACTGCCATGCAACGTGCACTACAAGGGTGGATTCAGGGGAAGCTGTTCTACGCATGTGCTTTCTCAGTTTCCCCTGCCAAATTGTTCTCGATGTCTCTTTCCAGCCCCTCGAGCCAGTGGGAATAGCTTGGCGAAGGATCAGTCGGTGACCTGGGTTTAGGCCAGCCGGGTTCCGATGAACTCGGTGCACGCCCGTACTGGCTCGCTTCCCATCTGATGTAATGCAGTAACGGCTTCGTATGAGACGGAGCTGACTCACGAGGTTGAACCCCAGTGGAGGGGGTGTTGTTGATCGCTTAATCGCTGAGGTCGCCATGAAGCAGAGCTCCGGAACGGCAACGTCCGCTCACTCCGCTCCACAGCTTTCGGAGCCATTACTTCGTTACAACACAGAGAATGCACGTCGGTGCGTCTCGCCGCCAACAATGGTCCTTTCCAGGCGCAGTCACCGCCGAATTGAAACAGTGTGAATTCAGAACCATACACTTCGGGTTCATTTCAACACTGTTCCCGCTTCAACAAATTCAATTTCCCATGAGGGGACCATTCTCCTCGAGGACTGTTTTCCCGTGACATGACGCGGTGCGAAGTTGTTCATGGTTTATTTAGCCGCCGAGAACTCAAGTTCAGCCTCAGGCCTCTGATCTGCTCCGGATCCTTGAGGGACATGACTCGGGTCTTTCGAGTGCGCCTTCAAGTTGTTTTCCAACACAGTTGGCTTCGATGACAATGTTTTGTTTTGTCCTCGGAAACGGTGGGAAGACCTCGATGACACTGTTCTGTTTCGTTCTCGGTCACGGTCGACATCGATGATGGCAGCGGTGGCGTCAGCATGAGGCCTCGCAGGCTTCCTTCAAATGCGGGAAATGCACAAACTTGAACGGCAAACTTGAAGAGGGGGTCGCCTCCCCTCTGTTTTGTTTACGATTCAGAACTCGGGAGATGTGACGTCATGCACCCCGAGCCTCCTGCGTCAAGATCCTCATACACCTCGTATCCAAACATCGAGCGCGACCCACCTCTGACTGATGTTGACACATCGCCGGAAAATCTTATGAGCCGCCCGAGCGGAATGAAGAACTCATTAGCCGCCTCCTCTGACGACCTCCCCATGCGCTCCCCGGAATCACGCGGATGCGGGAGAGGCTAAGCCCTGTCTTCTATCTTAGACACTCTTCGAGAGACGGGGATTCATCAAATCTTTCCCATCCAAAGACGAAGGCAGCCAGAAAACGAACGCAAGGTAGCGCTGCCCTGTTGCGAGCTGTTCGAAACCGTCAGCTCGGAGGCAATGACGTCGAAAGCGGGACGGCAGAATCTACTATTCAACGACCAATATGCCTATCGGAAATTCTACACGTGCAAGATGCGACTCCTCAGCTGCACAGCTGATATGGGGGAAGGCTCGGGTGCAGACATGTCGATGTGATTCACTTTGACTTCGAGGCTCTCTTTGGAATGGCCACTGGTAAGGAGGTCATCGGATACCTTCCCTGCGTAGAAGTCGGTGCAAATATCACTGATTGGATGGTAGCATTCAGGCTGAATGGAGCGTTGTCATCTGAAGCTGAGATCCCATCTGGACTCCCCCAAGCAACAGTTTCCAACGTTATGTTTTGTATCGCAACTCTGTTGAGAACATACCAATGATCGTGCCCCGCCTCGATTCTTTTCCGGCGACACACAGGGTGGACCCCTTAACTAGAGACTCTTTCGTATCTGCTTTCGGAAATCATAACTCGGCCGAACCGGATCCAATCCCAGAAAATGAAGGAGTATTGAAAAGCTTGAAGAGAGCTTCATGATCCTCCTCTTTCGCTCGCAAATCGGACGCTCCATGTTCTCTATGTCACCTAAGCAGTTTCGAGTCGACACTTCCGGTATTGACCATAGGTCCCATTCTGATCACAGAAGACTGAACACACGATTCTAATGGAGTCAAACTGATAACGCGACATCGGAAGCAGAGTTTGACGGCGGACGTCCTATTCAGTGATTCACGGTGTCCGAGAGAAGTAGGAAAGCCAACATGGGCGTTGAGGTCCCCCCGCTCTCGGTGTCGAGTTATTGCTCTCACTTCGTTGGAATCGACAGTGCAGTTCTCCGCGATCAATATGTCACCGTTGGTCAGGACGGGAAGCAATGAGTTGAAACTTCGGGGGAATCATCTCCCTGTTATGGTGGGATTTCTGGTGGGAACAGAGCCGCGGGATTCGATTCATTCAGGGTTGGGAACCCCCTCAAAGTTCGGTAACAGAAGAAACAGAGAGCATCCACCACTTTACATAAGTCTGCCAGTATCGAGCCGATCAGGAAGGTAGAAAATGTAGCTCTTCGCACCAGCGCTGTAACATTCCCTCACTCTCTAAAATCAGCACCTAACTGTCCGAGTAACTAGCTCCATCGAAAATCCTCCTCATCCGCCTTCGCCTCCGTTATCGATGTGCCTCTAATTCCTCCAGAGCACGGCGCGTGGCCCGTCTTCGAGTCTCGTCAAAATCAATGCAGATTTGATGGATGCATTGAGACTAGAAATCAATTTCCGAGACTCGGAAAATATTTTTTGACTCGGAAAGGGAGATCCATCATCAACGGAAGATTCGAAATACTTACGACGCCTTTGACTCGACATCTCACGGGGTTCTTCACGCTTTCACTGTGGGCTCTGAATGATGGTTCCGTTGAGCTTGTGAGCTCGCCTCGCCATTCGACGATTGTCGCGATGTGCGCGCTCGAGAAACTCAATACCTCCCACACTTCTAATGTCACCATTTCGACAACATGTTGACAAAACTGCCTCCAGTCTGAAGAGATCGGCTCCACTGGAAGTCCACTTCTTCGAGCTCAGCATCACAAAAAAAAATCTCACTCATACAAGCGAATGAGTGAAAAGCGTCTCAACGGAGCCAATGGCGGAGCACAGGTTCATATCCTTCTATAGATACTCCGTTTCTCATGTCCACGTCGGAAACCATTTCTTGGATGATTTCGGTGGGTTGAAAACGTCCGTTGATGATGGATCTCCCTTTCCGAGTCAAAAAATAATTTCCGACTCGGAAATTATTTTCCGAGTTCCGAGTCTCGGAAATTCATGTCTAATTGGGACTACAGTCGTCGCGTGTCTGTTAGGAAGATTTTGCGTCATCGGACACCACGCGGAGTTCCTCCAAGCGTACGGCTCTTGGTAACGATCTCGTTGAGATGGAGATGAGCTCGATTCCTTCGCACAGATGAGCCTCGGACCACCGAGGTGTGAGCCACCGTCGAACACCGGCAGCGTCCGGTAGATGAAATGTTCGCCTCACGCGTTTATGAACGATAAATCAACACGGAGCCTCCGACCGGCCCGGCTGGTGACAGTGACATCGCGGAGAATCATTTTTCTCGTTGGCGCAGACGGAATGATGCTTTGATTGACAGCCTCCGGCCCAATCAACCAGAACGATCATGTCCCTAGAGCTCGATCGAGCACCGTCGGGAGAACGTAAAGCAAATCTGGAGTGACCGGCTCCGAAGATCCCCACACAACGGGTGCGAATCCGCTTCCTTTCAGCGAAAGTGAGAACTTTTCTTATTTTAAACGAAGGCACACAGTCCGAACGAACAAAAGCATCAGGTTCTCGAGTACCAACGACGTAAGCGAGCTTCGTACCCTTCCGACTGTCATTTTAGCCATTTCGACGGTGTAGCTAAGATGAGTTTGTATACGGCACCGAGCATACGAGAGTTACGCTCCGTGAGGGAGCCCGTATCCCCAAGAATACGAGCTTCTACGAATCCATATCCGTACGTTGCTGCGGGAATCTCATGGTCCCTGGCGTCGGAAGAGCTTTCCCATCGCGATGAAAGGCAGGGTTCTTGTCAAGCTCCGAGAACAGGACGCGCGATACAAGATCAAAGAACACTGGGGCTGGGTGGTACAGCGCGCTCCCGCATCGTTGTGCGGGCTGGAGTGTGAGTGCCCTGCCCATACCGTAACGCACATCGGACGGAGCAACATGCCTCTCCGCCGGCGTAAGACGCCTCCACCGTTCGCTCCCACGATCAGTCGGCCTGCAGCGGATCGCTCGATAGCTGTGAACAGTCTGATCCGTTTTCAGCGAAAGTAAGCAATCGAACACATTCATCGCTTCTTATCAAACGTCACACACGAGCCCTGGAGGCGTTATCAACAGCCACTGTTTCGGCGCTCATCGCAGCGACATCTGAGACAACGACTGCGACGGCGCACGCGTAGCAGTGCAGACGCTCTGCACTGTCAGTAGGGTGTGTCGATGTCGAGAATGAGAGAAGCCCGGAAAAATACGAGTTCCTGAACCTTCAGGGAATCGAGACCGCGAGGGATGACTGGTGTGGATTTGCCGTCAGCTGGCTAGAACCTGCTGGAACGACAGGTGGATCTGAACAGGTGTTCGGGTGTGGGACCGGCGACGAAGAACGAGGTGGATCACCGCCTGACGCTCCTCGACGAAGCCTGCGTTGTGAGTTACGAGCTGTCGAGAGCTGAAGCCGTTGAATAAAACGCGGTGGACTCAAACCCAAGCTTAAAGATGTCACGGGGAGGAGTCCGCAGCAGAGCGGGAAATACCGGGAGATTTACAGGTCGCTTCCTGATTCCTCAAGCACTTGCGGGCTTTCCCGAGACGACTGCTCTAAAAAGTGATAATTCATCTGACGAGACGATGTTAACACTTTGAGTCCCCCCAGAAATGATTACAGATAAGGGGATTCCTCCTTCTGGAAACAGGCGTTTCGCGCTGAGGAGCTCGACCGCCGAGGTGGAATCGCAGCCGAGCTCACCCCGCTGGGACCTTGAGCGAGCGGGGGATTTCCCGAAACAAGCGATGACTTCAAACACCTCACTTATCACTGCCTCCTTCTCGCCTGTTTGGGAACAATAAACGGAACTCGGGTGAGGAAGGCATGTGAAGTGTCTGGCTCGTTCGGAGCTGAACAGTGTTGCGAACTCAGTTCGGACGCGCCGTTGGAGAACTTGATTGATTCTCACCACCTTTATAACCTGGACTGGTCGAGCGGAGAACACAGTTCTCCCTCCGATGCACACACATGCAGAAATGCACACACGTTCACCTCTGAAACAATCGCCGCCAAGTGTCACGTCGTTCACGCGTCTCGATCTTGTGATTCTGGTCCCTCTCCATTTCTACCCTGCAGCTCGGCCTGTTCGAGACTAGCTCCTCCGCCAAAGGTAGATGCGATTTCCTCGGATCGGCGCCGCGAGAGAGAACTCGATTCGCTGAGATAAAACTCGATGCGCCCAATATGTCAGGTGTGACTCGCTACGACTGAGCCCACAGAGCTGGCTTCCCATAACACGACGGAACTCTGTTATCCAGGGAGAACTTCTCTCGAGGTAAATGCTCTCGGAACTGTTTGGGCGGAAGATCTTTGGCAACCCCCTCTCCACACAAGGAAATAATGTGTCGCAAACCGTCGGAATTGTGTCCACACCCCAAATCGGACCGCAGGATCACAATCGTTCTGCCACGCCCGTTCCCTGCTGTCGCTGGCGGAATGGTTTCGTCTGACGAACATCGAGAACGAGGCACGACAGTTGAGTATGGCTCCGGAATCCTGCGACAGCGCGTGAATCTTGCGAGTTGATCGGTGCGCGTGCGGCATCGGGTCGTCAGCCAAAGGATAACTCGCTGCGTGAGGGTGGCTCGCTCAGCATCGAGCCTGAGGCCAACGTCGATGGAGTCCCGCAGAGGCGTGAACTCGATGCTCTGAATCTGCGAATCACTCGGCATATTTGCATAATTGCATTTGAGGACGATGATCCGCCTTCGGAGAATTCAAAACCCGGCCACGTGGCGCATCTCGTAACTCTCGAAAGACAAAAAAAACGTCCCGTCACGCGCCCTTTCTGATCAAGTGAACTCGAGTTGAATTGAAATGAATGGGTGTATTCACCGATCGACACGAATGTTTATCAGCAGCGATGGGCTCATCACTGCCCGGTCTCCTCGATAGCTGTGAACGACGGCCGCTGCGCTGTCTCGTACTTGCCACACAGAGAACTCGGGCCACATGAAAGAACAGTCCAGTTGAAGCATAATAATGGATAATCTTGCCGATTCCGCATCCCATTTTCCTGGATGTTTTTCCCTCCTCAGGCCGGAAGCTTGGTTCACCTGAAAAGCGAAGATTTCATCTTCCAGAAATCCGGATCGGCTCACTCTGGGCCACACACCGAACAACCTGGGCTTCCCGCAGGCGCGAGCGAGCATAAATCGCGTGCTGGCTCTTGTTACAGGACGCGGAGCTATCTGGCACTTAGAAAGGAACCAGAAAAATTTCCATTCCATCGTGAACCCTGATCCTGTGAAATATTGAAACAGTCGCGAAACTGGCGGATCCTTGCTCAGGACAATGTTGAGGCTCGCATACGAACGCATACGAATCTCCGTGTCCGCGCCTGGTCGCCTCTTCTCTCCAAATGCAACCGGATCAATTCCGATCGGTTCCAGGGTGATTCGCCGACCGTTGAAAGTTCTCCAACTAACGTCAGGAAATATTCTTGCAGCTGGGAGAGCATATCAGGAAGTTGCGCCAATCCTAATCACCTCCGGGGCTTAGTAATCATCAGGTTCAGGAGTCTATCCCCAAGGAGCTCGTCCCAGCTCGTCACAGGAGATGTTTCCATTTGAGAAATATGCGATGGCCTGAACTGATTTCTTGAGGGCTTTAGACGTTGTGAGCGTTGTCATCAATCGTAACGGGAGCGCATCGTTCATCTGATGGTTCGATGACGCTTGAATTGACGATCGGAATGGGGGCAACGGCGAGCCGTGACGTCAGTCTGGAAATTTCCATCAAACCAATGAACTTGGAGCTGATCAGCTTCCCTTTGGTGGAGGTTCTTCTCCCTCGGATCCCGAACGACGCAAAACATTCCAAATGGACCGGCGAAGCGCTAGCTCCTACCCGTTCATAGGAGGCCCAGAAGCCCACACGGGTCAAGCAATGGGAACTTTACCAGCAGTGAGAATTTGGCATCGGAACGAGGACATGGAATTGCCGAACTATTCTGCATACCAGAGCAACTGTATCACCGAGACGTGATCACCGGGAGGGGGGAAAATGGCCACCGTCAGATCCAGCAGAGGATCATAATTCGGAAAAACCGAAGCACTGCTCAGGAGGCCACTGGAACTGAGACATTCTCAAGAAGTCGCAGTAACGCTCCACATCCAACGAAATATCACCGCCGCTGTGATCCCGCTGCTCTGAGCTACAAGCTCCCAAGGCGTTGATGAAATGATCAGTGCCGACGAACGACCGTTTGGTACCCTGTCGGACACGCGAGAGGGCCTGAATGGAGGGAACTTGCCAGGAAACACAGGCCCCCCACAAGATAGAAAGATCAGGACTGCCTTTGGTATTCCATTGATCCCGTTGTCGAGAGCTTCGTAGTCGACGTGCAGTCTGTGAGTTTTCCGCATCACCTTATCTCGGGACGGACCAGTTCACAGACCATGTCAACGTGCACCTATCCTTAGACCCCCCTCACAGTTGACCCCCCTGCTTGATCTGACGAGCCAGCGTTGTTCATATGTCGGCCAGCTAAGCAGTATCCCCTGCACGTGAAAGATAGGGAGGTAAGAATATTTCTTAGGATGAAGATACGAGTAATCCGAATGAATGCGCTCGAAAGAGTCTGATCGGAGCTGGCGCGGGTCTGAAAATTCAATGCGCTACGTTGCGGGCTTTTGCTCGGATTTAATACCGCAGGACGCCGAGAGCTTTTTTGGCTACATCGTGAGACCCGCAGAGGAAAGACACCGTGAAGGGGAAAGGGGTTGGGAGCACAACTAGAGTCATTATCTGTTGAGCGAAACTCAGGTGTCGAGGCACGGGTCAATGGATGATAGGATTATGAAGAAAGTTTCTGCGTTGAGAGATTCTGCGATTCACGAAGAATAAGAAGCTCTCATGGCGCTTCGAGTTGTCCTCGGTCTGGTCGGCTGAAATCGATAGCAATACGTTCGTCGGCGTTCAGATGCACTCGCAAAAACATCAGAAGACGTCTCGGAAATCTGATACACACGTCTCGCTTTTTGAACCTCGATTTCTAGCAACCGCCGTTGCGTTAGTGTACGGGGCCTGAGAGATCCTCAGCACAAACCGTGCCCTTAAGCCCACCTCGTGCAGCGCTGAGTAAGGTGTGTCATCAATTATTCTGCGCCGATCGTACCTCGACTCTCCTCGTTAAGTTCTCCGTCTGCTGGGCGTACACCTCCAACTGGCATTATGGCGATGAAACAATCGAGTTCCGCGAACCTATGGGTCCTCCCCGCGATCGTGATCGAGTGCAGTACAAGTGCAAAGAGGTTTCAATGTTTGTGACAGAGAGAATAGGAGGACGGACGAGGATCGAGCGAGGCGCCTGACAATGGCGGACGGTCAGGGAGGGATGAAAAGGAGGATTCGTTGAAGTGCTCCGACCGTAGAAAGTGGAAGGGAGCTGTAGTCTCCCGATTCGATATAACACTGACCGTGTCTGGCTGAGCGTCATCCACGGATATCTTTCGCAACGAGGCAGCTCCGCCCTTGTCATGAAGTTTGACGTCAAGAGTGTTGCTGCTTTGGGGCTGTTGGCGGCCGCTGGTTGGCTCACCCGAGCAATTACTGCCGACGAGTAACAATGTTGTGATTGGATTTTGTGTCATACATGGATTCAACAACGGGAGCCGCCCGTGGGCCGAGGCTCTGCAGACTCGCGAGCCACTTACGAGTTTGTTCCAGGACATCACCGACTTGCTGAGCGGAGGCCGAAGCCGCGAAATCTAGAGAGAATGGAGAAGATTCAGGTAGAGTCCAATATTTTTTTATGCCGGAGAAATACCGAGCAGCGAGGCCACTGAAGCGGGAATGCGAAGAAACGAACCACAAGGTAGAGTTCTTCCTACTTTTGGTTTCGATGGGAGAAAATTGAGATTCAATACTAGGAGATTATGCGCTCGTGTTTCCCAGATGAGGTTTGGAGACAGAGATTACTTCGCGATCTCATCTGGTGATGCCAGCGGGTCAGAGCTCCGAAAAAGTTTCAGACAAAACCGTATCAAGATGGAACAAGTCACGCGCAATGCTTTCAGATACACGCGGGGCAGATGAGAAAGTAACAGATGACAGCGGAAGATACGACAGCTGCTGGGTTCCGGGCTTTGAGGGAGTTTCGACTGGGACGCTGCAGAAGGACTAGAGAGTCGGTGATTCCTGACTAGTAATCCGCTCATCGTTCTCGCGGAAGTCGAGGAAGAGATCTGAATTGAAGAAGGTTCGCTTTGGCAAACAGAATATCAGACCATGGTCCGACTCCAATAGCATGGATTGAGGATCTACTTTCTCATCGTCCGATCACGATCTGAATGCCAGTTTTGATCTCATTCGATTGCCGAGGAGGGATTTCTCCTAAAATAACTATGTTCAATGCAAGGTGGCCCCCACCCTTGCACTCCCTCTCCTTACTCGCAGATGAGGTTCCGTCTTTCTCCCCACCCCAATCTTGAAGAAGGAATCGCTCAAGAAACGGCTGGATACACCTTAGGATCCGGTACAGTTGAAAATAATAGAGAACCCGGCACCTCACGCGTCCATTCCGAGATGACTCTCTATTCATAGTCATTCCTATCGACGGATGTATATTAATTATTTGTTTCGACGGGAATCAAAATCCGATGTCTCATCCCACATACATGATCATTCTTGAACTCGTTCTTGAAATTCGTGGACCACCCCCCCCCCCCCCCGAGAACCACGAATTGAAGAGAATATTACAAGCTCCATTGAGCTCAAGTCATCGCTCAGTCTTGTTCCGACGATTCATGATCCGCAGGATTTTCTGGTACTGTCTCCGAACGTCAGGATTCTACTGTTTGCCCGACGACTCGCGAAGCTCTCTCTTCGATGAGCCACGCAACGCCCCCGGCTACACTCATATCGGGTATCCAGGTATGTGTTGGGGATATATTGAGTGAGGTATTGATGATGTAGCTATACATGTACAGGGTGGTCAACGTAAGTCGAGAATTTTCCAACCGCCCTTACTATCCGTCATTATTCGGGAATGAATGCGGAGAAAACGATCTCTTCCAGCATTCGCTCCTAGAAGATAAAACAGGGATGACCTCGATTTTCGGACAGAGGGAAAGTGCTCGAATCGACCAAGCAACACCGAAAAAAATGTATTTTCGAAAAATTGAAATTGCCGACCGATTCGCGCCTGAAAGAATAGAGCTGCGTCATCCTCTGACTATCGGTCGCGAAATAACAAATATGATCATTTTCCACAGGCTCACTCTACGTTTTTCACGAAGTTATAAGCAGGAGAAGACAGGCCGGGGAGATCCCCGACGTACGCTGACCACCCTGTGCCATACATACGTAACCAACTCAAGCAGGAGGTTGCATTGTAGGCGACAGGCTAGGTTTCGAACGCTCCAGCCGTGAGTTCCGCAATCGAGTTCGAAAAGTCGAAATTTTCTCCGGCACTAGTTTATATACTCCATAAGTCGAATGATTGATTTGAGGCAGGCAGACCGACTGACTGGATGTATAAAAGATCGAGAATTCAAACACAGCCAGTAGTGTCGAGGGACACTATGAATACTTGTTGCGGAAACTCCTATCATAGTTTATGGGAATGGGCAGCTAATCACGGAGTTGTTCTGAACTTCTTCATTCGAGAAATCCTTCACTTCCAATTTTTCGCGCCTGGATTCCATGCATGAGTCTGGCGATTTTCCCTTCCAATCGATCGGGGTCGCTCCCTGTCGTCGTTTCATATCGACGCCTGCCACATGGATCAACGCAGCCTGCAAAGACTCGCTCGCGTTCCGGGACCCCTTCAGCAGGGTATTATGAGTCGACAATACACCCGCGCGATCGATTTGCGTATCTCAGACCAATTCGCTGTGGCAGCATAATTGTGATTACTACGTGATGCTAGTTTAAGCGGATGTCCGACAAATTATCAGAATCGAAGCTTGGGGTGAACCGTCGACTCTCCCCCGCATCCACTGAATTTACGGCCTTTGTGGATGATCGTCTATTCAAGTCGACATTGAAGGCTCTATCATCATCTGGAATGCCATTGACCCTCTCTAGGGTTACGTTGACAGCCCGACAGATGATACCATGAACGCCTCGACGTCATGAGCGACGAATTTGTGAGACCCATGCATCGTACTTATGGTCGAGTGCATTTTCTCTAGTCATACGATTGACTGCACTCGAGGGTCACTGAATGATTCCATAATGGCCCTCGAAGGATTCGTCGGTGTCCTTTGGCAAGTGCCAGTGACCATCAATCATAAACTGCTAACTGACTCGCTGTCTCTGAGAGGCGGACTGTTCTCGTTTGACGGACACCCTTCGAAGAGTTGAAGAACAAACAAGGATGCCCCTTTTCCGCGGGAATCCATGTTAGAATCCCACCCTCCAATGAACGGGCATCATTTAGGAGATTGAAGATCAGACGAGCGGTCTGCCTGTTAGAATATTAACGGTGTGTACTCAGATACTTGTGCTGCTTGATGGCAGCACGACGGGTGTGCTCGCCTCAGGTGAAGCGTCACGACGGCGCTCCCGGAGCAGCTTGTGATCTTCCAAAGGCCGTCTCTGCCCTTTGCGTCTGTCGGAATGAACTTCGACGATTCGCAGAGGGATCTCGGGAACTATGAGTCGCTCAGGCGAAGCTCGGTTTCGTGTTCGACGGAGTCCAATATCCGTTTCTACTCCGAGTCGAGATTTAAAAGGATAAGCCAACCTCAAAGCAGTCGCCACAGCTCCGATTCAACCTTGTTCTCCTACCTCGGAGGTCCCCCCCCCCCCCCAAGTCCCTCTCAGGAACAACAGACCGCTGCATGCACTGCACTCATGGTCTGATTCACTATCTGGAAACTGTGCAACAAAACTGAAGTTACGCGCATTTATAGCCCTGAGATACTTGGAATCGTGCTTCTGAAACTTTACCGGCTGTCGGAAAAGCTCGGTCAACTTGCCTGCCTATCCTTTGCCTACCCGTTGGAAGCAGCAGCTCGGAATCGCTCGCTTTGGGCGACTCCAGGTCAGCTTGAGTTCCCTCAGAGGATGCTCGAGGTATCTACCCTGGTCTTGATGACCCTGCTGCCTCGTGAAAACTTCTCATCTGCTTCTCACACTGCCTGATAACTGACCGCTGAGGCTGGCCCTAGTGCCGATCTCGTTTTGTGAATCACGAGCTTAGGTGGCCGCAGTTTCGAATCCAGGGCCCATTCTGTGAATCTTTCGACTTCCAAGATCTTCCCATGTGGAATCATGTGTGTCGGTGCCCCCGAGTACTGGAATCCCTCTCTGCGTAAGCATGCTTTCGAGGGTATTCCTCATTCGACGAGGTATGACTCATCTGGAATCGATTGGGTTGACTGCTGAAAACGGAGCATACAGATTTCCTACGAGTTCCGCTGCGCCTCCTTCTCAGAGTCGCAAAATTTGCGATCGATGTCCATGCCAATGGAAGGTCTTGTTCATATCCACTGGAGACACGGATCCCATTTCAGGCTACCGGCGACAGTGCCCGGATTTCCTTCTCATCCCTAGAATACAGTTTTTTTTTCTATGTTCACACATCCTGCTCGTGAAGGAATGAGGCTCCGGCTTCGCTGTGAACCAACCCAAGAAGTCATCCTCTCCATATTCCCTGTTGCAGAATCAATCGAGTTCTCATTGTTGCAAAAATTGCTCCTTCCGGTAGCTGTTCTTGATGGTTTCTTGAGGGCGTGTTCATCTCGGTGGTTGCTTCCTATCGAGCTCTTAAAGATTTCGTGATTTCTCGATTCTGAGGGGACTAGGGAGACAGAGAGAATGCATAAAGTCGGAGATATTTTCGAGTGTGCACGAGCCAGAACTGTACAAAGGTACGCTCGGCAAATCCGGCGTCTGCCATCCATGGGACCAACTCTCTAATTCTGGGTGTCGTGCGTCCATTTTTCATCCGGGAACGGATCTCGTCTCGTCCTTCGAGCTTCACGGGAAGAGCGGGAAACTTGTTCCCCTCCCTATAAGTCATAGTCTCACCGATAATACCCTGAACTCGCTGGTAGTCGAGATTTGACGTCCTCAGGCTGATGGATTCTAGTCCGAGGGGCTCCCGGAGACGGGTAGTCCAACTGAATAGAGGTAAAACGCAAGCGCTCGATTCGGACGAAAGTTCATTTAGCGGCGGAACAACCTCAGCAATGTTCGGGCTAGCTACAAATCCAGACAGGACGCCGTTTTCCAACGCTTCAAGAACAACGGGGGCTCGAGAACTTTCGAGAAAGGGAGACCGCCGAGCAGACGCAGGCGGAAACCGGATACAACATACGACCGGCGGGTCCTGTTCCACCACACATCTACAGGACGGCGAAATCGGCTCGATTGAGACGCATCGGCAACGGTTCCTTTCATCCGGCCTTTCATTCGCCTGTTGGTGCTATACTCCTCCAGTGGCTTGAATGGTAGCTCGGTATCTTTCTCCCATGTGTTGTGGTGAGGGATGATGCGGAGCCCTTTCCGACAGGGAAATGGAGAGCCTCGAGGGTCGGAAGCCCTCCTATCGGCGCTCAACGTGTTCAACGCGCGAACGTGCTCATCTCTGACCAGCAGGAGATCGCAAACGTGGGCGCCTGTGTCTGTGTGGTCGTCAGATCGCGGAGTTTCAGAAATCAGCTACCGTGCGCCACTTCGATGCCTGATGCTGAACTTCATGAGAAATTGTGACTTTTTTAACTTTGAAAAACCGAAATCCACCGAAGTGCAACGATGATTCCCCGAAGCAGTTTCTGAGCGAGCCTCTCCGAGAACAGCGTGGAGTCGGCTGTTGTAGAGATACTGTTGCCAGGAGGAGAATCCGGTGAGAAACGCAAGAGAAGTGCTAAAAAATGACTCCCGTGGTGCCGTGAAAGGATACGCCGAGAACCCGATGGAGCATGGACATTGAGGATACTTTCTCTGGAAGAGCACCAATCCAATTCTCGGTTAGTCGCATCGATTGATTGAGGAAAAACGCCTTCTTGATTGGCCTCACCGATTCATTTCGTTCTCGAAGCCTGGGATTGCAATTAGCGAATCGGAATCGCATTCTCCGACAGACAACAGGGGATACCGCGCCGGTCGTCGGGAATTGTCCCAAAACGCTCCGGATCCCAATGAAATGACACTCGAGCCAGATGAATCGAGCCTTCCCCGAGTCGAAAATTCTATCTCTATCTTCAATGCGATGACCGCGAAGAATCGGTTCGAGTCCGTAGGAGAACACGCTGTTGGAATTCATTCAAGGGTTCCTCCATGTGGTCTTCCACGCTCTTCTGATAATGAGGTCAATTATTATTGGTCATACTCAAGACTCGTTCTCTCCCCGAGCGCGTATGAGAATCTTCGTGGGACGTGTTCGTTCTACCGTTGGTGCATCGGTCAGACATGACCATGCGTTGAATCAAACTTTCTCCCAATTCGCCATAGCTTGTCCTGCCCCAACTCCGGAATCCGGAGAAGATCCACAGGAAACACGCGAGTGACCAATTCACGGGAGTTCGAGTTTGAAGTTCGCACTCCGATAGTTGGAGAATAGCAGCAGTGATGCGGATGATGTCTTGACTGAGGTGCCATCGTGTTCTGCTATGTCTTTATCGAGTTTTGTCGGAGAGAGCAGAGAGCGTTGACTTTGTCAAGGTCGAAAGTCGCTCGTAATGGAACCACATCAACGTAATGGGGACGCTATCCGTTTTAAATAACGTAGATGTGCTCGAGCCCGCCTAAAAATCGATGGCTTTTTTTGCTCCACTCTACTTTTCCGATGGTCGCGCTAGTCCCAGATCGCAATCTTCTCCTCGGCAAAAAAGTTCGGCCGCTGAGCAAGAAGGAGTTGATGATTATGACAGAGATGACGACAAGCATCGCGAGACCGATGGCTCTCTCTTCGGAGTTGATTTCTGAGCGTTCCGAAGTTGACTATTTACGCTAAGCGGTGTCCGCTGTGTGGCTCGAAGACATTTTGCGAACTTTTTTCGATTCTCTGAACCAAGCTCACGAGTCGGAGAGTGACTTCTCGATCGCTTTCAGAGTTGAAAGCTCCTGCGATGTAGAACCGATTCGGGGGGAGCTCTCGCCGGAACCAAGGAGATCGCGAAGAGGAACGAGTTCGAAGATGAGAACTCCCATCGGAGAGAGGGTTCCATCTGGAGGCAGATCAGCGCCTGCCGAAATGAGTGCCTGCTTTGAACGACTTGATGATGACCGTCGTGTGATCATGCAAAAACCAGTCCCTGTTTCAATTTCCTGGTGCAAACAGTGAGCAAAGCTCCGCATCGGTGAGCTTCCACAACGGTGACTCCGCCTTGGGGACTGTCCGCTCCTGGAAGACGTCGCTTGTATCGAGCCTTGCCTCAATTTCTCTCCGGGCGAGAGGTCGTCCCTGAATGAAATTTCGGCGAGCGCGCACGGAGCTGCGCTCCGACTCCAACCTTCTAATTTGACGGCGGCGGCGGCCGCCTACATGCTCGTCGGACGGAGCCATTCCTGACGAGAGCCTAGAGCCGGGAAATTCCGAGGAAAAGAGCCCGGCGGCAATGATCTCACTCTATTTCGGGGGTGCAAGCTCGTCTGATTCAGTTCTCTTTTCACGGTGTGATAATTGATTTCGCAAGTAGTTGGAGACCTCCCATACAGCTGTGATGAGTCTTGAAAGACTCGCAAGGGCCGCTGAAAATTTGATTCATCAAGCCCGACATTCCACTGGAACACGCTGGCGTCGTTATAACGGATTCCGGGGGACAGGGAGACTTTTCAAATGTCGAGAGGCGGTCTGCTCAACGCCGGAGCCGAACCGGAATCCAGATGCTCGTACCTTGCAGCTCCGATGTTCGAAAAACTGACCGCGCCCTCGAGGAGAGGGTTCATTTCGGTCGACGACGACGATTCTAAAAATTCAGCGTGAGCTGGACGTATTTGGACCGGGCCGCCGATAAGATTCCCGGGACGTCGTTTCTCTCGATTGCGCTCCTGCCGACGAAGTTTCTGCGAACATAAAAATTCGGGAGTATCGACGCATGTTGGTCCCAAGAGCCGCGCAGCCATTTTCTCTATTGACTCCTCTCGCTCCAATCCCCCCCCCCCCCCGTTCCCGGCAGCATGTAGTGTAGCAGCAAGCTCACAGCTGTCCTGTTCCTATCGTTCGTGAATTCTCGATCAATTTTCCTCCTCGACGACCCGAGGGATCCCGGCGACGCGTCATCTGGGCACTCTTGAAAACAAGCTCCCAATGAATCACATCCAGAACATCTGACTGGCTGGGAGCATATTGTACATCCTCGATTTGCAGAGCAGCACGCGCTGTCGGATTCGAAGCTCGCACAGCTCTGAGACACGAAAGCAATGACGGGGAATCGTTTTGAGCGAGGGAAAAAGTGGTATTTATCCGCCTCTATGGAAACTTCCTCCAAGTGATTTCGGCAGCGCTCGCTTTTCCGGTTCTTCAGACGAGGCAGTGACGTTCCCAGGAGTTTCCATGCCCACGAATAACACGCGCGCGAAACTCGACGTTTCGTGTGACTGCCGCGGAGACAGAAGTCAACAAGACGCTCACGCGGATGGGATACTCGTTCCGAGCCGACCACGTGACTAATTTTGAGCTGTGCTCCGTTTCTTCGTCTTCATAATCGGCAGCTGTAATCGGCTATTTAGCCACTTGAACGGTGAAGCGGAGGTTCGCGTGATGGGGAAAACGCCGAGGATCGGCTCGGTTCGACTGAGCTGGCTTGTCGCGGGGGACGTCCCCCGTTTTCTGATCGAGCTTTTTCGTTTTTCGGATTGAATACTGATCCGCGAAATCGAGGAAAGCATTCGATCCAAACAGCGATCCGAGTACTGATACGCTGCAGAATCGAGCTCAAGAAGTTGATCGGAGGAATAGTTCAACAGAACGGATCAGACACCGCCACAGGAGAGACGAAGTGCCCTCTGGCTCTGCTGGCTTAACTCGGGGACGTGACGGCCGGAAACTCTCAAAGTTGAGCTTTACGAAGTTGCTGGAAGTTCCAGACACGGAGAAGCTAGATTGCGCGGCGCAGAGTTTACTCGGCAAAGTTTGCGCATAGATTGGCTGCATCCTGTTGATGGTAGCTTTTGCTGGGCGAAAGATAACAGCAATAATAAGTGTTTCACACTTTGGTGATGTCTTCGGTACCGGGGCTCGGGGTTCGAAATTGGAGCTCTCCCCGAACAGATGACTGGGCCGCTGCACGGTATCGGTTAGATCGGGCCTACGGCGTGGAAGATCATTCATCTCGATATATCTACTCGTATGCGCAACAGGTTTTGAATACTTGAACAGAGTATCATATTGTTGGATGAACACCAGCGGAGGTATGCCACATGGCTGGACATGATCTGCCCATCCTCCGACTCCTCGTTTCAGCTTCTCCGATGCTGCGAGCGAGAACTCGATCATTCGCTCTGTTCACACAACGGTCCTGATCGAATTTTCCCTCATCGGTTCGAACTAATCGGCGATACTAACCAGATTTGACCTGGTTGGATAGTCCATAGATGAGGCGGGACAAAACTGTTCCCTTGTGGTTTCCGGTTACATTGGCATTTGCCTTCTAGTTCTTGCCGTCACAGTGGAAGAGAGTTCTGACTCCCGAGGCTCATCTCGCCTCGCTGAGAGAACTCCAGGCTGGGTTTGAGCAGCGAGTTTTGAGTCCCGACGGAACCCCGGGCCTCTCTCATTCTCTTCGCGCTCCGAACCTTGAGAATACGATTCCTCAACTGAAAACTGGAGGCGTTGATGCATGCTTAAACCCGGTCTGGATTCGGCACTCTGACTGTTCGGCAGTCTCGTTCATCTCCCAGCGTATCGGCTCTAATACGAGTATTCGAGGAGGACGATTGGCAACACGCTCAACCCGGCCATGCTCCTCGGAGCCTGAATTCATTTGCGACTTCGCTTGGTGTGATGCCCGGGCCCCATCTTTTCACTGTTTCTTTCGAGCTTGTTGAGCAAGTTCCTCGTCGACACCGCAACCGAAGTCTTTGGTCGAACTTTGGTCAGAGGAGCGAATCAACAGAGCACTATTTTCGCTAGATTTCTCCCAATTTACGCTGCGTCCAAACCTTCAGAAACGGCGAGCAGGAGTTGTCCATTGATCTCATTGCTCAATCGATCTTGTTGAGGGCGAGGATTTTCGTTTGAACGAGAGCTTGGAATAGTGATCCAGTTCTCATCTAGCTCCAACACACAAAAGGGATTAAGGACGTCAACGATATCCACGTAAATAGCCCATTGGAATCGCCCAACCTATATTTCAACTCAGCGTATCCGACTTTGGGAGAGTGGAGCTTGACAGACTCTGACGGTCCCAACAGGTGTCAGAAACTGGAGTCCAACATCTCGTGGTCGACTGAGGTGAACCGCGAGATAGTCAGACGACACAAATCATGTGAGGATCAGCGCACGGAGTTGATTTCCAGAGGTGGACCCCGAACAGGGAACGTCGGAGCACGAAAGAGCGAGAGCCTCCGCCTTGGCGAATGTTGGGGCTGGATATCTCTCTTGAGAGTTGGGACATTTTTCTGCAACTGAGAGAATAGAGGGCCGAGCCTTGTTCCAGTGCGAACATCTGACACGTTTCAGGAGGGCATTGCATCGAGGAGTGACAATCGAAGCATCTCAAAGGTTTCGTCGGCCCTGAACGAAACTTCTACGAAGGACAGCTTTGCGCGCCGCGGAAACCCCGGAACCACAACGAGCTCTGGAGACAGTCCGTGATTTCAGACTTTTGTTCGAATCGGCGACCGTTGCCTGAAGGAGTAGGAGTCCTTGAGAACGAGGAAAAGGGAGAGGACGTCGCGCGTAGTGAGTCATAGTGCTTTCGAGGCACTGTTCTGGTGGTTTTCCCGTTCTATTCAACCGAGTTTTAGGTGCAAAACAGCCCTCGAGGAGTCTAGAGTGGGGTCGCTCCTGGATCGGCTTTATATGCGAAATATTTATGCTAAAACGGTGAAATCACTCTTGAGTGATATATAGTATGTCTTCCGCAAACATTCCGGCGCCTCCATAGTCTACCGCGGTATAGCCTAGACCCTAATAACCTTGCACGAAGAGCTGCGGAACCACAGACAGGAGGCACCGCTGCACGGTTCATCGGTCGGGAAGTCTGAGCTGCAACAAAGTCAGCGACGACGAAGGAAGAACTCGCTCCCTGAAAAGACTCTCCCGGCTTCCAAAAGCGCCGGGCTTTGAGGTAAAACTGGCGAAAACTTGTCCTCGGCTCCCAAACGGTTTACGAGCAGGGGAGTACGCGGTGGAGGACCAGAGTGCGACCGAGTGTAGTTTGGCGCCTCGCGGTTAGTACAAGGCAGCCTGTCAGGCCCGGAGGGATGTTGTCCATCACATCACGATGCCCCTGCTTCGCATAAAACGTCCTGTGTCGTGCACTGCTCGGCGAGGAGTCGTCTGGCGAGCAGTTACGCCGAATGCGGAAGGATCGCCGCCGAGAAGGTAGAGCTGTTGGATGTTTAGAGATGACGAGGTGAACTGTGCCAAGTGGACGGTCACGACGTCAATGCACACGGATGGTGCGCAAACCACAACCGGACCCACATGTTCATCTGTCTCGGATGGGCCGAGGCACGATCGGGCCATCCGTTCTCACGAACAGAACCGTATCCCATCGGAAATTCCACAGGGAAGAACGAAAACCTCCGTTGAACTCCGATCGACCGAGGCTCAATAGCGTTCCCACCATTAGAGTTCTCCTGTTCCGTCGTCGGAATTCCTAGTCAGTTCGACGGATCTGACACTTTCGAAAGCTGTGTCCAAGGTCCAAGCCGACGGATTTGACGGAGTGCACGTCGCGGCGAACTCGAATTCGACACTGCGGAGGATTCGAGCGTAAAGGCTAGTTGCTTTCGAAGCGAGCGGCCTGCTGTCAAGTATTGTTGTCCGCCTGCTGGAATGTCAAACAAGGAGCCATCTGTTGGAGCTGTTCAATAGCAGTAGCACTCACAAGTTTGCTTTGTTTCGGCAAACTTTTTTTCCTGCGGCTCTCGTGGGAAGACTTTTTCCGGATCTCGCCCCGGAGAAAGTTTCCTTTCATTCACAGAGAGCGTGCGATGTTCCCTCGCTGCCGCCCGGACGTGCGCCACTCTCCCTCCTCTGGTTCTCCAGGAACCGATGTCATGATTTCACCCTCCTGGACCTTCCCCCGCGGGAAGGACTTCATTGTTTGCGGAACGAGATCGCTCACCGGAGGATGGTATGGTCTCATCTGGCTTTCGCTTGCACTCGCCCTCTCGGAGTCATATCCCTTGCCCACAAGCCATGAATCGGGGTATGCTGTCCTCGTAGCTGTCGAGTTCCGAGAGGACTGGGGACTCGTGAGCAGACAGAATTCCCACCCATTATTAGCTGAAGAGTCTCCCACGGAGAAGCTTGCCGTTTGGTCGGATATTGGGCGACGTGCGCAACATGTGATAGCTGCTTTCGCTCGGCCGCTACCTGTAGATAGCTCACCTCGCCTCCTCCGGATGTTGTGGCCGAGAGGAAACCTGGCTCGTTACAATCGGATTGAATTCAGCTCGAGAGTTTTCAGCGTATCTGATTGCGATCGGACACAAACGCTTCCTCCCGGTCGTCGTTTGCTATCGATCGAGTCCAATTATCCCGGAGGAAGATAGATCATCGTGATCGGCAACCGCGGTTGGGGTTTCTCATTGATGGAAGATCCCCGAGATCGATTCTTCCCAAAAGAAGTCAAAGAACGCCGAGATTTTCCCAAACTCCAGGATTATGGGCTCTCGATGAAACTTCCTCCCGTGCCTCGCCCTATATCGGCCGAGTTGAGCATGAATTCTAGTTGGACTATGAAAATTCGCCGAAGCCTTCGAACCGCCGCAGTTGCTTCGCAGCGACGATTCTGCTAGTTGTCTGCTCCCTCCGCATGTATCGGGCGAGTTAGACCAATTGTAAGTCTGACGTCGTGCTGGTCGTTGCCGAGGCTCGTGTTGGAACGGGAAACACGCACGGCGTTTTCTCGAGAGATGTTCTCGCGCGTTGATCACTCCAATCACAGGGTTACGAAGAATTCGAGTGTTCATACGTTGGCGTGTGACTTCCCTCAGGAACCCCAAGAGGGCCTCGTAAGGAGGGCGCTTCGAGAGAGTATTATTGCACCATGCTTCTCCTGATGTCGCACGGATGTCGTTCGCTTGTGAGCTCGAGGCCCTTCTCGATTTCGTAGAGCAACTTTTGATTCGCGTGTGAGAACCGTTTCTCGATTTATCCTCCGACGAGTGGGACCCATACACAGATGGATGGATTGATTGATTCACGACGAAACGCGTGATAAGCATCGAAGAGGGCATCATTCATCCATCTGCCACTTTGCTAGGAAGGAGGAATGGATGGTCATCGACGATCGGATGCTGGAAACGCGAGCTCCGATCATGACATTTGGAAAGAAACATAGCCGTTTCCATCATTGTCCGGACAACTCGTTTGAATAGCGAACAGAAGATTCTCGAAAGTCAATCCCTCTCACCATTCGCTTCTCGCGTCACGTCGTCGCGGCAATGGCCCGCCTGCTTCTCGAATTCTCGAGGCCCCTCTAGATATTTTACAACAGCACCGGGAATTTCGGGCGAACTCCATTTAGCAGATCAGTCGTCCCGCTGCGGCGGTTCTATTCGCCTAACGTCGAGCCGATCTTGTTTCTGCTGATGTCGAACGCTGAACTCCCCTCTTTTCTGTTTTATTGATACCGGTCATTGGAATGGATTTTCTCGTGCCTTGCAGAGTCAGCCAATTACTTTTTCGGGTGATCGAATTCGCGCATTTCAGAAAAAGCCTGCGTCTCGTTGAAAACGGCTGAAAGCTCCCAGTGGTATTTCGGCTTCAGGAAAATGGGATATAATTTCAAGAATCGAGTTTGCGAGGGAAATCGCGAGAAATATTCCTCCAACTGAGGCACAGTGAGCGTGCGTTTAGCGCTCGAACAGACCCGTAATCCAATCGGAAATTCGGATTTGCAGCTCTCTTATCCGCTCATTAAACTCCTGAAACTTCCTGACTTCTTTCCTCGTCTCCTTCTCGGTTGAAAATCGTTGGGCGCCCACCGATTTTATTCATTTCCCTCTTAATTGTTCCCCATACCAGGAATCGTTTACGTTCGCCCACTCGGAAACCGCTGCTCACATATAATTGCTTTCACATCGATTCCTCGGGAGGATCCAAGTGTTCAACAAACTCAATGCTTCGAAGTTGCGGTCGCTCTCCCAAAGCTCCGATTCAAACTTGCGTCACCCTCCAATTTCGGTAATCATCTGCATGAATATTAGTATTCCTCTGAGGACTCGTTCTCCATGTTGAAATATGCGCGGAACGATTGCTGTTTAGGTTTTGAGCTTAAATATTCCTCATGGTTCGGGACAAAGGTCATCTCCCTTCGAGAGCTCCGTCGGGCGACATGCTGCGGACGGAGAGCGTGGATTTCGAGGGCGTGTCGCAGCCTGTTGCCGACACGAGCCCGCCGAACAAGAACCATAAAGACTACCGAGGCTTTTCGGGTGACATCATTGTTTATGAGCCAGATCAAGGATGGTCCTTTTAGGCGGCACCTCCTCCTGGGAAGATGGTGGTGCATTGGAGACGTCCACCGGCAGCTAGCGGCTTTGTCTATAAGTTGAATGCGGGGGCTATCTATTCTGCTGCCGATAATCGATCGAAGCCCAAGAACAATCCTCCTCGGTAAATCTTCATTCCGCGGAGATGCTTGCTCAAGTCGCGGTAAAATGGGCAAAAGCCGATCAGGTCGGGTTGAGCCTAGTCAGGTTGGTTCACCTCGCGGGTCCACAACGACCCCTTAGGGAGAATATTGAAGAGAGGGGCTCTTCATTTCTCGGTCGCTCCGCTGAGCTTCTGCGTTGGAACGCAACTAAAACCAGCCTGTGTCCACCAGACGTGTCCAGTGGGTATGAGTCGGAGCGGTTGTTCTCGAAATGACCTCCCGAATCCTGACTACGTTATCTACCTACTTCAGAAAGACCTCTCGGTCGGATTTTCTCCCTAATACGAACTCCAGCCAGGGCCAAGAATGACGCCCGTTCCTGCGCCACGGAGACTCATAGGGGACGCTCCTCGGGAGGCAAGTGACAGGAGACAACTGATTTTTTCGGATCGTCCGGCATTAAGAATGCTGGCATCGGTTGGTGTTTTGAATAACCCAATGACTTGATAACTGTGGTGAAGGAATGCGCGCAAGGAAGGCTCGTGGAGGGTCTGAGTTCCGTTTTTACACCTAGGAACGGCGTCGTTGGGGCAGACGTTCTGTTTGGAATGTGTCGCGTACGGACTGCAGGCCCGATGTTAGGATTCAGGACAGCAACACCTGGGACGCTACCAGTGTCAAGCTACCTGGACGATGCTCTGCGTTATTTCCGCCGAGCTTCAAAGTCCGCCACGAGTCATCGCTCGCGCTGCAAACTGTGGCCACGATGGCTCGATGACTTGATGCGTCCTTGGATGCGAGCGGGAACTCCGTGACCGAACGAGCCGCTTCCGTTCGAGACCGTTTCGATTTGGCCGAAGAACCACGAGAGGTTCTCCCAATTATGGGTCCGTGGATCAGATAGATCGATAAGTTCTACTCGTCATCGCCGTCGGCACGATCCAGCAGTGTCCATTTTGTTATGTCTCAAGTTTTATGCTTGGAACGAGGACTTGAGGATGCTTCTATCTACCCGGCCCGGCTTCGTCTGCTGTCCCCCGGTGGAATCTTCGGAGTTCGTTTGAAACTCGTGTCAAGGGAAGACCATTTTTTGAACCGCATGGTCCACTCGGCCAGAATCCCGCGGAACAGACCCAATGATGACGGACACATCCCGAGTATATCCTCTATTGATACCCACATGAACTTTCGCGGTACTGGGAGGAACTCTCAAATGTTGCTGGAACGCTCGCCTGTTATTATGACGTGGGATAAGGTGATCTCGGTGATCGTCTGCTCGTCGCAAGGAGCTGCTGTGCCGTGTCGTCTGTCGGTGGAGCTGCTGTCGTTTTTGGGTGGGCTCGTTGCTAAGGGCGGTTTGAAAATGTTCATCAAAAGTTGAGAAAACTTTCGTGGCCAAGCTAGGCAAGCTGGATCGAGAGGCCGGATAACTCGAAACCACAGCGAGGAGATACATCGGTTGTTCGTCGTTCTTCCACTAATGAAGGGTTCGGATGTTTCTCTAGTACCTACAGTTGGCTTTTCCGTTTTTTAGAAGACCCCGACAGATTTCAAATTCGTGCGATCCGATGCCGGAGAACGCAGCGCGGTATCACCGGGCCGCTAACTCATCGGGGCGCGGGGGGGGGGGGGGGGGGTTTCATTGGAAAGTAATCGAGCCGATCGAGCATCGACGACGATGCCGTACGAGCAAGGGTCCCTCATGGGCTTCACGTCAGGCGAAGCATTTTAGTCACTGCTGGTGCGCTCCGAGAGCTTCATCATCCAAGCGCACCTGTTCCACAATAACAGCTCCGAGAGCAGCGGTGTTTTTCTGCTTCGACCGTCTTCCCTTCTCAATGAGAGCATTTCACTTATGTAGACCACAGGATCTCATGAAGGGGTCCGAGGATCTCCTGGGGGATGGCGGGGGGAAACTTCCTGGGGAACTCCATGTTCTAGAGCTCTTGAGATTCCGTGACCAAGATCACGAACGTTGTTCTTCCAGTAATAGAAAGGGTGGCTTTTTCTGCAGTTCCTGGAATGAGCTTCCCGTTTTGAGGGAGACAGATTTCTCAGTCCTGCAATGCTGGAGAACGTAGCACGGGCCCACTGCATCAGCGGAAGGGGCGAATACGACTTTATGATGCTGGAAGTTCTGTAAAGCGTATAGCATTAGTTGGCTCCAAACCATCATTCGTGCCAAGGCGTTTTCGATTTGTTCTGAAGTCCACTCAGCAAAGTTAAGACCACTCATCGGAATCACTATTTTTCATTCTGCAAGACATTATGCCATCCGCTCCCCACGCTGAGGTATATAAACCACGATCGACTGCTTCAATGTGGTGATTGAACGTCACCGGGCTTTTTCCTTGAAATTCTTGCTGGGTACGACTCCTTTTTGAGCCAGTAAACCGCATGATCAGCGATTTCGTGAGGGCAGTTGTGAAAATGTGAGTAGCAATCTACGAGCAAGGAAGGAAGCGACGGATTTCGAACCTGGCAGAAAGCTTGGCCAAGTAGAGAACTGCACAGGAAAAAAATGCATACGTCCCGAATTCAGCGGCACAACTGGGTGTCTCGCGTCTGCATGGCCGCCAACGCAATTTTATGCTTCGCCGACTCCGAGCACTCCAGAAAGAAGGAACTGAAAGCTACATGGACTCTGGAATGAATGGTTGGAGGTAACCGAGAACCGCGCTCCTCCGTATCAATGTGCGAAACGAATTCGCAGCTTCCAGAATGGAATACGAGCCTGGAGAGCTATCAGTGAATGATCCTCTGGATGAAGGCAGAGTTTCGATGCATGATGGCCGGGTGAAAACTCGAGAACGTGGGGCGCGGCTAATGGCTGAAACTCCAAGAAAGACGTGGAGCCAGTTGAGAAGAAGCCGATGTGTTTCGTCGAGCTCGAGTGGCCATCAAGTGTCTCAGGTAGAGAAGAGCAGTCTTCAGCCCCTCGATCGTGGCCAACCCTGTGGTAATTGATTACGTTGCTGCGCCCCGATGGCTTCTTGAAGCGAGCCGAAATGCATGTCAGCGAACGGTACAAGCTACGGTCAAGAGCGCCTCTGAAACTTCGACTCCGCTGTCTCTTCCATTCGTCAAATGTCTCCAGGATGAACGCTCGATTTTTTTCGACGCGGTCGATCGAGACTGGCGGCTTCGGTGCTCTCTCGAGAGGCTGATAGCATAGACAAGCAACACGCACCCCGGCATCTCAGCTAGTTCAAAAAAGAACCTCTTTCCAATGCTGTATGTTGACTCAGCGTTTCTGAGAGCGAAAAACAGGCCTGCGAGACGGATTGAGCATCTTCAGCGAAATTTAGTGTCTCGAGACCGGCAGTGGGACAGTCTTCCAGCCCTGAAAACTATCCTGAACCCGAGGAGGGCGAACGGGTCACCGAAGTTGATTCAGAGGGAAACGACTCGGACTCCGGTCACGTTGCGCACTTTTGTCTTGCCCTGAATCACCTTTCGGACCGTGAGTCCAGAAGTCGGTTAAATACACATGTGGTATCACTCTCGGGAAACGGCCATCCACCAGAAATACTGATCTCGCCTCGCATTCAATGAAGTCGGGCTACACAAAGCCTCGGGGAAGTTTCCCGGGAGCTGCTATTCTGAGAGCGCTTTGTTTAGGGATCAAGCTAGTCTTGATCATCGCTCGCTACACGAGCCAACCCGAAGGCATAACCTGACACGAGTTTTATTTATGAGCTCTTTCCGACCAGTCCCACTGCAACATCCAACGACATGGTCTGGCGGAAAGTACGGATCGCTAAAGTGAGGCTGGTTTGTTAGCCACACCATCAAACACCGACTCGTCATCATGGCTTGCCAAGAGTGAAGAGAAGCTAGCCGTGGACGATAAATGCTCGAGTTTGCATAAGTTGCGCGTCGTGGGAACAGAGCTGATTGAAGCCAGCGGAAAATCGAAATGCATGACGATGGAGCCGCCCAGCACGACAAAGCTCCAAATTGAATTCGATCGCTGATTCCAGAAGCTACGCCCTCTATGATTCGGCTAGGAAACGTTTTCCGATTACAGAGAGTACAAAA
Source organism: Phytoseiulus persimilis (assembly GCA_037576195.1). NCBI lineage: Eukaryota > Metazoa > Arthropoda > Arachnida > Mesostigmata > Phytoseiidae > Phytoseiulus > Phytoseiulus persimilis. The sequence goes on from CM075103.1 coordinate 31,440,459, forward strand.
CAGGAAGAACCAAACGAACGAAATCCGGCTGGTGCTCCGTACAAGGTGGTCAGGAGGGGCCTGTGCAGGACGAATGACACTCCCGAACGATACGATTTGCCGGGTCATCCAAAGCGGCATCCCAACTCTCATAGACTCAAACAGACCTCGTGTCTCGCTTGAGTTCTCTTCCGACACAGCGGCGGAATCGTCCCCGCTGACTGATATTGCGAGTCGAAATGACACGCTTTGGAAAATCTACGATCAGTCCCACCTGTCATCAACGGCCGTGGAATCTCCAGGCGCAGCTCCGTTGTGTTGCAAAAAAAACTCGTAATTATAGAGGATCCCGTTATCGCGGACTCCGAACGTCTCTGGGTAGCATCCTTCCAAGCAACATCAAGAGCTCACTGGCTGACCTTGGAGTCATTTATCTCAATGAAAGCCGATGATGATTACCACCGATGGGAATAATTTGATACCGACGCCGCATCGCAGCGAATCCTGTGATGATATTTTGGTGACACACACACACACACACACACACACACACACAGAAGCATCGGGCGAAGACTCAGGTGCTCTGTGGTGGGGGGCATCCGTCTGCGTGCACCGAAAATCACGATCGAGCGAGTCACATCGCATAATTCGAACGCTTGTTGCAACGGGACAGCGTCAGGAACGGAGCCCTTGAGCTCTCGAGGATTTTCTTGTGCGTTCGGTTGCATTGTACATCAATGCACCTTAGTAAGGTCGGCGAAGTGGAGAATACGTCGACAAGGCTAATTCGGGCCTACAAAGGAGCTCGGCTCGCGAGTTTACAAAAGTCGCAGCGACATCGGGAACGAACGGCTTGCGTGATCATCTCTACGACGTCGCATCCGCTCCTGCGTCGTGAGTTCAAGGACCGTATTTAGTCATGCTCTATTATTCTCGAAGGTTTGTTTCGAAGTGGATTTCTTGCGCACTTTGAGTCGCCGAGATAGGCCAGATGGCGGCTCACGAACCAAGTATATGCCACTCGCAGAACACTCCAATAGGCGGGAAATTGCCCCGGAGGAAACCGGCGACTGTTCGTCCTTAACGAAACATTAACTTTCCTCCATTGTAGTCCAGAGCGCCAGCTGGTCGCCGCGCCTAAGTGAACATAATCTAACGCGAGAATCCAGCGCAACCACCATTTGGGGCATGATTTCTGGGTGTTCCCGCCTTTTCTCTTCATCTCCTCCGAGGTGCTCCGCGATACAGAGCACTCATAATTTCCATCTCGACCACGGTTGGGTTACTCCGTGCAGAAGATGTAACCCCGGAGGCTTCTGAGTATTTTCGCTCCCAACCGGAGCTTGAACTCCCGTCGCTACGAAGCGTGCCAAGTGCGACGTTCCTCGATTCCCGTGAAGCAACGCGTCTCCGGCGGCCATCTTGTTCCAGGGAACCGTCGATATCCACCCTCCGCGCCGAACGATGGAGCCGAACGCCTCTTGTGGGAGACCGCAGTCGGACGCGGAAAAGAGGAACGAATGGCTCTGAGCCCACCGCTGTATGTGGTTTCGAACAGGCGACAACCGAGTTACCCACTGATAGACGAAAGTCAGCGACAGTCAGGAAACGGAATGTCCACTGAGAACAGGAATCATTGCCAAAAAAAAAAACATCTTTCGCGCCGCCCGCAAATGGGTTTCGAGATTCGCTTTCGTATAGAGGAAGTGACAGCTTGAAGAAAAAAGACCGCTTGATGCTCCGAGAGATAATTTTTGCTGAACGCGTCGGATGCCGTTCAGGACTCGCTGCAGCAGGATATTTTCCCAGGACGTCTTTGTCCTTGATTTTGTAGCTTCCAGCCCTTCGGGAGTGTCCTCGGGTCGATACAAGCTGCGCATCTGTGCTCCTGTGATGAGAAACGGAACCTGTAAGAGGAGTTGAGAGCGGCCGCCGCCATATTAACAATGTTCCCGGATGCTGGCTTCGAACTCGCTAGCGGTAACATCAAACCATTCACGTCGCACCGCCGAGTCCTAACTTCATGGAACATACACTTCTATCTTGTTCGATGAGACCGTCGCAGACCATTGGGCGATACGTTGCCCCCTCCCCTGCCGGAAGCTCGGAGAGACCAGCAAATCCTCAGGTGCTCGGTGGAGAACTACTCATTGTGTTCTATCCCGAGTATTCGTCCCCTATATTCCCAGGCGTTCAGAAGTTCTCACCGCTGTTTTCGAGCCGTCTGGTATCATGTCACTGGATACGTTCCGGGGATGCATGATTCGTCTCTTTTGTGTTCGACGGTGGCTCAGATGAGGGAGAGACTTCGATGAGTGTCCGTCAACGTGAATGCGCATGATCACTAGATACATGCTCGAGTGGCGATGTCGCTAACGTTGTGCCTCCGAGGACCCGTTGATGCTTATGGAACGGAACGAATTACGCGCAGAGTGCCGCGGAAAATTCAGCAGCTCTCCGCTAACGAACACAAACACTATCCGCAGTGACCCCGCGTGTTCCAACTGCGGAGAATCGGGAAGATATAGGATTTCGTGACGCACGCGAGGCATCGGGGTCGGTATCAGTATCGGACTCGTGAGTTTGCCGCTCATAAAATGGAACCATGCGAGGATTTATCCGTTTTGCGGAACGGCGTCGTCTATACGTAAGACTTCAAAATGGAGGGGCCCAGCGAGAAGAAGACTCACGAGAAGTCGCAGGGTGACTCGGACGTCGAACGAAAACTTGGCGACGTACTCGAGCTTGCGATCTGTCAGGGATTCTCCATAAGAGATGAGCATCTCTCCCAGAATCTATTCTCGGTCCGCTGAACTCAACGTGAAAATAGATGAGGTGGGTGTCGGTTCTCGGCATGTTCTCTCATCGTGGCTCCGCGAAGCTGATTGCGACCAATACAATATCGAGGTGAGGGCTTGGCGTCCCGCCGATTGCGGAACCGCTGTTCTCATTCATCGTTCCCATAATTCCGAAAACATGGTGTATGTTGAGTATGTTCTCAACGCGAATGCGCATGCGCACTTCCTGAGTTGTGAGTCTAAGAGCGTCCTAATTCTATCGGTATTCTTATGAACTCCTGGATTCTAAGCTCCTCGACAGCCCTGATTCGCACTTCAGAGTTCCATCGTGGAATAGACGAGTGGCGAAACTCTACTCGTTTGGCGTGCTTGGTAGTCTGAAGACCGAACAGGATCCGTCGGTACCGAGGGGTCGGACGAACATATTCGACCGCTCACACGCATCTTTGGATTAACCTGGTTCGACGTCGATAGTTTTCATCGATTCCGAGCCCTGGGAGCCGAGTACTTCTCAACATTTGGAGCACGTAGCGCATCCGGGCTACGTCGGAATGGACGGAGCTCATGTCGGCGTCGACACGCATGTCAGTCGACTGCGAGACCCTGAGTCAAAATTTGACTGGCTTTCCTGGCTCTCGGGACTCGTAAACTACATCCGTTCGAAACTGTTACTCCTCTCGAATCAACAGAAAGCTCAAAGGCCCCATTTCCCGATCTGATTCGGGAAAAAAGTTATTCCGTCCTCGGGACTCTGCTCGCTCGCAGTTCTCAGGCTTCCAAAATTTCCACAGCATCCTATGCTCTGCCCAGGAAACATCAGAAGTTTTACTGACGGCTCGCGTTCGATGTACTCCACCGAGCAGGGGCCCGGTACTGAGAGATTTCTTCGACCTGGCTCATGCAAAGTTTTTCTCAATAATTCTTCGACTTCCAGGCTGAATGTTCTCAATTGGATCGGCGCCGTTCTGATGGGTTCGCCTGCATGTGCCCGAAAGCGTTGTCGAAGGTCTCGCGAGGTCATCTGTGGCCTCGACGACCCATCACGGCGCAATGCCCACCCTAAACTACAACCGTACACTCACTTCGGCTCTCATCGTTCTCGAACCGAGCATGAGGGACTCCGCTCCTGAACTGGCTAGCGAGTGGCTCAGCGTGTTGACAACCTACTTGCTCATATTATCCTACATTTGCATCTTCATATTGGGGCTCGTAGGCAACGTGCTCGTGATCGTGACCCTTACCCGCAACAAGCGATTCAAGGTACGTATCATGGAATCTGGACCGAGGATGAGGATCTCGAGGCCATAGCTTACCGTCCGAGCTGGGTAATGTGCCTGTACTCAGTGATCTGGTCCCCGAGACGGAGCCTTCCCCTCCTCCTCCCCCTCCTCGTAGGCCTAAGGATCCGGTATAGCCGGGGGAAAACCTTTCGGTTAGCCCGAGTGGTGCCTCAACTGAATCGGGGTCATAAGACCGTAGGCAACCCATCCACAGGCCGACGACGACCCAAAGAGTTGGCTTGTATCGGGACATCACTTATTCCCTTCATCAGGACTTAACGGCTCCTCCGTCCGAGAGCGAACGCTCGCCTCTTTCCACAACCGTCAGAGTCGTCCCAAACGGAACAGCGCTGAGAGCTCCATCGAACTGTTTTCTCTCATCAAGGAAGATGCTTACTGTTCCTACGCTGGTCTAAACACCTGGTGTCTATGATTCCCTTTTCGATCCACCTCGGGTCGTTACAGTTCACAACATCCGTAATGTTCCCGTGCTGCCTTCGTTGTTTTGCGTCGAGAGCTTCCTGCTGGTGTCATCTATCTCATGTAGCAACGTAATCCGACAAGTTTTTCGCAGTTCCATCACACAATGCGTCGCTAAGCAGCTCCCCGCAACAGTTTTCTAAGAGCTCCAGCCTTCGGCGAGCACGTCCAATCCCCGATGAACTTCGGAATCGTATTGCGGGATTTCAGATGCCTTCGGAGCTCGATCAGGGGAGTCTGCTAACTCCTCTTGAGCTTGAATGAGGCGTTGAGGCACGAGGTCCTCGGAAATCCCCGGGAAAAGAAGCTCGCTTTCTCCTCGCCAGCGATCGGAAAAGTTTGCTCAGTCGCTGGCGCGTGGTAGGAAGCCAAGGAAAACAGAATCCATGCGTTGCCGCTGATCATTCGAGCAGTCCAGGTCGGCCTGGCCATCTTCGATCCCCATTGTGCGGGACTGACTCGAGCATCGATTTCCGCTGACCGGCAGTATCCTAACACACGGCTTCCTGATTGGGAATAAGCCAACGCCTTCTGAGCACAGCTCCGGGAGGGTGCGGTGATTTTGTTCGAAAGAGCTCGCGTCTGGCGAAATAAGAGTTTCAGAGGGAAATCCGACCTTCTTTGTGAACCATTGTCGTAACTATATTCGATACGAGCACTAAAATACCCATCGGCCTGTTTCTTCTAGGTACCCACAAACGCCTTCTTACTAAATCTGGCAGTCAGCGATCTTCTCGTCGGAGTTTTCTGTATGCCTTTCACGCTGTCCGGCATTGTGCTGCGAGAGTTCATCTTCGGAAACGTTATGTGCAAGGCTGTACCCTACGTCCAAGGTTCGTGTTCATGGTTTTCGATAAGCTCCCTCTCCGCGATTCGCCACATATGCAGCGTGAAATGGCGTCAGCCACCATGTTGAGTGTGCTCAAGTTCTTGTTTACCGAATGATCGCTCATGTCGTCACAAAATTTGACGAGGCCTTTACTGACCCGGTGGAGGCTCCATCCCCGCTACTTGTTTCGACATGGACCGCTTGCGGTTATTCTCACAGACTTCGTCAACCGTGTAATGTCCGCATGAAAGCACACTGTCCGCGTAATCTGCTCTGCGACGGATAGAAATTTCCGGGATCTGTTACGATTTTCGTCGTCGCTTCCATGTTTTCCTCGATTCCCTCGCCGCAGAACTCAGCTTCATCCGGGAACGAGAAGGCGAATCTTCTTCGCTTTTCTCCCAACGACCTCGGCTCGCGACTCAGCCTCTCCAAAGCTAGGTAACAGAATCGTACCGGGCGGATTCATTCATAAACGTGCTCTCGACTGTCGACCGCGGCGTGCCTCCAGAGACCTCTTTCCCTCTTGGAACAATTAAGGTTTCCACTGCGCTCAGACTTCCATCTGACCCATTGCGGGGGCGGTTGAGGTTGCTTTCCCGAGGGCTTCGACTGCTGGCTCGTGGGAGTCCTCTCCTTGGAATATTCCTTGAATCGCCAACTAGCTCGTGAAGGAGCTTCTGGGAGTGATATCATTTCTCCAATCACGGGAGTCTCATTGCCAGTACGGATGTAAGAGTTCGGGACAGAAATCATACGCATTACACTCGAGAAGAATAGAGAAGTTAGCTGCAACTCCTGTGGAACAAGCATCCATCGATGATTGAACTCACGAGCCCCGAGCTTTTGGCGATCCACCCTTACGTTTTCATCATGCTCCACAATCCATTTGCTTCTCCAGTCAAGAAGTTCGAGCGGTTCACATCCAGACATTCGCATTTGCGTCGACGAACCTTGTTGTGTGTCTGGTCAACACATGCTCATCACACTTGCTCGCGTTTCTCAAGCTCCCGACCGGAAGGAAACCCTCGTTCGTCGCTGTGGGCCTAAGTGTAGCACGCAGATGGTGGAAAGTACCAAATCAGCGGCGACAAGAATTGGAGGAATGCCACTGACCGACATGCGAAACCCGAAACCGTTCCATAAATCTCCCTGCCATTGATGAGCTCGACAGGGAGCGAGGTCCTGGAAAGTTCGAACGAAAGAAGGTCGTCGGAACAATGCACGTCACGGCGAGGAATCAATGAATCATGTCTGAATATCGCAGCGGATGGTATTTATTTTTAGCGGATGAACTCATTTCCATTTGCTCCGTCGAGCCTCGTTCGTTCACAAAAACGGGAATGTTTGGGAACAACAAATGTAAGCGCGATGTAGGCAAATGAGACGAGATATCCAAGAGTCTGAATGGTTTACACGGGGGCCGAGCATGGATCGTATCGATTCCGGAGTTGACCTGGACATACGGTTCGCAACATCATCGCAATGTATCTCACATTCCGCTGCAGTTTGATGGATTTCTCTTGTCGGGATTGCTCCAATTCTTCGGCTAGCGATACATTTTTTTGCACAAGATGTTCTCTCTTCATGAATCCAAATGGATCGCAGCCGTTCAACAGATACTCATCCCCGCGCTCAGTGCACCGACCTCGTTGAGACCCGCCCCGGTTTCCCTGAAGTGATTCGCCTTCATGTCAGTATGGATATATCAATTGCCCCCGGTTGAGCTGTCGCCATCTCGTCTGGCCTCCGTGTTCTGGTGACAGCGAGCCGAAGGTTGGCGAGTCGGTGCTGTTCTCCGTTTCATCGGAAGATGAATGAATCTCGACGCCGCCCATCGATCTCTCCTCATCCAAATTTGACCCGGTGCCGCAGCCGGTTGTTTCCAGGAGAGGAACCCGAAACATAGAAACAGCTGAGATTAAAGGCGTTGTCGTCGGACGACCATCGGATATTCAAAATCGAAACGGTAGCTCATTTAGGATCCCGGAAAAAACACTGTCGCGAGGGGGGTTCAGTGAGGGGGATTCCAATCGGAGCTCAGCCGATCCAACACCTCTGACCGTTCTTGATTCCAGCTGTCGCAGTTGCTGTGAGCGCTTGGACTCTTGTAATGATCTCTCTCGAGCGATTCTACGCCGTCTGCCAACCTCTGCGTTGTCGGACTTGGCAAAGTTCGTGGCACGCAGTCAAACTGATCATCGTGATCTGGATTTGCGCGTTGATTTTCATGCTCCCGCTCGGCAGTCTCAGCCAACTCATCGAAATGGAGCGCTTCAAAGGTGAGTCGTTGGAGATGGTGCCGCTCGGGAAATCGGGGAGCAAAGCAGAGGTCGAGTTGGAGATATTCGCTTGAGCTCCAGCTCAAAGCCTGCACTCGCTTTTCGAGGAAGAATGATTTCCGTCCTCCCCTGGCATGTCAGCACACGCCAGAGTAGATCTCTCATTCCTCGGCAATCGATTTCCTCAAACTTTTCTACTTCGAAAGTCAGATGCGCTCACTTCGACTCCGAACGGGAGGCTGATTCAGTGTGTTCCTGCTTCCCGCGGTCGATTTTCGCCTCACAGTGCTTCTCCGTCTCGGGTATTCCTTCCTCACAGGACGGAACACCCTCCGGGAGAGGAGGACAGACGGGGATTTAGTCATCAAGGTTACGAGTTAGAATGGATCGAATACTTATGCTCCGGAATGTTCTCTTCCACAGGAAAGTACAAGTGCCGAGAAAGATGGCCCAGCAAAGCAGCCGAGAACGCGTTCAATCTCGCCCTGGACACTGTTCTGTTCCTCGTACCGCTCGTCATCATGGGCACCGCGTACGTCCAGATATCATGGACGTTACGGAAAGGAATAAAAGACCACGAGCGCTGTGTCAACGGTGAGTGCCGTTCTCGTATGCCCGAGCACGCGAAACGCATATGCATGAGCGCAGCGAGGGCGACAGACAGCTCCTGGACAAGCTGACGCCCCCAAACATTCGCCAACGTTCCGCGGAGACTGGGAGCAATCCCGGGATTCTCGAACGTCGTGGCAAGCTCCGAGGTTGATCCAATTGTGTGTCAAGACACCAACCGTATGTCGGTTGACACAACTCGATCGCGCTCATCTCGGAGCCTCCCGAAACTATCTACGCATCGAGATCAGATGATGAAAACGGGTTCGGACGTGCACACATCGTTTCCAAGAGAGCACGACGGCTGGTAGAAACTTACAATCGAGCGGTTCGCGATCAAAGATTCCACTCCGTGAGGATGGGGAGCAGAGGAAAATATGGAGGGAGCGGAACTCCGGAGCTCTCAATCAAACTCGCGCAGTTGGAATGGTCAAACGGCGTGCACTCACAGATCGTGACCACAGCTTATATGCGAGCTCCCCTCCTGTCATACACGTACGGGACTCTTTGCGAGAAGGGTTATCATCGTGGTCTGCCTCAGAATGGAGGATATAATCGTTCTAGTGGCACGTTCAAGCACTCGAATCCGTATCCGCTCCAATCCAAAACAACACTTGCAAAGGTATCTGAGTACTTCTCGTGCTCGGATTGGAGTTTGCTCGATCTGATTCAAGAGATGATCTCGCCCGAACGACAACATGGGAAGGTCTTCCGTTTCCCGATATTCTCCCTACAATGCTTCGCTTTCTTCCTCTCTGAGTTCTCAATAAGTTTGGGGCCAATCGTTCTTTCGGAAAATTTGAATCAGAAGTGCATTGTGCGTACGAGTCCGGAATACGTTCAGGAGAATTTTCCTACATTGTCTCTGACCTTCAATGTCTGCTGTCGCAAGACCACTCCTGTTCACTGCGGTTCCGTTCACGGCGAGGCCCCGAAGATTGACAATTTCAGCCCTGTGCTCCAGGAGCAGGCTCGGGAGGCGTAGCGAAAAATCGCTATCAGTTTCATGTGTCTACGTTGAATGTTCGCTCCGAAGCGGCGGAATTTTCCTCGGAGGCGCCGCTGCGAAACGTCTTGATCAGAGGACGTGGCAGCGTTGACTCCGTCGCCGACCACACCAGGATGACAACAAAACACTCCGTTTCTGCGCCGAAGTCAGTAAGAAGGGAAACCTTCCCTGCACGAGGAGCTTCTGACGCGCAAGGGCTCTCGGTCAGAGCTGACTTCCGGGAGTGAAATTCCTGCTCCCATTTGAGCAGTTCCTCTTCCCCCTTCAGCCCTCTCATTTTCCCTCTTTCCCGGGGATTTTCCTATAATTCGGGAATCTTTGTGAATCAGGAACTATCGAGATCCAATGTCGACTTTGTAGTCTTGCTAAACCTGTTGCGCGTCCCCCTCGAAGCTAGAGGCCACCGCTCGGGTTTTGCCGATATTAGAACACCACTCGCCCGCCCTCCAATGACTCCTTGAGTCCGGCTCGCCGAAGATGAAGAGAACATCGGCGCCCTATTATCGAGCTAAGTACTGGTGAGCGTTCCAAGTGAGTCATTGAACGAGTTGTCCTAATCGAATTGCGTAGCCCGCAATAAAGGGCACTCGTTCACCCTTCGTTTGCTGGAACAACCTCCCACCCACTACATCAACTGTTTTCCTCCTGAGCTTTTCTCAACAGTAGCCAACGCCGCCGATGATACAGCCGCTCATACAAAGCGCCCGAAATCATCCCAGTGCTGCATGACTACATCGCACCACAAACAGGAGCGCACCCGGAGGGAAGGCCGGGAGATTCTCCCGTCGTCCGGAAGCTCATTTTCTCGTCAGGCGATCCACAGTGGTACTTTGTCTGGTGGGCGGGCGACGAGGAGAGGCTGCGATCGATGAATCGCATCTCCGTCAAAATCCATTTCCCCCAAGGCGATTCTCTTGTTGGAAATATACTCCGGGAAGCGAGGCTTCGAAGCAAAGAAGGATGGTGGGCGTCTATACAGTGACAAACGCGAAGAATATCGGGTTCAGAGGAGTGCTCTGTGAAAAGAAATTCCAAGTAAAAGCCCACCTCAGCCCGACTTCCGGAGTGAGGCGTGCGGAGACCTGGGCTCAACCTCCGGCTGAAGTTTCGACTTCCGAGAGGGCTCGAGCTCGTTACTCGAGTCGTTTTCGTTTCTTGAATAAGATTGGTTCTCCAATATCGGGCCCTATCCGGAGGACATCAATGAAAAATGTGTCGAATATGTCCTGGAGCATTGTGGAATCCGGCCTACGGACAGCCCGCTGCCTTGGTGGGTAGTTTAACCCCTTGATTTCGATGTATCCGGCCGTTTATCCGGACTTTCATGGCCGGAATCGGTGGGCTCGACGGAATCCCGCTTACCAATGGGATACAGAGTTTGTCAACATGATTGAATGCCGACACCGGTCGCTTCGGATTGTCAGAGCGATAGTGGCTCCTAACTCCACTCAGTACACATTGACACAGGGGAAGTCCTCCGATCGGGCAAGGGGGGAACAGCTGGAGAATCCGTCAGAGGGTGGGAATGCTGATTTTGTTCGCTGGTACTTTCAAAGTTCCCGAGGAGCGTCTCGCATCGGAGACCTTCTGCGGCGTCTGTGCTGGACTTCGCTTCGAACAAGTACCAGATCAGTCTCGTGTACCTCGATGATCGCCGGTTTCGTGTTTGCCTCAATTTCGGTCGGCTGACTGATTGGCTCGTATTCGTTTTATTCCGCACGTGTTACCGGGAGCACGTTCGTCTCTCGAACGAAATTCTGTCCGCGGGGCACAAGTCGGTTTCAGCTGCGGGCGAAACTCACGTCTCGCAAGTGCGGTACACGTCCGACGTAGACCGAGTCAAGTTTAATACTTGGCTCCAAGATCGTTCGGGCATACGAGCGCCCCTCGGTGAGTGAGTGGACAAGTTCTTCCTGCAGACCATCCATCGGCTCGCGAAATCTCCGCAGCGTCCCCGCCAGTATTTCCAACTGTATCCGTCCCTGTGGTTGGCGAGAGTTTTTCGCATGAAACCCCCCCGGGCGAGAGTTTTGGGCCAAGAAATTGTACCCATGAATCAGCGATGCGTGAATATATTCCATGATCGCAGTTAGAAGTGCGAGTGCTGCTTGGAATTCGTGTCGCCAGACCATAGCTGGCGGACGGATTGTGGCAGAGCAATTTGTGAGAATGTGAGTCTGCCCGGAGAGAAGCTCACCGAAAATTATTCCGGTAACACCTGGAGACCGCGGAGTGACTCTGGCCGACTTCTAATATGCTGCGACAAACTTCTTCCTCGTTATGGGCGTGAGCCCTATGCTCCAGCTTCAAAAATCGGCGGGCTGGTCGAAAAGGTGTTCGCCTCGCGGCAGGACCGATCGAGCGAGTGCTCTTGTTGCTAGGGAATCTGGATCGGGTCACAGAACGTTTCTCGCTGAGTATCGAGCGTTTGATTCGGCTCCGGGACCGTTTGGAGATTTTTCCAGCGCAGAGACGTCAGAGAAGCGTCCGCTGGCATCGCTGGCAGTACCACGTCACTGGTAAACTTGGGCCTTGGAAGTCCCATGCTTTTCCGAGGCATCGGCATGAGTGTAATGATTAGTAACAGTGTTCCCTCCATTGGATTAGCCCTGAGAGGGGTTGGTTGTCGATTGTTCCAGCTGAATCGTACAATCATCTCCGTCTGATGAGGTCTGGCGCGAGTGGAGGGCTTGCATGCAGCAACTAAATAACTCAATCAGCATTGACTCCATCAGCATTCACTTAGTGAGAACGGCGATACTCCGCTGTATTCGCCATGATGGTCAGCGATGTCTGTCCCGAAAACCACCCTCAGGGAGTGGACACCGGAACTTGACGCTGCCCTAGGCCAGGTTCCCTATCGCCAGAATGCGTCATACGCAAACCACGCTCCACGTTACCGGTGCCGCGTGCAGTTCTGCAGGACACAACGGGGATAGTGAGCGACGACGATATTCGTTCCGCCGTTCAGGGGAGTCTATCGAGCGGAATCGAGGCACTTTTGGAAGTTCTGGTTATCACCCAACGGCTACACTTGAAAGAGATAGGGGTGGCCTATAATCCTAACGGTCGAGATACGGAATCACTCACAGAACGTTTTCGCGTGACTGCCGACATCGCGTGAGCGGGGCAAATCGTGACCCTCCCGTCATCCTCCTCAACGCTTATACATGAATGCAGCGTCTTGTTCTTGCTCTCCAACGACGGAAACGACACGACGCTGACGGCCGATGAGCCATCGTCTCTCCGAATTTCACGGGCGGGGGACATTCCTTCAACACAGCTGTGAGGTGTGAACAACCTCCCGAAAACGGCTCTGTTCAGCACCCATAGCCGACCGGTCGCGAATCCCAAGTTTCTCATCCTGAAGGGAGCAGAACCGCGCGAGAAATCCTCCGCGAATCGGCGACCGGCCGAACGACGACAGCTTGCGTTTGGACCGAACACGCTTCGCACGTGTACGTTGGTGGAAGTTCCCGATCTCGACGACGACACGCTTCGACTAAACTTTCCGTGTGCGTTCGAGTCAGGAAATCACTCACCGAACTTGTCCGAGTGCGCGATTTGTTTCGGAGCTGAGCGATTGCGGCCGAAAAATCCAACCACATCGATAGGGCGGAGCCCAAGGTCGGAACATCACTAACGATTGTTTGCTTTTTCAGCGATACCGATAACGAGAACCTCGGGAGTTATCGTTAAGGAACGGAACTCCGTTGGAGGGAGCAAGCAGAGCGGCAAGAAAATTGTTGACAAGGAGCCGATGCTCATCGTGAAGTGGTGTCGGATGACTGAGCACTCTTCCGATTTCGAAGGAGAAAACGTTGAAGACGCACCATCGGAGCGAGCGGAGAATGGGGGTGACCCCCTCAGGATGTCACGGTGAGAAACTTCGTATTTCTTCGTTGTGCCAAGTTCTAATCGTTTCGAGGACCGTCTGAATAAGCGACGCGACATTCCTGCGGCCCACACGGACGTCATCCCACGACATGATTCCTCCCAGCGAAATTCGCGCGAGTTTTTCTCTCGCGATGGAGCGCGAGTTTTGCGTCAAGCCACTCAGCGAACCTGACTCACGGCAATCATGAGCGCTACCCTGGAACTTTCCACGCCAGGAAAGGCGGGCTCCTTGAATCATTCGACACCAAAAAGGAGAGCGCAGACAAAGTCGAATAATGCAGAGTTGTCTCCGAACCATCGAGAAACTCAGAATGAACCTCACAGAGTATACTCGAGGCTTGAATCGCGTCCACTGTCCTCAGCGTTCGCGGATGAGATCATCAGAGTGTCTCTGAGCCTGGAATGCTCGCTACCGTCCACGAGCTTGGCTTGTTGATGAAGTTCTGGTCTGTGCCTTTGTTGTGCTCCGCTGCTCCTCGAGCTGGAACACTTCCAAGGCGCTCCTCCTAAGTCCCTACAAGTTGCGGACCTTCCTCTAACCTATTCCGAAGCCGTCATCGCTTCTGTCCCCTGATCGCCATCAAATGAGTCTCTGGGGCTGTGAAAGAGGATCTCCTCAGAAAGTTTCGAAGGTTCCCTCGGTCTTAATGGACGCGTAACCGGAGCCCATTGCGCGCTCTGGCGACTGCCAGGCAGTTTGCTCCGCGAATGAACATTTTTCTCGGAGGCCTTTCAGGCAATCACTGCACGTGCGAACCGCGTCTGTCGTACTCTTCCCCGATCCCCCAAGTCTACGTAGAAAACGCGAGCCCGAGCACGCGGCTCAGAACCCCGCGCTCTTTCGAATATCCGAATTGTGAGCTCAGCCCGGGGTCACTCTTGATCTAAAGTCTCCGGAAATTGGCTCGCAAGCGGAACGCTCATGGATCTCGGGAGCAGGGCCGAGTGGATGGTACCTAGTTTCACGGAAAACCGAGCTCATCATGAACTCCGAAAGTGAGCGAGGGCGAGATGGGGAAAAAAACCTTGGTGAAAATGCTAACGATCTCGTTAGTGAACCGCCCAGCCTCACACGAGCATGGAAATTGGGGCATCATTGTCTCGAAATTATTTTCCCACCGCACTTGACGGACGAGACTCTCCAGCAACCCTCCCCCCCCCCCCCCCCCTCGATACAAACTCAAAAACCACCGCGATCAAGTCTCGGATTGATCATCACGAGAATATAATGAGAATAGTTTCGACTCGGACCACTGGGACTCGCACAGGGACGGGGGAGCCCTCCAAAAGTGATGCGATGGAGGTTCGCTGTCGACGTCTTGAGGGGGCAGTGATACGGGCGGGTCTCCCCTGAATCAGTCTTTCCGCGCTCGCCGCTGACCTCCCGCGCTAGAGCCCAGTCAAGGAAGAGAATCGATTCCTCGAGTGAGGCCAAGCTAGCGCTCGCTAAGAAACTGCGAGATGACTCCGGTTGGTTGCTGAAACGCGGTGTCATTATCGACTCTGTCTTGTCGTCTTGACCCCTCCGACAGCTTCCGCGCTGAGAACTTGTTGAGCGCCGCTCGTGAGGACTCGACCTGAGCTCACTTTGAACCCTCCCGATCGATGAGCAGACATGCTTGTCGAGCCGTTCCGGATGGGAAGTATCGATTCCAAGCATCCTCGGAAGGGGATTTGCACGCGAATCGCGTGGTTTTGTTCTGTCGTTCGAGTTGAATTGTGTTTGCCAGAGACGGATGGGATATCGAAGACCAGCACTGCGTTGCCCAGCGCTTCAGCACAGAATGTATGGCCTTTGCAAGCCCCATTAGTTTTCATCGGAAGTCAATCGCTTCGGCTGCACCGATTCACCCCTCAGCCACAAGCTGTTCCCCTCGCAACCTCTCCGGCTCCTTGAACGAGTGACTTCTTTTCTCGGACCGCTGCAAGTTTCGAGGTTTCCAGTCGTGCCTGGAGTCGTGAGGCCGTTCAGCGAAGCGATCTCAATGCTGTGAGCCATGCGCAACTTCAGATCTCGGATGATCTGCTCGATCGGTCCCTCGCTGTGGTGATGGTCCCGTCCTCTGATTGAAGGGAGAACCGGTAGATTGGAGAGCGTCCGACAGCCAGAAGCTGAACGGTACGCGCCGCTCAACGATTCCAGCTCTCCGATGGGACAGAGGCGATTCTTCAAGACTCCCTGGAGCTTTTACGCCACTGTTTCCACAGCGGAGCTTGTCCACGCATGTATTGCAAGAGCCGTTATGCTCTCGACTGTACACCAGTGTCGGTTTTCGTTGTTGTTGGTTCTAATGTGCGCGTCCCTCCTTGTTCCGCTGTCTGTCACGACTTCAACCAACCGTGTTCCTCGAGCGCCCGGTAACGAGACGAGGGCAGCGTCAGGAACGTTAGAGAACCTGTTTTTGAGAAACTGCGTCGTCTTCGAAGCGCCACTTTGGAGTGGACTCGAGGGAGGCAAAGAAGTTCTGGAAATCGGAGTTGAATGGATGAAACGCGAACGTCATGGTGATCGTTCGAGAAACAATGGACTGGGATTTCCGGGAACTCAGGGGAGCTCTAGAAGCCGAAGGTGCCTTAGTCAGAAGACATTGGCAGAATCTCCCTCGGATTCCCCTCGATTCCGCCGATGCTCAGTCCTCTATCTTCGGAACTTTTCACTGAAACAACGTCATCGTCCCCTGTACAAAATTACAAAACCCGATGCTGGACGGTGAGTTTGTGGCTCCCAAGAATGATATACACCTCATGAGCTTGTTTTCCGTTTCATTATCGAATTTTGCCCTTGCCCCGTCCTCCGTGGCACGTCCGTCGCAGAGTGAGGCGCATCCTCCTTAATTATGTAATCTTGAGCCACGTTGATTTTTCCGGGCAAGACAACGAAACAAAGACTCTCTGCGATGGAAAGATAATCTACTTGGGCTCTTCAACGCCCTCTGATCGTACAGAACGCGTGTTACGCGGAATTCGAGGATCGAGCACCGAGAGCCCTAGGACGAAAACGCGTCAGAAGAGGGAAACCGCGAGATTCTGTGATCTTTCTAAGAGATTTTCTTCCACATTGAAATCTCGTGACGACAGTCGACGAGATTTGAGTGAGGCAGGGCATCTTTGACTAGAGGCGCAATCTTAGAATTTGCAAAAAGACTCAAACCCAGGGAAAACATTCAGGATACAGAACCAACTGATAACGTCACTCGACCAGTCAAAATGCCCAGGAAGCACGCTCTGCAACGGAAAAAACTACCCCCAAGAGCAGGGGTCCTGAACTTGAACCTCGAAACCCTTCCCGTCGGAAGTGTTGTTACTTGGGAGCGGAACTCGACGCCGCTCCCCACCTGTCCGCGGGGATGTTCACGAAAGAATGATTCCCGATCGCTTCCGGTCTGCTGAATGCGGCTCGTTTGGGAGAAGCGGAACGAGCCCGGCTTGTAAACAGTTTTTCCGCTCACCTGCCCTGCAACGCGATCGCCTGCGTTTCCCTCGTCGAGAGTAAACGCAAGGCCCTGCGCTGGCATACTTTGCCGTTGTTCCTGGGAATGACTCCTTCGCACTCTGCGGTTGAGAGGCACGAGAACGGCACGATTAGATCGCAGCTCCCGTATCGATCCTTCGGAACCGACGCTTGATTCATCATACCTCGATCTTCTCCGTCAACGGTCCTCCCGCGTGGCAGCCTCATGATGTCCTGGAGTTACGCGAGCAGGCCTGCATCGTCAGCGACTTCGTGTCTGGTAGCCCGGTTCATGGCAGAGCGCTTGATGATTCGATCGCAGAATATTCTCCAGTCGCTCACGCAGCGTCTTATCTCCACTTCTCGTGGTTCGCTAGCTGTCGCTGAGGCTTTTCCATTGTTGTCCCTGGCGAAATAACCGATGGATCGAGCAGCACTGAGCGTCAATAGACGTGACTGAGAGGTTTGCGAATCTTCCAATGAGCTACTCGAGCCCCGTCGAATTGGTATCACCATGGATCGAAAAGTGCACCTCGTGACCCTCCGGAACTGCGGACCTCCTCCACTTTCACTGAGCGCCGATCGATTATTTGGTCGGGCGCCAGTCATCCGAGTCCAAATCACCCTCTCTCACCGCCGAATCTTCGTGCGCTGAAGCTCATTGCGCATGGCGACTCCCGCGCATGGAAATTCGAAAGTTCAAGTCAGCCAAGACTACCTCTCTCTCGAGAACGACAATTTGAACTGCTAGTAGAGAGGGCTGGGGGTACTAGGGGGAATCTCGTGCTTTCCATGTCGGTCCAATGGATTTCGGCGGATTCCGGATGGGTTTCATCCTCTTTGTGCCAGAGCAGTGAATATCTCTTTCAGTTAGTTTCTCATAGGAATCCATGTGTATTCCATAGTCTGGACCAAGAGGATTTGTCGGTGGGATAGGGTGATTCGGAGTCGGGTAACTGGAATTCGGGTAGCTGGGATAGCACGGACCATTTTTCCTGCAAGCTCACCATTCTTGATAACAGGTGAGGTGCGTGACGCTGAGTGCTCGCGGCTGCTCAAGTCGGCCGTGCGGAATCCCAATTAACCTCTGAGCTCGGTGTGAAATGGATGAATTTTGACCTGTTTATGGAGGTGAAGTTCGCTTCGCCCGGACGCTCCGAATTCCAGAAGCCGTTGAACGAAAGTCTACGAGCAGAGCATTCATTCATCTTGTGCTGACAGCAACCGAGGCAACTCGTTGAATGTCGTCCGATCACTCACAATTTGATCAAGTGACGTTGAACGCATTCACAGTCAACGATAATTAATTGAAAGGGTGGGCTTGGAAAATTAAAATCAGACGTTTTGCTCGGGGAACGATTAGAAGACACAATGACGTCGATGGGGAGGGAGCATCGACGCATCTGGAAACAGACTCATGGCCCCCAGAGCTCGAGCCGGGATTCGGGCTTCGGGAATGTCGGGGATTACTCCGTTGAGAAAATATATCGCCACCAGTCTGTCGCGGTCGAGGATTACTGGTCGCCCCACTGTTTTCGGTGACTCTGTGGCAGCCCACACTTGCTAGAGTTCATGACAGCCACTCGTCACCAATCGCAGCACATCATGGATCGAACCTGAACACGACCCAAGAACATTGCGAGTGTCTGTGGTAGAATCGTTGAGCTTCATTAGAAACTCGATCTAACTGGACAGTTCTTTACAATCCGAGGAAACGAAACTCCTCGTTCTTCCGAGACGCTCAAAGATTGCGATGCAAGTCCATTCGACTCTCTCACGTTTCGGCGATTTTCGAGGAGCGGCACGTTTTGGGAGTTTTCAAGAGGCGATATTTAAGCCTACCGCGAGTCTCATCCATTTATCCGACGTTGCGCCGAATCAGCGTGGTCAGGGGTCACGCCGCGTTTCTCAACGATCGCCTGCTTCCATCTAGGCGTCGTTTGGTGTTCGTTCGCCACTGGTCCTATCAAATGATTTCTTCAGTATCATAACTCTCAAACGAACGGAACCGGTATCGAGGGGAGTTGGGAACAGGAATCATAGCGAACACTGAGCACAGACGCTTCCAGCTTCGAGCTCTTGAGGCTGGTGGGTCTCTCAGACCGAGGCCGCTCGTGCGACGTCCATCAACGACAGTAGCCTCGCCTGCCGCTACAAACGTTCGAATGCTGCGAGGAGCGGCTTCTGGACATGACGCAATGTCACTGTCGTTTGGGATACGACATTTTTGACAGAAGTGACAAGAAAAGCATTTGCATGCTTCGGACGCATCGTGTGTCGCAGGTGGTCGCCTCTTATTGTTGGTCTCGCGGAATTCCCTCCCACGGGAAATCCCCTACGAGTTATTTCTAGAGAAGTCTTCGTTGTCAGCAACGCAGCGTCTGGCGACAGCAGCTCAGGCTTGTGGACGCACAACCTAGTCCCCTTGGAAACCGGACAGAGTCGACAAAAGGCCCACACAGACTCCAATGATTGATCGATTAGTCTCGGGAGAATGCTGAAATGAGTTGATGGGATGTGGATTGATGAATAATACGGAAAATGATTTCGAACCATTCGGTAGAACTCCTCGCCAAGTGCTCGCTTAGGATGAGGCGCACTCTCTTCGCTCTGACCTGCCAGACTACGAAGCGAGCATTCCGCGGCCGAACGTGAAGAGCACGGTGGAATATCCTCCACCTTTCCTCCGGATTCGAGGTCGAGTTTCCATCGCTCTTGAGTGAATCGGCACTTGCTCTTAGAACTTCCGATCATACGAATGACTTGGGCCGGAGAATTCTACGCTACCCGACTTGAGCCACTCCCACGAGAAACACAAGGTCTGTTTAGAAATGTGTGTGACACGCATTAAAGAGACACATTGAGCCGTCTCCGTACTTGTATCTCTAAGCTTGCATGCTCAAGGGAATCGCTCAAGCCGGGCAGTGTCTGAAGCTCCTGGTCCTACAAATGACCTGCAAAGCAAATCTCCGAAGCTACAGCTGGAAGTATATCATTTGAAAGTCGTCTTCGAAACTCTCGGAGCTACAGAGCTACCTCGAACGGGTGAATCAATGAGAAATTTCGGGAGTAACACGGAGTCCCTCGCTGGGGATAACATCCAATTGCCAAAAGCAGAATTCGCCCGGTAGCAGTTGCTTTCTCAGAGGGAGATTCTCGTTCAGAGGTATACTATGTGAAGGAATAATGTCTCCGAGATCAAATGATTTCCCCGGAAGCTGCTGGATCGCAAGGGGGTTCAAGTAATGAATTCAGTCAGGTAGAGGAGGGGGCTCCCAGATTCCTCAATGTTTGTCCTTGTCGAATAAACGAATGAAATTGAAATGTTGCAGGACGATGTCAACCCATAACAAGCGTGAGCTCCTTATCGGACATTTACGCTCCAACAATTTGGAGCAGCGGATGGCGGTGAAACGCAAAGTTATACGAATGATGTTCGTCGTGGTGAGTTTGGGGCTTGAAGATCCTCCATTTGTCTTCGAACGGAACCTATCGGGGCGGCTCGCGTTCGCGGCAAGGCTGCTCGAATTCCATGAGCCTCCGTTTAGCCGCCTTCTATTTGTTTATCGAGTATTAGACTGAGCTCTCACAGCGTGGCGTGACCTCCATCCATGGATTGCTTGATGGAGTCCTTGAACTTGTCCGAATCAATAGGAGCCCTGTCCTGGATCTAATACGATGTTTGTTCCTCCCGAATCGCGGCGTAGGTCCTCGAGTTTTTCATCTGTTGGACCCCTTTGTACACCATCAACACGATTGGCTCAATTTCTCCGCGATATCTGTCACCTTTGGGCTCATTTGGCGGTCCGTTGTTCCTTCTGCTGTCTTACATTTCGTCCTGCTGCAATCCGATCACGTATTGTTTCATGAACAACAACTTCCGAAGGTAAGGAACGGAATCATCTGTCTCATCCTAAGCTTCCAACCTGTCGCGGATGCTCCTTGAAAAGGCTCCGCTATTTCGAGCTCCGTTCTAGGAGCTCTGCCATGTGTACTTTGCGCGTACAACTTCATTTGTAACAACGGTGCAGTCAGGCAGAGGAGCCAGCCTCTCTGACCTCCGCGGGAAGCCTCCCCGCTGGCAACGCCACTGATTCGGAGGCTGGAAGGTGTGGCGGATCGGAATCGCGTCTCTATTGTAGTCGGCAGAGAACCTGTGGATATTCGCACTTTCTTGAGATACTTCCATATTCGCTCCAATATTGGACTTCCCTCAGCTCGGAAAGCTCTGGAAATATCAGAAGTAAGGGAGCAGTCTCCAAAGAAGAGAATTCCTCCAACCGATATTCCACTCCGTTTCCAACCCGACCATTTGGTTCCCCGAGGGTTCAGCAATGCTCATATTTCTAGTTTTTCTCCCATTTTTCGACCGAAATCGATGGTCGTTTATCTCGTACTGCGCCGTTGGAAAACAAACACTGCAGTATATGGAGCGAGGTCATCAAAAGCGAATTCCGGATCCGCCGCGCCGATGCGTTCCATCTTTGGGGGCGCGGATATAGAATGCTGAGGCCCTCATGATAAGGTCTGTAACAGAGCCCGGACGGACTCATGAGGAATTTCGAAATCCAAAACGGGAGCGGCAGAAGTGCAGTCTCACGAGAAATTTCTCTTTCACCCTCCGTCCGTCGGCGTCTGCTGCTGAAGACCAGAAAGATCGAGTCCAACGTTGCTCCGAAGGGAAACGGACCGCCGAGGCGACCCCGGTTTGGACGTAACAAAGCCCCACCGAGGTTCTACGGATCTTCTTTTGATGGAAGAAGCCACGGTCTTCCACGGCCACTAGGTTGAACGATAGCAGTTGAAAGACGCATGCAATCGGCTGCAAAGCCCTAACTCTCTGCTGGAGATAATGTTAGCACGAGTAACCGAAGCTGCATACATATGTCGTGCAGCCCACTCGGATATGTTGTGGCCGCGTCACGTTCACATTCACGTTACGTCTTGACAGATAGCAAAGCACAGGGTCTCTGATGTCAGGGGCCACGCATACCTGGCACCTCGCCCCCAGATCATGGGTCGCAGGAGGCTCCGCCGCAGTGCAGGGCCGAAACAGCTCTCAGCGGCGGAGGTGTCCTTTTTGGAGTGTCCGGCTACGATGAGGCCCTTTCCGGCCATTTTCCATAGACGAAATCAGAGCTAGTCGTCTAAAATTGAAGAGCGTTGGAAATTTCGCCAAGAGCTACGTCGCACTCTATTTAATTTATAATTCAATCATCTAGCTCATCCGAGGGGCTCCCTTCGCAACATTTCGGCCAGTCTGTCATAGTTTCTTCCCATGAGATTCCCCGAGAGAGGAATCCGAATGATTCGTGGCTGCCGGCTGACTCCGGCGCGATCCCGTTCTGTCATTTTCCCGTTGCTTCTTCGCGTTTCATTATCGGTTTAGATTCGGCACCCACACACACAACGCCCGAAAGATGGGCCGAGAAAGTTCCATCTCAACCGGGACACCTTATGAAAGACTGTCATGAGTCGAGCCTCAGGCACAACGGGGGGCCCTGGGCTTCACGATGAACTAAATACGAGATTCATGTTGCAGGGAGTTCCGTCGAGCAGTCGGTTGTAACTCAAAGCGAGGTTATCTCGGAAGCCAAGCAGCGAGGAGCCGTCCGCTGCGGAATCGGGTGCCAGCCATCAAACTCGCGAGGATAGCTTCCGAAGTCCAAGCGAGCGGGTTGAGTGACGGGTTACAGACTTCCTGCATCGATTCGCATCGGCGTCGCCACGACACCGTGGTCCATGACGAGCAGGATGACGAGCAACACCGCCACCAGGCTTTCTGAAAAAAACAATGTCCTCGTCATTCATCCGCTCCGAACTTTGTGATAGGAACCGCAGGGCCCTGTTAATGTACAGAAATGTTCATACGGTTTCATGCTTGATCCATTCATGTACATAGCAACCACCCACTGAGAGCGGGACACAAAGCCACAAGTCACTTTGTGATGTCGCCGTTCTTCTGTTTCTGTTCTTCGACGGTATTGAGAATGATAAATGAATAATTGGTTGTCGTAATGACTGATTGATTGATCTCGAATAATATAACATGAGACTTTCGAAAACTGTTCCTGTTGTCTTCTTTCCGCTGATCGCTATCTAGATTGACGTGTGCCCTTGTCCGAGAAGAGTGCCCACTTCAAACAAACCAGGGCTTTCCATTCCTGCCCCGGGAAGGGTCATGATTGGTTCAAGAAGGAAGTCGTAAGAAGCTGGGAATGGAATTGTGGAATTTGAGCTCCTAGCCTTGAGGAGGCGTCGGCAATGACGAGATGGCTCTCGAACCTCTTCCTCCAGCCGACAAATGGCTCGAATTCAGAATGGAGCGCGGCTGTTGGGGGATTTGAATATTGGCGACTGTCTGTGACATCGGAGACGCTCAGTGGCTCTCCCTACGCAGATGGTGAGCATCGATCGGAGGAGGGCGGTCGCTCCTAGAGCAACGTGAGTTTCGGATCCTCCTTGTTTGCAGTCGAGAATGCGGGAAACGGTTCCTCTGAATCTCCCAGCAGAGATATCTAAACTGGGGAACAGGTAGTGTGACATCGCGGAACTACTTCGCGAAACTGATGTGCTGGATTCAGCCAGTCGCGGAACGGGTACGTAAGAGATGACATCGATTGCAGCTCCGTATAGCTCAGTTCCCGTCGATATCGAGTTCAGAGTTAGGGCACTACGATACCTCGGATTCGGTCGAGGAGTTCAGAGGGAACTCCTCGCGGCCTCCAATCTAAATAAACCCGATAAATCGCAACTGAAAGGCTCCCTTTCCGTGATTTGTCACTCGCCGCAAAGCTGAGACCCCTTGGGAGAAGCTGAACGAAGCGTGCTCGTCGAAAAGCATCGAGAACCATTCGTTCTGGGTACCCAAGTGGAGTCACAGACTGGGAATTCTGGACCTCGTATATTTCAGTCGCAGAGGCGTGCTGGAAACTCGTGCAAGAAGAAGGATTGTTCCCCCCTGGAAAAGGGGGGAATCAGGGCAGAATCCAACGGTGAGATACTTTCTTGTCTTATCTCGCACGGATACGGATGACGTTCAACTGTCCCCGATCTTCCGCGAATCTTTCTCTTGGCTTAAATACCGAACACTCCGTTGGAGGGGGGTCATCGTCGCAGTTCTGTCAATTCTGGAGAGTTTCAACGTGAGGAGACAGACGCTCCCAAACCGCATGGTTCCGATCATCCATTGAGGTCGTACTCGCTGAGAAGAAAGTGAATGTCCTGATTCATCACTGCGACGGCCTCACCGCGGAGACTCACAGTTTCAACATGGTCACTTAACGCTAGCTGAACTCATGAGAGGTATAACCTAGTGAATCCCTCGAGCACGACCAGCAATGCTGTTTGATCCATCGGAACCTCCGGCGTATCGCTCGATCCCGAGCCGGCCGGGAAGGTTGTCATCAATGGTGGAATAGCCGAGGTTTTCGATCAGAAGAGTGAGACGGAAGTTGAAGAAGAATGAGAGAGGTCTTGAGTGGGACCTCCTCTCGAGGAAACGAAGCCGTACACGGGGCCAGGCCGATAAAAGCGGAAAATGGAGGAGCTCCCTCAGCAGAGAAAAGAATATTTTGTTGACCAAAAACTTGTCGTGGCATCGACATCCGCCCTGCGCTCCGATTCGCTGAGCAGCACTCCGAATCTGAAAGTGTCACGTTGATCTTTTCGTGAAGCTTATGTTTTGATCTGTTCGGAGAACGGGGCGGATTCACGCATCGTTTGCTCGTTGTCTCTGTTCTCCTCTCTCTATACCTCTCCACGACAGGGGCAGCTCGAATTTCCTATGCGAGGAACTCCTCAGCGGGCTAGTTCTCAGACAGGAATATGGCGTTCCAGAGAACTCATCCATCCACCCATCTAACGCGAGGAGTCAAACTAGAACCGGAGCTGTCTGACTGCCGTACATCATGAACAGATGGCTGACGGGATCCGAAACGCGCTCAAGTTCGTGCCACACGAGCCACTTGTGCAAACTTTCCGAGAACGAGCCTCCGTTCAGAAAAATCGAAGCGATCCGAGAGCCTTCTTCCTACACGCGGGAATCGCTCGCTGCTCGGCTCGGGAGTTCTCCAACGACGTTCGGATGTGAGAACGCGAGCGTTGGCGTCAGAAGACGAGGAATGAGAACAAAAAAATAAACTTGGGCGAATCGGAGTGCTGTCCGGCGGAGAGCGGAGCTCAAGAAAAATCAATTCGGTTTTCAGCCGCGAGCTGTAACCGTTAATCAGTCAAACTGCGTCCCCGTTCTCCGGCGCGATTGGATACGACGGCACCAGTTCCATTCCGATGATTTCCACAACTGTATTGCGCGGGAGCACCAATGTTGGTCGCGGGAAAAAACGGGAATGAGCGGGGACGGGGAACTTCCTTCGAGAGCTTTGTGATTGTTCACGGATTCTGGTCAACACGCAGCGATCGGCACGTATTCCGCACCGACGTGTCGCAATTCCTTTCGAGTCTTCTGCGGCTACTGTTCTCGAATATGTGCGAGAGGCTTTTTCTTTCAGCAAACATTCTCGCCGGAAAGCCATAAATTTGGTCCGGGTTCGATCTCTTTCACAAGTCACGTATTCCTCGTCAAGTAAACCTGTCGGAACGCGAAACTTATTCGAACGACATCGAAATTCCACGAATCGCAGGCGGACTATACAAACAAGCCAAGGGGCGCTTGATGGTTTCTGAAATCACTTTTCGTGTCCTTGGAGAAGCGCCGGCCCCTTCGCTCGTGTCAATTGTCAGCAAAGCGGAAATCGAACAACAGTGAAAGCAGTTCGTGACTGCCAAAAAGATTCGGAGTTGAAGTTCCATCGGAGTCATAGGGAAACGCCTCTCTCCAGTCTCGATACCATGCGCGGGAATTCCGAAGAGTGCCGCAATGGGTTCTGGAAGGCTCCCTCCCAAGATCTCCCTCGAAGCTCTCGGACATTCCGACGCGCCGGTCTGTGAGTCAGCTAGGGACGATTGAGTCGTGTTTGTCAATTCAGAGCAAGATTCGGAAATTACATAATTCGCTGTCTTGCAAGACTTCGGAGCTCATGCGGCCTCATGCAAACACCAGCCCACTGTCTGGGCTCCCCTGTCTGAGTCCCCTCGAGCCGTTGCATGTAATGAATGGCACGTAATAAATGACGACGAGATATTCGCAAGCACTGTCAGGCTCGTCGTGGCGTGACCTGCTGTCCATGAGAGCGTACTCGGTGCTCCTTCTTCAAATCACAATGAGACGTTGTCGTTGCTTGTCATCGCTTCCACCGAACGTGCGAGATTGATTTCATACGGTCTTGTGGCGAACAGGACCGAAGCCACCATTCCCAGGAGCGAGAAGTCGATCAGGACTGTGACTCAATTTTTAACTCCCCGAGAAATGACTCCTTGCTCTCCGTCTTCCGCTCTGCAGTGCCCTCAATATGGTACTTGATCATCACGGAAACGGCGATTCTGTCCGCTGGTAGATAAGCCGACAAGGTTGGAGTTTAAGTGATGACCATGCATCGTCTGTTCCATTCACGAGAAGAGCACGATTGCTTCTCGTTTCGGGGATCGCCATGAAGGGGTTTGCGAGATTCGAACTCGATCGAGCTCGTTTCCGCCACAGTGGATCTCGGAATTGACGCCGTTATCTCGCTTCCTCGGTCGTCGAGTTTTGGGCAGAGAGAATGGAATTTTGGGAGCGTTCTGTTGTCGAGACAATGGTGCAGCATCTTGTGGGTTGTTGAGCGACGTTTTAATGCGAGGCCTGATCGATCCAGCGGAGCTTAGTGGGGTCGGCTTCATCCGCAGAAACTCTCTGGGAACGGGAATATCAGGACAAGTGTCAGAAAGAAGTTCACCGTCGAACAGTTGTCGTACGGGACTCATTCCAGAGTTTTCCTCCTGGAAACTATTCTAACAAGCCACGGCAGAACTCTGCATCAGATTGGATCGGAAGTCACGAATCAAGTGACAGCATGAAAGCTCCAAACTCGGCTTGCACTCAGTTGAAAGGAGAGCGTTGACCAAAGCTCGGAAAACTTTGGAAGCGGGACTGCAGTATGGCCTGTGAATATGGACGCAGAGTGCCCGGCTCGTGGAGGGTTCCTTCCAAATATGCTGAATTATCGACTCTCGAAGCTCCGCAAGGCATAACAGTCTTGGGGACGCTCGACATTGCAGCCGAACAAAGTTGACCGAGAACAGTGAATATTCATGTCCACCAAAGCAACATGAGAGTCGCCGCCTTCTCACGGTCGGTGCGCAGTTCGTCGTCCGAGCTCTTTGGTCCGAGGTAGAGCTCAGCGGAAGTTCCGGTGATATGGAACGGATCGAAGTCGAGGGAAGTCCGAATCCGACGAACAAGAATCGGAATTGCAGTGGTAAGCTGTTCGGCATAATCTCGTTTCCTGGGTTTTTCAGGGAAGTATTCCTGAATGCTGGGGGATCGACGGCGCAGTTTCCCGGTAGTGTCTCCTGGATAACTTCGCGGTCGGATGATGGTGAAGGGGTTTCGTGATATCGGATCGCGTTCCCCACCCAACAGACGTTTGGTCACAAGTCTCGTTCATTGATCACTTCCTTAGCCGAAGGAGCAAGAGTTCTCCCGAGAGAAGGTCTGAGGTAGACAAGGAGAAAACATGGACTCACCTTCTGGGTAAAAATTTGTCGGCGTGGCACTCAGTCAACGAATTCACCAATAATTCGGAATACGCCGAATCGAATATCTACTCGGTCAAAGCGGCTCCTCACTCTGACGTTAGGACAAAGAGGCCACCAAGCCGAAGTCAGACGGCAAGCATCCCAAGGAGCAGGAGCGTGGACACCTGGAACGGTTTTTCTACTCCCAACGTTATTGTTTTCTGCCCCTCGACCTGGTTTCAGCGATCGGCGCCGCCATGCTGGGCCGGGTTCCGTCTCGACACTCCTCATTCAACGATGACAGATGAATGAATGCTGGTGGGCGGTGGAGTTCGATCAGGGGAGCGATGGGTCGCGAAAAGTCGGCCTCAGTCGTGATTCAACGCAGGCCGTCTTTTCGAGCCTGAGGTTGAAATTCATCAATCGTGCGAGACCACTCGCCCATGACGGAGGGGCGACTCGAGTGGGCTTGTCAGGCACAACGAGCACAGGATTTCCGTTCTTGCCTCCGCGATAGCCCAATTCAAACCTCTGGCAGCTCCGCTCGGGCCACACATGCAGAAAACGACCACAAAACGTCGCATAACGCGGAGAGCAGAGCTCGGAAGCCGGGAGAAATCCCAACAGGTGGTTGCTAAGCCCAAGATCGCCAAGTTGCGCGAGCGACAAACTCCTCTCTCACCCCGCAGAAACTCCAGCCGATCAATATGAGTATGCTGGCTCTTGAAGGACAAAGCCTCCGCTCCCGGAGATGGACCGCGAACAACGGAATGTATCGGACCGGGTAGAGCTCATGCTATAAAATGCTTGCTCCTGAACACCCGACTCCCACGCGCCCTGCAGCCTCTAGAATTTATCTCGGACGAACAGTTAGGGTTTGGACGATGGCAATCGATGCTTTCGGCATTCGGAATCCTGCCGACCGACATTAGAGGAGTTCTGGTCTTCGCTGGCTATCGGACAGCTCCAAACTTCGCGCTGAGGGTTTCGACTCTGGACACACCAGCTTCGATCAGTATGCCCTTGATCGATTTTGGAAGCTTCCCTCAGTCCTTCCTGCCCGGTCTTGTCGGGAATCAGGACTATTCACGGCAAAGCCAGACGAATTCTCCCAACGATATTCTGGAACTAGGCAGACAATCAACGGATACCGCGCGGCCGAACTGCCTCATGCAGCACTCGCGTTGAACTCAGGGTAACTGTTCACACGTATATCCGACCCGATGATTGATCAGACTCTGTGGTGCCCCACTGCTGCGACGAGGGGGGAAATCGAAATCTCCAGAAAATAACTCGTCGTTAGAGCAAGCGGGAGGCTGAATCGATTGACATGTTTATCGTCCAAATATTACGCATCCTCCTCTACGTCCGAGTGGATGACGACGTGAAGTTTTGCGGAAAATCGACGGAGGTTTGAGTCGAGTTGCTTCCAAAATGATTTCCCCGGTGTTCAAACTCTGCTACCAGCCAGATGAACCCTGAACCTCATGCGCACTATATCTCTGATCGGGGGCTCTGAATCTGAACATATTTCACGAGAAATCGGTGCACGACCAAAGTTCTAGACATATTTGTCACTCGGGAGACCCATCCTGTCTGCGAGGCAAGCGCCTCGATCAGCGCCAGACTAGCTTATTTGGAAAACTTGTGAGCACTCAATCTTGTGTACGCTCGTCGTCGGACTCGTCGAGACGCGGCTGGCAAGTGGGGCTGTTCCTGAACCTTTCCCTCATTCCAGGCATATGAATCTACGGATGGTTATCCTCTCAGCGATCTCTCGGTAGGCTCGCTCCGTGGAAGACCTTCCGCTCAGAAGTGATCGACTCGAATTCTAGTTCAAGGAAACTACAATAATCCGGACTGCGCTTGCGTCAGGAAGTTCAGGGAATCGGAAGATACCACCCTTATTTCTCAGGCACATGAGCGTACGCTGCTCTCCAAGACGTCTCGTTGTGTCAATATTCCGCCAAATAGCAAAGAGCCAGAAGATGCCATTCTCTCCAATTCCAGTTGGAGAAATTCGTGGAGTCCATCGGGGTGCTGGAAGGCGACTTGATGGGCACGAGATCTTCGGAGTTGACAGGAAAACTAACTAGAAGGCGCGGGTCTACGAATGGAGCAAAATGTCTTTGTCAGAACTCCCTAAAAGAAGAAGTTGAGCTCGACTGTCTGAGCTGGAAGTTCGGTTGAGGGAACGCTGCGTCCAATGCCAGCCATTCAAAGCCGAGATCAAAGATGAGAGCCAAGCGAGTCCGAAGTGCTAAGGTCGATCCAGGCCTGAAATCTCACCATCGTCTCGATGACAGGCATCACTAATGATCGTGAGTCATCGTCGAGAGCTCCGATCCTTGACTCGAACGCACAGCATCACGTTCAGCCGACAACTTACTTTGCTGATCACACGTTCAAGACAATGCAACGAGGATCCCAGGTCTCTCGAAGCGCGCTCCACTCGGTGAATTCCTCGGCAGGGATTCCGAGCTGGTTTCAAAAGGGACAGCTGAGATGAATTCTCGCGGCTGATTGAACCCACCGGCGAAACCGCGTGATACATAAGTAATATAAATATACAGTAATATAATAACGAGTGCGATGCAAGCGATATCCAGACGAGAAGTGTCGAGTTCTCTACTGAATGGGACGTAGCGGCGATAGTTTCTCCACCCATCAGAAGTTTCAGAAGACTTCGAGACTTAAACAACGTTCCTGATGCCCACCGCCCGCGGCTGTTACCGCGTGAACCAGTAGAAACGGTGAGGAAAAGTTGCGGGGACTCTTCATGACCTTCCGGATCGTTCTATTCAAACAACGTCATTCGGAAACAACGATCGAACTCCGATGCCGAGCTCATAACGACAATTATCGATGTCAAGGAGCCCCGTCGAAGAACACAGTTCCAATCGAACTGAGGCAGGAACTCTGCTTCCGTTTCTTAGATTGATCCCAAATCTCGCAACAATGCTCCAAACTCCAAAAGTAGGGGTACAAAGAGGACCACTTAGGGGACTGGAGGTCGGTGCCTCGGAATGACCTGAGAGCGAATGTAGTACGGGCTCTCACCCCCGGGGAACATATGAAGATCCGTTCAAAGTCTACACTTTCTAGTTCGTGACGACTGCAGCAATTCGGAGATTCGAAACGACGTACCGACGTCATGCTAACTCACCGAAATATGGAACGAAGTCCATCGCTGAGTCCCTTGAAGATCATCGAGATCACTTAGCGGCGATTAGGGAGGAGCGATTCTCGGAATTCGAACATTGATGAGGCAACTCCGAGTTTGATCCGAAAGCGAGTCCCCTGTATTCAGGGAACCGAATCCAGGAAAACCGATTGCCGGAGGGAGATCGAGACCTGGATCTCATTCATCCCCGTTGACTCGTGTGAGACATTCACCCCTCACGCTCCCTCCCTTATTTCCCATCATGCCCGCTAAGTGGACCAATGATATGGCTGAATAGCTTTATCCGGTGGATTCTATTTAGTGTTGAATCATCAGCCTTTCCAGAGAAGATATCTATTTTGAAAATTGAGCCAAACCACACCCTATACTCACCCAGCCCACATCATTGAATTTGTTTTGTGACTTGTAACCAGAGTTTGGAAGATTCAAATCACTTCTGATCCGAATCGAGGAGAGTCGGAGCAGAAACCGACGAATCAGGCTGATTCGAATCATTTCCGATTCGGCGTTCCATCCGATAGAATCAGCCTGAAGTCAACACTCGATCCGGATCATTTTTTTTATTCGAATTATTCCCTGATTTGAATTTTTTTTTACTATTCGAATCTCCCGAAATCGGTTTTTGACGTAACCCTGTCGACCGAAACATGTCGACTTATTATTGAACGGATTATTGAGATTTTTTGTGATCGACTCTCCACCAAAACGGGGTCCACTGAAGCCCGGCTTGGACGCTGGAAGATGGTAACCGACTCTTCCTGAGGTGGAACTGCCATTGTCGGTCAGGTATGGATGCAGGTCAATCCAGGCAGAACTCGAGTTCCCTGATGAACCAGGAACGGAGAGGCATTCCGATGCCCGGAGCGGGCCACCCGCGCTCCACCTCTCGCTACTGTACCCGGATGGGAAACATTGTTGAGGTTGAACGAATTCCGGACGTCTCCGCTGATGTTATCGTGTTGTCAGAGGCCGTCGAGGGGTTGACATGCGGGTCAGAAAACAATGTTTCTCTGGCTTGTATCTGTTGGGGGCTACCGACTCCGGGACGAGAAGACCGTTAACCTTGGACGGAGGTGGGTGGATAGGAGCCTCCGCATAAAAATATTGGACCAGAGTTGGACTTGCATCGAAGTTAACCATGGGTCATTGTGGGTGGGATTCATGGTTCACCGCTGGGGAAAGGCAAGTTCAACGATTACTTCGGACATGGCTATTATGATATCAATAGTCTTTCATGCCATGCAATAACAGTTGGATTCCATTCCCATCAAGCACTGCCCATTCGTTGTCGCCCTCATGTTTGACACAGAAGGAGAGATTTTCGACCAGTAAGGAGCATCCCTTTCCTGCTGGGCATTCACTCATCGCGCGGCAGCTCTTTGGGGAGGGGAGGCGAGCCAACGGTGTGATGATCATCATCATCGTCGCGGGCTTTCGATAACGCAATCAACATTGTTTCCAAACCCGTGAAGATTTTCCTGTTAAAACTGAATCTTTGCGGAACAACTTCGCCCATCAAAGTAGAACTCAATCCACCCTTCCCAGTATTATCGGAGAGTTTTGAGGAAGATGGCCTCTGACGCGATTAAGGCGATCAACGGTCTCATGGGTGAGCAGTTTAAAAGGTTAGGGTCCGACAAGCCGAAAATTCGAACCCGAAACGCATGAAGCCGAAAAATCGAGCCCGAAAAGCATGAAGCCGGAAACTTCCTCTCCCAACGGCGTAGTGTTCGGAACTGGTTTGGCGGGATGGGATTTCTGCATCGTTTCGTCGATCTGTACATTTGTGAGACTCATTCGGAACGACTGGGAGACGTTCTCGGATGAAATGATGACAACGGCTCAGTATTAGTCCAGAGCACGGCGAAACGATGAAAAAACCTTTTTCCCGATTCGCTCTCTGATATAGAACCTTTCGCACGAGCGCTTTTCATCAGCGTGTCCATTTACGGGAATGGGTCACTCTTCTAGGCACGCAAAGCTCCTCTGCGCGCTCATCCTGGGTTTGAGTGTTGTCCTGGGTCAGGGGCGCCTCCAACTCATCATCGTCAAGTCATTGACGCCATAGGAACTGATCGTCCGGGTTCAATAGGAACGTATGACTCTTCTGCCGGAGTGCGGGCGATCTTTGTAGATGTTCTAGGGACTGATCGCACTACTGCGAGTGGAACTGACGAACGCGGATTCCGGTTCAGTCGAATTTATCTGAGCCTTCAACAGGCAGCAGATATACTGTGACTGCGGAAGAGAATGTTTCGATGCCGGTTTTCCTTTTTCGATGGGAAAGAACGAGGTGTTGTAACAGCGTATTCTGCGAATAGTACTAGAGCTGGAGGTGAAGATTCCTCTTCAGTTCCAGCGAGGTGACCTCGGAAACTTCAAGATTCGCGTTCAGCAGATTGCTTCCTGTAGCAGCTACACCTTTGGTCAGTTCGAACTGGGACCGTAGATGCGGAACAGCGAGGACGTAAGCGAGACAGAAGAAGTAGGTAGGCTGAGCATAACGAAGGTGCAATTCCTACCCGCTAAACCAGTCCCGACCGCTCCGCTGTTGGGAGAGGAGGTTTCCGGCTTCACGCTCTCCAACTTCATGCCTTTCGGCTTCATGCTTTTCGGGCTCGATTTCTCGGCTTCGTGCATTTCTGGCTCGATTTTTCGGCATCCAGGGTGTACACCGTTTAAAAGACAACCTCGTCAATCGAACAGCCGGGATTTCCGCTTGAACCGAAATCGAGTGTTCGCCAACTTGGTGCTGTGGCTCATCGACGTCGCTGTATCCGACCTTGGAAATTTGAGTATTAACCGTCCTTTACCTGGTTTCTGTCCGCATAGGTAGAGGGATAAGAAAACGTCTGATTGCTGAATTCCTCAGCTGTCGTAGCAAGAATGCATAACTTCTCGATCCTTCCATGCATTCATTCAAACATTTCTGAAATGAGGGATGGATATTATTGAGTAATATCTGCACTTGCTAGCTGTACTTGGGAGTGCTTCATCGATTGGATCCAGTATACAGGACATCAACGATTACAGCGACAACGACCAGCAAGCGCTCGATGAGACCAGTAAAGTCGAGAACTGCCTTCAACAGACTTCAGAAAACGTGGTCAAATCGACCTCGAAATCACTCCCGTAGACTCTAATGAGTCGGGGGAGTTTGCGGACTGCTGCTCTGGATGAAACACACGGCGTGATATACGAGAAGATTATCAACTCACGTATTCCAGGAAAAATCTTCTCAGTTGAATCCTCATCGGCTCGGAGAAAAGCAGAGGTGAACCGATGGTTACCCGAAAAGAAAGGCTGCCTTGCCCCCCTCCCCCCCTGAGAATCGAGAAGATTGTGACGACCGAAACCGACATTGGGTCCGTCATGATATTCCGTCGAATCCCGTCAAGTTTCTGCTCATGAGAAGAGAGGCGAAGCGCGTTCAGGCCGATGTTTGCCGACCGATGGGACTACAAAAGTCGCCACTGCAGAGGCACGTGCCTCCCCTTTGTGATGAACTTCATTCCAGACTCAAAATCAATTTCTAGATCAATGGAGCGATTGATTAACTTCCACACAACCCTGATACGTGAGAGAGGACACGGGCCGGTTCACTTTCAGGATCGCCGACCACGAAGGCGTTCGTTGTTTGCAGCTCTTCCGAGCCTGAAGATAATTGACCTGAATCTGTAATCGATTGTGAATGTTCGCTCCTTTTGTGAGCTGAGAGTGATTTGTGTCTCCGAGATTCATGCTTACTCCAACAATCTCTACACACTGGCGAAGTCTGGGATGGGGTGCTTGATGGACTGATATATCTGAATACTCAGAAGGAATATGTTTATCTGTGGACTCTTTCTTGGAACGGAACTGTCCCTCGACGAGAGTATTCTTCGAAGCTCGTGAATACCGCCGCTTCTCCCAGGATTTATAAGAATTC
The DNA here is from genome assembly GCA_037576195.1 of Phytoseiulus persimilis. Lineage (NCBI taxonomy): Eukaryota > Metazoa > Arthropoda > Arachnida > Mesostigmata > Phytoseiidae > Phytoseiulus > Phytoseiulus persimilis. The sequence goes on from CM075103.1 coordinate 31,474,799, forward strand.
AGTTGACGACGTAGCTGACCACTGGAAGTAATTCTTTCCTGGTAGGGAGTGTGTTGATGTATTGTGAAGCGAGTCGCTCTCTGCACCGGGCAGAGATTCATCTCAATGTAAGTTGTTTCCTCGATCTCGCACTTCGCTTCATCTTGAATATGGAAATTTTGAGAGCGAACTGACAGTACTCACCATCCTAAAGGTTCTTGCCGTCTGCAAACACTATGCTTCACATTCGGGGTCGTTTTCCCGACAAAGATTCCGTGCACCTATTTTGGTCGAATTCGCCCTTGTGACTCGATGGATTCATGAGATTTTCAAGAATCAGTTCTGGTTCAGCGTCATGACAGTTCTCGGCAACGAATGTCGCAGGCAATACAGTTGAATATTTTATACATGGCCACGACCTTGAAATGAGCTCAATCCGTGTTCCGAAATATCATACGCCCCACAGAGCCGAGAAGTTCAAGTTTTGTCCATATCCGTGTCTGCATCGGGAATCCAATCCATCCGAGCAGCGAAATATCACCTCGAGGAGTCCGGGGCGCCGAGCTGAGGGGCTAGGAAGAAATTAAGTTCTGCGAATCTCTTTGACCGCAATGGGAATTCAAGTAATCTCAAGCGAAAGAACATGCCCTTGAGAGTGCGAATGCGGACTTCTCCCGTCCATCCCTCGACGGGGCACAGAGCTGAGGACAGATGGAAGCGAAGTTCTGTCAGTCTTCTCCACTGCAACAGAGATTTGATTCGCCTCAGGAACAAAATCGGATCCAGAGAGCTGAGGAGGGAATGGAAGTTGCAGTTCGATACACCAGAGGGGCTTCATGACGAGATGTGCGACGAAATGTTGCGTCGAGCGGAGGAAGATCCGCCAGTGGCGGCTCCGGTGGAATAATAATTTTCATGTACAGTGATGAGAACGTATTCCTGGACCTGGGCGTTGTCACAAGAATCCGCCTCATAATCACCGCAACATCAGCCGTCCAGTGCAAGGTCCGTCGACAAGTCCAAACTGATCATGGGTCATGACCAGAGACGCCATATGACCGGACATGTCCTTGTCCGTCCGGTTCGTCCGGTTCAAGGTTCTCAGGGGAAAATTTCCGGATTCTGGGATTTTGAGAGAAAAGGTTCCTAGTTCGGGATCCGAGACGGTGATTTTCATTGTTCGGAGATCGGAGGAAACCCAGTTCGATTCCAAGCCCTTCCGGGAGCAAATGTCCGGCTCTAGGGAGTATCTACCGTGTGAGAGCGCATCACGCCCGCGGACGGTTGAGCTCCGTCTTCAAAGACCGCTGTTTCGTCGGCTAGCGGATTTACACTGATGAGAAAGTTGCCCGCGCCGACAGCCGCACGAGGAGAGCGAGCAAGCCCCCACTTGGCGGACTCAAAGCGTGAGTTTCCTGCGGGAAAAAACTGAAAAATACGCTCCTGCATGTTCGAATGACATTTTGTCGAGGAATACTCCGAGCGAAGGCCCTCTGGATACTCGACTTCGGAAAAGATCTCGATTGAAGACACCGGTGCCCAAAGGATCAGATGTTGGATCGCATCGAAGAGAGAATGAAGTTCACTCTTACTCCTCATTCCAGTACTTGAGACTCATCAATACTGCATGGGATGAGGGGGACAGATCGAGGCTTGAGCCTCTTCCAGTCACATAAATTCGTGGATCTGGAGATGTCCGGTTCCGGCACTGATGTCCTGTTCGGACTACGCCCGGTTTTCATGAAAAAAATGTCCGGTCATATGGCGTCTCTATTCATTACCAACTCGAAAGAATCAATGGATCAAGTGAGGCTGAGTGCATTTGAGCATTCGAGCGTGAGAGAGACGAAACGGGAAAATCAGGCTCCGGAGCTGCTATAGAAAAATTCACTCCAGTCAACGTGTCGCGTGCTAATCTGACATGGCAGTACCGTGACAACATTGAATGCGCTTGATCTTGTTTGAAACTCCAAAAACCTCTCCCTGTTTCCCACTTCTATCTCGTACGTGTTCAGGAGGGGAGGGCGCATTCTCGGCGGCTCGCCCTTGCTGACATGACTGTCTTTCTGGGAGATATCATGATTTCGAGATAATTCATTTCGCAAGAAGGACGGAAACGAGTGATCATATTGCTGCTCGCGATGCCCACCTCGAGAGTTCTCAAGAGGTCGGGACCAGTGCATATACCGTCGCAAATGTTGACGTGAGAGGGAGCTTCCCGTGAGCTCAAGGATTCGAATGGATGACAAACGACGAAATCTCCGAACGAGTTCTCGGAGAACGGTCCCGAAGATTGGGGAGTTATGTAGAAGATCAGGAATCGAGCAGTTGTTGTGATCATGTATTGACTAGATGACAGCTCAGCTCAGAGGAGGATGCATGTGCGTGCTTGGTAACAACCTTTCACCAATCCATTCCATTCTGAGTTTTCCGGAAACGGAGGAGAGCTCCTGAAAAACCTCATTTATTCGAGAGAAATCAAAGGTGTCGGATCGGCCCGGGATGCTCATCGTCGGGTGGGTTGACAGGAGACGAGCATTTTCGATTTTCATTTATTTCTTTCTCAGCTGCGTAATTCTCGAGAAACGGTTCAATTCACAAGAACTCAGCCTAAAGAAGCTGAGGCGGGGGTTCTATGGTATCGTATCGATATGGATTAATTGATTTTGATTCGATTCGGATAATGTAAATAGTTTACAGACCGGTCGGATCAGCCTTTCATCCTCGACGCTACTGCGAAAAGTCTGGCATACATTCCCTGGTTTCCTCGAGCGAGCTCCATCTTGTACACCACCGAGTGTCCTACATCTCCTCCAGGAGTCTCAGTGCTCAACGAGGATCATCGTCGCTGTAGGACATCCGGTCGTTTTATTCGAAGATCATGTGTTGTGTTGTCCCTTCGCATGTAGCGAACCACGGGGGAATGGCCCAGAGGCTTCGATGGTGTGGGCTTCAAATTTCCGTGTTGAGATGATTTTTGCACGACGTTCGAATTTTAAATATCAGTGTCGAGTAATGGAATATTCTCCTTCGACGAATATCCGATCGTATATTTGTCTCTGAACCAGAACCGATCTTTGAAACGACCGGGTGATCGATGATGTGTTCTCGCCCTGCTATTCGGACAGTTCCTGGTTGGTAGTCTGGCTGCTATTGCCGAGGCTGACAGAGCATTCTCGCTTCGATTGCAATGGAGGTGAGATCTCTTGTCGGGGTGAAGCTCACCTCTTTGGCAGAAAGTCCAGCTAGTTCCGAGAGGCATGTCACGCCTCCAGCTACCTCCCTCCCTACTCTCAGATTCTCTCATTGTTCTGTGTGTTATATGCATTCAGAGCTGGTCTTCCCTGATTCGATATCCGTAGCTCGATCAGGTCAAAGCCGTATCCCTGACTGAGAGCCTATGTTTTAACGCGAAACTCAGCCTGTGTACCAAGTAAGTTCCATCATGTTCTGGAGAGCTTTCGGACATCTCCCGTCCGGAATGAACTGGATCGCTTCATACGTCTGAGTTTGTTTTCGGATTCTCCGATCTCGAACAGAGACCTCCCTAGTATGAATTCTTCAGCTACTCTATGGCGATCTGCATCTCGCTGTGTGCTCACGAGTAGTTCCCGCAGTTTGACAGTCAGGTTGACACTCACCGCGTTGAGCTTGGGGACTGCGTTCGCTTTTTATTGGGCTCCAGCGATTCTGAATCCATCAAAGCCCCACGAGCATGTGCTCTTGAGGGCAACCTTGGCCTGTTGTCGCCAGATACAGCCCTGCTCGTCGAGCTGAATTCTGCCGTCAGACAGCGGGACTCGAACCCCTTGTGTTGGTTGACAAGTGGGAAGGCTCGCCCTTGTATTTATAGGCTGCTGAGGTCGTCATCATGAGGATACGATCACGACGCTCTTCGCGGGGTCGAGAGTGAGTTAAGCCTCGATGCCGGGATCACTTGTTATCGACATCAGCTTACGGAGTGTGTCCGTGAATTTTGCCTTGCGTTATATCGTCGGCAAACAGGGGACCGCGAATGTTGACGGAGCCCCCTCCTTCCAGTTCCAACTCTCTTTCGTTCTACGAAGCTCGGGGCCTGCTCCGCTTTTCGTCGGCCTGTTCTAGTTCCGATTTGTGGAGAATAAATTGAGAGCTACTCGTGGGAGGGCAGCCCTGTTCCAGTTCAGAACTTGCCTCAATCCATCCCAATGAGCGCTGCAATTATCGTTCTTCTATTCGTAGAGTTCTGCTCCATCTCACGTGCGCCCAAAACTTCAGATTTTGAAAAGAAACCGGTGGTCTTTTCGTCCGAAGCTCATAAAAGGTTTTCTCACCTCCGGGCCGGCGAGCGAGTCTGCATGATGTGATCCAAAACCTTTCGGCACGTCTGGCACACCTTGTGAGTCCAGGATGTTCCCTCCTCGAGGGTGGGAGAAATCGAATCGCACGATTTTCCTTTTGATGAACCCACGCGCTACATACGGGCCATTTTCTCGATTGAGCTAATCGTTCGGTATCCTCAAGCCGGTCGACAGGCAGGAGCGATGTACAACAAAACGCGACCTACAGAGCAATGACACCAAACCCAAGTTGTGGCACGTACCCTGGGGACCCAGTCGCTCATGGATGAAGAGTGGAGGACTCTGAACCTATTTCCATGACTTGTGTTCAAATGATTGAATCGGGGCCGACGAGATCCGCTCGTTCTGTTCTAATGGCTATCGGGACAAATATATGCCGTGCGTGGGGATAATCGCGTAACACTTCCTGTGAGAACTCCGACGTCGCGAGCAGAATGTGGAGAGGTTCACCGCACGTTTGATGGGGCTAACTGCTTCAGGAAGCGTAGGAATACTCGGGAAAGGTGTCACAGGATATCCTAAGAAAACCTCCTCCGAGAGTTGAAAAACATCGCACCCTACAACTTCACGGATATTCTCCTCTGGAAGTTGAACACGCCACAGGTCTCCCCACGATCAGTGGCGTACCCATTGGGGGCGTACCCCAAAACTTTTCGATAATATTGGGATTAGTGGATTAAATTCCACTTCGATTGACGAAATTTCCGCAAAGATTCTGTGTCATAAGGAAAATCTTCACACGTTTGAAAACCATGTTGATTGCGTCATGAAAAACTGGCGACAATGATGATCATCATCATCGTCGTCATCCTCATCACATCATTGACCCCCCCCCCCCCAAAAAAAAGCCCCGCTCACGATGTGCGACAAGATTTGAGCGGTGACGCATCAGTCACCCCCACATTCTGGCTGATTCTTCGTGCCGTGGGCGTCGGAATTATCGGGGAGCATGCCACTGGAGTCTCCACGTTCCGAGAAAGCTCGAAGTTTCTCAGAAGTCTCTGTTGACAGGAAACCTTATCCGATCGGGTATGAAACTTTTCGACGGAGGGCACCGGTCACTTTGTGTAGGAAGCCCAAGAGGAAGGCTTTACAAAAATAACTGGTTCGTCGTCATACTCATGGCTCATCTGACGCTGAGATATTCCTATACGGGATTCAAGAATTCCCATTCACCTATTCGTATGTCGGCAGCGAGGAGGTATCCGTTGTTCAATCTGGATCATGAGCTTCTTGGAGACTCACGAGCAACGGGATGTGAAGTTCGCGGTCGGATGCGCTAGTTATTCACAACGCAAAGCTCAGGAACTATTCTGTTGCCCTGGATTTGAGGTTCGAGAACGATCGAAAACGCCATTCTTGTACAACTTCGTCGAACAACGAGGAACGGCAGGTCACGGTATGGAAGCTGAAACTCATGCAGTACTCACGCTCTTCGTACGAGAATTGTTCCTATTTTCCCCAGGCCAATGCACGAGGAGATCCGTCGTCCATCTTCAACAAGACTTTGACTAGCTCCTTCCGCCCCATTCCCACAGTAGGGGTCTGGAAAGGCCCCTAGACACAGTGGCTTTCGACACCGTGTGATCAACAAGCTAGCATAAATATGTCGGTAGTTGGATAGTGCGCCGAAATCACTGGGATCATCGAGTATGAAGTTTTTGCTGCCGACATTGAGTCTTGAATCGCCAGAGGCTCGGAAACGGTTTCCGCCCCTCTATATTTAGCTGCCATGGGCCGGAGAGGGTCCCACCGAACGCTGCATGCGGACGCATGGTCGTCAATTCCCTCATGCGAATGCTGTCACTAAACAGAACTCATGCGGAACGCTTCGCTACTGAACCGAAGCAAGCAGAGAAGTTGGAATCGGTTCCGAAATGTCGAAGCCCCTGTGAAATCCGATCGAACTTTCCGTAGACTTGCTGAGTTCTTGATAAGGACACCTTCATCCAAAGGAGTCTGCAGCCATGATACTCCATGAAACTCTTTGAAACCTGAGAGCTTCGCAAGCACCTTGCCAACGCGCTCCTTGTGTCGTCCCGCTCAGAAATCCGTCCATCTCCTCTTCCAACTCGTCGTTGATGTGTATTGCCGGGGAAATTGGCATCAATCATCTCACACCAACTATCCACCAAATTGGGTCGATGAACAAATGAGAGCCCGACGGAAAAGTCAACCTGATTGCCTCGCTCACACAGAGGAACAGCAACTGTCTGGTTTGGAGAGGGGAGTCTGGGCCTGAAGGACGGATGAGGATCGGTTTCCACAGCAGCTTCCGATCTAGGTTCTGTGGAAAGATTACGCCCCTCGTCGGCTCGCCTACTATGTAGTTCGGCTACTTTCAGTTTTTCATTCGTGCTCGCTACTCTCCAAAGCTCAAAATGGGACACGGCCAACAGAGGCGGAACCGAATGCAGGGAAATACTTGGAATTATCCTTCTCCGAAGGAGCTGCTTTCCTCGGCTAAGCGTTTTTGAAGCCTCCACCTCCGAGTCTTGAGCGCAGAAATCATCGACAGAGTTCCCGCGAGCCCGCAGGGCCACGGGGGAGATATTTGCTTGTCCGTCAAGTTTCCGTGAGGAATCACTGGCGTATGGAGCTGCTTCAGGAGTCAGCTGAAGCTGTGCTTCAGGCTTGTTGCCAGTCGTCGGCTGCAGCTCTCATACTCAAATCGTGAGGTTCACCGTCGATTGGAGAAGAAACATCGGGAATCCGCTCCTGGAGGAATACCAGGCGGGCGAGGTTTGCCCATCGATCGGTGAGGCGGAGTTTCGTTCGGAGTTGCACTCCATCAATCTCGGAGAGTTGGAACCAAGCAGCGGAACAAATCAGGTAGCTAGAGACGATGGTATCGACGACATCATACCTACGGACTCCTCTCGGGGCACGTAATTCGTTACGCGTCGTTTATCTCCCGCAGATCATGTTGAGCCAAACTCACTGCTGCTACCGCTGAATGCCGCCTCCAAAGCGGTATCACGGTACGTTGCCCCTTGGTGTACAAAACCTCGGGCCTGAAAACCCGCCTTGATAGAAAAGCGCTCAACTCATAATGGAGACGGTCTGTTTCCACCGTTCCCCACCGGAGTCTCGCGCCTGTACAGTGGTTTCACAGAGAGTTCTCACTGACTGCGCAGATCCAAAGGGAAAACTGTTCCAGAGATTCTCCGTGTGAAAGCGAAGAAACGGACGCTATTCTCCTATCGTTCGGATACATTTTTCCCTTTTCTTCCACTCCCGAACTACGATACGGCATACATGGTAGCTGGTCGCCCAGTCTCCTGGATATTCTGACGACCAAACACTGAATTTGGTATGCTAACGACCAAGGCCGGTCTTCTGACTGATGTCTCAATGACACTTGTCTCGGCTCTTCTTCGCCGCGAAAATCCTGTCGCCGGAATCGCTCACTTCGACAACAGCTAGGACTTCACAGTTGTCGAGGTTTGAGTCCCTTCGAATGTAGCAAGCCTGAGCCTTATTGTAAGCGTTGGACAGAACACCAGCTACGAAATCTCATCGGCGCCGATTCAGACCGATGGATAACCGGATCGGAGTGCTAACGGTGCTCCAGATCACCGGAGGGGAGAGGGGATCCGGAGATAGCCATCTGCTGCTGTGTGCCATTGCGAGATCAAGAGTCATGCTCGGATGTTTTATCCACCTCCCAAGAGAGACCAACCTCTACGCGTTCCGATGTAATTGCAAATTGTGAACGCCGCTCTTGAAAGTGCGTCGTGGGGTAACCACTTGGTAACACTTAGCGGACTAGCGGAGAAATAATTCTCAGTCGACAAGAGCGCATTCAGCTCGCGAATATTCACTTTGTGAGGACTCGACTGGGATGTTCATTCGCGGTCAGGAAGAAAATTTCCAAGTATTACCCAGAACAACTCCAGGAGAGTCTGAAGCTGAATAAGGGCTTACTCGCCGCTCTCATAACAGTCGGTTCAATAAACACTCCCGTTAGTCTGATCGCTCAATGGAACCAGGGAAAAAGCCGCATTCATTCGGACGAACTGAGCTTATTGTCCGAAAGCTGAGTTTTTTGTTTGAGCATCGTTGGAGCGGCGACAAACTTCGCCACCAAACTATGGAGTTTCCCCAAATTCAGGGAGTCAAGTAACGATCTCGTTAGGGCGAGAGAGACGAGAACTTTGGATAACTTATGATAACAAGCTGCACTTTTCTGAAGTGTTTGCAGACTCCGAGAACGACGCAACCTGAGGCGAACTTGAGCTCAACTCGATTCCATCAGCTGGCAAGAAAGCGCTCATCGGTTTCCAATTCCGTTCTGTTCGTTGGTCATTATTATAGCGAGCTCGTCGGAATGGACTCAGTTTCGATATGAACGAAAATACCAACGGCAACTTCGATTGGAAACCGACAATCACCGTCCCTTTATCGAAAAACAAAAGATGAATCCGGAGAACATCGTCTGCTGATGAAGGTCTTTGAGAAAAAGAATCGGAATCAACTATCCGGTATTTCTGTTGAAACTTTACGTCTGCTTCAGTCGAATGTATGACCTGAGAATAAGTGTCGTATTTGACAAGCAGAGGTCAGCGCAAGTTGAAATCCGCTTCTGAATCGCTAGTAATGGGGAAAGCGGCTCGGATTCTATACGATGTCTCAATGTCTCGCAGAAGAAAAAGATTTGTGATGAAATTTTCACCAACGATGTTCATACTCTCCTGAATTCATGCTGCTTCTTGAGAATCATCATCACACGTCCGACTTACTGGCTAAGACTGCGGGAGGGAATGCTTTGACCTTGCGACGATTACGGTTCATTTGAGGAGATAGCTGCTCGGCTAAAAAGCTCAGGATCAACGGCGCTCGATACGAAATCTGCTAGCGATCACTGTGCGATAAAATATTTATTTCTCATGAGAACGATTGCACAGAGCAGAAAAAAGCATAATGAATACGCGCACGTGCAACTAATCCAGTTTCCTTTTGCATATCACAAAAACGCTCGTGCGAGCATTCCAACGGATGAATGTACAAGATTCCTTCGAGTTAATGGAGCTTCTTCTTCTCTTCGAAGCCGTTTGTCTCCGCGCTCGCGAATGAGCGTTTATTGTGGGGCAGATCATTGAGTAAAGCACTTTTCAACACCTCTGTACATCTCGTTTTCAGGTAGGTTTTGACGTAGAATCTGGAAAACATTGCCAGAAAGAATATAACGGGGACGATGACGACCGCCACATGATCGAGCGGGATGTGGCATGTTGGCTCGAACATCGGCACCATGATGTGCACAATGCAGAATATGAACTGCAGAAGCTGGAGCTGAGTGAGATACTTCTTCCAGAACAGGTACTTCTCGAAACGTTTTCCGAAAGACGCGAGGAAGTAGTAGGTGTACATGATCACATGGACGAACATGTTGACCGCGGTTCCGGCCATGGGCTGTCCCCCATAGCCGTGCGAGGCTCCGTACCAACCGATGGACACCACGAGGCAATGATGTGTCACGTGCAGAACGCTGACATGGTCGAACTTCTTGCGGAGAACGAAGAAAATCGTGTCCAAGAAATCGATGATGCGTACGAACGTGTAGAAGTAAAGCGAAGAGAGGACTTCCATAGCTCGTTCACTCCGATCTGAGTAGTCTATGCCTTGGCAATAGAAAGAGTATCCTCCACCGAAGTAGGTTCTGGACAGGATGTACTTGAGCATGAACGCGTTGATGAGCACCATGGCGAAGTTGTAAGCCCGAATCACAGGCTTGAGGTTCTCGAAAGGCGCTCGATTCTTCATCCAGCGCGGTCCCGCAACCTTAGCAACGTACACATATCCAACCAACAGGGTGATCAGCGCGGGCAAGTTGCCCACCAAGAACCAGCCCTCGGTTCGAGGGTCCACTGGAGACCAGAAGGGGTTCGAGTTGAGGGACACTTTCGCTAGGCCGAGCGCCATGTTGAGGAAGGAGATGCTCACTTCATCCACGAGTCTCGACACCTAGGGAAAACTGTCCTCGGAACGAACTCGGAGACCGTGGACCGAGCACTGATCGACGAACTTTGAGTCAAAGTCCGGTCAGAGCTGCAGGCACAAACATTGTGTTGCGATTTTCTGCTAAGCTAAGCGACGAAATAGCGAAAAAAAGGGAGTCGCCAAGGGAAAGGGTTCATTGACGTAGGATCGACGCGCACTTCCAACGACCGGCCGCATCAGCGAGAAAGACAACCCTCACTGGTACTGGGAACTCTCCTTCTCTCCCGAGTGTACACCGACTTCCCGGAACTGGAATGAGTTCGAAAACCGTTGAGAGTCGAAGTTCCAGCGTGTTTCCAACTGGAAAGCCAGCGTCGTCCCCTTCCCTCTCTCAATGAGCCGCTGCAGTGACGATTTAGCGAAGGAGACGAACCGGCTGTTGGGGGAGCCAGGAGGGATAGTTGTCTTCCATCTGAACGTCGCTCAGGTCTGCCAATCGACCGACTGCGAAATGGTTTGGGTCGCTCCGACTGTTTGATCTTGGCAAACTTCTGGTGAACTGGAAGACCCCTTCGTCGTGTGCATCCATACTCAATGCGCGCCTCGGGCAGCTAAGCCTCGAGTTCCCATGATGTGAGGGAGGCGTCTAATTGACTTTGACAATAGTTCGGGACGAGGATACTTCTCGAACACACTCTGCGCTGGTATTGATGAAGGCCTTGCTCATCTCATACAAAGGTTCCAAACGGAACCAAGCTCCACGGAATCGCTTCCCGCGTGAATTCGGAGTTCAAGAGCCCCGTTTTTACGCCATCTCAAATGTCGCGATTTTTTCACCCCGACTTATTGATAATCCCGAAAGGTCACTCAGGGTTCCAGCATAAAAGCAACGACAAGCTTCGATCTTAATGAAAGTATCGCATGGCGACGAATCTCAACTGGGCGGACGATACGGAAACCTGAGCCATGTGAAACAATCTCGAGTCTCCTTCATTCTTGCTGATACGGTCCGGACACAGCTCTCGAGCTTCGCTCTTAACTTTGGGGAAGTCGACACAGGCATCCCGGGTCGACTGAACCTGTTGGTATAATCCTCGACCAGAACTTCTTGAGTTTCTTGAGCCGAAGCCGAACGCAGCGGTCGTCAGTATTTTCGAGATGCTGCAACTGGGGTATTTCCAGAGTTTCTACCGCCTACGATATCACTTGCGCACTGTGGTCACGCGGCGACGGTCGTAACCCCTGCGCCACGCAAACCTTGTTTGACAGCACATTGCCTCGGAGTCGCTAAGACCGCATTTCATTGGGAAACTATTCAACTAGATGAGTCCGGCATTCTGAAGTTGTCACATGGAAATCGCGGCAAGTGGACCGAATACCTGAAGGCTGCTTACAAAACAAAATATGGTGGAGTGCTTACGCACTTAACTTCATTGCACTGCCTTTGTTGCGGCTTAATAATGTCGCAGTTATTTTTGTTCCGAACCGCTGTGTTTCCTCGATTCTCCGTTGGATTTGTCGTGATGTCAACGGCGGTTAATCGGCTGGATATGAAGCCATTCAATTTTAACGTCCCAGAAAACTATCCTCTCCTCTCAAGGAGAGATACCAGGGGCGGAATCTCGGGTGGAACCGGTAGATGCATGAGAGGGAGGATGGTATGGAAGAGATGGTAAGCGCACCCGACTCCATGAGCAAGGTTTCCGTCGGGAGGGGGTTGCTCCGTCCATCAACGATGAGCCAGATGAAAAACATGGAAGATCGCCGTGAAACAGCACCCAGCAGGTCTCACCGACCAATGGCTCCTGGAAAACTCAGCATGGAACTAGCAAAATCGAAAATTGGTGAGCGACCGACGAAGGCCGTCGTCGTCGTCTCGGCTCAAGACAACGTTTACCTCACGGCAGGCACGATTCATATCTAAGGTAACTGATGTCGCCTCAGTCCGGAGCTGTATTTTTTAGTTCTCTTACCAAACTGAACAGGGCCCACGGCGTGCTGCGCCGCCGTTCGAGCGGTCTAAGTGCATTTGAACCAAGTGGACAAAGCGGCTCACGAGTATTGGAACAAGGAAAAAAACTTGCGATTTCGAGAAGAAATGATCATTGCACACAGGTCGAGCTTCCAAGATCCGGCTTTCAAGAACGCTGGCGAGAGCAGGAGAAACTTTCCTGGTTTTTAAGACAGTCGTATCCTCTCTGAGGTCATCGAGTTCCGCTTGATTCGGGGAGAACCGTTCGATCTTCGGTAGAAACTCCGGCGGCTAAAAAGACCCTATTTTGCGAAACGACCGTCGCGGTGTATCCTGCTTCACAAGCGTGCGACATATCCGCAGGAAAACCTAAGTCTTGATTGGCATCAATCACTTGTAGCTGCATTCCACGGATTCTCCTGTTTGGGGACAGTCCAGACTGGAGAACTCGCTCTAGCAACGACTCGATCCCTGTTTGGATTCTCTTTCTCTGATCAATCGAACGCGGATCCGAATATTCTGGGTTCCATGACTAGAGCCAAGTTTACGATAAATTCACCGAAACCGAGACTGTCCCTGATGAGTCCCATGAGTTAATAGTGAAACGATGGAGAGTACGATTCGGCGCGTAAAATGGAACGATTTTTTTGAGGGCCGTTCTTTCAGGGGAAGTGTTGAAGTCGATTCGCGGCAGAAATATCAGCGTTCGGTAACGAGACGTTCCGGACCAGCATCGCTGGATGGGAAAGAACGTCCGAGAAAGCAACGACTTGATTACTCAATGGCCATAACACCAAGTCAATCACCCAGCTTTCAGGATGACACATTCCACTACTCCCGCGACAATGGCACTTTGGCTCTGTTTGACCCCAGTAACTGCGGTCGATTCCGCTCACCGGAGACTGAAGGGTTGTCGAAGCTTCATGAAGAAGAGGAGTGAAATTATAGAAAATAAAGACTTCAAACGCAGCAATACGGAATCGGGGTGGAATCTACCCACGCGACGAGCACCGTGATCTTAAATCTCAACCTTGGCGATTGAGCCGTTGTCTCTTTTGGTTGGAGGTAGCCCGTGGCCGGCTCCCGGGCACGGCTGTCATGTGACGGTTGTGAAACTCGTTCGGTGTTTTCCTACTCCGAGCAAGTGAGAAGCGAGTTCGTTCACTCATTTGCGATGTTCAATGCTCTGAAGATCGTGAGCTCCGACAATCGCAAGAAAAACAGCATCGACTCCGTCAAAGGTACTGCGTGCGTGTCCGCGCGTTCAATTACCGGTGTTGTCGTAGAGTGTTGCCATCGGACACTCCCAGGGTGCGTGCTCCACAGCTGTCGCGATCCGATACCAAAAAATGTGGGGACTTTAGATCCTCCGATCTTTGTTCTGATTTTTGTAATCGCGTTTTTTCCTGTTGACCGGTTCCATGTGTCCTTCCTTTCGTTCACCCTCACCAATCAATCTTGAGCTTCAGATCAGCTTTTCTATCCTTCCGGTTCGCATCGAGCTGAATCGTCAGCGAAATAGATACACAGTTCAACGAGGTGATCTCGAATCCGGGATCATTAGCTAGCCAGTCGGCTACAATCGAACAACGAAATGCCGGGGTGCAGAAATCTACCGCACTTTTTTCTAATTGGAGGCCACTGAGATGAGACGCGCTGGCTGGAGAGGCTGGGACGCAAATCCCTTGACGTCCCTCTAGCCCTGCGCGACGCAACCCACAAGAGGTTCACTACAACCCCTCGTGTTCCTCCTCCTAGTGGACTCAGCTCATGCAAATCGGGCTCGTGCAGCCGGCACTCGCACGCCTCCGTGTTCTCGGCCGCTCGTTAGAGAGGATTGGTCTCGATTCCTCGAGAAGCACTTCCTTTGGATTGACTGGAGCCGAGATTTTCCATCGAAACGCTCAACAATCGACGTGAATGAATATCCGTGATTCTGCAGCGACAACAATTCTCAATTCCCAATTCTCCGGGGAATGCCCTCAATCGGGGAAAAAAGCAACAATCTTTCTCCCTCAAGGAGTTCCAAGATTCTGTGTTCTTCCGGACATTGGACTTCTGTGACGTCGGGGAGCGAGCGTACTCTTTTCCTCAATGAGCGAAAAAAAGAAGCGGAAGGCGCGAATATAGAGAGACCGACTGCGTAGGGATCTTTGTGAGAATGGCGTGACGCGGATCACGCACGCGTATGCTCCGTCGTTACCGGCGGGAAACGCATTTTGAATCCGTCGGCAGGCCGGGTTTGGAGGTGGAGTAAGCTGTCTGCAGGAAAACGCTTGACACGCAATCAAGTGTTCCAGCGAGCTGCTCGCGATCGATGATTTCATGCCAAAGTTTTCCATTGTGTAAGAAGGAAAAACTCTTTCATCCGATAGCTCCGAGTGATAACGCGCTCAATCGATCTCAGCTTCTCCTCAGACTCCTTCCCACCCTGCATCCGGGAGCCTCCCCAATCACGGCTTCAGTGAAAACCTTAACTACGGCGATCTCGTCTACTTGGAATCGGGCCAGAACGTTTGCCCCACGATGCAAGACACCGAGAGTATGCTCGATTGTGCTCGACGGGAGGTTGAAGTTCACATCACGAGTTGACTCCTAACCCCAAACATGCGCCAGAGCAAACACCGATCGTCGCGTCCTCGACTCCGATTGAAACGTGGAAAAACAGCGTTTGCCTCTTCTGCACACCGTCTTCCCCGAAGCGGGTAATGCCGTGAGCGAGCCAATAGTCAGTTGTAGTGAGTTCCGTTGATCGGGTGAGGGTTCTGAATGTTCTGTCGGAGGAAAACGGGTCCCAAGTTCTTGAATCGCTCTGCTTTACACAAAAACCCGATGCACTTCGGGGCACGTTTCTTCTCTGAGCGGAATTCTGCCCGATTGAAAAGTACTTTCTTGTCCACCCCCGATACGATCACTCCACGTCAGAGGAGTCCAGATAATTCACTGTCGGGACCGTACCTGCAGAAAAACGAAGTGCGGCTCAATTCCGCTATCACAGTTGGTATCCGCGCATGGATCGTGATTCACACGATATCATTGAGGCCACCTTGTAACGCGAAGCTGAGCGTCCAAGTTTTCCTTCAAAGCTGCGCCTGATAGACCCGATGAGCAGGAATCCGCTCCGATGAATCAAATCGACAAGGCACTTCCAAAGATCACACAGGGATGGGTTTCCTCGAAGGTCGTATCCAAACCTTGTAGCTCCGATTCAAGGTATTCCCTGGGAGCAGTCTCTGCGGAAACTCAGAGAATAGAGCGGATTGAGCACTCATTCAGAATGCATCGGAAAACGGATCAAACGATTCTCCCATGTTGGCCGGGATGAACTCGTAGGGAATCTCGGACACACCTGGGACCCAGGGGAAAAGGGGCCGGGGGACCCGAGCCGGGACCTCAGATTGAATTTCAGAGGTGTGCTGGATTCTTCCCGATCGTGGAAATCGAATCACATGGAGCCTACCCAGGGACGCGGGTGGTGGCAGGCTGCGGCTTCTGGATGAGAATTTTCGACTACACTTTGCCTCCGCCGCCGACGCGGAGCAACTGTGAGCCCAGGGCTTATCTACGACGGCTAGATGGGAATGACATGGCCAGGATGCGTGCAACGCCTCGTACTCGTCTCTTCCAACTGACTGATAGATCCGCTGTGAGGCTTTTCATGTCTAACGCTCTCTGGTTTTTCCCACTATCGTTCCTGTGTCAGACGCCAGGTCTGACTCAGATTGTGTTTGGCCAAAGATACGTCGGATGTATCAAGTTTTTGCATGTACGCTGCCGCCCTTGCAGTCGCGAAACTCGCTCTCCGACTCAGGTCTCAGACTCTGTCCCGCACCTGTTGCGTCCATCAGAAGGCTTTTCATCAGATGACATTAACGATTCGGTTCCGCGGGGATCATGCGGATAAACTTCGGCCGAACATCGGTCCCCTCCCCATGCATCGCGAAAATTCTCCGGAAGACAGCGACAGTTACAACGGTTGTTATGCTGTTTCGCTTCATTAAATACAACGGGAAATGAGTTTGCCCTTGATGAGTGTCATGGAGAGGTCTTGATTGTATTCAAATTGGTTCAGAAGGCCAACAATCAGCTCATGTTAGTAGACGAAGTCTGATGTTGTTCAGCCCGGTTACGCTTAAGAAAACACTGTTACGAATCCGCTGTCTTCTCTTACTCTGAGGATCACGAAACCGTCGTGCCCTCACCGTCCAGTGGCTCGCTGTGAGATATTTTCTGGTCGAAAGCTGCCTGCAATGACTTTCCTGATGAGGCGGCCAGCTCGCTTGCGAAACAAGCGGCGCGTTCTACGGTCGATTCTTCGATCAGTCTGGCGGTGGTGATCGCTGGGATTCCGGCCAGGCTCTTCCCTGGACTCGACAACTGAGTCCAGAGTTGATCCGACGAGTGTTGGTCGCTCTCGTCGATGGAACGATTCTTCTGGTGGAGTATAGGAGCGAGCGATGACACAAAACCGGGGACCACAAACATGATGTATTCTCTTTCGAGATCTCGAGCCCGACCGGCATGCGATTGTCGTCGTACTGAGTTTGTGGACAGGGTCCATATTCTATTTCTAGAGAATGGGAGGCTACCATCATCGATGGAGTCTTTCTCGAGCCGAGTCCGCAACTGCGATACTCAAGACGGCTGTGAGCATATCGTTTCGAGCTCCGGAGCGTTCCGTTTACTACACTGGCTCATCGGCCGGGCCATCCAAACTCACGTAGCGCTCGAACTGACGGACGATGAATCTGATGATGCGCGAAAATAAATGGCCCCCAACAACAGGTTACCACAACCCGAGAAATGATATCTGTTCCATTGCATACCCGCGCGACTGGAGCAGCGCATTTCTGAGCAGAATTTGGTCGTCAATCCGTTGGAGGATCGAGGGAAGCAAATTCCGAAGAGTTCTCGAGCGAATTACGAGTTTGACCATCAAGCCTGAGCTCGCGAAATCATCTCGCCGCCCCAAGGAAGCCGGATTCATGGGAAACGCGAGGAACAAGTTCCTTGAAAGCTCCATCGTTATGCATGCGGCGATGGAGAGCGACTTCCAGGCTTCCACTCGTCTTGCGAGAGTTAGGCGAGCTGCGAACCGGTTCATCAGAGCGGTGGAATATCTCGCAACCGGGTCTCGTTAGAAATTAAATCTAGTTTCATTGATTCGAATCTACGAAGTTTTCCATCGCGGTTCAGAGCTTGATGACAACTTGTTCATGCCTACCACTTGATCCTTCCCCAATCAATCTTCATCTGCCACCAGCATCATACCTCAACGGAGTTTCCGCAGTTCTTAGGAAGAGCCTCGAGCCCTCAAACGATGTCATGATAAGTAAGCGCGTGTACGGTTAACCGTTGACTCGATGAGAAGATTCTAGGTGAGAAACGCACGCCTCCCATCGAGGATGAGGTCATCATTTTCCGCCAATTCCGCCCGGCGATCCGCGTTGGTGAGCTCCCTCGCACTGCTTCGACCACCAAACCTCGGTAGGTCTTTGTAGTGGGTAGGTCGACTTAGATAGCCAGACGAACTGAGTGTCTTGCGTCACCGGAAACCCCGTTGATGGTCCGTGCACCGATCTACGCTTCGCTCTTAATTTAGTGTGTGTGTTTGTGCTGATGATGCGAGTCTTCTGTAAGCAAGTATCGAGCACGCCGGTCGGACCTCACAAACACTACGACTCGATAGCTTGCTGGCTCTTTCGCGCGTTCCCCAATACAATGACTCGCGAAAGCTTCTTCAAATGCGCGTTCGACAACTCCCATTGACCTCAGCGCACCGCTTGGCTTATTGTCCCCAAGGATGGAGCGGATGTCATTCACATTGAATAAGTCAGCTGCTCATTTTCGTATGTGGTCAACGCATGTAGCCGATATTAACTGCGGGAGACTGGAGGGTAATTTTCACCTTCGATACGAAATTTATCAGCATCTGCTGAGGGAGTCGATTCCGTATTTTCCGGGGGGCGGATGAGTCTGAAATGTTTGCACCTGACTGAGAGTTGTGATCGGTGTCTTCGGAGCTCGCTCTCGCTTGATTCGGAAAAAATGGATGAGTACTCCATGTAACCTTGACTTAGCTCACCAGCTGTGCGATTCGAGCGACTGACCGCGATTGGGCAGTCGATAACCTCTCCAGGGATCCCGCGGGTTGGACAAATCGAGTGACGGGCTGCCAGGATAACATGGGACGCATCGGCCCCGCCGAAAAATTTCAAAATGCCAATGATTGATTCGTGTTCTGCGCCTGTAACATTCGACAGTGTTTCGTGCATTCCGAGAGACCCTGAACACGAATCAATCATCGGCATTTCTGTAGTTTTTGATGGGGCATACAGCCCGGCAGGCCCTTCCCGTCATGAGCAGTGGCGTATGCAGGAGGGATTTTTATCTACTCTTTCGTCTTCTGTTCATCACGCCGCGAGGTTTAATTTCCCTTTCTTCGATTTATACTACCTTTTTAAATAAAGACTTACTGAATCTGAATCTGATCTGTATATGAGCGAACGACGCGCGTTTCGCTCATTTGTTCGTCCAGCAGCTCGAAAAAGACATTATTCGCTCGTTTCACTCAACAAGCTTGGAAACGTCGACAGTCAACCGATCGAGTTCCTACCGGTATGATTCAATGCGGAAAAGGAGCACAGTGGCCCGCTTTTGCACAACGTGAGAATCGCTCCAAAGCTCGGGAGAGAGCGAGCGAACTCACCAGTCTGGAAATCGCTGATTCCTGAACGTTATCTCGTTATCCTGGCGACCGGCCTCCCCTCATTCCCTCAGGGGAGCCGAATTCAGAAGAAATCCCACCTGTAGATCGGAACTACTGTCAGCTCCCAAACCGCGTCCATCCGACTGCTTTTCCCGCTCGGAAATCCAGGTTTCCCTCCTGGATTCCAGGAGCTGAGCGAGCGTGATTCCAGGGGGGAGGAGCCGTCAGCGCGGCAACAAAGCCTAATAGTTTTGATCTTGAGGACTTCGCATTGTGGGGGTTCCTTCGACTTCGGCCTCCTTCAGAAGATGCAGGTGAGTATCGAGGACGAGAGTTTGTCAAGAGATCAGCCATTTTCAGGCTGATACGACCGCTCCCTCTCCGGAGGGATTTTCGCTCGGTTCAGAAAGGAGTTGATTAGATTCTTCTCCGCATTGAATCATAACGGTACGAACGGTGTGTATTTACGGTGTTTATTTTTGACGGTCACCAGCCATGTGACTGAAACTTCGAGAAAGAATTGATGAGGAAAGATGAGTTCCGAATAGAGTGATTCTTCGCAAAGTAATAAGAAAAATGAGGAAGAGTAAAAGAACTGTCCAATTCGAGCGCGCCGTATATGCGGTTGCTAGGGACTTCGCGTCGAGAGAGTCACGTCTCCGGCACTGATTTGTTTCATGAAGTCCAATCTCCGTGGCAAGACGCGCCACATGTTGTTGCCGGCGATCCTTCTCCGATTCTGCGTTCCTGCATGTAATTCCAGCGTCGGATTATAATGAATCATCGACTTCTCCATATCATATCGACGACAAGCTTCTGCGTAACTTTGCGAAAGTCGTTCGCAAGAGCTCCCTATCATCGGAGTGCACAGTCAACCCGGTGCGGGAAACTTGCGTTTCACTGGACGGAACGAGAAGAACCATCGAAACGTTTGTTCCATATCCGAGTTGCGAAGAGCAAATTTCTGCAGCGCCGGAGTAAGTGGATGTCACGTGGGGTTCGTTCTGTTCCGACGAATGGAGGCGCTCTTAGTCCCGGATGGGGAGAGACAATTGCGCTGCCGGAAAGAGCTCCTCACAACATCGCGTGAGTTCGTTTACTCTCATCTATGCTGTCCAGAAACGCCCGCTCGACGGATTCCGCCTGGCGGGCTGATCGATAGACCGGCGCTGCCTCAGCATGGAAGAACGGCCGAGCGCACTGCTAGAAAAAATTCCCCCGTCTTCGGCCCTCCTGCATGAGAACCACACAGCCGGCATCCAGATGCGCAGCCCGAGCTTTGGCGCGCATTTTATGCCCACAAGTCTGGAGGCCTTACTCTGCCACAAAGACTAGGGCCATACTCGAAACGCGTGCCCCAAAAGACGAGGATGACAGTGGCGATGCGGTTTTGCAAACCGCCTGAACATAATCCGAGAGTTAACCATTAGGCGTTGTTCATTCCTCCGATGATTGACATCCTCCGATAGAAATCATAGTCACCCTCTGGGATCCGTGTAGAGTCAAGAGTATCATCGTCCAATTTCCTTTTGGAGAGACACTCGAAATCTTCAGATCAAACGCATGATCACGTCTATATCCTCGTGTGGGCAGGTTTTCTTTGGTAAATATCTCTGGTTCCTCGGGTTCGGCTCATTCATCAGCGAGACGCGAAGCTGGATCAGCTGCAGTTATCGAAGTGGTATTGAAATACGGGGATTGCTCTTCTTCGAGAAGGCCTCAAAAGCACCCTATGTTCATTCTAGCTTCAGCTCCGGACGGCTCTGGTCATGAGACAGGTTGGAGCTTCGATCAGTCTCCAATATGTTTGTGATACTCGAAACGCATTTTGTTCAGAGCGTGGCTCGTCTCAAAGTTCGATCAACGATCCTTACTTGGAGGCTTGAAAGGCTTGCTGGGTATCGCTGTTAAGAGTCAAGAAACCTCCGACTGCACTTAAATCTCGATTCTGTAAGCTCAATATTCAGCTGGAGTCTAAATGAGCCTCGTAAACTCGAAAGATGGTTCTGAGGCTCATTTCCCGGTGATGAGCTTCGCCGTCTTCCCCATCGGCGCAGCAGCATCAGTGCCGTGAATGTCAACGATATCCAGGCCGTTCGTTGTCCGAACGTCTTCCATCGCAGCGAGCAGGTATTTTCCAGAGCTCTGCTTCCGTGAACGACCGCGCACCGCGGGGGATGATTTTCCAAGTACGAGATATGCTCGTTGGAACAGAACAGAACTCCGATCAAACGCGTGCGCTGCGTGCACCGCTCATTGACGACAGGGGTGAACACCTCCTCGATCGAGATCGTTCAGCTAGGCTGCCGGAAGCGTCTGGAAATGATCAAATTCAACATCGACGCCATCGCGAGCATTGCTGTTCTCCACGGTGCCCGGATCGGCCAGCCAGAAGCCGGATGGGCCCGAATATTGGCGGAATCGTAACGTTTTGCTCGAACTCTATAGAGATCTTCATCGTCAGCGTTTACTCGGCCTCTGACAGGGACCCCCTCGAGGCATTTTCACGTTGGGTGCGTCCCGTGCCGACAAACCTCTGCTCGAGACAACGTATCGTCCGTATTCTTTCCTGGAGGGGAAAAGTAGGCGGAAGGGACCATGAAACTGGGACTACTTGGCACATTTTGAGCAAAGTCCATCGTTATCGGCATCGTTCGCGGGTCGTCTGCTATCGTAATCTCATAGTTCAAGCCGTTTCCGGTCAGCACATGCGTTCTGTAGCGCGCACAGTGAGATGCCCTACCGAAAGGGCAGTATCTCCCTCCGTCTGTTTCACTGGAACGCCGATCGTGTATTCCGCATGATTTCGCGTGTGCAGTCTGGAATCATCGTCCTCTCAACTCCCGGAACTCAGTTATTGTGCAGGGTCAGAGAGACGATGGCCTGCTAACGAGAAGCAGAGAAGTCCGCCAAGTTTGAAGGGAGGAAACCCTTCTGGTTGTCCAAATCCAATCATAGCGGACACACAATGCTTCCGACGTCGCAGCTTTCGGAACCAGATTCCGTCGCATAATGACGAGCTTCGGAGCAACACAGGTACACAGCTCGGATCGTCCAAAACAGAACGAATCCCTGGATAGTTTCTAGATTATTCTGGATCGATGTATCACACAAGAAATTATCAATTTTCGTACGTCCAGCTGGAAAGCCCATGAATGGATATTTCGGGATTCGAACTTCCATTCCCCAAATGCAGCGATACTGAGTTTATCTGGAATCGGGTCATTTGGTAGCGCGGAAAACGGCAGATCGACGTACCTGGGCTTTGAAAGTCCGAAGAAAGGTTATGTTTCGCCATGGTCATGATAAGTTTTGTATTCTTTCTGGGGAAAATCGCACAATTGGCTGCTTATTGAACGGAGCGTTTGCGGAGCTGGATTGCGAACAAACAAGGTGAAGATGTCATTTGAACGCGGGGATTACGGCAGTGATTTCCAAAATTTTTTCTCCTCGTTGTATGTACGAAAATGACTTCAAAACAACAACTGTTACATCAGATCGAAGCTGAAGGAGAGCTGATGAAGCAACGGGTTGCCATGAGGCTCCCTTTGAGAAGTCTGGACCAGGGAATAGCGGAAAGTGTCCGAGCTGAAGTGGAAAGCTTCTGGCCCATGATTTTGAGGGACGATAAAAACACCGGCAGGCCACAGAGGCTTTGCGGCGGCGATATGCTTTGCCGGATGGATAAAGAAACACGATGATGATATATGTTTCACCGAGATGGGTGGTGACGGTTCGAAGGTCTGAAGAATCAAAACCAGTTGTCTATGGTTCACAACCATAATCACGGAAAGACTTCGAATATTGCTCACGGGCATTCAGAAGATCCCAGGCGAGAAGTTTTGGAACAATTCGCTGGATTGTGCGTTTCGATCGTCAGCGCCGGAGACCGATCCGCTGTTGGGTAGCATATGTGGCTGCTTTCGATCTGAAGGAGGACCTGGACACACTTGCGGATCAAGGGCGGCCCAGATGCCTATGAACCGCGATCGAGGCTTGAGATCATGATTTTCACTCGATCTAAACAAATCAGGAAGATATTTTCGGAGTGAACAGTTCCCATGGCCGACAGCTCCCATGAGTCGAGGGCTCGATAATTTAATATTGAGGGTCTGAATACGGTCCGCCGATTTCTTGTCAAACAGCGGGGGCTGCTGCGATGGAAAGGTTGAGAACTAAACGATGAACGATATTTGAAAACGCCTCCCTCTTTTGAGCGTTTTCCAGCGTAGTCCTGCTCACGAGCGATGTCGCTCAGTGAGCTGCGAAGGAGAAAAAACGCAGTCGCGAGAGGTGAAGCTCGATTCCATCCATGGACAAGGAGGCCCGTTCGTGATTGGCGGGCGAAAGAGTTGAGTCGACGTGGGAAACTTCCCGCAGAATTCTCAGAATCCGGTATGATCGCAACAAGGAACGTCTTCGAATCATGGAATGATGGAACACCTCACGACGTCATCATAAATCTTCGGATCTGGGATTTACTACTGGCAGGAACTGACAGTGCTTTCAATCTCGGTAAGATAGGCGAAACAGGAGAATCATGAACCCCAGATCTCTTCACGGGAGATTCGGTGTTGATATTGAAATATTACGGAGCACCCACCTTACCTCCTTGCCCAATCAGTAAAAGCCTACTGTGCTACCGGTGGAGGACTCGGTGGAACTCCGGAACATCCCAGAGGTGATTCTAGAATTCGTTTTCCTGCCTCCATTCACGAGAGGACCACTAACCGGAACGTTTTCCCTTGGAGCATGCTCTTTGTTTTCCGGCTGAACCTCTCAGCCAGCCCTCAGAAGTGTCCTGGGATCACCTTTCGGTATTGCTTCAGTAACACTCCCTATCGCCTCGCAAATCCCATTGCGGGCGGTGGGCTTGGGTCTTAAGATGGTTCAGATTTAATTCTGATATAAATTAAATCCTCTTTTTACCACACAAGAAATTTTCGTTGTCGGCCGGGGATCGAACCCGCGATTGCTAGCTTGGCGTGGCACCCAAGGCGTTGGTTTATGCCACACGGCCAACGAGCCGTGCCCTTGGAGCATGCTACCGTGTCAATGATGAACAGGAGCGTTCAGACTCTATGTGTAGAAATATGATTCCGGAAATCCTCCCTCAGAGTATCCCCCTCACAATCAGTCCAGTTTGGCGGAAAACTCCAACAGCACGTCACTCGTTATGCAGATTCTGGGGAGTGCGATCACAACGGCCCCAAGAACAACTTTGAGTCAGTTCAAGAACTGTGATCAGGTAACATCATTATAGGTTGCGCACGTGCTCCGCCGAGCAAAATTCGAGTCATAAGCTCCAAGCTGCTCCAGAATTGTTCTCAGAGAGGCTTTAAAAAAAAATACCCAATATCCTGAGAAGTCCGGTCGGGGAGATCCGAGGGGAAGGACTCCTCTCTCCGGAAGGTGATGGCGAGAACACGCTCGTCCTACACGAGGTCCGTTATCCGGAATTCCGTTATGAGTGGGTTCATCCATAGGTCCGACTCGTTTCACGGGCAGTCCGTTGTTAGTTGGAGGTCAGAATGAGGTTTCTAGTCATATCGTGCCTCAATCGTCGGCGTCCACTGAACGCTTCTCCGGTTGCTGGTCGGTGGGAGCGAGAAGCCTCAACGAAACGAAGTCACAGTCCTCGAAAAAGTGGACAACACCGCACCCTTCCGCGTGCCCTACACACAGAGGGATGTGCACGCGAGTCGAACTACTTCGGTTGCAACCAACTGTAGCGGCCTCGTCGATACTCAGGATTCTCTCTCCCAATCTCCGTTTCATCGATGTATCTCCCACACGGCAGGAGGCTCCCGATTGAACGGGAGATAATTATGCCGAGACGTTTCCATGCCTCCGGAAGAGCCCATCTGAATGTGGGGAAATTGTGAGGGACAGGGCATGTTGTCCATGACGCATCTCTCTCATCGGCTGCGAGCCAGCGGCTCCGAGTCCCGCACGACAACCACTCGTCTCGCACTTGCCGTTCTCTAGTTCACACCACAGTCTCCCTTACACGAGCGGTCGGCGGGAACTCAATCGGTATTCGTATACGTTGGGTGGTCAGGTGCAAGACATGGAAATTCGGTCAGCCTCCGATACAAGAATGCAAACCGCCTCCAGATTGAAACATCTCCCATATTCTTTGAGCGGAAAGCACGTGACACGTATTCAAAATCATAGCGGGACGGAAGCATCCTGGGAGACCTCGGTGAACCGCGGAGGAACTATAACCGCGTTGAGCCGCAATTTTCCGAAACGTATGATTTTTTGAGGAAGCGTCGTGTCTGATGAGCGATCTCTGGCTGGGGATCTGGAGTTGGGCGCCAAGAATTGGAGGGGACTGAATTGCTCCTGGAACTGTGACATCTTGTGTGAAAACCCCCGTTAAACAAAGTTTGCACACGCTTCCGGAAGCTGGACCCGGCTAGCAATCATACCTGGACATATCACGCATCAGGTGCAGCCTCTCCCTGTCCCCATCAGCACCCCGTTCAAGGACTCGATGAGCTAGCATTGGAGGCGGAAGGCTCAATCTTCCGGAGCTCTGCGAATCTCGTAGGGTCAATGAACAGAGTACAGCGAAAGTGGCTATTGTGTGGGTCGATGGAAGTCTTACCAGAAAACGTGGATCTCTCATGCACTGGGCGGAAGCGAGAACATACGCCTTTTTTTGAAGACCGCAACGATGATATCGAAGCCAGGAGCAGTGATTTGAAGTCAGACGAAAATTGGAAGCAGCCCGAAAGATGACCTCGAGGATTCCCAATGAAGAAAAAAATGGAGAATCAGGACGTTGAATTTACGTGGGTCATCCCAACTGAACAAAGAAGTAAGCCTCTGTGCACTCATTGCTCGTGGAACCGTGCAGAAATCGGCGCCGATTCCACATTGCAGAGTTCGCAACAGTTCCTCAGCGGACAGTAAAAATTTGAACCCGAAATTACTGACTACATTCATCGGACGGGAGGCTCCAAAATACAAGATGATCTCTTTTGCATCAGGATAAATTGTCGAAGGTTTCGTGACTCGAAACGTTCAACCAATGTTTATCCAACCAATCATACACAGTTTTTTCTCATGTGGAAACTTTTCTCTGGAAAGAATATCGAGGAGTTGTAGTTTCTTCCCTTCGTCTTCGGCTATGACTCGTTTCATTATGATTAGGCATGAAAACGATGGTATCGGTGTAGGATCTGTTCGGAATCACGTTTCCGGGCACTCTCCTATGCAACCGCGGTCATGTGCGATTATAACCGCAATTTTCGGGCCTAATTTTGTGGTTAACCGCTGTTGCGGTTTTGGATTTGCGGTTAGCGGTTAACCGTAACCGCGGTTTTTCTAAAAATGCGGCTATTTGCGAAGCCTAGTGCTCAGCCACTCTCGTGATCTTGTACGGCCGGAGCTGGTCCGCAGACGGCCAGATGAGCAGCTCTGCGGAAGAAATTAAGACAGGAAGAGGTCGACGGAGCTTCGATTCGCTCAACGACCCTCCGGTTTACACAAGGAGCTGGAATGCTCGTCCGATCGCTAGTTCGGTTCCCAGGGGAACAAATAGTCGCACGAGTACACGATAACGAGGTCTCCTGTGTTTCACCAGAGACGACAGTGAACCGAATCAAGCCGACGGTATTCTCCATCGTGCATTATGCTCCACGGTATTCCAGCTTCGTCTTGCCCCACTTTCTCGAGCCAATCCATTATGGTCTGATTCGGCAACGCTTTCCACAATATGGCCTTCCAAATTCACGCGCACCAGACTACTTCCAGGCCCCGATTCCAGATTTTAGTGATGATGGCATGTCACAAGCGCTTGATTGCTTTCAGGATTGTGCGCTTTTTCTGTTGATGAATCGGTGTCACTGATAAGCCGGGTCGCCTCATCGATGATCCTGACCAGACACGTACCGGATTCCTCGCTCGCATCGTTCGCCATTAACGACACTTGACATCCGTGAAATTTATCTTTACTCAATTTCAATCGTCGAAGTCGCCTATAACGATAGTCTCTCGAACCCGAGCTTGACAAGATCCGCATTTTCGTTCTCAAGATCGGAAGCACCGCCTGGAAGTCCGAGACCCTGGCGTGGTTAAGCAGAAGACTATCCTCGGAGCCCGTGAACAATGCAGTGCAGTATACTCGTGCGGAGGGCGCGTAGCATATTAGAACAGAGCCATCTAATTCCGAAAGGTCCACCACGGAGTAAATGAAATTCCCTATCCAATCAGAGCGGAGAACTCAGTTTTCAACATCAGCTCGAATGGAAGCCGCGCTTCTGATCTACAAAATGAAAAACTTATCCAAAAGACACCACTAGACAAATATCTGAGCTTATCTGAGCGTTATCCGACTGGAACCCACGACGCGAGTGGAAAATCACGGCGAATCAATGGCAGAACGTCCACATGATTTCGCAATTTGCTGAGCTTTGATATAAGGAATTCGCGCCGGGGAGCCGTTTCCTAATGTATCGACGGGAGAAAAAACAACGGTCGTTTCGTCTTCGCGACGAGCAGTTCTTCTCATAAACCAAATTTTAAAATGAATCACGGTAGAGGCAGAAAACAAATGGAGATGCCGGGGATTGAACCCGGGGCCTTTCACATGCAAAGCGAACGCTCTACCACTGAGCTACATCCCCGCTTACAGAATTTCTCCAGCAATCGGTCCGCAGTCGACGCAGCGCTGGAGCGGATCGTCGCTTGCGGCGCGCGTTTTCTGACTCGAAACGCTCTCAATACTCACAGAGGAGCTCAGATCGAGACATGGTGGCCTCGCGGATTTTTAACAAAATTAACAAGAAAAATTCCTAGTCTCGATGAATCCCGTAGCATAAAGTCTATTCAATATGAGAAATCCCAAGCCCCCCATAGACTCCGGAAGGTGCATAACTAGCATTCAGAGCCTCTTGGCTCGTTGGGTGGAACGATACTTCTGGCAATAAAACTGCAAAAACATGATCATGAAAAATGAGCATGATGAAATCCCCAGGGCGATGTGCATCGGCGGCAGATTTTCACAGGGAAACACCAAGGGGAAGAAGCTGTGTAGTATTATTGTCAGAAACTGGAACAGCTGCATTTGCGTGAGGTACCTGGAAGCATGGAATACATGAATTATTCCGATTCTCCTTCAAAGTGTTCCCCCACGAGTTGCCTCTATGAAGAAGGACACAGTGGACTCCGCTCTATCAGATCACGTCTGGAGGGAACCATCTCGATTAGATCACGCGCCTGATCTGATAGAGCGGCGAATCAAAACTATACATCAACTTCATTGAAGTTGTCTAACGAGAGCGACTGCCTCAACTTGAGGCGAAAGGTTCATATCCTACGAAAATCCGACATTTGCTGATTTCGAGGCCAGAACTCCATCAGGATCGAGAGCCGATGATCACAAATCGGGGAGACTTTCTGAGCTTCCTCCGCGAACGACCCTCCTTCTTCTTTCTGAATATGGCTTCCAATAGCGTGATTCGGAATCCTGGAAGACTCTCTTGTCGACAGGGAGAATTCCTTGCAGAGTATTCCATCGGCGTCACCGAATCGTATAGTGGCGAGCTTCGATCAAGGAGAGGCGAGAGTTCTGAACGCTTGTATGAAATTGGAAAGAAAAAAGCAGAAAGAACCACAGGAATTGGTCCAGTACGGTCTAGTCACACCGCCAGCTCGAGAGAACTTTCGAATATACGGGACCTTTGAGTTTGAGTTTTTTGTCTGAAATGGCTCAGTCAATCGGAGGAGACAATTCAACCCCAAGCTGCACCGAGACGGGGGAAGGAGCCAGACAAGCGCTCACGAGTCGGATATCGTGCTGAAGACAAGACGAGGCAAAATACGCTCATTGGAACCAGTATGGCCTTTCGCCTATGAAGTCAGAAGGAAATTGAGAAGTCGCGGATCAAAACGATCTCCTCGATTATGAGCGTGATCGGAGAGAAGTTCCCGAGTGATTCGTAGAGAAGCGCGCATTCCTAATCTGATTCTGAGTCGTTTCGGATGATTCTCGGCCGTCTCTTGAGAATGCTCCGTTCGAACTCTTCCCGCACCCCGCTCCCGCTCGGAACGGTTTTGAGCTCGAGGGGTCTGAGACTCCCAATAAGTGAGCGACTGTACGGACGGTGAACGACTGTACGTGCATCAAAACGACTCACCTTTTCCAGGTCAGATACTTTTGGAAGCGACCGCCGAACGATGCCAAGAAATAGTAGAAATACATGATGACATGGATGACTTGATTGATCAGAACTGCGCCCAGCGGTTGACTATCGACTCCGTATTGGGCTCCGTAGTTGCACAAAAACACCACGATGCAATGGTGAGCAACGTGCAGCGTGGAGATGTGCTCCCATTTCTTTCGCAAGCCGAAGAAGATCGTATCCAGGAGGTCGATTATCCGTACGAAAAGATACTGATGATTCAGAGCTAACAACTCCATGGTTCTCGAATCGTCTTTGTGAGTGATTCCTTGGCACACGAAATTGAAGCCCCCTCCGAGGTAGGATCTGGGAATGGAGAGTTGATTACTTGGAGTCCAAGCCGATGCGATACAAATAAATTTGGAGTCGCATCAGGCGATATCTCCCATCCAGAAAGGAAAAGAGGATGTATAACGTACCGTCTGGACATTTGTATGAAGAACCAGGCGTTGGCTAAGATCATGAAGATGTTGTAGGCTCTGATGTAACTCATGAGCTCGAAGGGCTTCCTTTCTCTCATCCATACGGGCAGAAAAACTTTCACAGTCAGCACGTAGACCACGAGCAAGCTGTAGACGTAGGGTGTTGACTCCAGGAGAAACCATCCTCTAGTGCGAGGATCCCTCGGCGGGTAGAACGAAAACGGGTCGAAGCTCATCTGGGAATTCGCGGCGTTGAAATCGACTCAGAAGGCTGAAATTTCGAATGACTCTGATTCCATAATGAGCATGATACACCAAAGCTGAGGAACATGTGATTCTGTTTTTTCTTGAATCTCTTGGATCATCGTTGTCAGAGATTCTCAAGGGTCGGCTCGTCAAAAAGATTCGTTCGGAAACCGTGTCTTCAGAGTTTCAGGCCGTGGAACGAGGGATCGCTCAGGGTCAGCTCGAACGCCACTTTGAACGATGCCTGAATAGCGCACGGGATCGCTGTTCAACGCTTCAAGAGTTTCATTTCTACCGGATATCTTCAGAAAATTGTAGCTCCGAGGGCGAAAGAGGGCAGCGAGACAATGAGCCATTCGAGTCGCATTCGAAGGGTCCGCTCCTCCGTTCAAGGGGGATACAAGAGGGATTCTTGCAGCTTCGGCTGAAATCCTCGATTCTAAACTCAATGCTTTGCCGAACGGGCAGGCTTCTGAGGAAGCAACATACGCATTGCGGATCCTTAGTGAAGTCTAGACTCCACGATACGGAACCTCGCAATGAGTGAGAGCTGCCAACCCATGGGCTCGCAACTACTGAGGATCGCGACGAGGTTCGAATGAACGGGAGTCAAGACGACATTGCTTCGGACTGACGAGGAGGGCGAGACAGTGGCGTACCCAGGGGGGCGGAACTCTTCGATAATTTTGGGAAGGGTTCATTGAATTCCACTTCGATTGACGGAATTGTTCCGCGAAGATTCTTTGTCATCAGGAAAATCTTCACAGGTTTGAAGACCATGCTGATTGCGTCATGAAAAACTCGCGACGATGATCATCATCCCCCCCCCCCCCCCCCCAAAAAAAGAGCTTGGTACGCCCCTGAGGCGAGCGGACAAGTTTTCTGATGAGTAGACCTGTCCGAGACATCATAGTTTGTGTCGTTCAACTCGTTTGGAACTCTGAGGCCGTTTTCCTCGCAAACGACTTTGAACACTCCTGCGCCCCTGCCATTCTTGGGATCCCTTCGACTGCTGATAACATTGGAAGCATATCCCGTTCTCAGGCATGTCTGTTGATTTCACAGAATCTGCAGAGAATCGATTCTCGATAAACTGGGCGTCGGAAGGAATGTTGACGAAAAATTCGGAGGGGTTGGAGGAACTGAAATCTTTCGGAACTTCCTTTCAAAGCCCCAGCCATGGCGGACAGAGATATATTCTCCCCCTTCCTGATGTCCGATCCCTAGAGCGACGATATCAAACTCGATTGGTGACGATTTGGAATACGGAACTCGGAATTTGAACCTTCTCACCCCTCAAACGGAATCGAGAAACTGCAGCAACTGTCGACTGGGCAGAATCGGCAAACTCTCACCCCGATCCAATGCTTATTCGAGAATGGAGTAACGACAACCTGGGAGGCCTTCTACACCGGCATGTTTACTCACAATTGAATCGGAGGGTGGTAAGTTTGCGATATCGTGTAGCGTAGCCGATTAGATCTGGAGTCCACGGCTCAGACAGCCCTATGAGCGAGACGATGACGATCGACTCTCGCAGTTTACTTGAACAGAACCCGATTGTTAGTCGCAGGACAAGGAGATGCAGGAAAGCACTCGGAATGTTACATCATTGTCGCGATTGTGGCACAGCGATGTCAGCTGAAGGTTGACAAACGTGCCGAGATGGGACGATGGAAGCAAACGAAAAAGACGCGACATAGAAACAGTGAGGGTGAGCATCATGGCTTCTTGCATTCTCCTAATTGAAAGTTCTAGTTACATCGCACCTACCGCGCGAACAAAACTTCGATGTGATCAATCCCGACTGCCAAAGGAGTTCCGTGGAACACAATATGCGTGGCGCTCTGATTCAGATCGATACATACTTCTCACACCAGAGCACGCTCTAAGCGTCGTTGAATAACGTTTAGCGGTTCGGACGTGGGCATTGCCACTCTCTGGGTAGTCTTGTCCGCCTCTCTCCACCGCGAGTTGAATCAGGACTCAATTGTGTGTCTCGATCCCTGCGACGATGAAATTTCCACAACACAACTGCGAGTTCCCGAGCTGCCGATCAAGATCGGAGTCGCCTCATAGAGTCGGAATCTCGATCATTCCAGCAGCCTCCGTGGCGCTCTCAAGTGGGTCTCCCTACGTTTCCTGGTAAATGGGTGGACAGGAAACGACTGGAGCTCTTCGCATCTTCCCTGGTTCGGGACCTCGTGTATTGTATTTCAGGAAGTTCTCTCAATTGCTCGTCTGTCCCCCAAGGTTTCGTGTTCAGGTGCCGAATACTCGGCCATGTCTCCAGACAGCCCCACTGCTCGGCAAAATAGACCCACCCTGCCGTGACACCTGATACGCGAAACGTACGGAGCTATCTGACATCAGCGTCATTGCGAATCAGCAGGATACGCTCCTCAGTTCATCTCGTGAGATCCAAAACTCCACGCATATCGGCTGGGAAGCCAAGAGCACTCTTCAGAACTTCCAACTATCAGGAACTTGAGCAGGATGGCACTTTTTCTTCAAGTCTCTCATCCTATGCCGATGAAGTTTTGTTGAGTCCTTGACAGTTGAGATTCAAGCTCAAATTTGAATGACGGCTCCATTCCCTCAGGCCCACTGTGGACGATTCGAGCGCAGTGATGGAAATTCACCGGATTCGTTCTTCAAAGACGGCGATATTTCACTTCTCAAGAAATGTTTGAACTTGATTGTCCCCTCAAGGTAAAGCTCGCGTGGACTCAACATTCCATAGGAGGCTGACCTCATTATCTTGAGTGATCCCAGATACACCGATGACTTCGAGGTTCCCAACTCGGATTTCCGGGATGATATCGCCTTTCAGGGGCTCGGGTCGATCGCGCTCTGATACCACAAGGGTTGATGATGCTGCCGCTCGCGCGAATATAAGAGCAAGCATTTGAAGGCGCATTCTCTCTTTTTTTTTTTGTCGTAAAAGGCTTGGGGAACATCCGATGACAAGGAACGCGACTACGTTCCGTCGACAAAAAAACGGTAATTTATAATAATGAGTAGGAGGGTTCCCATCGTCACGAGAACGAGCGATCGCTGAGCATCCGGGAGGTTTTCCAGAATTGACCTCACGCTATCAGTAGCGGCTGAGGCAATGGCAATGAGTCTCCTCCGAATTAAGGGAGGATTCATGTACACTACGCACAAACCGTACGGCGTAAGGCGAACAGGAGAGCCGTGCAATGTACCCATTGGATCAAAACACGTGTCGCATCCTCGAACCTGGAGAGAAAACCAAATCTCTACACACGTGGCTCGCTCGGGAGGGCATCGGCTTGAACAAACTCACATGCTTCCGACTCGGCAGCGGGCAACGAGGCGACTCAGAAAGTCGAAACGGAAACCAGACCTGCGATCACCTAATGAGAAAGCACCGCGACGGATTTCATTTATTGATGAGCGGATTCAACTCAGCGTTCCTTGTGCTCATCTCCTGGTCCTTCCCATGACGGCGCTCCTGCAGAGCAGCGATCATTCCTGATTCATCAAAAGCTGAAACACTGGATGACCTCGATGGGATAGCTACAATCTAGCTAATTATGAAAGTGTTCCGGCGTTGCTGCTCAACTTCCTCGAATCACTGCCTGCTCTGAGTCTTGGTATGAAAACCAACTTTGATGAGCTCATGTGCTGCGCATTCCGATCTCTCTTCCGGCTAAGCACACACTTGAGTATATTTTAGGATCGTGTTGCTTGGGCACCCCAGAAGGTGGAGATAGCATGGACCCAATGTGATTCCGTCGTCAGAGAAGCAATCGGAGACCATCACTTTCGTCTCCATGAGGTATTCCTCCTCAGGCCTGCCCTGAGCGATAGGCATAGGGTCACAACCCTTGCACCCCTGTGCCTTGGGTCTCAATCTTTAGCCGAGTCTCAATCGAAGCATATCCCACGAAATAGGCTGGTCGGGTATTTGGGGAAAATCAGGCATGAGATATTTCATTGACCATGACGACTTCGGATGTACGGCGAGCTCATTACCACTGCAGGATGTGAATGCTCAAGCGTTTGATGTTTTCCATGCTTGCCCTGCTTCATAGCGCTTTGCGGAAGAGCTCCACTGTCTGATTCTGGACTCTCAGAGTTTGTTCGTTCTCAAGTTCCTGACTGGATATTTACTTTCGAACCTGGGGGGTTCGTCAACTCGACGACGTTTATTGAGACTTCAGCGCAATGTCTTCCCGATCCTGACCTGGGTATCTTTCGTCCCTTTGAGTGTCGCTCGACCAGGTCCGATTTCATTCGACACGGTGGAATCGAAATATTTCAAGTTTTCCTGGATTGATTCTTCAGCAACATCAGCGAATCGCGAATCTTCTAAATTCGTAAGAGAGCTTTCGAGGCCCGCGTGATTTGGTGGCCGAAATCCTCCAGGTGTGGATAGTCAGGCTCTCAGATGTGAACTATGGATGAAGTTCACTCGCAATATGAGGAAATGTCAACGGCGGAACATCTGGACTTCGAGACCCTATTGGGTTGACAAGATCAGATCTGGAAGCAAATTCCGGCCACGAATTGCGAATTATCGGGTCGATCAAAATTCCGAAAAACCGCCGCGAATAGCGAACTACAGGAATCTGCGAATCAACGACGGTGCGAACTGCCGGGAGTTCACTGCATCCTGATTCTTCAAGCCCTCCATTCTATCACCGCGGATACATGGCTCCCTCCCGGCTCCTTGCGAAGAAATCATTTCTTTTGGGTGAATCTGTCGAATGTCGCGTGATGCTCATACAGATCCCTAAAGATGACTCTCGTGTGAATCTAACATGGCTCTTCGACCGAGATTGATAGAGATTAGCAACCACCTGGGGCGGAAACTACTGCAGGTTTCGTTGGGCCACATGTTCGAATGAATCAGTTCATTGGGAATTTAGACACGGCTCGGAAACCTGTCAGGTGGCACAAAATTATTCGACAGTTTGGAGATAAGCCTCTGCCGTACTCTTCTGTTCCGCGACTTTGCCGATCGTACCTCCCCACGGAGCGTTACCCCTTGATGAGAAACCATTCAGTTGGGGTTTCATGGGAGGTCTGAGCTCAGGGCTTCTCCAGGGACCCTGGACTCCGCGGGACGATTGCGTAATTATCGTTCCCGTGTTTCCGCCTGAGTTCTGAGCCCCACGCGTTGGAAGGTATCTCTAGCGGAATAACCGATCGAATCCCCACCAACAGGTTGCAGCCTCCGTAAGTCGGCCATCGTCATGTCCCCGATCAAAGTTTGCCTCAAAGGTTCCCCAAGAATTTGAACGCTCATTCTCACAAACATCGAACCTTTCGTGAGGGCAGTGTCTGGTCTAGAATCGGAACGTCTGGAGAGCTAGGGATCATTCGTGAACCACAATTTCCTATCTGGTCGATGCGTACTCGGAATACACGGGAACTTAACATCAATCACTCAAAGGACAACGAATTGCTTCTCGTCGGAACTGAGATGAAAGACTCACTGATAAATATTGACACGAAAAATATCATCCACGATTTCCTGTGCAGTTGGAAAATTGCATTCTGATCCTGAGTAGCGAGAATGGAGTTCTTGGCCGCAGAATGTCCCGGAATCCGCAGGAGCTGATGAAGACCTCTCGAATCATGCACTCGACAAGCACCCAATAGAAATAATTCTCGACACCCCAGAAAAAAATCTTGTGACGCACTAACCGATATCCGGAAGACGACTTTCATCCAGCTGAGGAAACTCGGGAGCCGCCTCCAGTGCTCGCACAACGTGCGAATGTCGTCGACTTCTGACTAATCGAACCACTCGCTCGGAACTACTAATTTCAATTTCTACAGTCAGCGCTTTTCGAGTTGTCTCCTCTGTGAGCGGAGAGACCCACCGAAGTTTCACTTACCATAAGTCGTTCCCGAAGGATTCTAGGGCCGCCCTCTCCCGCTTCCAGATAACCTTCATCGTTTCAAACGCTATCTCAGAAGAATGTGACTGAACAAGCTGCGAAACATCGGTTTGAAAGGCCGGGGAATAATTCATCCATCCGTCCGGTGTGTGACAATGACCGCCTCCCCACCAGTCTGTCAGCCTAAATGCGTATCGACCTCACGCCGGTCATTACGAGCTGCGGTCGGCGAGACGGACACGAGCGGGAAAATGAGACATCCTGCCCTGCTGGAATTAAAGGATAACAAAACACCCTTAGACCTCAGCAACGCGAAGCTCTCGCTGTTTCAGAATGTATCTGCGCCGTTCTTCTGTTTTCCACTCGCGGGATCGTAGAAAACGAGGCTGTTAGCATCTTCAGAGATCTTGGTGCGGGTCCGCTTCCACTCCTGGCAGAACTCTGCTCATCGAAAGTTTTGAGTGGCATTTTTCTGAGACGCATCGATTTCGCTCAAGCGAGTAATTCGAATTCGGTATCGGAAGCGTTATTGCCCCGAATCCATCGATGGAATCCGTGGCCCAATGGAACGATGCCGAACGCGGGAATACCGTTTCTCGAACAAGCACTATGCCAGGGAAGCTTCGTCACTTACGATCATTTAGCTCCTTGAGATGACTCAGTCGGTTCAGCGAGGACAAATTCCTTGTCGTTACGGCAGGATTGTGCGTTTGACGCGCAATTCTGGAATCACGCCCCAACTTTTTGGAGATGGCGAAGGAACTAGTGACTCGCGATCGATTGCTAACAGAAGCGACCCCTTGACGAGACGTGACAAAACTTCGAAGCGCTGACCGGATGATCCCTAGACAGCGACGCTGTTCGCGGGCACGCTGAAACAAATCAGGGACTACTTCCCACGAGATGTCCATGCCGACGGTTGGTCATTCAATCACTGCCCCGGCAGGGTCGCGCTGCGCTGCAAGTGAGTCTGAATGGGTGGGCTAGATGGTTTCTCATCTCGGTGACGCTCCCGTTCATAAACAGGTTTCTGATCCGCACCCGTTGCACCCTGCCAAGGCACCCTCCTCGTCCGGCAAATTGAACTAGTCATGAAATTTTTGTCCTGGAAAACATTTTATTTCCGTTTCCCTCGGATTTTGACATTCCTGCAGTCGGAATAACTTAGGAGTTCCATTTCGTTCGGAGACACCTCGGACTCTCATAAACTTGAAAAGGTGATGAGGTGTTCATTTGTGCTCTGGTCGTGTGTGAAGTCTGATTTGAGATCGGATCCCATCTTTCTAGTCCTCGGTGACTGGGCTGAGACGGCTGCAGAGAAGCTCGTCTGTGAGCTCCCAACACGTGGCCGCGGCTGGCGTGTGCGTGAATTTGGAAGGACGGCTCCTCTGGATGGTTGCAGCGCTGAGAAGCGCGAGCGTGGTGAGATATTTCAGTCACGGCATGAGCTCGGGTCGTACGACACCCTGCCACCGTGTGGGCTGACGCGCACAACATAGTTCGACGTCCGGCTGAGGAATTCCTCGACGTCCTCGTTATGTTCCGATGGTCCTCCCGGGCCAGCGCTTTCTGCGAGGCGTCTTTCATTTCCCCAACCAGGTGTCATCGTGTCCGATTCTGTGGCCACCATTAGCTATTCGCGTTGACTACGGCCTGACGTGCGGACAAACAGCCGCAAACACAGCGTTGATGAAAGCACGTTTCCGCGAACTGCGGGCCAACATATCCGGCCTGTCTCTGACCGTTGGAGCGACGGAACTTCGTATCTCGGGCAGCAGGGAACAACATCGGTCCATTCGCCCACGGAAAGTGATTCGCAAACTCACAAACTCAATTTGTTGGAAGTCGAGCTCTCATTTGGCGGGAAAATCGGAACTTGTGACCACGAGCAGTTGCCACACGAGCTCCGGAGCCGTTTACCACCGGTTATGTCCCAGGAGCTCGAAACTCTCGTGGCCGAGAAAAACTCCCCTGAACCTAAAGGATTGTTAGTCGGGGCTGGAAAACACCAATCGTCTTTCCGACGCCAAACCTGAACGTGTGCAGCTCGATTCCAGCCGCAAGGAAACAACTTGGGCCACTTTTCCATTCCAAGAAGCACTTGGCGAAGCTGAATTAGGTAAGTTCCAAATATAGAATGATCACTTTGACTCTTATGGCTCCGAGGACGATATGAGTCGACAGTCGGGGACTGATGTTGTATTCGGAGCATCAGCCTCCTAAATTTAACTCAGAATCCAGTTGGAGTCACTTAATTCCTCCTTGTGCCTGGTTCGCGTAATCGAGTCGTCCAGCTCTGATTCGGTTCTATATTTGCAGAAGCGGGGGCGCACCTCTCATTTTCAATGTACATTTGTGCGCGCCTCTATCGAAAATACGACACACGGGCAGTTCTAAAGCTGGATGCCCTGATGCGCTCGATTCACTTTCGGGGCCGAGCAAGCGTGCTCCCCGACTGGAATCCCGGTGACTCTAACGGAGTGTGTTTGATTTTCAGTTGGTGATGTAGTACAGGAAGCCGGCGCAGCGACCTGGGATAGCCAAGCGGGGAAAATGGTCGGCTACTCGGGAGCTCGATAGGCCAACAACTAATCAGACGCCCTCTACGGGATGAGGGCAGCCAAAGGTGCTCCCATCGGGGAGTCATCCGTCATGGGAGCTTTTTTCCATCATCGAAGATTATTTAGGGAACGGGCCATTCATATGGGGAGACTGCTCCCTAGGCCGAAGGAGGCCACAATAAGGAATGGTGTCTGCTCATCAGCGCAAGATAGGCTGGCCCAAAAAAGCGGGGGAAACTCCAGCACAGGCATCGATTTAGCACTCGCAGAACCGTCTGCGACAACCAACATCGGCCCTCACCCGCGGTTTTCGGGCGGACATTGAATGAACTCTTCCTCAACTGCGGTTCCATTGCGCACGCTCTCTCTTTCTCTGATAAGGTGATCGGACGGGTGAACTTATCAAATGTACAGCGGAAGCAAAACCTGGATACCTTACTGGTCAGTAAGGCGCAGTGAACGTTAAACGCCCTGCTGCGTTTTTACCTTGGAGAGCTCTAGGACGCTCCATTTCAGTTCAGTGTCGCTCGACAAGATGCCTAGAACAACTGGATTGAACGTCCTGCAAAACGCACCAGAATAGCTGTGAAGGCTCATCGCTGACGATGGCGGGGTATGAGAGGATTTCCGAACGAGCAGCTGCACGGTGCGAGGCATGACTTTTGAACGGAACGCGCCGCCGTATACCACGAGCAAAGGACTGAGAGCGCGTCAGTCTGAATGAATTCTTTGTGCCACCTAATCAATTTATAAGGCGAGTGTTGACTAAGTCTACTCCGGTTACACGCGGAGGGCACTTCTTAGCTCTTTTGACTTTTGGCTGTAGTTTCGAAGGAAATTAGCCGAATCGAGTTCCCAGAACTCCTCCAAGGAAAAAACATCGGAGCAATTGAGTCTGAATTCCGGAGTGTTGAATGTGTGTCTCGGTCTGGAGATATGCCCTCCCATGGGGCGCGGCTCGACGGAACTGGGAGACGCTTGCTTGAGTTGGCCATGACCGAACCCCGAGGAAAACCGATGTTCAAGGGGAAGCTTCTGAGCGGCGGATTATAGCTGATGAGGATAGCCTGAAAACGTGATTGTTTTCTCGAAATTGTCCCATCAAATTGCCACCCCCCCCCCCCCTGCAATCGCGATCTTCTGCAACAAGGGCGAGATCTCGGAAAAACACCCGAACTTCCAGGCTCTGCCGATGAGTGAGTAGGTCAGGCACTGGATACCTCTGATACCCCTTTGGTTTGTGAGGAGCAGCGAGCGTTGGACGCCCAGCACGTCTACGGAAACAGTGGAAGATCCACGAGAAAATGAGAGGGAGTTGAGATTTCCTGTCCACCCAGAGCTGCATTGAAAGTCTGCCGCGGTATTCACCTTTCCCTCGAGCAGAGATCGAGCGTCGTAGAGGATTCTTCCCACTTGACTCTCATTCGAACTTCAGAACGAGCCCTCCTTCCCGACGATTCTGCTTTGCTATCTTATAACGACTCCTTGTCTCGGATTTCATCGCGTCGAGTGTTCGAGTGCGATCTAGGCTCACCCTCACGCTCCAGTAGCTATTTCAGGTCTGGACTCTGCACTTCGTTCGCAGGTAGGACAGAAGAAAGGTCATGCAGATAGAAACGACACAGTTTCCTCCTCAATGTTCCCTCAAACTTGTTTCGATTCAATATTAACTCACAGATACGGATTTGTCAGTCACTCAATATTTCTATGTACAACTCTTTCGGCGACGGAAACCGCATCGTAGTGGTCCGTCGCCTCGCAGGTACTGCATGGTATCACTCGGAATCACGCTCGACTCCTTAAATAGTCCTCCGTCTCCGAAGAAATAATCTCTCGACGTCGTTCACTCTTGCGACGAGCTGCAGATGCTGGGCTCCTCCTTCTGTTTGCAGCATCCGCAATGGTTCTTTGCACATGCGACCTCCTTCCCCGACTTCTTCTGTTTGACTCGGCGGTTCTGGAACCAGATTTTCACTTGCTTTTCCGAGAGGCCGAGCCGGCTCGCGATCTCGATCCGACGAAGTCTTGAAAGGTACATGTTTGCGGTGAACTCCCGCTCCAACTCGAGCAGCTGCGTGCCGGTGAACGCCGTCCGAATGCGTTTGATGTCTGCGTCGAGCTGAGGCAGAGATCTCTCGGGACTAGACGCTGATCCTCGGTCGATGGAGAACGTTTGGGGGACCTCGTGCTGACGGCCGCTGATTGGCTGCTCAGCGAAGCGGCCGGTGTCCTCACGTTTGATTATCTCCTGCGGCGGAACTTGCGGCATCGGACTGACGGCTGCCGGGGGTGCGACCCCGAGCCGGAAAGCCAGGGCGGCCCTCGCCGCTGCGTGGAACGCCAGTTGTTCCGGAGACAGAGCGATCTCCTGATGGAACCACGGGATCAGGGACCGCAGTGGGTTTATTTCCTCACGATTTGGGTATCCGTGGTGCGGTGAACTGAGCAGAGACTCCATGAAGAAGGAAGCGTTCTTCGGACTCCGACTCAACTGCGTGGTTTCTGGCGACGACATTTTCGGAAGGCGCTTCGCGCAACCGATTCACTGGGGCGCAGGTGACGGAGCCTGAGATTGCTTGACAAGTTCACGACTTCAGTCCTGGCACTCCGCAAATGGCGGCTCGGAGCGCCATCAAGGTGGTTTCGTCGAGCTCGAATCCGCCGCTCACGACTCTTGAGAGAGGTGAACGCTCCACCCCGTGAGCTCCGAGGTACCGCCCTCGTTTAGGTAGCTCGAGCCGCGTCGAGATATGTCTCCCAGCTAATTTGCGTCCGCCTGCCCGCCCGCCCGCCCGCCCGCCAGCCAGACTCGAACCTGGATTGAAACCTAACACCCAACCGTTAAACGATGAGTTGTCCAAATAGACAAACGCTCGACGGGGTTCCTTTAAAACATCTCTGACTGAATTTACACCATCAGACTCTCTGCGGGCAGCCGGTACGCCATTTTGAAATCACCGTTATCGAACTGGGCGTACGGAAAACCTCTCTCCTCTAGAATTTCAATGAGCGAATATTTCCATTCGAATGACAGAGCATCCCTCCGACTTCAAAGCTGAGGCTTCGTTTTCCCTTGCTCCTGGAGAAGAGCTGATTATCCAGCTCCTGCACGGTTATTCTTGTACGTCGTGGATCGAAACGTGGTTCCGAACGTTTCATCCAGTTCCGAGGCGTTCCCGAGCTGAATTTTCGATTCGACATACGAAGCCTGACCCGAACTGGATTCATCACCTTCACCGTCGGAGAGTTAAACGTTGTTTCCTCAAGGCAACCCTTTTAGTGTTGAGAGTTGTACGATTCGGATTTGTGAACGCGGGGCGTGTGCCAGACAGCTTCACAGTGAGCGGAATGAGTGAATCAATGCGAGGAAATGTGCAATCCTCGAAATCGCGGTTGGAAACACACCGGAGGGGTCCTGGAGCGAGCGCGCGCAATTTGCAAAATGACACTTTTTAAAACATCCTTCGACAGCAGCATTACAAGCAAGATCACGTTACTCTACTGGTTGCTCGCGGTGATGGCAGTCGTGATGGCGAGTTGCGAATGGAGGTGTCCCGCTGCGTCCAGTTCGGGGGAGCACAATTCACACCTCCGAGCTACTGCAGGAACAACACCTCAGCAAACACAACAACAACCACCTTCCTCAATATACACCCATCTAAAAGCAACCGAGTTTCACGGATAGGCTCCGCGGACAGTTCTGACCGACGATACGAATAACGTGTTCGCAGTCGGTCGATCCAGAGTGCGGTCGGATGAAGTCGAGTTCGGCCTCGGATCTTCACCACTGATGTCATTTCATTGGAAAGTTTGAGGATGGATGCTGTCGTTCGGGGTCTGTCGAGGAGCTCGACAAAGGCCTATCGCGGGGCGGAAGCTCAGCTCACACATACCAATTTTCTTAACACTCTCTCGAGGAGATGCGAGGGACATTGATTGGACCGCTTCGAATATTCGCAGTGCGCCAGCGAGATGGACGACCTTGACAGTTTCCAGCTCGAGCGGAACAAATAAACTCGATTGAATCGAACGAACATCCGTAGACATCGGTTCTTCAAGCTGGCCAGCCGAAGGATTCTTGGATCTGGCAGTTGGAATGGCGGGACGATCAACGTGTCTTCCGATGACCGGGGAAATTGAAAAGGCCTCGCGAGGCTGGAAGTCAGCCGATGCGAGCGAACCCGGAGCGCAACACGAGCCTCCGCTCCGGGTCAGCTGCAAGGCTGATTTCCCTCATCGAATCCCTCTGATACCTCCTCATTGGATCCGGGTGCTGCGTGCTCTCAGCCGGCTCGATTCCGACTCGCAGAGGAATCCGATACAGGACGATATTCTCGGTGTGAGCAGCTTCCTAGCCAAACATGCTTTCCAGACAACTCGGAGACGTCTGGCGGCGGGTCGAGGTGGGAATTCCAGCCTGGCAGCGAAACACCGTGAATCACTCTTTCCATGGAACACAGCCTCAAAATTCGAAGAATGAGGGAAACTTTCCAATTTCTCGCGGGAGCCAACCCTCTGAGAACGTGATGGGAAGCGCCGGCGAATCGTACGTATATTGGCTCGCCGAGTATTATGTCTCCGTTCTCCGTGGTATTCTAAAATCAAATACACCGGTCCAGAGGCGCTTCATATTAGACGAGAAACCCTTGTGAGTCCGGGCGGCTCCGGAGCCAACTTTTGTTACGGAACCGGGCTTCCCGAATATAACAGAGAGTGTAAACAAAGCCAGCGCCAAATCTCGGTGTCCGAGCCGGGGCTTTCTTTCTCCGAGCCGGGGCCGGATCCAGGAAAGAAGGTCCATCCCTTATTTCCAAAATTGGCTTCCTGATTCTCGTTCCATTGCTTCTGGGCTCCGGCTAAATGAGGGACGAAGAATGAGATAGTACAGGAATCGGTGTGAGTTTGTATAGAAGAAATGACCCGGACTTTATCTCATATGGCGCTGTCTGCGATGGTGGAGTTACCGTCCGTCCGGTCGACCAACGAACGCTTAAATTGGGCTGAACTTTCGGCAGGACTCAGAGATCAGCGCCGGTGGGTTCTGCCTATTCTCTGAGATTCTTTTCACTCGCGATGCATCAAGCCGGCCAAGCGGATGATGAGCGAGGAGCTCTGGCCCTGACAACGGCTTGCTCCTGCGTTAGCAGAGGGGGCGAACTCAGGAAGCTTCATTCGCTGCTTCCAGGCTTGTTCGCTCTCGCATCTCAGCCCTTGGTGGCTCCGGACGAAATGCGAAGCCCGATGCAAGACGGTCATCTGGCAGACCCACGGAGATTGCCAAGGTGACTACGGAGATGTGTGTGAGATCGTTTGCGGCTATTTCGGGAGAGAGATCCCGGAAAACCGAGAGGACCGGACCAAAGTTTCCTGCACGGATCCCCGAAGGAAAATTCTATGTAACTGTTATGCGAGCGGCAATATCAAGCTGTCAGAGCTACGAGAGTGCGTAGTCTGTCATCGTACAAGCTTTCGATACTTTCGGGGAGCCAGACGCCGAGCTTAGGGACGAAGGCGCCGAATCCGCCCACTTCGCCTACCGCCATATCGGTCAGACTCTATCACGTTGCCGGGTCCTTGAGGCACCCTCCTGGCAAACCACGACAAACGAAAGTATAATAATGCCGATACCGTTATATTTGCGTATCCTCACGCTACCCGAGGTAATTGTAGGTGAAAGTCAGCCAACAGTTCATCATTTCGAGTACGACGGGGCGCCGGAGCCGTCCAGCGGGCTCGTCCTACGGCTGTGCGCAAGACCCGTTTCGGCGAGGGAATCCGAAATCGGAACCTGACCTTTCAAAGAG
This sequence comes from Phytoseiulus persimilis, assembly GCA_037576195.1. Lineage (NCBI taxonomy): Eukaryota > Metazoa > Arthropoda > Arachnida > Mesostigmata > Phytoseiidae > Phytoseiulus > Phytoseiulus persimilis. Next base: position 31,518,844 of record CM075103.1, read on the forward strand.
ATCCTCAGTTGGTCAACCCCCTCCTCCTCAGAGAACGGATTCAAAGGCTAAGAAGACACATGAGCTCGGATACAGCGCACTCGTGGACTCAATAGGAGGCGACTCTAGAAAATAGAGAGATCCAATGATCTGTTTCCTCTACGCGTGGAGATCCAACATCTGACCCAAGATTCTCGGCAGCGCATGTGGGAGCATCGTATCCAACAGGATCCTGTGTCCTCCGTTCCCGAGTTATGGTGGGCATGACTGGAGACATGCGTCCGCTCGATTCGCGAGCACTTCCCCGGCGTCGTCGTGAAAGTAACATGGCCTTCCCTCGGCAACCCGATCCTCCTCGAACGGGTCACTTGGATCAAAGTCGTTTGTTACCACAGGCAGAACTGCCAGAGAATCCGAGAAGTTCTCAAGTTCTCGAATCACGGAGATGTTGTGCTCTTTTCAGAGATTTCATGGAACGCTTCCGAGCCCAACTCGTTAAATTTCAACGTTTTTTCGTTGAATTTCAAGTTTCAGCTGTTCCAAATGAGTCGTGATTGCATCGCGGGCTGCTGGAGATCTGGGGAAGCTGGCGGAGCTCACTGTGTCGGATACAAAAACGCTTTGATTTACCCCAGGGCAACAGTCGACATCAGACGGTCTTCCCTTCGGTACAAAACGCGCAACTTTGATCGCCTCTGAACTCCTCAGATCAAATGATAACAAACCCGATCGACTACTTTCGAACGAATGAACGAATTCCAACATACGAGCAGGGGAATATTTCGAGCGATTATCAAGCACCTGTTCGCGCTCGGCAGAGCAAACACGTACATTCCCCGGGGAGCGGTCCTGAAATTGATTCTCGGTCGGGTCGATTAGGCCTTTCAGGCACCGTTCGGCGGGAGTGAATCCATGGTACACTCAGAAACGGAGGGACTCGCTGACATCCATTCGCATCTTTCCGATCCACTCCATTACGGGATGTTTCTTGCACCGAGACCGCCTTCCTCCGGCATTCAACTCCATTATCGAAGTCGAGTAGCCGCAGCTGCTCTAGAAACTCGCTCGAATGCTGTCAGTAGATGGACAATCATCGTAACAACGGGTGGATGAAGGACCGAATCGAAGAAGATGACCCGGGGAAAGCGCTAATAAGTCGACGCGTGCTCCCTCCTCGACCTGAATTGAGCTGTTGGAGCGCGACTTCGATCCAATATTATGGATGATGTCACCGACCGGTGCGCAGCCGGACGAAAGAAGAGGAACGGCTAATAGAGGTCACTTTAGAGGTGCATTTTAATCAGCTTGACCGGGTCGGCCTCGAGTCCGGTTAGTTAGCTAAGTTTGTCTCGATGGTCAGCTGCCGACAAAGAGACTCTGAAAAGAAGTCAGCGAGCTGCTGCCGGCAGCGAGCGGACGGTGATCCATCTATGGGTGCCACGTGCACATGAAACTCTCGCACTATGACAGAACCGAGGTTCATCCTGATCCACCGGAGTCCGCTGCCGGGGTCGGTCCGTCTGACTGCAATCGCACCACCGGCGACCGACGGCGAACCCGGTCAGCTCATTACGGAGATCTGCGTCGGCGGACGATTTGTGAGTTGCGCAGAAGGCATGCGGATCAACAGCTGGAAGTTTCCGTGGCGGCAACCAGGATCAACAGGAGCATTCGGTGCGGAGCGCTCAGGTTCGGAAATTTCGACATCGTTCTCGACTCAGCACGATGGCGGAGAGGATGGACCCTGAAGAAGCGATGCAATCCGCTGGGAAACGGTGGACATTGAATGAGCGATCGCGGCTGCAGAGTAAACACAGCCGGAATCCTGGCTCAAGATCTATAAACGATTGAGTGAGGGGATTACCGAATGAGGTCCGAATCTTCCTTCCTGGCTGGCTCCATGACCGACTGGTGGGCCCATTGCTCTTTCAGCACTCCATCATGAGTGCGGGTTGCATCACAAACAAAGAGCGACGTTTGCTCCGAAATTATTCACCTCGTATATAAACACTTTGCTTACAAACAAGCAACGAGTCCGCCGTCCGGTCCCCGGCCTATCTTCGGCGCCCATTTTCAGCGGAAATCTTCGCAGGACAATCACACTCCTGATCGATGGCTCATCGCCCTCACGGGATCAGGAACAACAGACTCGCGCTGTTCTCTGATTGCGAGTCCCAATATAGAATCATTTGTCTTCCACGAATCCAGAAAGTTCTCTCTCTCTCGTCATCGCTCCGTGAACCGGGAGGAAAGCTGGTCGAGCGGAGAACCGAGAGAATTCGCAAAATGCTCGAGTTAGCCAATGATCGCTCATCGTATGATTTGTCGCTAATATTTTTAGAGGACTCGAAAGTCCACGCTGCACATACACACATTGAGAGGGGGCGTGTCTCTCAAAAATCATTTCGTGGTTTACACCTAATCGACCGTCGTCGCTCTAATTGGCCATGAGCAGAGCGTGCGGCGGGACCGCGACCCGGTGTGCGGGTCACGCTGTGCTGAGGATTTCGAGGCCGGGAAAAGTGTGTGTAGCCTCGAGGCGCGATGCCTCTAGGCCGTGATCGGTCAGACTGGATCAACATTTCGCTCGGTCAGGCTGGGAACTTAGTTCCAGGAGATCGTCCTCCGGGACATCGGCTTGTTACATGAAAGAAACTTTCGGCCTCCTGAGTAGTGGCGTCGTGAGCCCAGCTCGCTCGAGGGAACATCTCCGCGGGATGATCGGGCCAGAGAAGTGAGCTTTCGGGCGGCTGTGGGGAAACTTTCAGAAAAACGAAACCCACTCCATCCGCTCCTAATTTCTGAAGAACGCACACAGACCGCTCGAGGTCTCTTTGGTCTCTCACCGCTCCGTTCGGCCGTGAGCAAATTTTATTGATAGCCACAAACGAGAACTGAGGGGTTCTATCCGTCACTGGATAGAATGATTAAACGCCAACCACTTCACAATACGCCTTGCAAAGCAGAACTCGAGGTCCTTCCGTTCTTGAAACTTGATCGCTCGGACTGACTCTGAGAACAGAATCCGAGCCTTTCTCCTCGCTGCAGCAAACTTGTCATCTGTTCTGCCTGAAGAGTGAATTCGCTGGATTGTCCTGCGTGGGCTGCATCCTGTTGGAGGGAAAATCTCAGGACGAGTGTGTTCTCCCCGGAACTTCGCGAGTCCCCGGTGTTGAGTCCGCGCGCATCCGCTGCGTCCGTTCCCGCATCCAGACTATGTTCTCCAGCGTTCTAGGCCTCGACATCTTCTCCTCCGAGCGGCTCGTTCGAGCTTCCCGGCTGAAGAGCTGATGCTTGCAATGTCTCCTCTCGCTGGGGCCGGTCGACGCTCAAAGAACCCGGGCTCGGCGGGAGAGGCGGTTCTCGCTCGATTAAAAAAAAGCTCAACATTGTGACATTCGTTCCAGCCAATTGGCGAATTCAATAGCAGAGCATTGAATTGCGCACACATAGACGACACATTACACAGCACGTTGCACATTGGTCCGCTCACCTTCATCTAGGTGCAGATCACAGTCATAAGTAGGTGCCTACTGGCTCGTTCGACCTATTCTCCGGCGGACTTTCTGCGCTGCTCGTCTACATCTTGCACGGGCAGAGATGGCCGGCCTGATCGTTTCTCTGCCGATGCCCCGCAGAAGCCGTTTGCAATTCATTGTGGCTCAACGAGGCGCTAAATTCTCCAAAGAGCCGAGCGAGGCCGCGCGAAGTGAGTGACCATTGTGTAGATGAACCCACCTAACGACCCGGTAACGAGATAGCCGCGCAGGTGTGTTAGCTGAGTTGATTGTTAGCGCTTTGGCGAGATGTTCAAATTTCACGTGTTTCTCTATCCGACACCACCAAACAGCGCACCAGCTCCGTCATTCAATTCCCATGCTGCTTTCTCTGGCTCCGGGGCTCTCCGCGCTCCTAAGATTGAAAATTCACTCCGTCTCCGTTTTCCTCCGCTCCGAACTCCGGAAGCAGTTCCGATTCACGTTCTTGTTTGAGGTCACGCTAAATCGCGATTTCCGCGCACCGTTCCCGACTTTTTCCTCCTCACGGCAGCATTCCGTCAAACTGCCAGCGGGAGCTGAGCTGGAACGGGCTCGTTTCTGACAAATTCACGTACCAGGGTGTGGGTCGAACGCTCCCGTCTGTCGCCGCGGAATGGAATTTCAGAAACCTGTTCCCGCGATTCTCTCAATTCCGGAATCGATTTTCTCGAGGGTTCCTCCGTCGTCTGATGCTTTGATCTGCCATGGACGGAACTTCCCGACGTTATGAGGTGCTGCATCTATTTCCCGAGGCGTCTCGAGACGGGAGAACCCTTCTCGAGAACGATGCTCGATATTTCGTCCCCGGACCCCTCGGAATGGAGAAAACGGCAGAGTGAGATCAGATCTCGCCGCGACTCAGTTTCGATACTCGGATCTGTAGCTCGTAATCCATTTGGGAATCCCGAGCCACTTTGGGCTCTCGTCAGAACGCTCGACACGAGCCCTCTCCCGAGGAACTGGGGTTTCCTATTCAGTCTGACGGTTCGCTCCGTGATTTAGGAACGTTGGAACTCTTGATTCGTGACTGCTGTCCTCAACTCCTCTGCCGAGAGTCTTTTTGACACATCCCACCCGGAATCTAATTCCGCGGAATCCTGAAGAGAGCGAATCGTTCGCTTTCTGCGTCAGTCAGGGAAACTTTTCTTTCTCAATGCACGTCACTGTTTTGACACAACGAGTCGGGACGACCGATCGACTCTCTGAAATAAGCTCGGATTCTCTGTCATTCAAACGCGCGTGACAAGAAGCGCAATCCAGCCACCCTGAGTCGCACTGGAAGTGAATAACATCCGGGCAATGCTTTTTCGCTCTCCCGTTCCATTTTGGAAAGTCCGAATCGAGTCGTGGTGCTCCAACTCAGCCAGTGTACCTGTGGCTGCTTTTCAAGCTAGGATCTATTTTGAAAGGCGTGGAAATTTAAGCTGCATATCCTTACGCTAACCGATTGGGCAGCCTGAGTTTGGGCATAATCGGAACGAAAAATGGAACGGAGTGTAGGATAACCATTCCATGCGTGCTGTTGTGATTCGAGCTGTGACTGAGGATGCTCGGAACAGGGTCGGGCACTTTGGTCTTGCAGTCTGGGAACAGTATTCGGACTTTGGCGGTGTTCCAGATCAGGGTCAACATTCCTGAATCGTATTGAGATACTCCGCCGAGTGCGTGTTGACGGCGTATTCTCCTTCACTCGTCGTACCGGTCCCGTTTCCAACCCTCGTCTCGGGCGCTCCAGATCGTTGTCACGGCACTGACTTAGAGATAAGCATTCTTTGCAGCCATTGGTTTTTTTAGTGCGTTTAATCCAAATGAGCCCCACACTCCAGTTGGATTTTCCATTCTTCAGGGTAATGCGTGAATGCATTTTTTTCCCCTGTGGCTCTTCTATCTTCTCCCGTTCCCCTTTATTTCGCACTCGCAGTTCTTCTTGTGAACCATTGGGTCCACCCTTTGTGAATTGTTCAAGGAAAAAAAATTCTCAGCTAACTCACGATCGGCGCAAGCTCAGCATTCATCGAACGGTTCTTCATCTCTAGTAGACTCAGATCTTGAGTAACTATGCTGCATTCCAGGATAGGGAGATTCAGTCGTGATTTTTGCGCGGAAACATGCGGCTCACGCCTGAGGATGGACAAGCATTCGACGACGCCTGAGCCGACCAGGGGCACCGCATCGGTTCGCCATATGATGGGTTGATCAAACGATGACATTCACACATCCGGCGCCTCGGAGCATCTCATGGCTAATTTTCACTCGGGAGGTCGCGACAGGCTCATTTCAGAGCCGAGTTGACGTGGAAGCCGAGTTGGTGCCGAAGCCGAGTTGACGTCGAAGCCGAGTTGGTGCCGAAGCCGGCTTGACTAAAATCGGTCATGGGGAGTGGCATCCGCTCTCGTGCGAAATCACTGCAGATCAGGCGCTCGGTGGAGTTACGGCGTCTGCTCATGGCCGAGGCAGTCCATTGCTCTTCTCTTCTTGTGCCCATTGTGTGATACTTTTTGCATGATAACTCCTCGTACCAAGTGATGCACAACGGATCTCCGACCGGCGGGAAGCGAGGGATCCCGTTGCTATCTCATCCCGTCGTTGTGGACATGTAGCCAGATGCTCCGAGAGATAGGATCAGCTCGGTGGCATTCAATTCTTCAGGGTGGATTAACATCGTCATCGAATAAGCGACATCGTCGAATCCTGGCGTATAATCTCCGGCGTTGTATCAAATTCGACTCGAAAGTCACTTTGCTACGCGCCGGTGCCCTTCAATCGGTGGCTCCGAGCCGCCATGAAATCCACACGGGCTACAAATGACTCTTCATTCTTCGGCGAGATTCGAATTTGAGCGCGACTGCTGGCTCAGTGACCCGGAGCTTGAGTCGTCCGTGATGGACTGATACAAAACAACTTCGCTAACAAGGAAATACTTCCCGACCCGAACTATTCTAAAGCCAGTCGACGTCTGATCTTTGGTCAGCTCTCTATTGTGGACCTTCTCGTTGCTGGACCTTCCGGATCGGAACCAGTAAAGGACGCCGTCGAGCAGCCCGCTTCATTAAGGAGAGAAACTCGGTCAAAACTCCATCGATGGTGCACTTCCCGTCGAAATAAACGCATCCCTTCTTCTGGAATGGGCTAGCTAGTTCCAGTCTATGTAGTAGGAGCCCAGCAGTAGGAGATTGAAAACTCGTGGGTCCCTTCTCTCCTTATTGGTATCAAACTCCGAATCTCTTCCTTCAGTCACTGCGTCTTCCGTTCCCGATCCTCGATCCCCTCATTCAAGCTCAATTCGGCTCCTTGAGCTGTTCCGATATTCCGGCGAGCTCAATGAGAAAGGGGAGAACCCCTCGACTTTCCTGGTGCGGAACAGCGTGTGCCGCACTCCGTCTCAGCTGATCCGGTCTCGGTGATCATCCAGAATCCCAAATCATTCAAAAACAACGACATTGATGGCCACGGAAGGGAGACTGAACTAATACGCCTTTCTCATCTCATTTAAACCCCAGAAGTGAATTGTAGAAGACTAGTCCCACGAAGTGGCATCGAAGTGATTAGCGCGGCCCGCTCGGAGCTGATTCCGTTTCCTCGGTCTGACTCAAGCCTTCGAGAGAATTAATCCACCGCAAATCGAATCCGCTCCGAATTCCCTTAACGAACGCGAGGATTTATCGCTCCGGAATCGAACACAGGGCCGCACGACGACGACGACCGACAGGTCGACAGGAGATAGACAGACAGGGTGCTAGAGAGACGCGCCAGTAATCCCCGTTGAAGGGTTAAAATCGATGTGAGCGAAGTCAAACGGAGCGAGTGCAAGCTCCGGGTTGGAGCCGAACGCTCAGCCGAGGGATAAATAAACAGCTTACCCGATGTTTTTCTTTCTCCGTCATATTCCCTCGACTTTCGCGATGGCGGAGCGTTTAATATGTCGCATGATTCGACAGTTCATATCAAACCTTTGTCGAGTAGCGGCGGCGGAGTAGTGAAAACACACGGTGAGAACGGAGGGTTTTTCGTCAACTTCATCAAACCCGAGCCAGCCAGCTTTTGATTGACGGAGAGAACAAATCCTTTCAAACGGTGAATCACAGATTTCGGGAACGCACCGCTATCGCAACCCTTGAGAACGTCCGAAATCGCGGGAAAGCGACGATACAAACTTCTGAGAACTCTGAGTTGAGTTCCTGACTGCCTCTAACCGTAGGGCGGACCGTTTATTGCATCGGATGTTCCACGCCCGCCCGTCTTTAAGAGATCGCCCGTCTATTGAAATGCATCCGTTCATCTCCTCGAATGTTCGGGGTCTGCCTGATAATCAGGGGTCGCCCGTCCGTTGAAGGGGGGAGCATTTTTTTCAGAATCTCCGAGACCCATCCTACTGTTAGACATTTTTACGGTCCCTCAAAAAAATTAGGCGAGTCACGTGCTTTTCCACGACGATCATGTTTTTAGATCCTGGACGAATCGTCGATGTTTTTTGCGTCCCTGTATCTTACTTTAGAGACTCTAGACTTTAATTTTCTTTGAAATAGAAATATTTTTCCATTTTTTTTTTCTTGACGAGGTCGTTGGCCAAACTATGCGAAATTGGGAAATATCACCACTGTATCCTGACTCCCCAGTTGCTGAATATTGATAGCCCAGAAGTCCACAGAAAAGTGGCTTGGTACCTGTTCGAGAATCGATTCCAGATCTTTCCAGGTAAGGAGACTCTAAGACCATGAACCTCATCCACAGTCGGCGGAAACTGAGAAACTCGCTCCCCATGAATCGTGGGCTACATGGAACGTTTCAGTATTCGCCCATAAAGTTGAACATTCGAAAATCTGTTTATGAATGGGAGAAATCTCGTCCCTGAACACATGAGCGTGTGATTTTCGATAGTCGGGCAAATCGTGATCAAATCGCCGACTATTTCGGCCCATCGAACCTCAAACAGCCCGATGGCAATCGATGAACATGCGCTCATGAGCTGCGGTGCATTCATACCGGGTCGGTGATGCTAGAAATGCATGGCATCTGCAGACCTTTCGACCGCCCATGAGTGAGTCGGCTTCTCGATTGATGGTGTTTTTTGTATCCGATGTTACAAACACGCTTCTGGGGTTGCCACCAAGTGTATCTTCATCGAGACAGTGAGTTCAGAAATGGACCGTTCGCTTTATCGGCCACCGAGGGCCAGGGCCTCAAAACTGCCGTTGGTCATTGGGCTTCCTGCTCCGATGTCCGTCCCTTCTCCGTATCCGGTGTCCTACAGCGGATACCGAGAGAGATCCGACGACGAGAACACAGACAGGAGGTGTGGTTCGATTATACGCTCTAATGAGATATCTAACAGATTTCAACAGTCGCCTACGCCCTACGCCTTCTGTGGGCGATACGTCGCCTTCCAACGGGAGTGCCATAAAATATTCTCGCGGGTATCATTCGAATCAGGATATTCGCCTGAGCGAGATATCCTGCCAGAGACGTTTGCGGATCCTGCATTCTTCGTACCTCACCAGAGCTATTTGGGCGAGGTAGTAACGTAGATGCTCTTTCGCGGATATTTATTTCGGCGATTGTTCCGTGATATTATCCATATTTATCTGCATACGCCGCGACGACAAGCAAGAGCTCCTCCGCGGGTAGACTGGCTCGGTGCCTAACTCGATCTGAGAACAGCGGTTCGCTGGTGGTCCGAACGAATCTGTCTCAAGGTCAGGCAACCACCCAACCGGCCAAGAAAGTGTTCCGACCGAAGAGAAATGTCCCCCACTCGGGGAGCCATTGTATCGTCCAAATTGATATGCATGCGACAGTAAACAAAAACAGCAAGGCTACGTCACGAAAGTGCTTATTTAGGCTTTGTTTCTAGAGGAAGTCAGACTGCTCGTAGAAACGGGTCGCGCAAGGGGCGAGCGGTCAATTCAAAACAACCGAGGGCTTTCTACGACTTTGTACCATCCATCTGCGGGGATAGCGGAACTCCGGCAGCGCACGTACCATGGAGTCACATCCCCGCGCGATCAGGGGCTCATATTTGCCGGCTCACCGTTCCACGTAACAATAATGTCGCGCTCGGATGCCTAACAAAGTTCAAAGCACTGGAGCTAGCGTCATCCTTTCACCCGTTTCGTGGACGTTCCGCCGCAATGTACAGGATGGTCAAATTAGGTCGAGATTTTCTTTGCACTTCCTTCTTTCGCTCATTACTTTGTGAAAAATGATCGGATCTGGGATTTCAGCGTGGGCTTACGTTCTACCGGGGAGGGTTCGCGTGTTGTGCCAGGATCTAGCCGCAACGAGACTGAAACCACTCAGAGTCGTGCTCTGCGGCAACATCACTCGCTCGGCCGCTGCCCGTCAGGGCTCACTTCCATGAGACCGGTCGCTTAGATCGATACGTGGAGTTGATCATGAGTTCAACACTCTAAACCAGTTTGCACACTTCTGTCATCGTTATTGTGCACTTTGCGACTGAACGTGGACAACGCTTGCGTTCTCCGGGCTTCAAGAAAAAAATAATTAGTATCCTCTGCTCGATACCTCGTTGTGAACTCGATTTCTAGATTTTTCGTGATCAAGCGTCTCGAATTCAGCCTACGACAGTATTGAGCGAGTTTTCGTACTGCTGTACCATCTGGATGCCGTAAAAAAGACCATCATGGTTAGATGGTAGGGTCAGTTCAAAAATATTTCCTCAAGCGATTATACTGCGCTGTTCACTCCTTGAAGAAGGAGCCATTCCTCGCAACCCCACGACAGTGGTCCTCGGAGAACAAGAGTTGCATCTACGGAGGAAGTCCGTCGCGGTTCTGACAACCGGTTCATGTGAAATTTTGGTCGTTTCCATTCTGATATCATGAGCTGACCCCACGAACCAAGCTACAGACTCCTTTCCGCTGCCACGCACGGGTAGTCGGACGCAGTTCCCCCAAAATGTCGCAAACAAGATCTGTTTGTGTTAGGGCGCGTTTGATTTGCTTCAGCGCTGCTCGAAGACGTCTTCGCTGCCATCGCCTGCAATCTTCGCGGGCAGTGTTTGGTCAGCGGTCATTAAACTCGTCGCATATGTACATACTCAAGGCAAACATGTTAATATGCGTTAGTACATTCGAAAAACCATTTGTTCCGTGCGTGGTTCGGCGAGACCCCGGCCCACCTTAGCGACTCTTGAGGAAGAACAAAGCAGACCAGGGCCTTAAAGAGCCTCCAGGCCTTCGTTCTCCAATACGTTTGTTGGGTCAATTTAATGATCCATTCAATTGGCTCAGCTCATTCAAAATTAAAGTCGGCGACTGTCCGGATGAGATATTCTATTGATCCATTGGCTTGTGACAACGGCAGCTTTTTATGACTGCTGGCTCCAACGTTCCGGGGATATCGTCTAGAGCATCGACTCGTTCTCCTGGGAGTTGATTGAAGCGCCGGGGACAGATCAAGTTCGAAAGAAACGGCTTCGACATCGGATACAATGAACGCTAAGAGAGAGGGATCCAATTGGTTGGCAAACATGACGAAGACCGGAGCAATCGACGATTCGCGCCCGCACGGCTTTTGTGTAAAACCATGGACACCGAGGAAGGGCTCGACGATCACGAACTCGCGAATCTCGGAAAAGCTCTCGCGGATCTTGACGCTTCGAAAGGGGATCCAGACTGACGAACGAATGCGTTAGGGTAGAGGAGCTCGTCACTGAAGGGCTCGTTATCGATATGGTTATGAGTAACCGTCGACTCGCTCCAGTTCGCTCGATCCGCTGCCGAGTGAGTGGATGGCAATCATTCAGCGAGGCTCCCACCCCGATCGATGACTTCAGTAGCCACGGCGAGTTCAACTGGTCAATGAATGGCACGGGTTGCTCGCTCGCTCCGTCGCCAGCGTACACCCATGCGATGCTACAGGCGCAGGGAGTTTCTGAGCAGTTTGCTCGCAGATGTATTGTAGAAAAAATGACTAATTGGCCGAAAATATGTTTAATTCATAGCCGTCGCCGAACTAGGTCGTCATTGTGAAAGAGTCCATGGCTTGACGGCCGGTCTCCGGGCTTTGCGACAGAAAACCATTCACTGGGCTCGCTTGGGACTACAGCACGAATTCAGGGAGCTTTCACGCTGGCGACAGCAACGGTTGCCATGGAAGAGAAAGCCTCAGGTTCTGGAAAACGGGTGTTCTCCAACATCGATTCGACCGGCGTTGAAGCCACCAAGATTGGGGTGCAAAGCGCGCATCGGGTGCGATATCGGCTGCTGTCGAGTAGGGCTTGTCAACTTTGAATTTTCTGCCAGTTCGCTCCTACTTCGTTCCTACGAATGCGCACTTGCGAGTCTGCGGAAATCGAAAAACCCCATCTGTGGGAGGGTTGGTTTCAGCCTTCTCGACGGAAATAGTGGAGCGCAACGGGGAGCTCGTTTCGGCAGGGACATTTCGTGATGAGCTGAACTGTTTCGACGAGTCATCAACATTCCGCTCTGCGAATTCGAGCTCCGTGCATCCACAGGGGAGGTCCGTAGAGAAGTGAGTCGTTTGAAGTCTAGACCATTCCTTCGGCCTGGTCCATTCTTCTCCTACTGGTCAGTTCGCTGCGAGCGAGGATATTAATCAAAATTGGTCCGGCCAGAAATGATTGCTATATTAGTCAGGCAGCGTTATGAATGGGTGAAAATGTAGGGAGCCATTTACTCACCCTCCCACACACAATCATGTAGGGTCACAACAATAGGCCAGCAGCAGTCCGCGCTTTCCCCCCGATCAAACATTCATACGAAAATATGATGCACCGCAGAAGCGTAGTTTTGACAAGCGACTCCATTCAACGGCTACTAAGTGTTGACAAGCCTCCGGAGCCTCTCATCCTTCCCGGAGGCCGAACAAGGAGACGAAAACTTCATGACGAAGAGTTCTTCCCATCTGAGCCGTGCGAACTGCTCCACTCCACCTAATCTGGAGATGCACTAGTTGTTCAGCCCGCCATGATCCTCGTTCTCTGAAAGAGACTAATTCGAAGTGGCAACCAGGTCTTCTAGCAGTTAGAAAATCGGGGCTCCGCTCATCCGATTCTAGAAACCGTGGGCTGGCTTGGACAGTAGTGAGTCCCTGATGTCCGAGGGCGACCTCGGAGCGCGAGAACTTCTCCAAAAGGGACATCCAAATCAGTACCGTGCAGATTCGTCCCCATTCCTTTACCAACGCTCCTGGCCAGACACCGATCCATGCATCCCTAAGGATCGATTTGTTGAGGACATCTTCACTCCTGAGCAGCCTCAGACCGGGGCTGAGATCGCGAATTTCCATGGCGACCTTTACTTGAAAAACACCCCAGAAGCTTGCTTCTAAAGAGTGTGGTTCGTTTTCGCGCTCTGCCGTGATCCACCATGACGTGCAACACGTTGATGACGTTGTTACTCAGTGTCCCTGAGGAACAAAGGAACTCAGCTTGAAGTGACAGCCTAACGACTTCGCAGTCCGCGTGTTTCGGCCGTTTTTACTCCGTTAAAGAGCGCTTCCATTTTTCGGGAATCTGCTACGCGTCGTTGTCCCCCCGGCTTCGTACGCCGCGGACAATAGTTCTCCCGTACTTTAACAGACACCGAGGACGCTGTGCTTTTGACGAGGCGGGCGCGAAGGCTTGTTTTCACCAGATGCCGATCGGCCCATCAAGCGGTTGTGCAGTCCATCACAACCCGGAGCTACTCGTGGAGGACTCGTCTGAAATCGATCCGAGAAACTACAAAATCAGAGAGGACGTTCGGGAGCGGAGATCAGAGTCGAGAATTTCACAATCATCGCAACCGGAGCCGTACGGCGCGAGCGACTCAAGTGACGACCAGAACATTCACCAAAGATCCGCATTGCTCACGACGGTCGTGCTCAGAAGGAATGTGACTTCTGAGCGATTTCGTGAACTCGTCTATTTAGTCGCCAGAGAAGCACTGAGGCGGCAAATTTCGAGCCGGAGGAATTGTGCTCAAGACGCGCATTGTGAGGCTCTGTGGTTGCTTTAATAGATCTCTAATGGCGGATCGCAGGTGTGAATTCACCTTTTTCACCAGATGCCTCGAGCACAATACTTCCGTGAGAGATCTCTTTGTCCATGATCGGTGGAGTGCAAATACAGCTTGGCTTGCGTTTGAAAAAATCTCCTGTTTGTTTAACGCTCAAGTTCGTCTCAATTTCGTGTGTGGGGGAGTTCATGAGCTCGGGCGACCGAGCGAGCAAGATGATCGTTTCGATCCTCATCGCTCAATGACAAGACACTACATCCTTTCCGGCTGCTATACGAACGCAGCCACGAGCAATCAACTGAGCCGATATTTTCGTTTCAGCCATTCAACTCGAGTTCTGCTCCGTGGAGAACTCCTTCTTGATTTCGAAGATCGAACCAAAACAATTCGTGTCCATCGATAAAAAGCAGAGATGTGAGAGTGTTCGAAAACATACGTCTGCTTCGTCAAGTGGGAGGTTTCCGTACGAAGTGTATAAATATTTGAGATCCTCGAAGCGTTTCCTCCGGAAACGAAACTCGCCCATCGATGTGCAGTCATACTTCGCTTGTTCGCGGTTGAAAGACTGATTAATTGGCCCGGCATCGAGCGTTTGGCGTGGCAAAGGCTCATTTAAAACACAGGCTCATTTACCTAACACTGTTATCGGTTCTAGGAGAGAAAAACGTCGGAGCCTTCCGGCCAACTTGATATTACTTCATTCGGAACGAATAGGTTGCCCGTTACCGGGGCTCCGAAGATGCTGCCACGAGTCCTCCGTCTTCGCTTCACTGGAGAAGGACCGCGACCGGAGGCGACGAGATCGTTACTGCGGACTCGCTGTGTCGACTACGGACGTTGTCGCGTCCGCGCAACTGAGGCGAGGATAGAGGTGTCAGGAACAACGAGGCTTCGACCCGTGGCGCGGTTTCAAGGTCGAGATCACTGGGACAAGTGGCTCTGGAAACTTGTCGGGAGCAGAGCCTCCGGTGTTTTCACAATCAGTTTTCGCAATTCTAGGGGCAGCCTTTTCTGCTAAACGGCAGTCTCCTCCTCATCTGAGTAGGATCCTCCCGTGACTGTCGATGACTCTTCGGAACCATGTCGGAGCGCCTTGCCAACTCAGAGCTTCCTCGGTTGATTTTGCCGAACCAATCTGTTAGCGACCCCGTCGTTGCCATCCTCGCTCACAAAATTTGTATACGCCTGTTTGAGTGTCCTTCCCCTTAGTAGCAGCCCCATGACTTCCTCTCATCCGACCCGCAGCGATTTTTCCATGGAACGAATCGACCGACTTCTTCCGATGGTGGGCATAAGGTGGTTGGTTTTATCTGTACGTTCTCGATGCGCATTCGTTCTCGATGTCCCCTCCCATGTGACAAAGAATTGTTTCAGGCCTTTGCTTGGTTTGAATGATCAGAAGCAGTCATCCGATATTTCTCGTCAATTCTAACGAAGTGGGCCAGCCCCAGGACGGTCGCCCTACAGGAAGCAGACGGAGTGATGGATCAATACTCCAAGTGACCGTACATGTGACGATGTCTCACAATGCGCCCAGAATCTGTGACGCAATGAATCGGCAGCACCATTCGCGAAGAGCGCTACAGCGTTATTGGGACTGATTGCTTCCAGCGATTGCCCTCCCCTGCAGTGAAGTCGCACTCGTAAACCATTACGCTCGATGAGTTTGGTTCAGGACTCACTCTCTCGCGAGGTGGGAGCAGATAGATGGTTACTTGTCGTGAGACTCGCCTCACGGGGACGGCGAAATCCGAGGAAGCTGTTTTCGCACTGCCGCGTGGAAGCGGCATCCCGAATGCTATTCACTCATGCCGAGGAGACGAATCGTCTCGTTCTTATCTCGGCTCCTGTCCGTCCTCCGCATTTCGTTGGCTTTGTTCCAAAGCTTCTTTTCAGCTTCATCCTCGGTCTGCGTTATCAGTCTCCGTTAGCATATTGGAGGCGGCACCTTCCGAGACGCTGAGAGTCAGCGAGATTCGAGGAGTTGTGCGGGATGATGAAACGTTTCGCGCGGAAATCGCAGGCCTTCCTCGTATACTGGCACTCTTACAACGCGCTCGACTGTTTGGAGTTTGCGCATGCGAACTCCCGACGCTTTCCACAGCGTCCCGGAATGCTTGCGATGAACGGAACAGCACGCTGTGCTCTCGTCACCCGGAACGCCGACGAGTAGTCTATTTTGTCCGTCGAGTAGAACAATCCATCCTCGGGAAATACCCTGAGTCTGATCGCATCTGTCTGAGGTATCCAACGAGGAGGGCCACGCCCAGTCGTGCAGCTGACAGTCGGTATCGAGAAACGTCGGTTCATATGAGAACGATGCATGGCTTAACTACGTGCGGAACTTGCGCCAAGCCTGACCCATGAGATTGAACATCTCCTCGAACGTACTTCCATCGGGAATCATCTCCTCGTCACGTCTGTCCTGCATGCATCATCAACAGTCATGAAGAATGGTAGGTCGAAGTGACGGGAAAGGGAATTATCGGCATCCGGAACGGCCGCGAAACTAGGTGTTGGTCGCCCGGAACGTCCGCTCTCCTCGACGTTTGAATCTTCGTGTACTGTGCGTGAAACGAGAGCTTCATATTTCGAGCACGTGAACTGGAGAGCTAGTCCGATGCGAGAATGGCTCCTTGAGTACCTGAAATTCCAAGGAAACCCAGAATGCGAAGAAGTGTCAGGTCTGGCTCGAATAGTTCCACAAAGTTTTTCTCATTCATGTCTCAAGATAGCTCCCACCTGATTCGTTTCCACTGATCTACCATTGATTCATCCGAATGTTGAGAAATTCGGGGATCATCTCCTCTGGAAGAAAGTTCTCCGTCTGGCGTGGAATGAGCCGACAGTCACATACGTTCGCGTCCTCAGATCTGACCACAGTGACTCCCTCGATATCTGACTCATTAAAACTTGGGAACCGCGTTGGCGAATCCCGGCGGCGGAATTCTTCTCTTGGGGGCTTCTCGAAAACCGGAACCCCCGCATCTTCCTCCGAGCCTTCCGCACGTGCGTGCTGATGTGGAAGTGCCGGCCAATTAGGAGGAACACGATACGTCGCGACCCTCGAAGCTGGTTTAACGTTATGCCCAGACCTTATTCCCTTATTACGGAACATACGGATGAATTGGAAAACACCCTAAGACTGCCGTGCAGACTGATTGAATTATTCGGGGTGTTCTACGCATTATCCATATACTTCGAGAAACTGAAAAATCAGATATAGTTTTGTCGGTCTGACGTAAGAACACTCGGCAATTCGATGGCCTCTGAGCTTTGTTGCTCGCTCCGCCGGAGAATATTTCCAGCTTGAGGTCATTGCTCGCGACCGACTCCCTCGCAGACGGAGACCATTGTTCAAATTACCGGAAACGGAGCATCGTCGTTCATTAACTTCGGCTATCGGACCCGTTTGTTTTGGGAATACTCGACCTGTTTTGCGCACGAGCAGACTACGACACGCTTCCGTACAGAGGAGAGGGAAACGAGGACAGAGTAACACTAATCGGCATCGTTCTAGATACAGGAGGTACAGTGGTGATAGCTGCGGTCTTACCGCTCGCGTAGGAAAATGAGAATTCGAATGTTGCCGCCCCTTCGCCTGTCGCGCTCTCTGTCGGGAGGGGCTTCATCAGATTTTTCGTCCCGTAACCTTTCAGAATCCCTCATTTATGATCCCTCGGAAGAGTGAGTCCACTCAGGAGCTGAGCTGAAGGCAGCAAGAAATCTCCTGAGAGATAATATCACTTTTTCAATCGGCCGAATCCAGCATGGACGGGATGTCGATGCCGTGTTCGATCACGTTTCAGTGCGAACCTCGTTGTCCGTTTTCCGACATTCGAACGTCGGCAGCGTGGCGCGCGCCGAGAAGCCCTCGTTGAACACCTGATGTCCTTTCTTCTCAGAGCGGCGTCGTGAATCTGTTTGGAAGCCCATCACATCCGCCGTTTAACTCGAGTTCGATCTAGTTCAAGGTGCGGGACCTATCTGAGCGCTTTCGTCGAATCAATCCCATGAGCCCGATCGTGATGACGGCCGATTCAATCCCACTCCTAGGGCTGAACTGAGACTCGTTTCCCCAACAGGTTCTCCAACATTCCGAAATGGAAGACGACCTATCCGAGCTGCTGAAAATCTATGGCGTTGGCGCGGCACCGACAAGGAAAGCGGTTCAAGCTGGCACCATGGGCCGCCCGATTCAACTTCTCTCGAATCTCTACAATGTAGCTGTGCAAGCTCCGACACTCTATCGGTACGAAGTCAACATCAGCAAGGTGGATGCGAAATCAACGACGGGATTCAGGAACTCGAAGAGGAGCGTGACATCCGTGAAACTCAACCACCGCGCAGTGATTCAACTCGCTCGAGGAGGGCATCTTGGCAGTTGCGTACCGGCGTACGACGGCCGGAGTATCATGTACCTGCGGCAAAAACTTCCCGAGTCGGCAACTTCAGCCATAGTGACCGTGAATCTGGACGAGGACGCAGACTGCGACGAGTTCGCTCGGAAATCTCAGTTCGAAATCAGTTTGAAAGAAGTCGGCCCTCTCTCGCTGAGAACCTTCAATCCCGAGGTTGTGCAGGCGTTGGATATCATCGTGCGCACGGGGCCGCTCACCGAGCCGGGGATCGTTCCGGTGGGTCGATCGTTTTTCACGCGGACGATCTCGAGTGACACGGCCATGAGAGGCTGCAGAGAGCTCTGGTTCGGGTACTTCTGCTCGATCCGACCGGGACAGTGGAAACCCATGCTCAACGTGAATCTCTCCGCCACCCTTTTTCATGAGAGCCTCCCGTTGGTCGATTACGTCTGCAAGTTCTTCAACAAAAACAGCCCCGAGGAGCTCAAGAACGGTTTGAAGAACTACGAGCAAGAAACGCTGAAGAGGGAACTGCAGGGAGTCAAGATCAAGGTGAATCCTACTTTTTGCCAACGCTGTTCCGACCCACGATCGCGACTCGCCGATTCGCATACCTTCTCGCCATTCCTTTCCTGTGTCCAACAAGTGAATACGGTTCTATTTCTAGGTGACACATCTGCCGTACAGACGCCAGTACAAGGTCGCCGGTGTCTCGAAGAAAGGGGCGATGGACTACACTTTCGACGTCAACGGCACTCGAGTCAGCGTCGCTGAGTACTTCGAAAAACACTACGGGATCCAACTTCAATATCCTGCATTGCAGTGTGTGGAGACCCTCGCCAAAGACGGAAACAAAAACTATATACCGATGGAAGTGTGCGAAACGATCCAAGGGCAACATGCGAAAATGGTCAACCCCGATCAAACCGCCGTTCTCATCCGAAAGACTGCTCTGTCGCCAATTGAGCGGTTCCAGAACATCGATAAGTTCGTCAAAAAAGTTGTTCATCAAGACGCAGCCGCCCATCTCAAGGAATTCGGGCTACAGGTCAGGGAATCGTCGCTTTTTCTTGACTCCATCCACGAATTTTCGTCCGCCACATTTTGCCGTTGTCCTATTTATCGACGAAGTAAATTCGCGAACGGTTTCAGGTCGATATGAAACCGGTTCAAGTCCGAGGCAGGCTCTTGAATGCTCCTGAACTCGAGATCGGAAAGAAGGACTGTATAAAACCTCGAGACGGATACTGGAGGATGGATAACAGACGTCAGTTTTTCGCCGGAGCCGAACTTTCGTGCTGGGGCGTGGCCGACTGCCACGGATCTAAGCGCGTCGCTGAATTCACGAAGAATATCGAACAAATCGGCAACAACCTTGGCATGAAAATACAGCCACCGGCGTTCGTCAAGAGCTATCAAAGAGTTCCCGTAAAAAAGATGCTGTCGGAGATCAAGAGTCAATATCCGCAAATCGTGATGACAGTCGTCATCATGGGCCGAGACACCGAGTACGAGGTCATCAAACAGCTGAGCGAGAACGACGAAACGCTTCTGATGATAACCCAGTGCATAAGGGGACCAAATTTAGAAAGCAAGAAGTGCGACAATAACTTCATGATAAATGTCCTCATGAAGATGAACACGAAGCTTGGTGGCATGAATAACTCCTTGACTAAGGTACCCGCGTGCATGAGGGAGCCTTACATCGTTTTTGGAGCTGACGTCTCTCACCCGGGCCCAATGAATAAAGTGCAGCCATCGATTGCCGCTGTCGTCGGCAGCCTGGACTCGACGCCTTCCCAATATCATACCGTAACCAGCTTCCAGAGGAGCTCCACTTGCAATCGGCTGGAATACATCGCCAATCTCAAAGTAATGATCAAAGAGTGCTTGAGGGCATTCTATCGCCGGAACCACACGAAGCCGAAGACTTTACTCTTCTTCCGAGACGGCGTGTCCGACAGCCAATTCGAGGCCGTGCGAGCTTTCGAAATTCTGCAGGTATTCGAATATTTCCCTCATGCTCCGTTCATGTGTGTGTCCGGTCAGGAAGGGGGGGGGGGCTCCGTGACTTATCCGCTTCGGGATCTTCGCATTCTTCTGTCCCACGATCCCGGAGCGTTCTTCTCCACGGATTCCGTACGTCGCTCGGCTGTGTAGATGCTCAAACACTTCTGATTCTGTGCAAAAAAGTCTCGACTCTCCGCATTTTCCGGAAGACAGCTTTAGCGAATCCCACTCACCACCACCATCATCACCATATGACGTCAGAATGCCTTTTAATGATCCAACCGATCCGCGTATTCCGGGAGATCCTCTCGCGTTTCGTGCGGAAAATCGGCCAAATAGCCCTCCCGCTGATCGCCATCATCATATTGTTGGTCATCATCATTGCGATGTACTTTGGCCTCAATTTTTACGGTGACGGAACACCAGCAAATCATATCCGCCTCAAGTTGAGTCCTGGGAAGAGGAAATCAGACATCCCATAACGAGCGATTGAGACTCTCGGTTATTTTCGGACCTTGCTATCGACTGAGCTGCGATTGCCGCAGCGCAATCACGCGTCGTTCGTCGCGTCAACTTCTCCAGGACCTCTCGCCCGAAGGGATCGCAAACAGGCCAAACCTCTTTCAATACGAGTGAGGGTTTAAGCTTGGAAACGGGGTTGGAATTAAGCCTCGTACTTCCTCTCTCTCAGCCACGAGGTCACGGGTGAATCACGGCAGTTCGACTCTCTGCACCGATGGTATATCTGCAAAACCGTGGTGATGGGGACAACAACGAAGTTGATGGTGGCGATTAGTTTGTTCGTCGTCCTTTTCCCCGTTATGGAACGATCGCTCGGAACGAACCCATTTCCACTCGGTCCTCGGGGGTGCGTCGCGACTTTCTGTCTATAGCGTATCTGAATGATCCAAGGGCGAACTGGTTCCGGTGCGGTTTGCGCGCGAACTAGGAGAGCCAACTGATAAGCCGCCTCATGGCGGCTCATGGTTTCGACCTCGAAAGCTTGATATTGGAATGGGATGAAATCCCCTGACGGAGGAAAGGCTCGGATGGAGTGCGCTGGCGGCTCACGAAAATCCGAAACGAAAACAGTCTTGGTGTCCTGAAAATTGAAGATAATTACAACTTGATTGCTTACAGATTCGAATGGCATGCAAGGAGCTCCAGGACGACTATGAGCCGCCGCTCACGTTCATCGTTGTTCAGAAACGTCATCAAGTTCGCTTCAAGCCACTCAACGATGCGGAGGGCCAGGGCCGACACAAGAACATTCCCGCGGGAACCGTCATCGAAGACACAGTGACGCATCCGGTGAACTTCGACTACTTCCTCTGTTCCCACGCAGGGATCCAGGGCACTTCCAAGCCGGCGCACTACCAAGTCCTGCACGATGACGCCAACCGTTCCGCTGATGAGCTTCAGGCCATTTCCTACAACCTGTGCCATGTCTACGGCCGCTGTTCTCGCTCTGTTTCCATTCCGGCTCCGGTCTATTACGCGCATTTGGCGGCTGCACGGGCGAAGGATCATTTCAAGGCGGCAGACATCCATACCTCGTCGACGTCTGACCGTTCCTCGGGCATCGAATCGGGCTCCAGTTTACTCCAGAGGGAGATCGGTCGAGACATGGATCTGTACGACTTGAAGCGACGTAGCAGCAACGTTGATGCTCGGATGAGGGATTATCTTTACTACGTTTAATGTTCTGTTCGGAAACCTTCCGAAAATCGTCTATGCTTGAAACGGCGCCTCGACCATTCGTGATCATAACGCTCTCTCCCGTGAATAGACACGTTGTGAAATTCACGGACGGAATACAAACTTCGCGCGTTCTTCAATCGCTTTGATGAGTTTCTTGTTCGGGATCTAATTCGGGAAGGGAACCCAACAGATAACGGCGTTAACGGAATCCCCTCAGGTCCCTGACGAAATCAATCATTTCCCGAAGGCCTGCAATACGAAAAGCTGACAGCGGGCTCGAAGTCGAAGCGTCCTGGCGGACTCGGGTACTTTGATGCTATGTGAAGCTCTCGGGATCCATGTCATCACGGGAAGTCATACCGACGAGTCTGGGATCGTTTTGTTCGACAATACTTTCATGCTTCGATGAGTGGCTCCCTGATTCTCAAAGGAGCATCTGCCGAAAACTGCCATGACCACCATCGATGTAGTTTCAATTAAAACCATGCGCTCGCTTCGATCCGATGCGACCGCCATATGACAGCCATCAGAGCTCAAGTCACCGACTACATCGCAATCCGACTGAGGGAGCGAAACTCGCAACTCGATCGGCTCTGCTCTGGAGGCACAATGCGGTCTTGGCAGAGATGGCGGAAGAGAACTTACTCGCTGTTCATCGAAAGCTGAACGTCGAGGATCGCTTGATGATTTACCTGTTCCGTCCAAGCCGCCGGGATTCCGAATCCCGTGGAAGTTGGGTCGGAATCCGTGCAGGCGCTGACGCGCGTCCCCCTGTTGATGCAACAGAGGACGATCATTAGGGGATTCATCGGAGGAGCTCCGTAGCAAATGTATGGCATGCAACAGTCTTCGTATGTCAATTGTCCTGCCGTAAGTGTAACTCTATACCCGCCAGATGGGGTATTAGTTACAGAGATCAGTGCCCGCTCGCATACAAGGGATAATCCCCAGCCGTTTGTTCGATCGTCGTTCGAAGCTCCGCTTGGCTACAGACGAGGCCGAGAAGAGGAGAGATGACTTCAAAGTCACTCACTCCGCTGTTGCGGATCACTGCTTTGAGCTCATTGACTCCGCTCGGGGTCTTCTTTTTGTGCCGTAGCAGACTGATGTCTCGCGCGTTCCTGTCGGTCGCTCGGTTGTACGTTGCTGGAGACTTGCTTCATTCGAACTCGTTGAGAGCTTCATTCGTAACGAGCCAGAGGTGCCCAGAGATTTCCCCATGTTCGATGCTTTTTACCTCCGGAATTTCACCATCATGGTGATTTTGCGACGATTCTGATCCTCGGATATTTATATTCGACGGAATGACTTTTCGTGACCGCGGCCTCTGCTACCTTCGGCTCGATTGGAACCGCCTGTTCCTCTTTGAGCGTGATGTTTTCGGCCTCAGAACATACCGTCATAAAGCTGTGACAGGAACAATATTGCCTCGTTAGGCCACTGATGGACCCTTCAGGGGGTACAGGCGCGGGAGCAGCTCCTCGTCGACTCGGACAGTTTTCAAACGTGCAATTCCAGCCTCGTTCCCTCTGCCGTTCGGGGCACGACCAGGCCCGCACCGGAAGCGTGAAAGCTCTCATCGTTCAGGTTGTTGAGCATGCAACGCCGTAACATCCATTCAGGACATTGATACTCGCACCAAATCAGATCAGGAACCACGTCCTCGAGAAGTAAAAAACGCGCTTCACGGGAGAAACGTCAAGGAGAGCTTCAGGAAATCATGACTGTACAGAAATGGACCAAAAAGTTCAAAACATCGGCCTGTATGTGGTCCCTCAATGGGCGAAACAATTCTGCGATCCTACGAGTCTCTCAGGAATCGGGTCCCATGTCTCCGCGATGCGAGCAGACTTCGTCCAGTGTCTGGGGCTTCTTCAAGGCTCCGAGGACTCGCCGTGCTCCGGGACTCGACATGCACGATTCCAATACGATCGAGTTGCGTCTCACCTGGTGCTGATAAATCCCCTGTATCAAACCTCGGGTTGACATTCAGATCCATAACGAGATGCGAGGCAACCTTCTCATCCGGAGCACAACTTTATGTCCATGTTTTCAGGGCAAGTTATTGACATTCACGAAAAGGTTCCGGATCAACTTTGTGCTCTTCAGGATGGCGTGGATGAATGACAAGTCGAACGAAACTTGGATTCATGCAATAAGCGCCGTACTTCCGTTTCTGTATGGTTCCAGATATTCAAAGCCTTTTTTTTGTTCACAAATCGCTGAATCGAGATTCATTGTTCGGTGCGGTACCGTCTCCATTTCAACGAGGGCAACACTCATCCTTTGTGCCATCAATCACAGGATCTCATCCAGATGGTATTCAGTAGTGACAGTGTTCCCATTCCAGTTCTGCGACAACGGTAGGAATCGGTGTTGGTTGTCTCCTCCAGTAATGATGCCCGCGATCTCCACGAGGAAACTCTGAGGAGTCTGACTCGTTGATTCGAACCCGGTAGTCGTAGAATCTTGTATTTTGCTGAGAGTCAATCTCATATGTTGGGTTGAGCATTGTGCATCACCGAATTCGGGACTCGTTCGGGATTTCGCCAAATCCACTTCGAATGGAAATGACACATTTTTTCCGAGCGAACCGAGAACGAGAAATTGCGGTGATTTCGAGTGCGGCGCGATCGCACTGGAAAATCTCGGCGTCGATCCAGAGACAAAAATACACTGGTGGCCACCTGGAGGCTGCCGTGGAGGACGTGTAGACACTCGGAGCTTGAAATCAAATTTTTCGCCGAAGATTGCGGAGAGTGCAATCTTGTTGGTGATGTGCGAGTAGACAAGCGACGAAATCCTCGCTGAGCAACTGAACGAGTGTCCCACCGAAGAGATGTGTGAAAACCAGCACCGATCAACTC
Organism: Phytoseiulus persimilis; assembly: GCA_037576195.1. NCBI lineage: Eukaryota > Metazoa > Arthropoda > Arachnida > Mesostigmata > Phytoseiidae > Phytoseiulus > Phytoseiulus persimilis. Next base: position 31,543,281 of record CM075103.1, read on the forward strand.
GCAACGTTGGGAGCGACTTCTACGGCTCGCAGGAAGGCCGCTGAGCAGAGTCTCATATATATAGCGCCCGTTTGGTATGAACGATTGCAAGATTCAGTTTCCGGTCCCGTAAAATAATCATGTTGGGTAATCCCTCGGTGTGCTCTTTGATGGTGATACTCAAACATTTCTGACTGAGGAGGTTCAGTATTAACAAGTACCAGCTGAGAAACTGCAGACTTCTCAGGAGTTGGGTTCAGGAGCATCAACGGAGGCATCTGTTTTCGTGCATCTGTCCTTGACTGATCGCGTTTCTAGATAGGTTGATCAGCATCAATATCCCATCCGAGGCTCCTCTGACGAATTGTCTCGAAGCGGTCAGCTGCTAATCGTTAGTGAGACTAGTGGCGTCGGAGTCACAGTTGATCCAAACCAGGCTACAGATCCTGATGTGAGGCAAATTCAGCAACGCAAAATATTCAGGCACGGTCCGCAGTCAACAATTCTCGACAATTTGTAGGAAAACTGAGGCTGGTCTACCCATATGAATTATCGACCATGGTAAATCTGTTGGAAGCAGCCCGGATCGTGTTCCTCGGTATCGGAAAACGTTTGCTCTGGGTTCCCAGCTGCCCCGACATCTTGGTCCCTATCTGATTGCAATATTCCATCCAGACAGCCCGATTTGGGCAGCTGTCTTTGAATAGGTCGACGAGGGATCGATCGAGAGTCGAGCTGCGATTTCTGAAAGCTCTTTTTTCAGAGTAGCGGTTAATTTCAAGCGTTAGGAGCGTTCCAAACTTTTCCTTCCATCGAGCCCGTTCGCATCCTCCCTGTTGTGGCCCAATGTTCCATCCATCGGAAGGGTCGGTTCTGGGAACCAACACGTGAAGGCGTGTTCACACTCATTCGATCTTCTCTATGAACGCCGTTGATCACCGCCTTCAGCTGGTCCCAAAGCGAACATGGCGAATGAGCCATTCAACGCGAGAGCGGGGAGACGGCAACGTTGAAGGGGTTTCGCCGTTACCAGTCTGTTGGATAAACGCCGCTTCAATCACGTTCTGGAGACCGTTGACGATCGGATTCGAACCCACGTACGATGGAAATCAGGCGGAGGTCGCGACGGTCTTCAAATGAAGAGCACAGCGGCGAGTGAGTCCAGGGGGCAGGAAGCTCAACTTCAGCCTTTCCTGGAGGAATTACGTAATCAAGTCGTCGAGCGCGTCATACATCTATGGCCCGGCCACTTCCGGAAAGAACCGTGAAAACGTACTTCTCGGTACTCTGAGTGAAGCGCTCATTGTTCCCACGTTATCGACCGTCGCCAGGAAACATGGTGTCCTTCCAGGCTCTTTCGCCCGCCCGCGAAGAGACTCGCGGAACAATGTCTGCCCCATCCTGATCTTCAGGGCGCTTAGTCCGGTAGTTTCTGCATCCAGCTCCACCTCATTCGCGGGGTCCCTAGGGGCTTCGTCTCCCCATTTTCTCAGCAAGGTAGCCGGAACTCCTGGCTGTGGTCGCTGTCCGATCCAAGGCTTGACTCACATCATGCGACGTGTTCTTTTTTGGAATTTCTCCGTCGTCACTCCAGTTTCAAGTTCCCTTTTATGCATCATAGGGAGTTCCGTCTCTCCGCTGGAGATCATTTTTGATAGATACAAAATTCCAGCCTCCCTAAAAACGTGCACAATCGAACTTGCAATATTTCCAGCGCATCTATCAAGATGTATCCATTCGGCTTCACGGATGATTTTGCCCAGCCATCTCTGAGCGAGCGTCGGTCGAGTCCATTCATGGTATCGTGGAGCACCGGTTTGATCGGATAGCTTCTCGGAGCGAAATCTCAGGAAGACTGCTGGTCGATTTCGTCGCAACTTCCTCGGTTTATAGAGAACTGGAAGGACTTCTCGATGCAGCTCACCTGATCTCTGCCGCTCATAGGAGCATGTGGACCGTCTGAATGAAAGCAAGTGATCCCGTTTTCAACCACTTATAGAGCTTGCATCCGAACGCCGATCACATCCCTTGGAGGACTTCCCGAGAACCAGTCGCTCTACTCTGTATGCCCGAATCCGACGCAGATGTCGCGATTCCAATAAGTAAACCTCTACTCATGGTCGCTCGAGAAGTTTTGTCCGGTTTGTCCACAAGAGAAAAGAGGGAAAGAATAAAAATTTCGGCTGTGGCTGCATCTTAGAGTTTCGGGAGAGATCTTTGAAAGGAAGCACTGATCTTATCGGACCGATGTTGCGTTCTCTCCTCCTCGTATGAAAGTCTGGTTCCGTCGGTTTCTTGGACCCATGCATTCGGCTATAATCCTTTGGAGGAGAACAAGCAGTTTCTGCTCTGAATACTCGGGCCATTTTGGGGGTGAAAAGCAGCAGCTCTCACCCCAATCGGTTTCAGCGCCAACTACCGCTAGCAAGAAGGAGAAACTCAATCTCTGAATTCCGTGACGGTCCACATTGATCACGTACATCTTCATGACTATGGGCGATCGCGAGAAGGTATTTCACCGCTTCTCCATCCTCATATCTAGCAGAGAGAGGCTCCAATGCAGTAGTCAATATTGTTATCAAGACCAGAAAAATGATGGCCAACGCTGAACGTGGCGATCTGCGGCTGATTACCGCTTCAGGACAAAACTCGAAGAATTGGGTTTCGTCACATCAAGTCATTCAAATCATCTCATTGAGAACACGTACCACCGTATCTGAATTACGCCCAATAGAGAGACCTTCAATCTAATCCTCGTAAATCCTGAATTTCAGTGATTGAGGCTCAAACTAGTTGGGGGTCTACACGAGCTTAGAAAATTGCACAGGGGTCATTACGGTGAAAAAGTTTGGGAACCTCTGCTCTGAAAACTTCGGTGATGAGTAGAGATAGGGGTTCGAGGCACTCAAAAACTCGAGAGAAGGCACTCAGAAAGGCATTAAAACTCCCGGAAAAAGGCACTGAAAATCCACAAAATAGGCATTCACGCTTGCTGAAACAAGCGGCGAAAATGTCTGGAGGGGCGCTAACACTTTGGAGAAAGGGAGCCATATTAAGATGATGGAGGTGAGAGTTGGAACCTTGCTAATCCTGCAGCTCCTTATTGCACATTGGAGCAATATGAAGCTTGGCATTGTCCGGAGTCGACCGATATCTGCGGTCTGAGAGCAGAGACTCGAAGGGAGAAAACGACCGCTCTACATTCACTTTGACCAAAGGGGCAAACTTAAACGACGCGAGATCGGTTTGCGAAGAAATCGAGAGGTCAGCGCTCATATCGTTCCCTTGACTCAGTGTGTTTGGGCATCGCGAAAAGTTGAATTCCTGTGAAACGACTGTTAAGAGAGAGTTGAAGAGCGAGCTGGATCCCAGCCGGCACGGCGTACTAAAAACAAGTGCAATGGGCAGGGCCGTATCTAGGAAATCACCGCGCCTAGGCTGGAGAAAATTTGCCGCCCCATGTCTGAAGAAAATTGCCGCCGTGAGTTCATCGAGCGCGCGTCGAACGTGCGCTTACGAGATCGAGGACGCGGACATAAGCGATCCTCGGAGAGAATGAAGCATGCGCTATTTCCAACAATGGCAAAATGAGCGTGATCCAGATATTGTTGTATTTCCCCAAAGATCTGAATTTCGGATTACCAGGCTTGTTCCATGTATTTCGGAGTCCATAAAATTGACAAATAGGCAGAATTCCAGACGAAACGTTGGAAAAGGCAAAACAAAGTAATATAGGCAGTTTCAGGCATTTATGGCATTATGCCTGAAACCCCTATCTCTAGTGATGAGATTGCGTCATGAACAAGGTGTTCCGCGGAGAGAAGAAGAACTTCTCCCACACTCTCCAACCTGTTCGACACATCAGACTTCGCGCTGCCGACTAACTCTCTCGCCTCTGGATTCTCCTCCGTCGTAGCGCTGTGTGGAGAAGTTCTGCTTGGACATGTATCGATGTTTATTCGGCACCGAAAATATGGAGTCACACATCACACATGATTCACGAGCGTGGATCGGCGACATTTTCGTCACCTCCATGCCGCATGTATCAGGCTGCTCGGAGGAAAGATATTCGCTGCGATTCGTCGAGCAACCGGGGGTCCAAGGAGGTGCCGAACGGGGCCGGAAATCGGACCGGGGCAAAATTATCTACAAAGTACCATGAAAACGATGATGGGCGTCGTTTGGCCTCATTCGTCACCCCTCGGCACGCAGTTTGACGAGTTGCGGTCTTATGAGCTCAGAACTCTCGTCATTGATTTTCAAGGGATGCTCGATTTTTCGTAAACGGGCACACCTTATACCGGGAAACCGAATCACCTGTCCCTCCTTCTTCCATTCCTCGGAATGCCGCTCGTCAGGTTACCATCATGGCGAAACGGGACACGGAAAAAGCTCACGAGACTCCGACGGATCGTGAGGTCGTGGATTAATTTCACTTGAGTTCCGGCGAAGAGACGGCGCACATTCTTGTCTCTCACTATGGTCGAGAAATGATCCAAGGTGAGATGCTATTCATTACCCGGCGCGAACAGCAACCTGTTCCTGTCAGCTAAGGCGATCCAGGGCCCACCGTCATGTTCCCAGCCATCTGCCCCCGTGAAAGCCGCCGAACTCGAAAAAAGTAATCAGCGATGATGATCCAGAAAGGGTGAAGTCGGAGAAGGATCGGTGTTGGGCCTGACAAATCCCTGAACCAAATGTTCTGGGGTTGATTTCCCCGCTCTGGGCAAGATATTTGCTCCTTTTTCGATCGCCCCGTTATCTCCGATACCGAACTGAAATCGGGATTCTACGTGGGAACGGCCCGAGGTGAAGCTTCGCGGTCGACTGCACCCAGAAGCTGGACAAAAAAGCTACTTTACAGCAAGTCGGACTCCTTTAGCGGGAATCATCTCGTTGGATTACACTACAAAAGCTCTCCCGCGCCCGGTCATGAACGATACCTTCCGTGGGCATGGACTGAGAATCGAGGTGAACGTACCGGGATGATTAATGGAGACACCATTCGTTGTAATTGAGCGATCGCTTCCCGGTGAAAGCCTGTGCATCGTGCTTATGCATTTCCAGCCCAATCGAAATCCGTTGTCGCCACAACCCACCGCATTCAATTCTAGAGAAACACTGGCCTACAGTGTCAGGGTTGGGGATCGAAGCCACCTTCGGAGCTCTGATTTCCTGACTTGCATGCGTCCGCAAAAAGTTCTGTTGCGAAGAGTTCGACGGACTCAGCCAAAGGGTCGAGTTCGGAAAATTCATGAACGGAACTTGGGGCCGAAGCAGAGACCACAGTTCATTTCCCACTCCTCTTTGCGCAGAGATGTTTGTCTTGGGACAGCATAGCTGACGAAGTCGAACGACATCTCGCTGAATTCGGGATCGATGCCGCTGCCTCCATCCTGTCTTTTCACGCCGTTCTTCAATTGTCTGGACCCGGGGCTCTCGCGTCGGTATTCCAGTCGCCGCTGTCAGCGCTTCCGATGCATCTGAGGCGCTTCAGCATTTTGATTTTTTCGCGAGAGCGGTCCGAGCTACCGCTCTGAGGCAACAGGAGTCCCTTGCAACCTTGAAGATGCTCGGTCGAATTCTTCCAAATTCCAACAACTCCGTTCACGCTGGTCTTTCAGCGATGGCTCGAAAGACTGCAAAGATCTCCCTCCTCCACAAGATGGGAGTTTTGGTGTTTTTGACGATTTCTGGCTAATGAATAGGTGGAGCGATCGTTTCAGATTGCGAAACACGATTGGTCTCCAAGCCATTGGACCATGACGCCGTAGACGATGGACTCGTCACGTCAAACGATCCATGTAAAGATGTCTCGAATCCAATAGCGGTGGGAGTAGGGCGTAGCACGGACTCTATATGGGGCAGAAAATCGAATATTCGGTCCCAAACCTCACTCCAGCTAGTAAGAGTCTTTTTGCACACCATTGGATTGTTGGGTGTTCACAGAGGGTAGCGCCTGAAAATTATATAGGAGGGTAAACTGGTCGCATTGAGAACTTGTTGTCAGATTCGGCAAGGCTCTTGTCTCACAGCATGGCAGTAGCGGTTTGGGCGGGGAAACCATGAGGCTGTGCACAAAACATATCGGGACTCGATTTTCCGTCTGAAAGAACTCTGCTTTCTCTCACTACCGGCTAACTAAGTAAGCTGTGACTCTGTCTCTTCAACGACTTTTCGGCGAATGGGAAACTGCTGTATCAATAAGCAGCAGCAGCAGCAGCAACAACAACAACCAATATAAGCAGTGTATCGTAGAGTCTGAGTGAACAACTACGAAATCTTCTCAGCTCTCGATCCGCTGAGCTGTGCGAAAAATTACTCTATCATGACGCCGTCAATTAGTATGCTCCGAAAATCCCAGCATCGAGCACCAGAACCGATGCTTGGAGGCAACATTCTCAACTGGAAAGCGAGGGATTCGGCGCGAATTCTTCAGATTCTCCAGGGTAACCTCTCGCACACAAGAATCCTGAACGAGAATCGTGGGCCCTCATTCGAGCTCGGAAGATAGGAATCGTTATTCTCCGTGTCAAATTCCTCAAAAAGTAGGATTGTAACGTCGATGAGTCAACTGAATGAAGGTCGATAACACATCAATCCAAGAGGAAAGAAGATCCCTCATCTCTATATCTGAAGCTACAAACTAACAAGGCTGGCATATCAGATACGCTTCCCTATTCCGGAAGATGTCATCAACGAGAGTTATCTCTGGAGGATGCGTACTCGTCTAGCCGAATCAGTGAATGAGGTTCTAAACAACCCTAAATATGCACGGCCCTGTTGCTCCGAGGAGAGCAGTAGGTCGTGGACCTTAGGCAACCGTGAGGAGGAGCGATCGATGCAGAGTTTTTTTTTTGTCATAGTGTCAGTGATGCCAACCGTGGGAATGACAGCAAATCTGTTCTCGATGGAAATCCTCAGTTCAGAGAATTCAACTCCGACATCCAGTACGATACAGGTGGAAAACTCTCAAAGGTGTGACTCTATTGTTGGCACTCGACGCTGGCCTCGGTGGAAAAATTTTCGGCGCCCTTGAAACATCCGAGCCCCGTAAACCAAAGTTTCGTTTCTATCTGGAATCCCGTTCGTGGGTAGTGACCCCTGATTGGGGAAGAATCTTGAAAATGGTATAGCTCTGTCGTCCGACCGATTGAGGCCTTGGGTCGGTGGAGATATCCTTCGAATATCCGCTCAGAGCTTCTCAGAAAATGTATCAACTATATTCCACGGATGTTCTACACAGGCGAGGAGATCTCAAGGGAATCGTTGTGCACAGAAAGATACTCACTCGGAGGTGATCAGGCAGACTTCATGATTTCGTGGAGCGATTCTTGTTAAATTTTCTCTCAGGCAATCTGTGAAAAGGACTTCAATATGTTGCGGCTTCTCGCGCCCAGGTTTTGATGGAGTTTGAAACAGCGCATCCTATTCAGAGACGTGAAGCTCTGCGTGGGCATCGCCCGTTCTCTCCCTCTACTTCTCTCTCTCGCTGCCCCGACTGCGTGAAGGAGGAGCGGGCGGCGATATTGCTTCGAACGTTCTCGACGATAACGGGAGGGGAGTTCTTGCAGCAGTTGGAGTAAATTCCTCGACGAATGGCCGCGGAATGAATAAGCAAGCGAGTTCATCACAACGAGCAGGTGTAACAACGGGAGCACGGGGATAACGAGCCGAGTATCGTTCATTTTGATAACATTTATTCATCAACAAATGAGGACAAGCCATCGACCTAACATATGACTCGTCGGGGACTTGAATTCTCCGCATCGGCTCGACAAATGTCGGAGCACCAAACACTATATACAGTATCAGATCCGCGGGCTCCTCCGACTTTGATCTTTCGGCTCGATTGCTCGAATTTGACAAAGTCCTAACAGACGTATTGTGCGGCCAGGAGCAACTCGCGGCGCATTTTCAACACTCAAGGGGTTTCGCGGCAGGAGACCGCTATCAATAAATACGAGAGTTAATTCGCACGCTATAACGCGATGTCTCTGACGCTGTGATTGCTGCCGCCCTGCTCCATTCGCGGGAGATAACTCATGCCGCCGGGCCGGTTGAGGTAGTCAAACGGTCGCGCAGATTGGACCCGACCGAGGGTTATGCCGTGAAGATTCACAGGCTTGCGATCATCGTTGAACGAGTCCCCTCTCGAAACTCTGGCTGCAGTTTTGCTGGCAGCTTCAGCCCTCTGGCGTTTGAGGCGGAGCTGCGCTCTGTCCAAGCTTCTCGTGTAGTCGTACGACATCATTGCGTCGTCTGACGACGTCGTGCTCTCAGGTATGTGGTAAATGGGTTTCCAGCGTTGATAGGGGTTCGACGAATGAAGCTGAAAGAGAGAGTCGCAATGTTTGTGGTTCAGTCGAATCGCGGAGCGCTCGAACATTTATCGTGATTCACTGGTAAACTTCGCCATCTCAAGGAATCATGATTCAAGCGATGGAACACCGGAAACGCACCTCAGAGAATGTCCTGCCAAGAGGTCTCCGGGCCTGTCTGAACACTTTGACGTCGAATTCGGATCTGGGCAGTGATTGGAACTGGACGTCCGGATTGCAGAAAAAGTCAGGATCCGCGCGACTCTTGCTCTGCAGTTGAATCGGTGGGTGGAACGGAGATATCGACTGGGACGACACTGACGAATGACTTCGGCGAACAGACGAGGCGTGCCTGCGGAAACCGAAACCGATAGAGATTCGGCGATCTGGAGCCACTCCGATTTTGACGGTGAGAAGCGGAGAAGATTGCGGACAACAGGAGCGCCCAAGCTTGTTGACTTACCTCGAAACTGATGGATTCCCAACAAAAGTGTGATCCGCTTCAGAATACATGGTTCTCAGCGGTGTGATCCTCGGGGTCGAGGATGCACCCAAGAACGAGGACGGCGTCGGTGTGACAATCCCACCGTTGAGATGCTCTTTCGTCACCGGGGATATTGATGGCATCTGCAACGGCCACGAAACGTTCGAAAAGTCCCGAGTATCGTCGATTATTCGAAAGAGCGAACGAGGAGCTTCTGGAATGCTTTCGAAGAAACCACAATCGGCCCCATCCGAGAAGCCGCACTTCCCTCCCTTTGCTGCCCCCGAAAGAGCAAACTTGGCAGATTCCTTGCGGCAGACAAATCGACTTACTATGTTCAGGTCTTCGAGACGTTTCATCACCGACTTCTCCTGCCGCCATTGCGTGTATAAGGACTGTATGCACACAATGCAGATAGCGTTGATAACCAGACGGCAGCAGTAGAAAGAGAGTTCCGCAACGCCCCTGGAGTTCAAATTCTAAAAGAGGAAGACATTCTTAGTATAGTGGCTTTCGTGAGGAAGTCGTATAGCTGCCGATACGGCTCTTATCGCGTGCCCAGAAGGTCTGGGACACAGTTGGGAGCACTTCGAACAGATCCATGCGCCAAGACCTCCCTCTCACTCTTCCCATGGAGGGCGCTCGCCTAGACGCGATGAATCGCAGTCAGAGATATTTCTGGGCACGATCACCGTAGCGACACAATTCGTGACGACAGGCCACCACACTTGGCACCGGATTTCCATTCGCAGGCGATGGGAAATCGGAGAAAATCAATCGATTGTACAATAATTCGAATCGGTATCAAGAAACGAAGGAGAGACGAAATAGCCTAAATCGAATTTGGAGCCGAAGAGCAAGGGGACAAAGACAAGCCGAGCTATCTGCGCCACGACGCGCGGCAGCAACGATGCCGCATTCTATTGTATTCAAAACTGACGGACCCCAAGCGGTTGATTGCGAAAACTCACATCTCGCCTGCTTGCCTTCACAACTACAACAACACTCAAAAAAACCAAGACCGAAAGACGGGTGCCGTCTCGCAGGAAATCTAGACGAATGTACGAACGGTCCACACGTCGGTCCTCGTGCTAGGACCGTCGCAACTAGCGAGATACCATGACTCCCCATGCTATCGCTACTGTATTATCATTCCGAAGATCGGTGGCGTAAGAGAAGAAAGCGACAGATGGGGAACCGCGATAACAATTAGTTCGTCGGATTGTCATTGTCCGCCCCTGAGTGACTGTATCGAGTATTGTTTCTTCTCCGGAGCGATTTCTCCCCGTTTTCCGGCGGAACGGAACTCGACGCCCCCCTTCCAAAGCGTGACTGGCAGCTATGCTTAGTTATCAGACGATAGCAACTATTTGATTGATCGTAGAAAAATCGAGAAGATCTGCGTCGCATCGTCCAGTCGGCTGTCGAAAATCCGTTCGGCTGAATCGTTGATCTTGAGGGACACTGACAATCCGAACTGCGGAACTATCGGCGGAGAGCGATTTGGGTTCGTAACAATTGTTGACTTCAATCCAGGGAGACTCAACGCAGCGAGGCGACTTTCTGAACGAGTAGTACTCACCCAGTACTTCAAACTCATGAAGAGGCTGAGCCCGCATTCAGGGAAGAAGAAAACAACTAAAACGAAGAGCCATGCCAGCAGGTACGTGGATTTCCGCTGTGAAACGAAAGAAGAAGCCTGATCAGAATAAATAATAATGATATATGTGTCGCGGATGAGGGAGAAATCCGAGAATTGGAATTTCTCTGAGAATGTTCTAGACGGAAAAGAGCATGTTGTTCTTCACAACGTTCTGCTTTCCGCGCAAAACGTTTCTAGTTGATCGACTGAGGTTCAATTCGTCCCGTCGATATCGTTCAGAGAGACTCAACCTTCTCGCTCCAGCATCTCCTGAGGAGGTTGGACTTCGGATGAAAATCGACACGGGGCCGTGAATCATTCCGACGAGGGCATCACACCAACGGCATTCAGCGTATAACATTCAGCTGAGCTTAGAGCGAGCGCGCTCGAGCTCAGCCTGTCCGAGTATTTCTGCTTCGAATTTCAGAGTTTCGTGGGTAGAAATAGAGTGAATCATACGAACCAGGAACAACCCGGACAACAGGAACAATGATGCGAGAAACGTGATGAAGTATATCGAGGCCAGGATGTAGGCAGGTGCCGGAAGAAGAACTGAAAACGGAATAGTGATAAGATCAAGTTTCTGATCTTTGGTGATTTCACCCTCTTCATCCCGAATCAAACTTTGATTCATGCTCCCCTTCGTGCGCATCACAACGGCTCAGAACTCTCTTCAAGCAGCCGGCAAGCGGGCATGGCGGGCTTTAGAGCTCCTGGAAAGTCCGTAAAGCGAAGAATGCTTTCTATCGCTGATGCTTTCCAATCGATCAAGTTCGATGATGTGAAGAGATGGATTTTCCAAGAGAAACGAATGGTTTCCCTCGAATGAATCGCCAGATTTCGTGTCACCGGACGGCGTGGGAGACGGCAGAGAATACAGAGCAAAGGTCAGATGAGAGAGATTCCATGCAGCGGGTTTCGTTATTCGTCAGAGTGTTTAGTGGGGGAGGACGCAACGCAACGACCGTAAGCTCTCGAGAAGCACAAGCGTTATGGTGTCCGCACATCGAATGCGTGAAGCATCGGCGAGTATTGACACGAATGTGTCTGAATTGCCACCTTACCTCCATGCTGCTGATACCAGTTAAATATTTCCGGTACTTGAGCCACTGAAAAATACGGAAAAGTTCCGCACTGTAGAACTTTTCGGACAGCGATTCTAGGATACTATTGGAACTCGTGCTCTGAGCTTCGTCTCTCTGGCAATCGTTGGACAAGATAAAACGCTATTTCCACTAGATTTTCAGATCTCCGAGCCGCCGGAGTGGGAAGACGTCAGTACGGGAGGCCGGACCTCGTCATTGTGCGGATGAACCAGAAGTCAAGAGTTCGTGAGACAAGTCGCGAGGGAGGAAAAATCAGATTCGCCACCTTTTGGGGAAAGCGGATCGACTGGAAGCAGAAGCGCACTTGAATCGCTTCTTGCGAACTCGTCTCGCATCCCCCTTCCTTTGCCTAGGAAGAGAAACTCGGACACCAGCTCAATGTGAGGTCTGCTGAGCGTGAGTTGCGACACAAAGGCCTGACCCCTCTGCTTGTTAGACAAGCGTGACATATTACAAAAACATCTGCCGCGCCGTTCACCAGGGGAAACGTTCGGTAGCATGAGATTCGGGAAGGAAGTGAATATCGTTCTTCACGCAATACTCAAGTAACACTCACTGTCTGCCTCCACGAGCCACCACAGCTCCATGACGAAAGCGCTGAAGTACACAACCTGGAAAAAAATCGAGTCACTCTAGTCAGTCAATCGATCAACGGACTACTTCTGGGAGTACAGTGGACTAAGAGAGGACTCCCTCGTTATGATTATTGGCCCTGTCATTTGGAATTCCCGATTTAGCTTCCGTAATCCTTGACCCCGGAAATCCGGCCAAGTAAATGGTTGAATGTCAATTCGAACGGATTCTCTCCCGACGAAGACTGTACGACCGGGTCTCGCGCCCGCGATGGAAAAGTCTGAGGTCTCAGCTCCGGGAACTATGCTGCGATTCTCACAAGGTTGACTCATCAGAAGATCCTGCTCCAACAAAAAGCCCGGTTAAGGACTTCATGCGTGCGAAATTTCGAGAAAGCGCGGCCGGAACCGGCTCGCTACCCCGCCAAGTGTTCGATTCATTGCTGTGGAAGACCGAGGGTCTAGCACTGACGAGTCAGCTTCAGGTTCTGTTTTCCCCGTCTCGTCTTGGCGACATCAGAAGCTGAGTCGGTTGCAGGGCTCGAAATTCAACAATGATCGATGGGTTTTTGGATATTATTCATTAAGCAGTCGTTACCTCGTCAGCATTAATCGGGAACGCGTGAACTCGATATCAGTGACTACCAGTCAGGCATTCCGCTGCCAAAATGACAGTGGAAGTCCAAAGCTGGCCTCCCAACTACGACCGACCTGTATGCTATGCGCCGACCTATATGACGACCTTCATCCGTTCATCACATCCCGATGAGAGCTCGTGGCGAGGCCACCCTTCGGATAAGCGCCCTGGGCATTCCACAGCGGACCATTCCGCTGTCGTGACGTCGAGGCGTTCACAGCACCAACAAGCATCCGACCCCTCGATGACAGCGTTGGCCGGCTAACGTAATTATGAAACATTTGTCGTGAGGAAATTCCACTCCACATGAGATGCTTCACTTTCGTCCGCCCGTTCGCTCATTCGTCCGCTCGGCGGTCAGCCCATGCGAAGTGCAATACCCCGCGGTCTTTCGGTATAACTTTATAACAAACATTTTCTTATCCAAAGAGACGGAGATAAGATCTGAATCGTTTCTCTACCCTATTCCATCAAAAACGATCCCCTTCTTATCGACGGGGCGCTGATCCCGTGCACAGACCAGCGGAAAGAGCCGCTTCGGCGACTGTGGGAAATTCAGATACTTGTTTTTGCAAAGTTGCGGCGGAATCCTTCAACGAGTTATGGTCTGTGGCTCGGAGGTTATTCCGTTCGCGTTGCGTTCAAGATGATCCAGTACTCGAGTGGTTTCTGATCTCTCGATGAGCTTGACCTCAGACAGATCGCGGATCGAAGCGACTGAGGGCATCTTTGAGACCTAGATCCGAGGTGAGAAACCGACAGATGGGTATCAGCAAGCAAGATGTCCAATCGTGATGAGCGAATCATACCATTGTGAGAAGTTTTCATGACCTTCTTTCCTGCCAGAGAAGCTCGGAAAAATCGAAAGTCCCTCCCAAACATGAACACAATGCAAGTTCAACGAGAATTTCTGTTCGCTAGTCTCCAGCTCATTGGGCAAAAAATAGGGACAATACTCATCCGAGCTCCTCTCCGGTCAACAAACACCGCAACGAGCAACGTAATCCGAGCGTTCCTGGAGTCAAGTACCCGTTGACATGTGTCGCATGAGGCAGAAAATGGCCCGGGGAAATCGACCCGACTGGGCATTCGTGGGTTTTCTTTGTTTGCGTTGACATTTCATCCAAAGATCACGAAGCAGACTTTGATGAGTGACGTAAAATTGCCGCAGCATGACTCGCAGCGCCAGGGAGTCGCTCACTGTCCTCGGACAGGTCTTTTTCCTGGATTTCCAAATCTTGACCAGACTTCGCACGCCGCGGGGAATTCTCATTTCCAGAACGCTCTGTCCATAAATCGTGTGAGGAATCGTCTCGTCTTGAAATTCCCTAAAAACCACGCTTCTGGTGCCGAAGATCTTTCGGGATCGCGACTTACATCCCGATTCCCCGGGCCGAATATTCTCACAGTCGGTGGGAGCACCGGAGTTCCGTGAGTGCCACCGTTTAGCAAGAGGAAGCTCTTGTTCCCTTTCGGAAACTTCGCCGAAGCGACGCGGAGCTTGGGAACAAGAGCTGATTAGCCCTCATCGGACATAATTTCGGGGTCACGCTACTTACCGGAGTGGCTATGTACGCCAGGATGCAGGCATTCGCCGCATACATTTCGCCGATGCGGTCGACATACTCGCTTTTGAAAAAAGACAGACGCACTTTTTTGCCCTTCCACCAGGTTTTTATGGCGGGAGCGAGGCCGGCTGCCCGCAGGGCGTCTCGATAGACGGAAAAATGCATTTTAGAAAATCGACTATGCACGGAAGCCTCCGGTAAATTTCACTCGACGCTGCAAACACAGTCCATTCTGGCAGGGATCGCACACAAACCAAACAGCTATCCGTGTTCACTTCGACGCCGCCACTGCTTCTGCCACCGCTTCGGCCTTAGCGAGCACTGCCGGTGGTACGCACCTATGCCAAACCCTAGTGCACCAAGGGCCGATCACAATGTTTTCGAGACAAGCGAGCAACGACACGGGGCGCGCTGCCACCACCGCCACAGTCGTCGTAGCTGATTTGTCCCATGACGCCCCCAGTGGGAAGACTTGCCCTCACTTATCGATGTGGGAGTTTAGTGGGCAGGATGATGGGCTGTTGGCAACCAATGATTTGCTTACTAACCTCGACAGTAATACATCCGAGCCGACAATAGCCGCTGCGAACGTCTTCGTTTCGTTCGACCATGTTCGCACCCAAAACGCATACCGGAAAATCTCGACATTGCTCCGACGCGTGATCTTTAGTGCCACTCGTTCACGAGATCGATTCGCTTGGCTTCCTGAATATGAAGTTGGCGGCGGCATACGAGCTCTAGAATGGATTTCCCCAAGCGGGATGTATTGCTCTCGGTATTCATTGACCCCTCCGCTATTTTTGGTGGAGGAAAAAACGGCGCTCGGGAATCACCGTACCCGTTTGGCACACTATCAGTTGCAATACAGTCTTCGCGTTCCGGAGACAGTTGGTTACCGCAACATCTGGACTGGGACTATCATGGGACAGTTGTAGACATCCTCCAATCTGAATCAAGATGGATCGGGATTTCCGCACGAATGAAAATATGCGATGAAGTGAATGTTGTGAGTGAATGAGTGTTGCTCCATCTTTTCGACGGTGCACAACGCGTTATCAACTCCGATTTGAGCCGAAGCGGTCGTCTACGATTAACAGTTATTCGGTGAATTATAAATAGAAACAATACGACGTCGAAGCCAAATCTCTCCATGGTACCCCTTCGTTAACGAACGTCTCCCGAAGCGTAATTGGTATCACCTCACGACCTACAGAACTGAGCGCGAGGAAAACTTCTGGTAACGTGGTTCCCCTTTCAGTGTGGTCTTTGTTTCAAGTGTGCGGTCGTCGTTGAAAGTGAGCCGAGTGTCAAGGTCACGAGGGGGAGGCTGTCGTCATATGGATCGGCTCCTCGCCCACTCTGGTTAATTCCGGCGAGTGGTCAGCTCATCTGTGGCCGCAGCCGTGGTGACATGGCGAAAATAAGTAAGCTCGGGATGCGGTTCTCGGTGTTCTGGCTTATTATTCAAGGCCGAGTCACATGGAGCTGATCAACGATCCGGCTAGTCCGGTTTGCTGCCTTCTCTGAGATTCAGAGGACTTGAAAAGATACATCTACAGGGTGTCTCAAATTCAAGGCAATAGCTTGAGAGTGCTTCAATTTCTCAAGCTGAGGCCCGAAAGTCGCCTCTGTGGTGTCATCAGACGACCCATGCTTCACCAGTTTCGTGACAAAAGTTTCAAGTCGCCCCTAGAAGAAACGCTACCCGATTCACTGAAACAGCCGAACGCGCCCGAGGGATAAAACACAGAGCGTATTTCAACCATGACAACTCCGAGCCTCGGTTGAAAAATGAGAGCAAATCATGGCGCGGAGCTCGAATCGCTCTGAGTATGAATGAAATTTCACGATGTGACGGAGTTCGAAACATTCTCAATGGATTGGCAGCAGCGAACGACACGCTTCCCAGGGAGAACGACCTTTTCCGTCGCTGAGGCCACCTGACCTTGCCACCCTCCGAATGACCTCCGGCAAGCTTGGAAACCGATCGCCTGGGAAACAGCGTCACGATCGCCATCGGAATCAAGAGCATCGTTTCAGACGTCTTCCTTGCGAAGGAAAGCTTGACAGTATCCGTCGCATAATCCTTGGCGATTGAGACAGACGGATTCCCGGGGCGCCAAATACGGGTTCAGTAATGTTATCGGAGTCCCGCGAACGTTTCCAAATATTTGAAGAGTTGAAGGATAACCGATTGACAGCTCGACAAATGGGACAATCAAAACAGACACAAGACTTCAGGGGTGCCGCAAAACCGCGAGAACCGGTATCGTGGAAAGCGAAATCGTGTGACCCAACAGAACATCGGAATGAAATTAGTCAGTTTCCTCATTCGATGTTTGTCTATCCTTGATGAATCTCAGTCTAATCGCGTCCGCTGCGGCGCGCTCCCCGGGAGAATCCTAGCCAAACCTCTCCGGCTTTTTCCCGGTTATAGTCATCGGCTTCGTCACCGGTAAATCGTCAGAAGTTGCGAAATCTCTCCTGTGTTCACCAGAAAATCATATGGAAGCTGTCGACGGCTTTGTTATCCCATGCCGCCGCATTGAACGCCACCACTATGTCTGTTCAAAAGGTCCGCAGACTCAATGTCGACGGAGGCCGTCTGTCTCATGTTGTCTGTCTGTCTGTCACTCAGCACTCTATGTGGACGAGCATTCAAAGCTTTCGTCCGCGCGGAACCCACTCCACTTGTTGCTGCCAGCCAACGCATCGGAGCGTTACGGACGCTGAGAGATCTGACACATTGCGAACAGTATCCGAACGGATCGAACGAGTGAATTTTGCCTCTGATAGGTCTCTAGAGGCTCGTCTGCCACGATCTCAGGTCACTGAGCGGAAGCAAAAAAGAGAGGATCTCCTCCCCGAGTCTCATCCGAGGACTTCTCGTTTTTTTCTGGAAGCGAAATCAAGTCAAGAGCGCGACAACTGCGCTCAAAAGTTGTGGACCGCCAGTCGCAGGTCTTGTGACCGCGTGGATCACGCCACGGCAGAGACAAAAATTGGGGGCCAGCCATTCATATGGAAACCGGGCGAGTCTCCACAGAAACGAGGCTCTGAAATGAAAGCTCACAGCCGGGCGGTTTCTGTGAGCCGCCCTCCGAGACAGAAAAAAATTATAATTCCTCGTTTCCGACCGGATCATCACAATAATTCTTCCTTCTGCCGCTGTGGCATTGTGTGCCAACTGGCCGCCAGCAGCGTCGTCCTCTGAGTGAATACCTGAGGTGCTTCCCGCTCAAAATCACTCGGCCCTCGTTTGCCGTAGGGACACAACAAAAATGCCTTCCGACAACGAGAGCCTCTATGGCGTTCCGTTGTTGGCGCGCTCTTCAATAATCCATTGAACTTCTCAGCCAGCGCAACAACGAGCGCTCCTCAATTGAACTCTCAAGGAGACGAGCAGGAGCTCCTCGACGCTGCGTGGTTTCCTTTCTCTCCTTGCGCAGAGAACATCTGCATGATCGTAGTGCGCTTGTCGGCGCGTTACGATTGCTGGAGAAACATTTTTTGTATCGCATCGAGCCGACGATGTCCCCATCCTTGAGCTGAGTGGCTGGATTCTATCGAAAGACGCTCCTCGCGCGACGAAGGTCGATCCGATTTTCTGGATGTTTAGTTATCGCTGACCCGGATTTTTGGTCGGAATCCGCCGACGAGCTCCGCTCGCTGTTGTTGCTCGCCTCGAACCGTAGTTTGCACAGGGATTCTAAAAATATCTCGCGAAGTGAAGGCGCTTTTTTTTTGGCATGTAGTGGACCATCCGTATGAACTATCTATTAATACTCCTTGTGAGATAAGATTCACGTTGTACACCTCTATTTAGCAACTTTGTCTTTCGGGCAGCATCGCCACAAATGGCTCTTCACCTGGACTTTGGTTGGAATAGCTCGGAAAACCGATGATTCGGAAAGACACTCGGAGAGGAAATGATGTTCCAGCCGAGCGGTCGCGAAGTTTTCCTGCTTGTACTTTTCTCTCGCGTGTATTGTCTCGTTTTAATGATGACGACGTCGCCGACGACGAACACGATGGCAATGATGATGTTATGTAGTTTATGTTTACATTGTTACATGCGAGATGAGAGGATCTCAAAGCGTGTCGTCATTCATTCATTCGTGCATCCGGCGTCCAGGGATCAATCAACTGATAGAATTGTAGCATCGGGGACCACTCACTCGGCGCGGTCGGCCATTCGAGCCCATCCCGAGCTGCCATTGTATTTGGGAAGTGCCACTTCGGATGCCGATCGTTCGGAAGCGACTACTCGATATGCCACGCGGAAATTCGAGTGCATTCGAAGCTTAGCTTGTGACGCGCTGCTCGCATTTGTATGAAGCGCTTTCCTGCTCCCCGCGGTGGCGATCAAAAGACCGCGCAGTCACGTAATTCGCTTGATAGGCTTTTCAGGCGACCATGGCTGAGAGAGAAGTTTCAAAGCAGTGAGCAGTGCTGTGAGCACGTGATTATCAGCGACATTGATCTAGGAAAGTCAGAAATCGAGTCCCGAGACGACACTCGAGTTAAAATCGATGCTCGAGGATTGATGGAGGAGTGGTCCGAACCGTGAAAGGACATAATCAGAAGCGGTCGTATCATTGAAAGTCGATTCTGGGAGAAAAAAAAAAGAAACATATCCCAAGCAGTTCAAGACTCTGTCATATCATCCTGGGACCCGTTCTCTCGTGTTCCTGACTACGGAGTTCAGGTCTGTTCCGGGAGTGGTCAGCTCAAAGAGAAGAGCTCGTGCATTTGGAGCACCTGGAAGATTTGGGGAATTCGTGACGATCCTCCATGGAGCAGTCTCGAAGGACAGCCGTATGAAGCCACGAGGCCTGAAATTCGTGCGGCTCGATACTGGAACCTTAGACTCGTATCCACGCTGGGCAGTTAGAGTTTACGGCCTGCCTGCAGGTTTCAGGAGGAACGACTGATTCGATCACGCGAGCAGACGATTCTCCATCATACCGATTCGCCTGCAGGAATGTTCAGGCGGACGGCTGGCATGAGCCTGATTCGTCGAGCGAGCATTCCCTGCTCGGAGGCAGAGGACTCGTCCGGGGATAGGATTGTACAGGGTGGCAAATTGTAGCGACGCATTCGTTTCTTGAGTTGAAGTCCGAGGAATCAAGGTCCCTTGAGGCGAGGCAAACAGGGTTTCCAGCTTGGTGGCACGACTCGTCGATTGCCCAGACATGATAGAATTCAGTGAGGGAAACTTTCTCCGGGTCTTGTCTGGAGCAAGTTACGAACATTGGGCTCACTTCACCCGATTGCGATCGATGCAATCACCATTGAAGCGGCCTCAATTAACAACGGCTAAAGTTCACTCAAGTAGTGAAGATGCTCAAACCACTAACCAACGAGTGGAACAATGCGGTGATCGGGTCAACGGGGTCGCTCGGGCACTTGGTTGCCCCTGCGCCATTCTTCCATGGTTTGATCCACTAGCAGGCGTTCGTCGCCGGGAACGCGTGCGCAAGTCCACGCTGGTCCGAGTTTTCGTCCGTGCACACGACCGACGGACGCAGCTGCGTTAGGGCTGATTAAAACTCCCCAACAGCATGGGATCAGCATTCCGTCGCTGATAAATCAAATGATGGCATCCACCTGACAAAAATGATCAGTTCACTGCGATTTGGTGAACATTTTTGCTTAGCGTCCCAAGTCACGACAGGCAAGTGACAACCTCGAAGCAAATTGTTCCCCATCTCCAACTAAAATCCCGATCGAAGATCAACTCTGGCCTCCCGGGAACATGGGCAGAGAATGCGGTCCGAAACAATTTGGGAAACGACGTTCGGATCGCTTTCCAGATATCGTC
The DNA here is from genome assembly GCA_037576195.1 of Phytoseiulus persimilis. Classification (NCBI taxonomy): domain Eukaryota; kingdom Metazoa; phylum Arthropoda; class Arachnida; order Mesostigmata; family Phytoseiidae; genus Phytoseiulus; species Phytoseiulus persimilis. The sequence continues at coordinate 31,563,414 of CM075103.1, forward strand.
CACCGGGAAATGGGTCGATGCGAAGGTTCACAAGCGAAAACTTCCTGGAATCGTGAGCCTCGATGTGGATCGCATGACTCCATGGAGCAAAACCTCACTCTCGGATTCCTCTTCAGGTCGATGAAGCCCCTCGACTCTACAGCCGTTCAGAATACACGATATCCTCAGAAAGAAATAAATTCGCGAATTATGCGGTAGTTCCTGATCCGAGCCTGGGATCGTTTTCCTCTTGTACAAGCAAAAACAAACACTCCCGTCGGTAGGTTCGTATCACCGGAAGCGTTTACCCGATCTGCAAGTCACGCGCTTCCGTGACTTTCTACGGGTAGCGGGGGATGTTCAACATCCTCGATTACGGTAGCAAAGCATACGCCGACTCGTGGAGGGTGAGACCAAGGACAGGAGAAGGCAAGAGACCCGAATTCGAAGAAGCTCGTTGAAAATCTGTCAGCGTCCAAAGCTTGTCGAAAGAAACCGTCGATGTTCCCACGACGGGTGCATTCCAAAGGACGATTGAGTTAGCTCAACCATGATCAAAATAAAACAGTAACCTCCCCATACTGCCGGTGGCGGAACGACGCTCAACGAACAGAACACCGCAGCGAAGTCGTGTTCCGGAAAGAATCTCGATTTGAATCTTTCGAGCGGGCCGCTGTACCAATGAATGAGTGCCAGTGAAGAGTTCCTCCTTTTTCTCGGTATTTCGCAGCAAAGGTACGCGCCGTAATCTGGATTTAGAAGCGGCGATCAGCTCATCTTCAAAAGTCGTCTCGCGGAGGGTGGACTTGGCTTGTTCCCGTCGACGCCGTTGTGACTGAAGAAGACTTGTTCTGCGTCTTTTTGCGCGAGTCGCGCTGTCATCTTAAGGCACAACTGGTCATTGCACGCGTCTTCCAAGTCAGCCTTTGAAACCCATTCCGCTCGGGGTCCCGCCGCTCGTGAGCCGGATAGATCAACGCGAGCTGAGGGAATAGGAGCCATAAGTCGGATGTCATTTGGAAATACCGCCCCTCGCTCCGAAAATCATGTTTGAGCTTCTCGAGACTGACTCTATTCCGTTACCGAGACAAAACCTGTCGGAAAAATGGCCCAATACGAATATCCATTCACTCTTGCTCATTCGGGCAACTTATTTTTGAACGTCGCTAATGACTGCGTGTCCCGGTATGGCTGAATGGTTTGTCTTAAGGTCCGGAGAGTCAAGTTCAAGTCCGAAGGGCCCGTTTCTCCTGGTTTCGAACGTCGGGCTCTTTATTCGGACAGCTGACCCCAATCATTCGCCTGTCTTCGAATCGGAGGGAGAAGGAACGGAAAACGTGACTCATGTTGATGCTCAGTTCATACGTTCACGGGAAATGTCTCCGTGTTGAGAGCAACCAGCTTGAGCCGTTATTGCCATGATCGAGTAGCCCATTCCAGAGTCCCATATCAACGCAGATGAACGATTGAGCAAAAGTTAAAGTTGGAATTGTTCAGCTCTGCTCTCGACCGGAACGGGAATCAGAGCAGCCGTTGATTCTCGTTGATTCTCCATCAAATCAACCACGTCGCGGGGATGGTGGGCGGATCAACATCATCTGATTATGTCCTCATAGCTCTTCCTCGTGTGCCGTATCCCCAGTGCTATTCAGATAGCATGCCCCTCTCGTTTGCGAACCCCTGAAAGATTGACGGGCGCCTCCGTCTGCCACCGAAACTTCCAGAGAGTTTCCTCCTCTCCGCTCGCATTTCTCCGTCCTTCCCTCTGACTCGTGAGGAGTCAGACAGACTTGCACAATTGACTCCCCTCGAAAGGGAGAGACTGGAGCTCAGAACCTGTTAGTTGCTCCTCGCAGCAGTCCCGATAATCTGGTGTCATGTGAAGGTTTACAATTGACACTCCATTGTCCCCGAGACTCGGAACGGCTACTTGACTATGTGATGCCTCGACTCGATGAGAATCGATCGCCAACATAACTGGTGATGCATAGGCCATATGCCATCCCATGGAGAATGTTCCCATGGTCATAGAAACGAGAGCAGAGTGAGTTTATTCACATAAAAATCTAGTATCCGTGTGTATCCATACTTGCCTCTCTACGTCGCTTCTTATTGTCTTCCTCTCGCCGTTGGTGACAACTACGATTGAGCCATTCGACGAGAGAAGCACTCTGGCACGCTAGGATTATACTAGTTCACCGAGCTCGATTACCGATGCTTTAGGGTTTCCCTCCGACGGAGTCATTGATGAAACCGACTTCAGAGAGTTCTCACACGTTCAATTTCCTTCTCGTATCCTGATCGACTCGGTTTCAATTCCTCCTATTTTCTCCTCCTCCAGCCATGTTCCAGAAAAACACATGGAGCCATGATCAAAGATCGGAATGTCGTATTCCTAACGACTCCCAGATGGTGCAGTCGTTCAAGGGGCAGAACGGAAGCTGGACAGCATGGGACAGAGCAAAAAAAAGTTGCCTGTCTGTTCCACGCCGAGTTGCCAATCACCGAATTACTGAGGTGATTGACGTTCGTCTTCAGTGCTCATTTCGCGGCCGTTACACATTCGGTAGTCGGAGCCCAGGCACTTTCCAAGGCCTAACGCACCTGCCGCACTCATTGAAAGCTTTCCAAACACGACCCCTTCCGTCGTCGCTGATCACCAGCGATTGACAGAAGCATCGCGAGTAATGCAATCATTCGTTTCGATCACTCGATTTCGATGGTCATCTGCCTCATAATCGTCTTGAATCATCAACGTCTCCTTCTGAGGCAAGAACTCCATTGCAGCATTGCTTTTATTCAGCTAGGAACTAATAAGCTTCGCACCTGTGAGAATGAAGCTCACGACCCCGAACGGGGAGATAGCTCAATGTTCAAATTCTTCTCTCGAGTTGTGCCTCCTTATCTGTTCGGGGTCGTGAACCTTGCCGGTGTTTTCGGGAGAGCAGAAGCGCCGTCGTTTTTTTGTACGATATCTGACACCTGATCGTTCATTCTCACGAGGAGGGGGGGGGGGGGGGGGGGGGCGGAGTGGGATCGGCGTTGCCGTCACTTCTGAACCTCTGTCCCCACCGAAGTCATCAGGAGATTGAAACCCATGTCTCCAATATCCGAAAGCGATGGATTGGGGAGATTTGGAACAGTTTTCGTTCAGCTGTCGAAGTGGAGGATCAGGTAGGAAGACTGAAATGAGCAAGGCCAGCGCACGGACAGCTGAGTTCAACGCTAAACAGCGACAACTCCGAGGAGCCGTTCACGCGAAAACGTGACTTCTCGACTGCGAAGGGAACAACGCTTGAGGCCGAACCGCGGGTACAAATCTGAGCAACGCGTCTGATGTTGTGTCGGGAGCTGCAGATCTTGCCTTCTGGGGTCGCCCAGCTCAGAGGCTCAGCGAAAGATGGCTTCAAAATCAAATCAGTCGCTTCGTTTTGGGAAGATGGAATGGTGATCTATAACGCTTCGCAGATACTCTTCTTTGACTCTCGTTTTCTTCGCCGCTCAAGGAAAGGGGGACGAGGCGAGAATATCGATTCGCGAACAATAGCCGATGACCGCCAAGTTACCCACGCGGCCCCGCCGTTTGACAGCAGCCTTGTCGTTTCAGTCTGGATGCTCTGAACGAGCTGTCGCATCGAAGCAGACTCGCTCACAAACGACAAAAAAAACATGAAAGTGAAGACGAAACGAAAATGAGTCCACCTTGACTAGCAGTCACCCCTGACGCCATCACAGCGTCGCACGGGGAGCCGGCGCCAAACACAGGTGTCTGCACTCTGGTAACGACCGGTGCCGTAGTTAAGGCAATTATTCCAACGGACCCGCTCATCCAGCTCCGTACTTCGTACACTTCGCTCCATCGGTGGCCTTGTTCTTGTGCAAGCTCGTGGGTGTCGCCGCGGTCGCAAGAATATCATTTGAGGAGCTGCATCCGAGATGAGACCTCTGGCCAAGCCGTTCCTCAGCATCAGGAGCTCATATCTTATCACTTGAGCTAGGAAGTTCAGGCGTTCATCATTTCATACCTCGTATCTGTCCTTTATAGGGAGTTGGAAAGATGAGTTTCTGTTCGCTGAGTTTATCAGTTTTCATACCACCAATTCTTAGTTCATCAATCTATCCACGCATCGACTCATGGATTCAAGGATTGACGTTTGATGATTAATGAATGATGCCTAAACTTGGCAGCTCTACCCGTCACTAAGAATGATTCGACACCATGTCAGATCCGGAGGAGGATGTTTGTCAGCGTCTAGCATTTTCAATACATGCATTCTAGGCAGTTTGGAAGGAAAACAATCTCGTTTTTATGGGACTCTAACGGACCGCTCGACCATTACACAACTTGAGCGCTTAGTGCCACCTCGAGGCTCTTCAATAATTTCCGCCCGAAAGTTGGATGACGGATAAAAATGGCGAACAAAGGGTTAGCGTTCCGCATATCTCCCATATTTATGCTCAGCGATTCTTCCATCATCATCGTCCGAATTTTTCATCATCGTTCCACGAGTTCTCACGGGAGTTTTTCAAATTTTGCAGAAATATTGGAGTGAGATGGCATTCTTTTGCCTCCACAGACGTGTCTGTACGTCTCAGAGATGAATGCAACAGTTCCATCCGATGTTTCGTAGCTTAGGCTTCGGCGCCAGGCGGATAAAAACTTATTCGTAAAGTTCTTTTTTGGTTCAAAACAATATCTCACTCGAGTCTCCGCTCAAATGACCATCCCTGCTTTTAGTGTCCAGACACTTGTCGGTGTTAACGACTGGCGCTCTCATGGCCACATCCGTCGTGTACTGTTGTCTCGGAGGATGTGCCTGCTCGGAAGTGCCCCTGTATGCTGTATGCGGAATCCAACATAGCATATTATAGTGCGATTCGGAGTCCGCCCAAATAGGAGCTTGCGGTCCGTTTCCCAGACTCACCCAGTTGATAAAAACAGTCGTTCAGCAGCCGCTCTTCATTAAGACCTGCGCCAATGCCCTGCCGCGACAGCGTATCGCCTCCAAGATTCTGCGGCGAGTAATCTTGTGGGTTGAGGGAAAATGGGTTTCGGGTCACCCCAAAAAATCACCCTCGAAACTGACTTCCGAGAGCGGTTGTGACTTGCTCTATCTATGGCGTCCAGAAAATGGAGCGAAAACTTCCATATCGGCAATGACATAGCTCCTCTCTCACGATGAATAGCTGAATCCACTGAAAATCCTGTCACCAACTTTCCGAGGGGAAAACCGAACTGCTTTTCGCCTCATCACAGGCTTAGACAAACACCGCATTCTGAACCAATTGATGTCGGCGTCAGCTTTCGGAAACGGAGGACGATCCCGCTGGTGCAAGACCTGCCTCCTGAGGAGGTACATCCGGTAGAGATAATCAGAACATTCGACAGCTGCTTCCCCTGCAACAAGGTGCTGCCCTTTCAGTCATCAATGGTTAATGAGCGAGACGTTTTCCTGCGCAACGCGAAGCACGAGCTCGATGATCGGGTAAGAATGATTCTATATTGAGCTTGATGTCGCTGCTCAACGTCTCCGTCATCGTTGAATAGCTCCGATTCATTCCAGACGAAAGACATAATTGACCGCGTGGAGCTAGAAGTTTCAATCATGGGAGGATTTAACGGAGGGGGCAACATGCTTTCGAAGGGGGAAATTCGGCTCCCAGTCAGAGTCAAAGGTCGATGTTCGCGATGAATGCGCCATTGAGAACAGCTGGCAAATCGTTTGACTGGATGACGCTTGAGAATTCGAAAATTTGCCGCCTCCTACTTTGCCGTCAGCGATGTTAGTTGTGGCATTCCCGTGGTAACAAACAAATAGGGAAGCCAGCCTTCCATTCCTACGGACAGACGCTCGAGCAACACAATGAAAAGATGACGAAGATTCTCTCAAGTCTTCGTTTACCAGGTGATGGGTTTCCTCGATCGGATAGCGGCAGCTCGCTTTCCATTGGGGAAGCTTTTTCCAAGGGAAGTTGAACCGATGCTTTGAATTGCTCAAAATAATTTGATGAGTTGGGGTGTTACAGAATTGCTACGACCGTGGGCCACGCAAACATGCATCCGTTTCGCGGATATTTGAAGGGGCCTTCGAAGATTCAGAACGCCAGTCGCGTCCAAATATCCCCGACGCGGGTAAACCCCACCCGATCCCTGAATCGCGCTATCGGAACTCACCTTGCCCGGATTCTCCGTGATTCCGACCAGCAGCACTCCGCACCGAGATCTCTATGAGAGTTCCCCGTGAATTTCCGATCGAATCGCTCCCGTTTCGGACCTAATATACTACATGTTCCCCTCCGTAAGCGTCTTGCAGCTGCTTTCTCATTACGTTTTGGAACAGTCTTCCCTCGCTTCGAGATGTTAGAGAGGTGAGAAACATGAAATTACGAGGTTTCGACGCGTTGTGGCGACAGCCTTGACACATGAGCATTGTGTGATCGTCGGCGGTCACAGACTGAGCTAGTGACTGGTTGGCAGGCGGACGAACCGACTGAGTCAGTGACAACTCTGCTGGGGTTTCAGTCTGCTTCGCTGACTGTTGCTAAGTTAGTGAGTCAAGGTCGGCACAATTTGGCTAAGTGGTCATCCAAACGCACCGCTATTGTTTCAAACTTCTGGTCATCTGTTGAATTGAGCAGTCTGAGCGATTCCGGCGCGATGTGCCCAGAAGCTCCTGGACAGCACATGGGCCCCTTGAAGAGAGGGGAATCGACAAGAATCTCACGACTTGAGCCCATCGTCTTCTCCGTTCGTTCTGGGTTCTCGCTCGTATCTTCGGATGTCACATTACGGCATGACTTGTCTTGGTTTCCACGTCCACTGTGTAGAATCCAGGAGCTGAACGAGCTGCCGGTGTCGTCGAAGGACCGGAATTCTCTCTGACGTATCAAAATTGTATCTGAATCGTATTTGAAATCTGCGCATTTTGAAACGAAGTCGAGCCGCAGTTTCCCGATTTTCGCGCAGATCGAGAAGACGATTGCTCATCGCTGGCAAGGCGTTCCCGTTCCGTGAAATTCACTTCCAAATTGGTGATAGAATCAACGCAGCTCTCCAAGTGAGTGCTTCGAGCTGAAAATCAAATCAGCAACGAATAACGCGCAATCCCACGACTCAGCGCTGATCATCCTGCCGGGCGGTCTGCGTTCGGAAGTGAGTCTTGACCTCTGAACAGACTGTGGGTCGCTTTGCCAATTTTTTTCCGAGGAAAATCGACAAGCGAAGCAATCCGAGCCGAAGAAGTGAGTTGCCTTCTCAAGTGATTCCTGAACTCGTTAAGCAGCGAAACCCATCTCATTGCGTCAAGCTTGGGATCGAATTGCGACTTCTGACACCATGAGTCGATCACCAGATAGATCGCGCCTTATCTGCTCATTTTGAATCATGAGAAAACCCATGAAGGAGAACGACAAAAAAGAACAGAACCACGACAAAGTGCGCCTCTGTTAGATTGAGTCACGTTTCCGGAGCGTTAAGGATTTTTTCCTTGTTAGAATTTTTTTTTCCAGACCTCCTGTTGGTGCATTTCTGTTTGTTTTTTCGCCTACCAGCTGTAGACGGATTTCTTCGACGCTTTGGAATATTTTTGAGGTTCACGCGGACGGAGTCTGTTCTTCCTCTCATCCACTTTCAATTTCCACCATCTGGAATCACGTCAGCGGTGAGCAAACATTGCGCGGAGTGACGAAACGCATCAGATACGGCTGGCTTGCCATTTTCATCCGGAATTCGGAAAGTTCCCCAATCGTTTCTGTTGTTCAATGGCTGTGAGGGCTCAGTTGCGAGTCAAGAGCGCGGAGACCGCGTTGAACCGGATCCGATACGTTCCTTGAGTGTCGACCCCACTCGGGGGCAATCGTCATCAAAAAATCATCTTTGTCTTCCAGCGGCCGGACAAAAGGGAGACAAGTATGATACGGATTTCGCAAGCTGTGCTCATGCAGACCACCGGGCACCGACGACGATGAGCGACTGCACTAAAACTAAAGTATGTGTAACTCGTAAAGATCCCGGCAAGATGACGGACAAAAAGTAGACGTTCGGAGACAAATTCTCATGGATCGGCGTAACACGTCGTTATCGCATCCAGTACAAAGACACCAAGACCGCAGCCTTTCATCATTTCCTCGAGATGGGCTACTTTCGGTCGCTCTTCACCAGCATCATGTCGTTCCGCCGAGGTACCGTCGCATCTAGACAGTGCCGTCGGAATCTCGAGATACCATTCGAGTCTTCAGTTTGCGTCACGACGCCCCTCCTCCCCGCCTTTCTACTCTCACTAGTGTCGGGACATTCCGTGTTCACGCCTACGTCGCTCAATCGGAGCAGTCGCATCTTCCGACTCCGTATTCCGTTCAAAAGACATCATTTCTGAGTTTCGTGAGCTGTCATCAGTCAAGAACAGAAGTGGAACAGAGAAGTTCATTGGAGCGGGTTATTGGAACCAACGAAAGTGCGGCTATGCCAAACAAAGTGGTTGCGCTGCGGCTGTGGATCTTCCAATTTCAGCTCCCAGACGAGAGCCTAAGTGTAAAATGATCATGTCATTCGAAGAGGAAGTGCCGTCGATTCCTGTTTCAGGTGTGCGACCGCTTTTCATGGAGCGACAAATGAGGATCATTATACAAAAAAAGAAGAAGCTGTGGCAACAATCGGAGTGGGATCAAAATACGCGGCTTTTCGGCGAGAAGTTTTTTTTTCCACTAGGACCACTCATGCAAGCCTCGCTCGCCTGTAGCGTGAATGCGGCCAGTTGGTTCTCATGACAAGTTGTCGAGATGTCCTCCGCCTCGATAGAGCTCCGGTTAAGGGAGGAAGGCGATCGATTTGGATATGGCACGTTCAGCGACTCCGTTCGAGGGGGAGAGAATTCAGCGTCCGCTGTTGGGTCGGAATCTCATTTTTCGACTGTGAGGGAGCCTTCCGAAAGCAGAACTACCTCGCGAACCACTCTGGACGCTCCTGTTCGCGGTTGGTCGCCTGCCCAGCTGACTTTCACACCTCGAGTGAAACGCGATATATCGGCGGCTCCCTCGGTGAGCCAGCCTCGTGAATATTGTTACAAAAGCGGTGGTGCGTCGTCGGGATGACATCCGGCGTGAGATTCGTCAAAGATGCCCCATCTATCTTGTATCTGAAGAATGTAGAAATTCTCATCGCGTATCCAAACTATTTAACTCTTCCGCGACTCGGTTTCCCGTAACATGTCTTACAATACCTCTGCTCCAAGCGACCCAATACGGTACGCCAGTTGTTTTGAACGCATGCGACGTCTACAGCTGAGAACGCCAGCATCTCTTCGGCAATCGGAGGCAACTGGTTCCAACCAATAAAGCATCGCCGTGACCATGGCCTCAATCACCTCTGCGGAGATTTCTGGGGACACGCCTGATAATCGCCCGTTCCCATGAAGCTCACTCAAGGTATCGGTTTAGCAGCTAATTCGCACGCTCATAAAGAATTCCACTGCGAACGGAACTGCGGATGTCTTCCAATCATAAAAACGGCGGAGAAATGTTTGCAGCGTTCTCTTGGTGGATGCGGCAGTCGATCATCTAATGATCCAGTCCGTTGCTTGTTGAGTTTTTGGGAATCCTTCCCGGTGGAGTAACTCGACTACATCCTGAATACTGGGCAATTGACACTGCAAGCATTCGCGGATAAAATTCGGATTCTGAGCTCCACGAATTCGGATCGAAAGAAGAGACGATCAACTTCCGTTCCGCTGTCTCCTCCCAAAAAATGTCAGAGGCCCCTCAAGTTATTTTTAGATGGATTTATCGAGAGAGGGAAGCAGCGGAGAACTGAACAAGAACGCCAGAAAAGATGTATTCACCTCAGAATTCACTCCCGAAGCCCGAGTGTCGTTGCCGGCCCGGGCGTCAACTTCAAACTCGGCTCGGGCGTCATGGGCGTGATACTATCCGAACTTCTGTCAGACGTCAGCCCTGGTCAGAAATCGACTCGAGCTCAAATCAGCTGCGATCACTGATCGGAGCTCGGCCGTGGACCGACGAATCTCCTCTACGTGATGTGTGGGCATCCAGAGGTCCTTAGAGACGTCCCGGAGGATGCGGGGGCAATGCTGACAAAGGACCGGACACGGAACAGGCACACGTCCCAAGAGTCCGTGCATTTTCTGACAGTCGACCACGCAGGTGTTTGCTTTTCCGAGCGACTGGAGGTACATCTATTGGAGCCGTCTGCTCCCTAAACGGTCGAAGCTTATCTACCAGCTTCAGCGGAGAATCTTTCAGACGTGGAATTCGGTTAGTTCTGAATCGGCGAATCGCACCCAGCGCGAACGTCGTTACCATCGTAGCCCAGACATCACCAGACTTCCATGTATCATGATGTGTGTTTTCAACTCGGAAAAGCTCGCGCTGTACAATTTTCCTCACGATTTCCGTGGTCGCAAAAAATACCTTATTTTTCTTCTCCGCGGCCGCATCCGTTCGAAAAGCGCCGATTGTCATTCGTTTCGTTCGAGCAGTGGGTGTCTCCGACGAGAAGTCCACTTACGGTCGTCGCACTGAACTCGGATAGATGATGCGAGATTGGCCGTTGGTCCGTTGAAACCCACACGCGTTATTCTCGCCGAAACGATCGATTCGCAGCGCGCTGGATCACGACGCGGGCGCTATTAGCTATGAGCAGCGTTCGCTCACTCAGCGAGTACTTTATACGATTCTGGCGACGGAGCGATTCATCGATGGTCACCGGAAGCCTCACAACACCTTCGTTTTCTTGCTCACGGGTTAAATATCGCGACTTTCACGGCATACTACTCTGTTCCGGAACTGGCTTCTGAAAAAGACCGAATCCCGGGGGAGGTCGCAGAATTCACCACAAAACTCCGAGCGGAGAGACCAGACTGCTCCATGACAATGCTAACGACATGTACGACATCGGAGTCACGGCCGGGGGAAGAGGCATTTTGCCCTCTATCGCCCTCTCGGACCAAATTGGGTCAAAGGAGCACCCGGAGAACTGAATGTTCCGTCGCGAACATCAAGTGAAACTGATTCCTCCGCGCCGGATTCCAGCTAGCCAGCTCGTTTCTCTTGAGCTCCGTTCTCGGGAACATTCCCAAAAAGAAAATTTGAGTCGCTCGGGTTCGGATCGGAGCAACTAGATCGAGGAATGAGACAGCTCCTGGAGCGAACAAGCTGTTCTGAATCGGTCAGCTCTGGTCAGTCACGTGTTTGCATCAATATGCCACTACAGTGAATCCTCGTCTGTTCACATAACTTTCAATTTGTGGTGTCGAGGCACTTGTATCGGCTGAACCGCCATCAGCGTTGACTGAATCCGAATGGCGGATGAAAGCACGCGGTTTTCGTGGACGTTCCGAACGAATCATCTTCGTTGGAATTTCTCCTCGAGATACCTGTCATTTCGAACTGAATGATATCAAACGAGAGATGGTGAACATCAGGAACTAGGGAACGAGATGACTGTTTCGGCTCCATGGCTGGAGTGCGGGAAATTAAATCACGCTAAAAATACCAGGGGAGAGCTCCTTACCAATGAACTTAGAAAATATATCCACTCTGGGAAACGCTTCTGTTTCTTTTCCATATTCGAGTAACAGCTCCAACTTCCGGACAAGGAACTTCGTTAAGAATCCTGGTCGAAACTCTTGGCATCAGAAGCGGCGCGGCTCATCAATCGGGACGCGATCGATTTCCCGGATTCCGGTCAACCTCATCAACAAGTTGAAGCCAAGACTCCTTTGTTCCCTATCTCGCACAACTCTGATCCTCTCTGAACTGAACCTGTGATCTCCCGGAGAACGCAACCGCTATCTCTTCTGTCACTTGAACTTTCGCGGAACGTTGGCAGTCACTGCAAGTTCCTTGAGATCTCGACGAAAGACTCACCAGTGCTAAGATCCCGAGTGTTACACAGGCAGAGTAAAGCTCACAGCACAGTATCCGGTTGTGTATGAGTGCCATACTCCAACAGCAGTGAAACCATTGCGATTCCTTGTGGTACATGGTGTTCGCCGACAGGTCGCTTTCCAAACGTCTCGTTGTAGGTTGGTCAACGCGGCTTCCAGGAGGAGGCAACTAAACTTCCACTACGCAAGTCCCCCATTCCGAACTCTGGCCATGATGACAACACATACTTCACAGAAGATCCGAACTGTTCCAGATAGTCTCGATAATCGGTAACACATCGGAAACAAGACGCTACATTGCATCGGCGTGCTGAACGGCCGGCTGGCGTTGGTCGGATCGCTTGACGCACTGTCAGACCAGATGAGCAAGTCCGCGCGGCGCGGACGGAGCATCCCATTCCTTCAGCACCTACCTGCTCCCCTCGCCCCTGCCGACACGGTCCGGCGAACAGCAAGGTGACGTTCGGAAACTCGCATGAGAATGAGTGAGGACATGAATGGAAGAAACGGATATCCTTCATAACGAGAGGGATCCACATTTGGAGCCCAGTGACGATTTCAGCTCCATCAGATGGTTCAGTTTGTGATTTTATTCGAATCAATGAAGTTCCAGAGTCTTCCATTCCGAACTCACTCTCGATCTCTCGGGAATTCCGCCATTTTTTTCCTGCGTGCCGAGCCTCGTTTGACTCGCTCAGACGTCAGCTTTGATGTCTGAATGCTTTTGTCGATTCCGCTGGCAGCATTTCTGTTCGAAGCAGCCACGCGGTTTGTCATCGGCAGAGCTTCAGAAGCTATTCCTGGAGCAATTTTTTCCTCTATGAGAATTTTAGCTCGAGCGCCGCTCCAACCGCCTGCGGAAATTGTGGGCTCAACTCTTGGAACTTCAGCCAGGGTGCGAGCGTCGGTCAACTGTTCACGAGCCTGGCGAGATTTGAGCGGTCACAATTCGTATGCCGACTGAGACCGCAACTGGGATCGTTCCTTTTTGCTTGTTACAACGGGGATTTTGTCGAACCGAGAAGTTTCCAGCATCGCTCAAACGAACGGATGAAGGAAATTTCACTTGTGGTTCGTCAGAGCGGGATTATGTGCAAAGCTGTGTGATGCAGATCGTGGTACATAAAAATATCGTTGCTACTACGAATCTTCGAAGCCTATCCGTCGCAACGGGTGAGCGGACCTCTTGACCATCGGGAGTGAGCGGGATGCTACCAAGTAATTCGCGGACTCGATAACTTTCCGAACATGTTCTGTAAATATCAGGCTGCAGAAGTTGGATATGACACGTTTGGGTGATCGATCTCGGTTCATCCGGTGGTGTCGGAGTCAGCTTCCATCATCTCACAGGCGTTAGTGGAAGAGACACCTCGTAGTATCAGAGCGTGTTCCTTGACTTTGCCGCCGTCATGCCAACAAGCTCAACTGCTGATCGGCAGGTTCTTCTCACTAACACCGCAAACCGAGAATATCAGAGCCTAGATTCAAGTGCCGTCCTTGAATTTCCTGGAATTGATAGCCACCGCCGAGATGAGCTCCTTCGGTAGCGCTTACACTCGTGATTCCATTGATAATCTGTCGGAATGAGCTTCTATATGTTTCTTCCTTCGTTTGCCCTCGGATGGACATACGGAGCAGTCAAGCGTCGAGTCGGCAGCAGAAATCGGCTAGAGAATCGTAATCGGCGAGCGTGGATTCTCAACGAGACTCAGGAAGATGAATCCACGTTGGTTGGGATTCCGGCTTGCGACGGGTCAGCGGTCGACATGCGGAATAGGAGCCATTCGTCGCGAAATATCAGATTCACACATCCGAACAACATCAGAGGGTGAAAACGAATCTCGAACAACAGTTGCTCGATGCCCTCGCGGGATATCATCGGTCCAAAGTTTCCAGAAACGTCGTATCTTACCAAAGTTGAGAACCGCTGCGCGAGATACTGTCCGACGCATGTCTGAGCACTCAACTTCTCTCGACGCTAATATCGATGTGTCTGGTGTCGTCATCGGCTCTCGAGTCTGTTTCGAGCTGTGGATCGCTTAGCAGCATGAAGCGACGAAGTGAAAATGCTCTCGGAAGAGAATTTTCCATGACCTGACGAGACTGTGATCATCGATATTCCGGCACAGGATTCAAACGAGCAGACGATCTGACGGCAAGTGATATAGTGTCTTCAACCGTTCTTTCGCGCGGACAACACGACGAAGGTTCAGCTCGAATGAGGGGACGTGAGCGCATTCTAGTTCAAGGTCATCACATTTATTGGTCTCAAGCAGGATCTTCTGATTTCGACAAAAGTAGCAGAAGTCTGAATGATTGGCTGCTCCTTCCAGCCAATCTCTTCCATCGGTGACATTTGGAACAAACGATCGGGAGAGCATCAGCTTCACTCCTGAGCCAAGGCCTCAACAAGAGTTCCCGGCACAATCTGAGAGATGTCGAGGATGGGGATAATGTACAGGGATTTCATGCTCACAATACTCAACCTAAAACGTTGTTGAAAACAATTTGCCTCCTGGAAGATCAGTGTAGAACATCTTGAGGTGAAATCATCGTCTCGAGGTTGAAGCATACGCGGATGTTGATCTCGTTGTTCCCGACGTTGACGCGCCGGACGTGCCCGCTGAAAAGCCTGAGTAACCCGCGGAGTGACCCCTGTTCCGCACGTAGTCGTAGTTCCCCCCGTATCCGTACGCGTCGTAATTCGTATTTCGACCAAACATGTAGCCAGCGAGACCGCCCGCAGCGAGTCCAGACCAAAATCCGCCGCCGTTGGGAGCTTGTTGCTGGTTGCCGCCGCAACCTGCACCAGGGGAAGAATAATGGTTCGGTCTGAAACCAGGCGTGGTGTTGTCTCCAAAACCTCCTGAGCCTCCGTAGAATCTCCTCCCCCGATTGCTGTCGTCATCGTCTGAAGGCTGGCGATCGTAAACGTTGTTGTTGGCATTACTACCGCACCACTTCACCAGTAGAACGATGAACACGACGCCCATGAGGAGCAGCGGCATCTTCCCAGATGTCTCGTCTCCAAGACTGCCACCTCCTCCGGCACTTTTCCCCGTGAGAGAATACGTGAGCCCACAGGACCCAGCTGTGATGTAAGGGTCTCCAGGATAGTCATAGCCTTCACAGCTGACGTCTGCCGTCCCTGAAAAAAATACTTCGTGAGCAAGAGGAGTTCGAAGACGGTTACCGGGAAAGGAAACGGTTGGCCCCGAGCCGGTGTAAACCCTTGCGGATTTGATGAAAATGGGATGGTCCTTCATGAATCGGTCACCAGGCTGGGTTGCTCAACGAGGAATCTACGTGTGCATTGAGCTGAGATTCTCATGACCTCCGCAGCGCATCATTTCCCAATCCGTTGGTAAGTCCGTTCCTTGGTAACAGCAAAGCATGCGATGGAGAGTCTCAGAACATGGAGCTGAGTAGTACTGAGTGAAACATACCGAAGATAACTCCTTCGGGAAGCATGGCGTCACATTTCCAATGCATTTTCTCTCCGTCCCAACCCGTTGCTTTGCATTGTACGCTTTGGGGAGCGTGCTTGCAATTTGAAACACAGCTGAAAGACACGACAAGACACTGATAATTGCCTAGCACATTCCAGAGGGACGCACGAATTTCCTCGATGAGAGTACTGCTCCACGGTCGGAGTGATGCGAATCTGATGTTACAGACTCACCTCAATTGGGGAATCGGACTCGTTCGCCTAGCTGTTGTGTACTTTCCTTGCTGCAGAGTGAGCACTGTCAAATCTCTTTCCTTGATTTTTGCCTGGGCGGCCATAGAGCAGGTCACCAGGAGGGTCGTCCCTAATATGTTCACGAGCAGTCTCATCGTGGTTCTGTGAACAGAATAATCGTTTTCCTCTTGTTCGAACTCATAACGTTCGTGAAATTTCGATGACTCCGCAATTGACTCGATGAACTCGGAACGATCTCATTATCGAATACTCCGAGACCCTACAACGGCACTACGATAGACTCCCGCGCCAGATCCAATGTACTCCAATGTTACCACTCGAGTGATAATCACTGACGGTTGTCTCACCTGATTCTTTCAACCAAATACTCCTCTTAGAACTTCAGTCAACAGAACACGCCACTGCCGCTCAACTATATCACTTATCCGCGCCGATGCAGAATAGACTCCGGTTTTCGTCACGCACGCGTATACGTCCTTCTAGAGCTTACGTGTTCTTAGATCTGCAAGCCTCTAGCGCTGATCCCTTGGTGTGCGGTGTGCGCTGCTTCAAATATCCTGTGAGTGCGAGTCTTCCAACTGAGTAGGCATGAGCATCCAAGACAGGGAGAGCAAAGTATACGATTCTAGTAAAACAGGGAGAATGCTATACCAGTGCATGAGGAGAGTCGTCCTTTGGATGGGGAATTAAAAGCATCCGCTCAGAAATCAGGAGTCCGTCACTCGATCGAAAGTAAACATCGGTCCAAGCAGACGAATCGCATGGAAGGGAGAGGGTCCATCAGAATACCACAGCAAAGGGAAGTTACTCTTCTGCCAGACGAGAGCGGATCATGTAACTCAACAAGAGACAGCAAGAAAATACGCTCGCTCCTGGTCGATTTGGAGCGACGCCGAACCTTTTGCTCCATTTGTCGCCTAGATAAAACTCCCCCGGGAGGAAAACACCCATCCGAGGAATGAGGGAGAACGTTGTGTTTCCTGTGCAATCCGGGAACGGCTGTTCTACCTGGAGATATCGAGCTTCAAAGCTGGAAGTATCAATTATGATCACTTACGGGCGTCCATGGGATGACTCCCCTTAGCCAGGAGTATTTCGAGCTACCGGGCTCTCGAGCCTGCCCGAAAACCAGCCTCTCAAGCCTGAAAGGAGCGGTTCGCCAATCATGCCTGTCCCAAGAAATGTCCGCTTTTTGTGCGGAAATATCGCAACTACACAAGTCGACTCTGGTGTCGAGTTGTCGGGCTGCTCAGCAACCGTTCCTCTTGTGTTCCGATGGGGCTGTAGTTAGGTGTCCTGAAGTACGAACCCGGCGGAAGGCGCAGGTCGAATCCATGAAAAAATGATAAACTCGGTTCGCCGAATTCGAAATTGGCGCCTCTGATCCTTGTTTACATGAGAGCAGTGCAGACTATCTTCCGTTATAGGTACATTCGGTGTCTGCCTGAAGTGTCGCTCGCGTTCAGCTAGCGCTCCGCGCAGATGAAAGCTTGTTCGCAGCAGGATCATGTCTTTCTGCTAGGAAGAACGTGGAGATAAGCAGGAGTTCTAACACGCGTCCACTTGCAAACGTCGCTTTCCATGGCAGAATGCAACGGAGACCGAACCTACAAATGGTTGCTCTTCCTCAGCGCTGTGGTACACATTGTGATCTGTCCTTTCACGAAAGTGGAAGAATCCTTCAATCTTCAGGTGATTTCTTGACATGGCATTGCTCGGTCATTCCCCAAACTGTGCTAGTCGCGATTTGTTCGGAAAGTAAGCTCCACCGTGAAGACGGACGCAAGAGTCCAAAAGCTGGGTTACGGAGTTTTCGACGCAATGGAGACCTTGAATAGGTTTCTTCTTTCGATGAATATAACTGAATTGAACTAGGATATTCGCATGAATAGCTCGAGGATAGATGCGAGTCAGCGGTGAACGATTCTCTATCCGCAAGCATTCGAACGGTTATCTGTTCCTCCGGATGAAGCTCTGGTACAAAGTCGAGAAGATTTCTTCGACCCGAATTCCGCGCAAGAAAACTGTCCATCCCAAAGCAGTCATCGATATTCTCCTTATTGCAGGCAATTCATGATCTTCTGTACCACCGGACCAACTTGAGTTCCTATGACCACTTGGAGTTCCCCGGGGTCGTTCCCCGGACCTTCCTAGGACCTTTATTAATTGCAACAATCGCATCTCCTTTCGTTGCGATATGCCAATTCTTAGAAATGGAGAAAATTGTTGGACTTTTCCTAGTGAGATTCATCTTAGCCTTCCTTGTCACAATGGCCTACCGGCGTTTCGTCGTGAGCGTGAGTCTTCGCCGATTTCTGGTGTCCTTTTATGGTCCGGGTCACCGTTTTCACACGCAACCCATGATCGACCGCTCCGAGGCCATCGATGGCCTCGGGGAATCTGCATCTCCGATCTTCGATCTCCATTCCTGTTTCAGGTGCAGCGCGTGTTCGGTGACGTGACCGGTGTCTGGCTAGTTATGATACAAGCATCTCAATTTCATTTCGTTTTCTACATGTCTCGCACTCTACCGAACACATTCGCGCTCATTTTCGTCCTACTGTGTTTCTCATTTTGGTTGGACCAGGACCACTTTCGATTGACAGTTTGCACAGCATTTGTGGTCTTGGTGTTCCGATCAGAGTTGCTGTCACTATTGGGCGTCATTCTCCTCATGGAATTGTGCGGTCGCAGATTCCATCCGCTCTCGATGCTCAAGTGGGGTGTACCGGCAGGAATAGCCTGGCTGTGCCTGTCCGTTGCCGTCGATTCCTTCTTCTGGCGACGCACGCTATGGCCCGAGGGTGAGGTAAGGCTGAAATTTTCATCCGATTCGCTCTCTTGGCGTCTCCTATCTTCCTGGTCGATAGTTTCCGGCTCGGGAATCTGAGAAGTCGCTGGAGGAAACTTTTTTTCTTCGCAGGTGCTATGGTTCAACGTCATTTTAAACAAATCAGGACAGTACGGAGAGCAGCACTGGGCTTGGTACTTCTACTCGGCCATACCCCGAGCGATGGGTTCTTCTATTCTCCTGGTACCTCTGGCTTGTCACGTGGACCATAGGATGCGTATGATCTGCTTCCCAGCCGTAGCTTATGTTGTGTTGTACTCGCTCCTGCCCCATAAGGAGCTCCGGTTCATCATGTATGTCTTTCCACTTTTAAACTTGGCGGCAGCTCGCGCCTGCGCTTGGGTCTGGGACCGGAGACGCAAATCGATATTCTGGACCATGTCAACCTTGATCGCCTGTTTCCATCTGGTAGCAAACCTTTTCATGACTCAAACCTTGCTGTATATCTCGTCATACAATTACCCAGGGGGTTACGCGCTGCTGCGACTGCACGATTTGGAAGCTCAAAACTATGGAGCCAGCGTTCACATCTGCAATTTGGCGGCGCAGACAGGCGTTTCGAGATTCAGTGAACTCAGGCGAGGATGGGTCTATGACAAAACGGAAGACCTGACGGCGAGAGAGATCCTGTCGAGGAACTACTCTTATCTCATTATCGAGGGCAGCACTCCCGCGTCGAGCCGATTCTTCCCGTACAAGAACCACTACGAAATCATAGAGACAATCCCCGGTTATTATGGTATCAAATTCGATCTGTTGAGTGTCTTCCAGCCGATCATCGTGAAAGCTAGACCTCGCTTATTGGTTCTACGTCGGCTCGAGGACTCGCCGCTCGTTGTGGAAATACCCAAGAAAAGCAGTAAAACCGAGCAGGCCAGATGAAGGATAAACCGCGAGGATACGGAGAGATTTCAAAGTCGGAAAGAGAGAGAGAGAGAGTGAAAGAGAGAGAGAGAGCAGCTAGTCAAAGTATTTATCCAGAATCATTATCTAGGAGCGTCTAGTGCAGATTTGTTTACGAGTCACTTCATTCCCTTCGTCTCAGTTTCAATCAAGAGTTCGATGAGCATGAGGCTAGGCCCGAGATTATCAAGGGAGTTGGATAGTTTGAAGATAACAGGCATTTTGTGGCAGCATGGTGTGGCGGAGCGCGAGAGAAAATAATAAAAGCAGCGATGAGCGGTGATAGCTCAATGAGGAGAAAAGAGACTGTGATTGGTTTCCTTGATCTTCCCGTCGAAATAGATATATTTCTCATCTTATAAAACGAAACAGAACGTCAATATACATCCAACAGCTCCCATTCAACAATCGCTCGGCCATCCAGGATTCTCGGTATCATTCCGATCAATTAATTCAACCACGTGTATTTGGCGCGTCGAGAAAAATCCGCGGGCATGCGGCCAGTGGGATCCGTGGGTCACATAGACATGTCTTTTTTGTGGCAAGCGTAATGCACAATTTGTTGGTCTTCTGTCATCACGAAGACACTGCGGTTGATTCTTCTGCCACAAATGTCGCATAATGTGCTATCCTGGATGAGAACCGGGTTTTTCTCGATCTCCATTTTGATCTCTTTGGTTTTGAAGTTTTCATTTATCAGCAATGCTTGACGCAACTGCAACTGGAAACAAGAGGCAAAGGGTTTCATCCGATAGATAACATGGAATGAGCAACAAGAAATCAGCACGAAATCAACAATGTGGAAGGATGATGGAAGATGAGCTCAGTCGATCTTTCTCGACCAACCTTCGACAAATAAACGTTTTGAGTTTCTAACAGTCTCGTGAGGAAACGTTCCAGCTTCTTCAGTGATACTTCTGGCGGGATCTCCTCCACAGCTCTCAGGGGATCAAGCTTATCAACGTGTCGATTGAGTATCTCTAGTACTTTGCTGATGTTGATCGCTTCCGTCGGAACTGCGGCTCCGATATTCAACGCCTGCGGGGGGAACGACCTGCACTTAGAACTCGATCAGACCCGGATTCCGTCCAGAGCCCGGTGCTCGGGAGGTCGTAGTTGATGATCCAACGGTTGTGCTTACCTTGAGACAAATGTCGGCTGGTCTGTTGCACAAACTCAACAGGATAAGGAAGACTTCGCGGTCGACCGTCTTGTGCTTGATAAAATGCTCGAGGCAGTATTGTTCGGCGAGATTGAGGTCTCTCAGCACGTGAATGTATATCGTGAGGGCATCTTGATGCCTGCCCAATCTTCCCATCACGATGGCACACTCCAGGTAGAGTTTATCATCGAGAAAAAACTGGGGGAACTTGGAAACGGTGTATCTCTCCGAGGTGCGCAGAAAGTATAGCAACTTTTCCCGAAGCGGAGCCACGGCCTCGTCATTGACGTCGTTGTCAGACCGCAATAAGATTTGCTCTCGGTATTTATGGATGAGCATGTTGTGGAAAAGGATGTTATCGTCTTTCCAGTTGAGTATGATGTGCTCCAGATAGGGCAGTATCAAAGCTGGAGCCTCTTTGGTGAGGAACTGGATGACGCGGTCCCTCGGAAGCTTCTCCCGGTCGCACTTATCTTCGATGAAAACTTTCAGTCCGTCGTCCTGGAAGGCATCGATGACCCACTTGGCGTACTCAAGGATCAGATCGAAATGTTGTACGGACAACCGTTGTAAGTATTGAACGGTTTTCTCATGGCCGTTCAGGGGCGAGTTCGGAACGTGGGCCTGCTCGAAGAGGAGCTGCAACGCTTTCCGATGCTGACCCTTCTGTTCGTAGAGAATTATAAGTTCCGTGAACTTGTGGTGCTGGGAGAGAGCCATTTCTGATTCCTCGAGATGACAATGGTTATCTCGGAAGCGAAGTAGCGACGCCACGAGACTCGGGTTCGTCTGCAGGTAACTCTTCAAAATCGTCGTGTCGATGATTTGTAGAAGTTGCTTCTTGGGTCGCACAGCGTTCGTGCCCTCGAGTATGCCTCCGACTTGGACGTCATCGCCTGGTTGGCTGATGATGTTGCGCCGAGCCGCCTTCAAATATTCGATCAGGGCGTTAAGAGCGTCATCGAGATCAGCCGAAACATCCGGCAGCGGCCCCGGATAATGGAGGAGCCTACGATACTGCTCCTTCAGCAACGTGGGGAAAAGTCCGATGACGTGGAGAGGATCTGTTCGGATCTCCTCGAATAACTTCAGTGCGGTGTCGTACCTCCGGTTGACGAAGTGATCGAACGCCAATAGATTCTGGATGTGGTACTTGCAGAGTGCCTTGTCCTCCTCGTTTGTGTCCAGGAGGTTAGCAAGCTCCAGCGCGAGCGTGAAGAGTTTCTTCTCTTTGCAGGACTGCATCTGCTCGCTGACGGCAGTTCGAACCATGCACCAGACGTTGTTCGTCGAGACCAGGAAAACTCGACCAGGTTTCCACGGTATCAACGAATGAGGTTTCGGTGACTGCTGTATCGAAATGTCCTGAATATCAAGACGGGGTGTTATGGTGTGAACTTCGACGCCGGAGGCCGACGCCGCGATTATGTTCGGGTAGTCGTAGGTCACTGACACCGGAGTGTCTTTCAGATGGATGGAGTATTTTTCAGTGGGTTTGCCGTTCGGTCCGACGAGAATCAGCTGATTCTCGAGCAGCATGGCGAGCCTCCCCTCGCGGAGTTTCGCCACTAGCGGCTCGGGCTGTCTCCCGAGCGGAAACAGCTCGGTGACCTCTCCGGAGCTGTTTGCTCTGAGCAAAATATAGTCGGACTTGAACCCTATGATCACGTATTCCTCGCTCGACCAAACCAGTGTCCTCGGAACGTCCGGTAGTGTGTGACTCGTTGGGTATTCTAGGAATCTGTTGTGCTTCCAGTAGAAAAAATGCAGCTTCCGCTTCACAGCGATGCACATCTTCACCATGACCACATACTTCTTCTCCGTGTCATCCTCACTCTGGACTTCAGCTGTTTCAGTTGTGCACGCGAATGCGCTAGTTCCTCGGAAGCGCTGGTCAGTCAGCTGCTGCAGCAATGGCAGTTGGTCGGAGATCGAGTGCACGCTGACGAGTCCGTCCGAGAGGCTGATAAGTATGTCGTGGGCTTCGATCACGTCCAGTTGATTGACCGGTTTCCGGGAGAAGGTCTTGTTCGTCTTACGGAGCCGAACGTCGAAACTAGTTTCAGAGGGAGGTGTCTCGGTCACCGTGAAGGTGACCAGCTGCCCTTGTTTCGTGCCGAGAAGGATGGAGTCCTTGTACACTGCGGCACATATCACTGAGAAGGTTGCTGGCAAGTTCTGAAGAACAGGCTCCAACGAATATGCTTTGTACATCTTGGCTAGAATAAAAAAAGCGAGTAAGTTCCTATTGGCGCGGTCCCTGATCACGAGGACGTATTGCTATTGGACGGCTCACCGAATCTGAGCTGTCTCACGATTCTGGAGGACAATAGCGGAGATTAAGAGAAGGGACTCCTCGCGAACCGTTTGATAAGGTTGGTGATGTCCGATGTGACCGAACCGTCAATGAGAGCTTCCTGTACTGACCTTTCGGTACTGAGTTTCAGCGATTCATGGAAGATGTATTCCGAGCACCACACGGTTATCACCCTCGAAAAGGAACGTCGCCCAAAACAATCAAATGAAAACGAGAGTTGTTTCGTCGAGACAGATGTCAAGGTGCTGACGGAAAATTTCAACCATCGTGCGGAACTTGTCATGCACAGGACGGCTCAACAAGATCTCTTGTCTGAATGCATACTTTGACAGGCGGATACTCGAATCCCCCACCGAGTCAAAACAACCAAAACAGCTGACTTTCAATCATCAAAGATCCCAGGCGAGCCCCTCTCATGAGCAATGTGTCGATCCAGCAGTGAGCCCGCGCAGTACGAACCATTTACTGCCTATGACAGAGCAATTCGGATAGGCTCGTCGAGGTTCTCGAAGTTATCAGGAATCCCGACGAAGTGCTTCCATAGGCTCAAGTATGTCACGTTCTGTTCTCCTGGTCGATCATCCATCTCATCCAGCTGGAACGATGGTACCTTCGAATTCCGCGCATACCGCACCCCTCCCGCACATCTGAAGCGCTGATTCGACAGGAGTTGAGTGCTCTCAAGAGCAGTCATAGGCAGCCGCAAAGGCGTCGAAACGTGCCATGTGTCGAAATCGATTGCAAGGGAAACACTAAGAGCCGAATATAGAATCTCGCAGGGCTGAAACACCCTTGCCCTCGTTTTGATGGTGCAGTGGATCCAGCCAGGCATCTATGTATAGCACCGAGTCCACGAGCCTGAACTTGCGAGACCAAGAAGGCACTGAAAGATAAATCACACGACTTGAATGGGAACAGTGAGCTTTGAGGGAAGTCTCTTCCATTCAGCTGGTATGGTGGCATCGGCTTCTGGGACGAGGTCGCCGCGCTTCATTCACAATCGTTCGACCTACTGAGTCTAGATAGATGGAATCTGGAAGAAGACTGTGACCATCGGCTCAAAGCTCATCGTAATTCACTCGGTATCTTCTGCTCGCTGATCAAGAGAATCCCAGTCGAACCCAGTGATGTGCACACCACGCCGTGATACCCCTCAAATTCCCAGAATAGAAACGATCAGGAATCTTCGCAACTCGGCTTTCGATACTCTCTGGCATCATTCAGATACACAGTTCCACGTTCATCTTGATTCTTCCGGTGTCTTCTGGCTTATGGGCTCATGGAGCAAGTGCAGCTCGTCGGTTGCTGTTCAATGCTCAGCTCAAACCGCTTGACAGTCGAAACGAGGGGGAGTGGTTTATGCCCTACGGGATTTATTTTCGGCCGAACCGGCATTCGTCGCTACGGTCGTTTTTCCGGCCGGCGAGTTTTCGTTGCGATCATTTTCGGCACATCCGGAGGACACCATCGTAACTCCGTCGAAAGCCTACGTTTTTCCCGTCGCCACGTACCGGGGATGGGCATGACCTGTGCAGTGACGAAGCACAGAAAGCCGCTTCGTTTGGACAACGTGCTCCTGCGAGGGAGACCCCTTGACTTTCCTCTTCGTTGTAACTCTTTCTGTGGATAGGTCCCACCGAACATACGGATAGGCAGGAGGATGTTCGTCTGGTCAAGGAGGGGACCAACCATACTTCCTTATTAAGTTTGTTTCACTGAGTTTCGCTCTAAAGGGCGGAGGACGCAGCTCAATGAGTGATACGGACGATGCTCTGATCATGTGCAACTCAAGTGTCAAGTGGAGGGACCTCGAGCACGAGCGTTAAGTCTCAGAGGAAGTCTCACTGACAGTCGGCCTTCGCCGGGTTCTCGGTGTGAGAAGAGAGTTTCCGTCGGTTTTCTTTCGGATGCCTCGACTGCCTGAGAATGTGAACGATTCTCAGAATAAACGGATAACCAAGGGGGGAGCCACATTTTTTTTTCCTTTCACCGAGTCCAAGCCAGTATGGGAAAGTAATCGGACATTCAAATCCACCGACTTCCTTGAAATTCCTCTGCCACTCCTCCGGCTCTCAAACTTCGGGAAATGGCCGATCGAGTTGAAATCTGCACTTGCGGGTCGTTCGGATCATGCGGGATCCACAGCCCACTGGAACCAGAATTTTCGCATCAGTGACGGAACTTCGCAGAACGTTTATCTCACGACCAATCGAGAAATGGTCGGGAGCTCCCTGTCAATAAATATTTGACAATCAAACCAATGCCCCCGCATCTTTCCGTGAAACGTGCTCTGGAGAGAGCTGCCAATCTAATCGGTGGGAAACTCTCGCGACTATTCTTCCCAGGGTCCTTGCGAATATGCCACTGACTGTCTCCATGGAAGGAGCCTTGATAACGCTTACGAGCACTCAAAGTCCGTCCCCTATACTCGTGCAAACGATCCCAGAAGCAGAAGACGTCTGTTTCCGACCTTTCGAGCGTATCTCGATACTCAGAAACTCCAGAAATTCGTGTCCGAAGGCGATGCAGCGCATTGTATCAGAGACTCGGTGGGAAGAAAAATCGATTGGGATCTCCGATGAACTTATACGGAAGACCCGAACTCCGAAGAATGGAGACAATGCAACTGGTTTGGCTGGCCTTCCGACTATCGCTTCCGATTTCGGGGATTGTAGCTCCCAGTAACAAGGCGAGTCGAACTCTCACCGCTTACCCTGCATGTTGCGGATATCTCGGGTGCTCTCCGAACCAAGGACACAAGCCGGTTCTGCCGGAGTTTGAGACGTTCGCCCCGAGTCTTGGGGCGAAACCGCGCTCCGCCTCCTGACGCACGTCGACCGCCGGACAGCGACGAACGAGGGAAAAGCCGCGCAACCTCTTCCCTCGAGAAAAGGGGCGGAATCGAGGTTTAGCATGGGCGCTCACCCCAGAGGTGATTCGTTCAGAGAGCCTCTCTTCCTGAGCGTGTGAAGCCTTCCACAACTTCTCAGCGAGGTACAGTGGCAGAAATCTTGATGAATGAATGAACCCGCGTCTTCCGAACTCTTCAATCGGAGCTTGAACGTCGGGGCTGCCCCGCAATACAGAACTTCGTCGATCTGGAATGATTTGACTCATGAGCCCGGATAAGCAGATTCCTAATCAATCTCCAGGAAACAGCTCCCTTCCGAAGATGAATCTTCGTCGCTCAATCCCTTGTGGCTCCTGTCAGAGAGATGGGGATCAAGTCGTGGCTGGACCTTCGGTTCTTGACCATTTGCAGACTTCAAGGATCGATCCGCTATTTCTCGATGTTGGGAAACACAGAAAGATAACTCCGACTCTTCCGAGAATGGAAACATTTATTGATCCGCGAGAGAGCCCGCTAGTTTTTGCCTTGCATGCACTCGGTGAAAGTGCTCCAATAGTCGGTATCGTCGACCCACGTAGCTGGGCATCCGTTGCGTCCTCCCTTGTGAATGCGAGCGTAGTCGTGACAGGTGACCCTGCCGTCTCCGTCGCAATCGGTTCCCCATTTGTTCATGTAGTTGACAACTGTGGTCTCCGAGCAGGTCTTATCTTTCAAGCACTTCTCGAAGTCTGGAGCGATAGAATTGCGTTTCCGATTAGAATGGAATTTCTGAAGGATCACGTATTCGTTTGAGATTTCAACTCCGCTGATATGCACTCACGATCGAATTTGCCTTCTCCGGGTTTGCCAGCGTCTACCCAGTACGCGTACGAGAGCGTATATGGGCCACAAAAGTACGAATCAGGACCAGCATTGTGACAACCCTGATTCAAGTTGCATTTAGTAGATGCCTGCGATGAAAGATTCAGTTTTAAGCGGTGTCCATGGCTCTCGTCGAGCTCGGCGAGCTGCAACAGTACTTCCCAAAACTTCCCAAGTGTCTTTCGATGGCTCAAGACTATCGGGAACGATTAGGAACGGTCTCTTGCCACTTGAAGGGAAACATTGCAATAATTATGTTGATATCGACTATTTCGGGCGAAAATTTCCTATATGTCGCCACCTTCGAGGCGATTGATTCGACACTCTCAGATTGCTGTCGTTCGTAAAAGCTCGTGAACGAGCCATGCGTCTGTTTCCCGGCTTATGTTCTGTCGGAGCCAAGGCAGCTCCGTCGCTGACTCATCTGAATTTAGCGTACCTGACAGATACAATCCAGGCATTTTCTGGTGCCGTCCTGACAGCTGCTGTAGACGATAACTGAAACACAAATCATGAACTGAAACATCCTCGCTTCAGTTATTGATTGACCATTTGGATGGGTGGACTGAAATCCGTTCTCCTCAAAGGAAGAGTATCGTTGGCGCAAACAACGAATTGAACTCTCTGAAAGAGCTCTGCCAGGTCAATCAACCCCTTCCGTGCCCTGATCCGAGATGTGACGTCGGAACTTTCTGGAAACGGCTCCGGGTCACCTCACTCAAGCGATTTTCTTCGTCGATCCTTATGGTTCCGATTTGACCTCCGAATATGAAGGCTGCTCCTCATCTCAACAGCTTCTAGCAATCATTCAGTTTAGTGGAGCACTCATTAGTGGAGTTGTCAAACAGACGCCAAGCATTGGTCAGTAGTCATTGGGCATGCGATCAAGGAGCTTGAAGGACTTTCGGCAATAGGGCTTATTCGTCAAACCACCCATTGGCTCCAAAGCGCTGGTGAGAATTGAGGAATGATCATTCCGAACGGCCACGTTGCGCAATTTTCCAGAGACAGCTACGTATATTCCTTGCCCTGGGAGAAAACCTGACTGATGTGAGGGCACCATTACCGAAGCAGTATGCTACGAGGGAGTAATTCGTACTCGAGGTCAAAAACGGAATCGACTGCCTCCGGAAAGTGCCCGATTCTGTGTAGTGCAGAACAGAGTCACTGCTGGGTTTGACTCCGATGCAGGAAGGAGTGAGATACGAATGCTTCGTCTTCCCATTGTACCTCCGATAATCACGTCAAAACGAGCAAGCCACGGAAGCCCCCGAGTCAATCATTCGTAATATCCAATATTTTTGGAGTCCCATCGAACAGCATCCGTAAAGAGCTTGAGCTGATCTCAATAAGAGGTGTCTCTAATCACTCACAGACACAAATCCGCGCTGAACAATTCCTGAGAGGAAAGTGGTAGGTATGCGGACCATGAACCCGAAATGAGCGGGTTCTTCTGCCGAAAGAGCACGCAATACTTGTACGTATGAGCCGGACTGTCCTTTAACTCATACTTCAAGCTCTAAGAGTACTGAAATCGGATTGAGGAGCTTACTACTTAGGATCACGAAGAGAACGTAGGTTTTCATTTTTTCCTCGCGGACCCGCCGGTGCGAGACTTGCTTCTCTTCTCTGACTCTGGTGGACAACTAACGGTCGGGAACGCCAAAGTTGAATGACGCTGTCTGATTTTCCAGGAGGAAAGGGGGCTACGATTTGTGTCGTCGACTGCTCGCGAGCTGCAGTGTGTGCCTGTCCGTGTGTTTGCGTGTGTGTGTGTCTGGTTGTTTGTGCAGCCAGCTGAGCTGTGCCGTACGTACATTGACTGCTGCGTCGCGGTGCCGCTCGTCGATCAAGTCGCCCATCGCTCCTGCGGCGGATAGCTGTGACGGAGAAGATAAAACTGGTTTAGAGCTGTGGTGGCACACTTCAGCCTTCAAGCACCGACTTTGTCTCGTCGTAGCGTCAAATCACCAAATTCAACCTGAAATCCGGCAGATAACGAGCCTCTCTTCCGACTTTCTTTTTGTCAGAAACCAATATCAGACAACGAAACTCTCTTTTCCTCAAGAACCGTGTCAGATAACAATTCTCTCTTCCGACTTCCTTTCTCTCAAAAACCGTATCAGATAACAAACCCCTGTTTCAACTTTCTTTTCTTCGGAAACCGTATCAGATAACTAACTGAGACGACACCGGACTGGCCAGAAAATGAATTGAAAACTCGACCCTTTGCGAGGAACCTCAACAAGTCTCTAGGATGCCATGCCATACGGTATCAGACGGCGTCTGATCACGTAGGAGTGACGCTGTAACGAAAAGAGAGTCGTTCATCGGGATTCTCCGACCACCATATTCCCTCTAGTTAGAGAGCATGCTTCATTCGCACGGTACGCTCTACCTGGCGGGCATCCCGAGAGGGTCTGGGCGGGCATCATTTGCTTGCAAGCCTTCTAGCGTGAAAAACTTTCTCTCCAGATGCCGCGAGCGAACCTCCATCTTCTGGATACTGGTGCAGCCACGATGAGGTTTTTGGTGCCGTTCTCATTTTGCATCTCGACGAGGTAGTACTGAGGAAACTGGTGGTGAAGGTGGGCCACTGACTGAGAAATCTACTGGGTCTCGGTTGAAAAGAGTCTTCAGGTCTCTATCGGTCAGTTCTGGGATGTTCGGAGCCCCCTTACCGTGCTTCATTGCTGGTCCTCAACGTCTCGAGCTAGCGTACTCTGGAGTCCCGCATCTGTCGCATGCACCATAACCCCATCGAACATGGTCTGATGGGGTCTGAGACGCTTCAGAGGAGGCTTGTTCAGGAAGCAAGCGATTTTGGTTGAAGCTCTGGAGCTGAATTGGGACGGCATCATCAACCACAAGATGCATCGTCAATGCAGCAATATTCCAGAGGGGTAAGTTCGGACGCGCCCTGTGAAGAAGAAGACTCACCGTAGCGACGATTATCATATGCCGGGAATCGGTCATGCAGCAATCAAATGTCGTTATTGCGGGTGTGTCAAGGGGAGTTGCGCAGACGATTGCTGCTCGCATGTCCCGACCGTTCTAGATTGTCCAGATTCCCCCAAGAGTGTGAGATCAGCGGGAGCTAGCGTTCCCGTTATCGACGGATATAACGACGAGGACTGGTCAAAATGTCCACCTGATATGATGATGACGACTTACATCCTCGAGAATAAGCGAGACTTGCGAATCATAGAAGCGAAGAGTGTGTGCAGGCGCTTTAGAAAGCCGAGCCGTCGGCTATGCCCACTGCAGAGTCGAGCTCCAAAAAAGAGACAGCGGCGATGTTTCAAGTCTCCCGTAGTGAAATTCAGCCATGCGTCGCTCAGTAAGAACAATTGTCGGCAACCAGAGCCAAACGAGTCGGGAAAGCGGGAGGACAAACTCGACGCTGAGGTTCCGAGTCTCATACGTCGACATCGATAGGAAAGACACCACGTGACCAGTGGCCCAGGGGGCCATGCCCCCCTTCCCCCAAAACTCTCCGATAATATTGGGGAGGGTGGATTAAATACCACTTCGATGGACGAAATTGTTCCGCGAAGATTCTGTGTTATCAGGAAAATCTTCACAGGTTTGAAAACCATGTTGGTTTCGTCGTGGAGAGCTCGCGATGATGATCATGATCATCGTCATCTCATCGTTGGCTCTCCCAAAAAAAAAGTTGGGTACGCCCCTGCACGTGACCCGCGTCTCATGATACAGAACTATGCGGAGAGCCTCACCGTCGTCGGTGGGAGTAAAGACTCGTTAGGCGGATCCGTGAACCGCCATCGTTTGAGCCACGGACGATCCACCAAAGTCTGATGGACACAAGATTCGAGGATGTTCCAGTCCTCAGAGTTCAAAACGAATATATTGTGGATGACAGTGATGTTGATGGGCTGCTCTGATGCATTGGAAGGCCGAACATTCGATCCC
Source organism: Phytoseiulus persimilis (assembly GCA_037576195.1). NCBI lineage: Eukaryota > Metazoa > Arthropoda > Arachnida > Mesostigmata > Phytoseiidae > Phytoseiulus > Phytoseiulus persimilis. The sequence goes on from CM075103.1 coordinate 31,593,877, forward strand.
TCCATTCGCAAGCTACCAGATCCGAGAATGGTTGGAAATTTCGAGCACCGTTCAGAGTTTCGTTAGGCTGGCCCATCTTCGATGACGAACGAGTTCGCAAAGCGATACTTGGGAAGAGTTCTGGGCAAATCGATGTTTGGCAAGAGATTCTCGATACGGAATATTTTCAGGTGCCACATCAGTGAAGACACATTAACAGCACTGTGAAATCTCGATATTGCAGTTGTTCCCGGCAGTTGTGTTGAGAACTGGTCATCCCTTCCCCAGGTTTCGTTCTTTGTCTGAATAAAAGCACTGGCATGGTCAGCTCCGCTGACTCAGCTTTGTGGAGTATCTCCCATTCACGTCGTTTTGGGTTTCTCCACCCGTTCCTTAACCCAGCAAGGTACCTGTTATTTTGGCGCAGTCGAGTGAAGTTCTTTGCGGGAACCTGATATCAGATCAAGACCAAAACGACAGTGACGAGGTGTCGGCCGGCAAGGTCGCTCCAAATCTTCTTTTTCCGAGATTTCCGGAAAAGAGATTTCCGAGACACTCACTGGGATCCTCGCGAAGCTGAGCGGCATCGGAGGAGTGTAATCTACGGGAAAACGGGCACAATCAACCGCCCTCAGGAATGCTGCGACGCCTAAAGGCACATTCACTTATCCTCCCAAGGCAGATAACACGTTCCATCAGGGATACGGTCGGCACGGAGGCATTCTAGAAGAGTGTGTCACCACATCTTCACTCAAGGCGTGGGTTTTGTTGAAAGCTCTGGGCAACGAGGAATACAGTCGTCTCCGATGCCACGTCTCGCTGGCAAAGCCGGAGGACAAGTCCTTCGAGGAGCTGATCGAAATCTTGAACAAGCTTTTTGGACCCACCAAGTCACTGTTCCGTCGCAGCTACGGCATTCTCAGCATTCGCTCTGCTCCAGGAACCAAACCTGAGGAGATTCTCAATCTTTGTGATCTCAAAGGTGACAAGTTCGAGTTGAGCAATCTGTCGACTGATCAATTCAAGATTTTCCTCGCACTGCTGATATCAGACCGGTCCATCGTTCAGTCATTTCCGTTCGGTGGCATTGAGAGCTTTCGACGAGAAACCGGCAGTCACTCTTCTCAAGCTTCGAGAGAAAGTGAAACAACACGTAACACAGCTCGAAGACGCTGCCATCGGCCTGGCTATGAACGAAGTGGGAGAGTCGCCCGTTGGGATCAAGCGGGTGGCGCAGCAGGTCAATTAAGGTAATCGACGCCCTGCACAAAGAGGGGCCGGAGGAACATCTATCTTCCTCTATAATATAAAAGGCAGTCTTCGGCCGTTTGTATGAGACGAATAGGCGCGCCAGTCTAGATCAGGGGCTAGACAAAGCCTACACAGTGCGCTTCTGGAAGTGTATGTTGAGTTCCCCGGAGTGTCTCAGGGGAACAACAATATTGGGGAAACTCGAAAAACATTGTCGTCGCATGCCGGAGAATTCCTCTGTTTTAAGAAGCCCGCCAAAGGCCTATGGTGTTTAACATCTGTAGCGCGACCCGGCACCGATTTTCAAACGCCGTCCTCACAGTTGTAAGAAACTCGCGGTTCAGAGGGGTTCGAGAGAGAGCGTTAGTTTTGTTCATCGGGTCAGACTTACAGCGCTCGGATCGAAGTGTTTAGTTCATCATGCTCAAAGTTAAAACTACAGATCTGAGTCGTGGAACGGCGCATTCCAGACTGCTCAAAGCAGCGAGACTGTCGCGAGCTGCAGCATCCCGAGGCCGGGGGTCGCTCGAACTCGGAGAGCTTGTGACCCTAACGGTTCGCAGCGAGGAAGTCCACAACCTACATACCTAGCGCTCTAGACCAGTGGTTCTCAAACTTCACTTACCCATCGACCCCCTGAGCGACTTCCTTGAAGTTTATGGACTGCCGTCTCCCAGGGGGTCGATTGCCGACCATCGATTTGTTGAAGCGATTCCGGGATCGATCTGACCGCACTTTTTGAAGTCTATGGAGGTGATTCGTGGATCGATCTGACTATACTTTCCCAAGTCTGGAGGGTTGATTCCGGGACCAATCCTCATCACCGTGAACCACCCGGACTATGTTGTGTGAACGGCAAGGTTCATCTTCCACCGCCCCGGCCACTGTCGTCCTTAGTAGCCGGTGTGACGTCGGACTTCAAGGTTTCCTGGAGAATATCCGTAAGTACAATTCATGTTTCCAAATGACGTCTTTGCGCGCTACGAGAATCATCCATGACAAATATATGCCGACTGTCAGAGTGCAAGGCCAGGTTTACCATCGACTGTATTCATTGCTGTCCGTAGCCGACAGTCGGCCCATGTTTCGGCAGATCTACTTCATGGGGAATAGGGAGCAGGAGGCTGACAAGCGTCGTCGAATTCATAGTGACACGCAATAGGAAACCTGTCGCGCTCGCCTTGCGGGATCTCTTCCATGAGCATAACCAATTGATACATGCATTCGGAACAGCTCTCGAACACATGCCACCCGATGACCATGTTGTTGTCATACGTGCCGATAAAGCAACGGGTGGTCAGCGTTCGGGACGATGTAACGCCCCAAGCACTGACGAAGTCGTAGTCGTGATGGTTGGAGACCAGTTCAACTCGCGTGACATCGTTGTATATCGTAGGCCGGATCAGAGATTGGTGAGAGCAAGGTGTGGCAAGAGTTCAGAGGCAAAGCTTTCCCGTGAGAGCGTTATACGTCGCAGGCAGGGCATACCTCATCGAATTCCAGACACACATCGATCTCTGTATGATGCTCTGCGGCACCCAATTCTTTCCTGGAAGGGAGAAGATGGGTATCATCTCAATTTGCGACAGTGGAACCCCGCCGCGAACGAAGAAACGGACGAAAAAGTCAGTGCGATGAATTGCTGTGCCTATAGATTGATGATTCGTGGCATTGCCGAAAATCACCTTCTGAGATGCGACCGTATGTTTCATCTATTCGCTGTCGACATGTCTGTCAAAGTCGAGTCTGAGAGACTGCTTTCCATCCGCTCGAACCAAACACAGTTCCGATCCGAGGGAATGCGATCGCACCTGACGGCTCTACGAACGCGTAGAACCTAGAACGGACAGTGACTCTGTCGGCAACATTCACGGGAAGTCCCCGTCATATGCACGAGTACGCTCAAGATGCGTTGACGTATGTTCGCGCTTTCGGTCTTCCTGATATGTTCATAACTTGTACCTGTTCGCCGGCCTGGCAATAAATCACTGAGCTGTTATTGTCGGAGCAGACGCCGCCAGATTGCTCCGACATCAGTACCCATGTGTTTGAACAAAAATCGACAGCGCTGTTGGCGTTCATTGTGAAGCTTCGTGTCTCCGGGCAGGTGCGGTGTAGAATGTATTCTCAACAGGGAAGGCAAAAACGTGGACTCCCGCACATGCAGTTGATGATTTGATAAACAAAGAAGATGAGACCGGACAAACCTTGATGACGTCATTTCTGCAGAAATTCCCGATGAGACCGTTGATTAAAAGGTTTTCGACATCGTCACTCGACACATGATTCATGGTCCCTGTGGCTCAATAAACAAGACTTTCCATGCATCAGGGAGGGACAGTGTATGGAACTGTTGCCGAAAGAGCTTACCCTTGAAACGATCACGGGACACGACGGATATCCGCTGTACCGTCGACGATCGATCGAAGATGGAGGAAATAGCGTAACGTTGAGGGTTCGGAACGATCTCCCCAGCGATTCAGACGCCGCGGAGACGAACACGGCCCTTGTCAAAATTCATATTGTAGAACTCAGGAATCCAATACATGATCGTTCAGAAGAAGCTCCATGATGCCGCAGGGAGAAACCGGCAGAGCACTGCTGAGGAGAAACGAGAGTTATTTTGTGCCTAGAAATGACCTACATGGACCCCTTAAAGGTATGATCACATAGACTTCCGGATGGTCTGCATGGACCCGAAATGTATGGTCAGATCGACTTCGGAATCACCCCCACGGACCACATGAAGTATGGTCAGATCGACGTTTGAATCATCTCCATGGAGCCCAAAAAGTATTATCAGACTTGGGCGGAATACTCTTCAAAAATTCCGCTGGGGGCACGGACTCAAAAATCTTGAGAAATCTCCATGCCCCCGAAATCCTCCCGGAGCAGAATTTGAGCCGCGAGCAGAAAAAGTTTGCCGACCCCCGTCGCAAATGAACTACCTCGAACATCGCAGCAAAGCGCGACGGGCTACGCTAGAACTGTTATGAAATGTAAAGGATGTCTGGGAGAACACATCCGTTCCAAGTGTCCGTTGTTGAAGGAAATCTGCAGGCGGTGTCAGAAGGTTGGACACATCCAAGAAGCCTGCATGTCTTGAGCAGGGCGTAACCAGTTCCGTGCTCAAATGAACTCAATCCGTCTCGCGCGAGTGGATTTGGATAACGAAGCAACTCCCTAACCTCAACTCTGGTTCGTTTGCTGATCAACGGGGTGTCAGTTCATCTTAGGATTGATAGCGGCGGATCCTGATCTCCTCGCCTTGGGTCGCTGGTAGCTCCGTGTACCGCGGCGGAAGGTCATCCGATTCAGCTGAAAGGGTATTTCCATGCAACTCTCGCATCGGAAGAATGCGCTCCAGAGCTGCGAGATCGGATAATCGTGTAGACCGGCGATAGCGGCGGTCTTCTCGTTGGAGACTTGCTCCGCGCGTTGGGTTTGCTGAGAACCTCTACCCATGTTCAGCCTCTACCAATGTTTCATGGATACTCTCAAGATGCGATTTCCCCAGCTCTGTGAGTCTTCCCTTGGTCGTTGTACGAAGACTGAGGTCGATCTCCGGTTGAAGGCCAATGCTGCCCCCGTAAATCTTCCCGCACGTCTTCTGGCGATGCCTATCCGTGAACTGGCGGACAGGGAGCTTGACCGGCTGATCGGAAATGGAACGCTATGCAAGGTTGAATCTTCCGAGTGGGCAACTCCCATTGCTGTATTTCGCGAATGCGTATCTCCAATTGCCCCTCCGCACTAGTCGCCGGCTGACCACAATCAACACGCATCGCGGACTGTTCCAGTACAATCGGTTGGTGTTCGGGCTGAAAACTGCCCCCGCGATTTCCCGAAACTCGGACTCCTGAATCAATACGGAAAGTTTTCAACACTACTAGACACAGGCAGTCAAGACATCTTTTGAAGCTCTGTTGAAGAGAGGAGTTCCTTTCGTTTGGGGTACCCAGCAGGAGGTGGCTCCCCTCAGAGGCAGGGAGCTGCTCTGTAGCCCTTTGACTCTCGCTCATTACGACCCTCGGACTCTCGCTCATTACGACATTTGTGGAGAGACTCGCGTGACCCATCTCCGTTGCGGCCCGCGTTGTTCGCAGAGCTACGGTCAGGTGGGAAGAATGGTGGCCACACTGAAGGATGCGATCACGGGTGATCCGAGCTCGTAAGATGTGGCCGTCGCGGCCTACACGCCGAGTTCCGTGATTGGTAACGTCATTCCGTCTGAGAGGTTCTTTGGGCGCAAGGTACGGACCCGTTTCGATCTCTTTCGGAAAGGGGGGAGAGGCAGGAAGTCACCGTGTACCGGCAGCAGGTGAAAGATCAGTTCGACCGCAGGAACGGAGCGGCCCCCAAAGCTCTCTCAAAAGGCGAGGTAGTCTCTGTTGAACTTGCCGATGGTTCCCGGCGCGGAGGAGTGATCAAAGCCTTTCAAGGGCGCTCCATGGTCAAAGCTGCGGTCGACAACAAGCTGCTCGTCAGGAATTGGAATCAGCTCTGGAGACGGGGACGACTCGCTGTTCCTGAGGACTGGCTGGATCTTGAAGAAGGTTCCGGGCCCATCTTCCCGGCGGTAACGGGCCCTGAAGCCGCCCCCTGTCCTCAAGCGTCTCCAGTCCGGACCAAACCCAGCGTCCCCTCTGAGGCCGGCGAGCCTACCCCGCTAAGGAGATTTGCGCGGGTCCGCAACAAGCCGGACTACCGGTCTCTGACAGAATACAAGCCTTTTAGTGGAAGCGAGGAATAATGAGACCTGGTGTTCCCTTTCCCAGATTCCGTTCTTTGTCTGAATAAGAGCACTGGAATGGTCAGCTTTGTGGAATATCTCCCATCCACGTGTATTTCATTCTGGGTTTTTTGTTTTTTGATGTTCATGGAGGAGAGAGAAATGCCTGTCGCACGCACCAGGAAGCCTTGCGCATTCTTGGCCAGTGAGGGGCTTGCACCCTCTAAAACTCTCTCCTCTGCCTTCGGGTGTCCGGGGACTCGGAGAGGTTTCTCCGTTTGGTATTACTTCCGGGACACTCGAGGCCAGCAATCTTCGGGGCTACTGTACGCTAGCTACGTTCTTTGCTCTTCTAAGCTTCTTGGTCATCCTCTCATTTTGTTCTCCAGGCTCTCTCCTAGGCTGCTTCGCTCGCGGTCCTTGCCGCGGGAACAGCATGCAACCCTGGCGATGCCTTTGTAGGCTATCTTTCTTCCGGAATATACATTCGACCTTTCTCGTCGTTCTTTTCCATTATTCTTCAGATTTCTGCATGTGTTCCACTAATTGCGGTATCGAGTTTGCTCCTAGATGGCCCCCCGGTTGACTCGGTGCAGCACACGTGATCACTGTGTGATGGGCCGAGCCGCAGAGTGTGCACAGGGGCGAGTCTGCCTTTCTCATCCTGAACAGGTATTGCTGGAAGTTTCCATGATTCATCAGCATCTGCGTGGTATGGTAAGTGAGGTCTCCTAGGTCTTGATATTCGGTATGTTCGCATACGTCCATCGTCCTTTTGTGGATGAGTCCCATAGCGCCTGCCAAGCGTTGAGGGTTTCAGTCTCGATCTCATTTCTGTCTGGGTCGCCTCTTCGGATTCCTCGGCTGTATCTCCGTTGTACCTCGTGTAGAGTGCGGTCCTTTCCTTCACCAGGAGCGGCCATGGCACTGTTCTGGCGAGCACGAGTAGGGCCTGCGTCGAGGTCGTGCGATGGGCTCGCGTTATTCGAACGGCAGAAGTTCTCTGCGCTCTCTCCAGAGCCTCCCTATTTTTCTGCAAATGGAGCGCCTGAGGTCCCCATATCGGTGCTGCGTGTAGTGCAATAGACTCGGCCACTACTGAGAGAACCCGTCTCTGTCCCTGGGATTGCTCCCTCTGGGAGTCGGAGCTGGAGTACGTCATCATAGGAGACGTTCCATAGAATGGGACCCAGAACCGAGCCCTGGGGTACTCCCGCCGTCATCTCGTATTGTCTTCCTTCGTCATCTACGATCCATCCGTTCTGGAGGTAAGATTCGAGTATTCGTCGTAAATAGTTAGAAATACCTCTTTCCTTCAGACTGTTCAGGATGACTCCCCAGTCTGCCGAGTTGAACGCGTTCTTAACGTCCAGAAGGACTCTGAGGATCCGGTGTCTCCTTCGGCAGGGTTTGTTCTTCTCCTCAACTGCCAGCTTCACTACCTTCGAGATAGCTTGGAGGGTTGAGCGTCCGGCTCTGAAGCCATATTGTGTCTCTGATAGTCTTCCCTGTTCCAGTTCGGCTTGTAATCGGAGGTTTATGATGCTTTCGGCTGCCTTCCCCACCGTATCCAGGAGGCAGATGGGTCGGTGGGCATCTTTCTTTCCCGGCTTGGGGATAAGGACCAGATTCTGTCTGGTCCTTATCAGGACCTCCTGTCAGGAGACTGTAGAACCTTGTCCATCATTCCTGCGAAGATCTTCAGCCATCTGTTCATAAGGGTCTTGAGTACTTCAGCCGGCACGGCGTTCGGGCCCGCAGCTTTTCGAATCCGGACTCGAATCCGAATCATACCGATCTCTGCTTGTCGAGGTATTTGGAGTCGTCACTCAGAGTGATCCCTAGATATGTGTACTCTCGCCTGATAGGCGGGGCTTTGCCTTGTATCTAGAGGCCGTTGCAGTCGCCAACCCAGTGGTTTGAGAAGAGAACCACTGCACTCTCCGCGGGGTTGAAGGTCAAACTTCTAACCCTTCCCAATGCCGTATTCGAATCCGGACTCGAATCCGAATCATACCGATCTCTGCTTGTCGAGGTATTTGGAGTCGTCACTCAGAGTGATCCCTAGATATGTGTACTCTCGCCTGGTAGGCGGGGCTTTGCCTTGTATCTAGACGCCGTTGCAGTCGCCAACCGAGTGGTTTGAGAACACCGAATCCGAATCTGAATCCGCTCGTTGAATCCGTATTCTTTTTTTGTTCATGTTTATAGAGGAGAGAGAAATGCCTGTCGCACGCACCAGGAATCTTGGCGCACTCCCGGCCAGAGAGGGGCTTTTTTTGGTATTTTTGCTTTAGGCGGGTTGCGCGAAAAAACAACAAACTCAGAACACGCCGAAATGGGGAATTGACGGTTGGGAGAGGAGGAGGGGAGAGGAGAACTGAGATCGAGACATACCTGCGTCAGACCTCTCGCAAAGTATAGTTGTGGTCTCGAAGTGCTGAGGGTTGAGAGCTGCAGAAACGCGGGGAATGGCATTCCGCGATTGCTGCCAAAAGGGCCTCAAAGGCCGGGGCTCCATCCAGATTGTGGCGCCACATGAACTCCACTAAATACGACTGTAACTGGGAACGAGCAGTTCCGCGCTGCCTCTTGTTCCTCCATTTGGCTGATCCCCACAATCGTTTGATGCTTTGCGTGTGAACCCCAGTCACAGGGTTTACGAAATTGTATTTGTGGTTCACTGTGAGGTGGAAGTAACCGGCCTCTCTGAGGGCAGCACTCGGATAACCCTTCCAACAGTCTGAGTAGATGATTGAGCCGGGCTCGATGAACTCCTGGATGGCACTGAGGAGGACAGGCGCGGATCGGTTCGGAACTGCCTTGATGAAACACTTTTTGGTCTCTCGGCGAATACCCCCGAACACCCACTGTTGCGGTAGGACCCGGCCAGCGTTGTTCTTCCTCTCCGTGAACAGACTTTCGTCGACTTTGACGATGAGCCCCGGAGCTCCGATTCTTCCCTGTGGCCGACGTTGAAGGGAGCGAAAGCAAATCTCACGGAGATTCTCATTCCATGAATGAACAGCTTTCGGACTCATCCCCAACTGGGCTTCACACCACGAGATCGATGCAGTCTCAGCTGCCCAGGCGTATAAAAACCGTATCACTTTCACCAAGGGCAAGCGAGTTTGGTCCAAGAAAGTATTGCAACGCAGTCCAATTTTTTTTAGACACTGAGCACACCACCAAAAAGTACGATCACTGTTGAACTTCAGTGTGAGTTCATGTTTCAGACTGCATGTGAGGCTACTCGCAAGAATGTCTTTTTCTTGAAGGAACAACACAGCGGCATCTTCGTTCGTTGGCAAATCGAAAATTGTGAGCGCCATGAAGAACAAGTGAACGAGTTCATCCGGAAGTGAAAGTTTACTGCGCATTAATTTGCTCATTTCAAAACCGGACAACGGACTCAGACTCAGTACATACAGCTCCCCCGTAATGCGCAGTTGGTGGCTTTCCCTGGATGCTATCTTCCAAGCCTGTGCGAGATCGGGTCCCTCGCTACGCTCGGGGCCATCAGAATAAATAGACTCGGGGAGGCCTTGGAATATAGAAGATCTGTGAAATACGCAGGCGCTGGCTGTCATTTCGTCATGATCATTCAATTCCATGGAGCCGGGATGCTATCTTACAAGCCTCTGCAAGATCTGGTGATGCCCATACGATGACTCAACAGGGGCGTGCTCACTCGCTTCGCTCGCTCGCCAGCAACCTAACCTCACCCAATCCCCCCGCACTGCTGTAGGGCCGCTTGCTGTCAGTCAGCTCGCATCGCTTCGCTCGCTCGCCCGTTCGAATCGCGCACCTTTCCATCCCGCAATGCCCGACTCGACAGCGGCGCATTTCGGTCTGCTCTCGCCTGCCCTAACTCGCCACCCGCCTAAGATAAAAGAACCCTTTTTTTAGCGCAGAAATGCGCTTTTCTTCGGGCGTGTTTACTGGGGTGTAACTGGGAGTGGAACGAAAAAATCGCAGCGGGAGGCCTTTAGGATTTTTCCCGGAGCGAGGGAAATTTGAATTCAAGTTGAATTTCATGTGGTGAATCTTGATGTCTTGTCATAGGTCAATGACAATGAAGTGATGGTAGGTGAAGTAATGTTCAGATCGGTCCCGGAATCACCCCTCCAGACTTGGGAAGTAATGGTCAGATCGGTCCCGGAATCGCCCCTCCAGACTTGGGAAGTAATGGTCAGATTGGTCCCGGAATCGCCCCTTAGACCTGGGGAAGTAATGGTGAGATCGGTCCCGGAATCACCCCTCCAGCCTCGAAATGTGAAGGTCAGATTGGTCCCGGAATCACCCCTCCAGACTTGGAAAGTAATGGTCAGATTGGTCCCGGATAGACATCATTTTCTGTAGTACGGAGTACGTCAAATGTATTTACGTACCACCGTACCACTCCGTTACGGAAATTCATTTTTCGTACCCCGGACCCGAGGATCCTTACTACTTATGATCGGCTTCGTCTGTCAGTTTGTCCTCGTTCCTCCTGGAATACATGGGGGTGATTCCGGCACCAATCTGACCTTCACTTTTCGAGTGTGGACGGGTGATTCTGGGACTAATCCGACAATATTCTTCCGAGTCTGGAGGGGTGATTCCGGGACCAATCTGACAATCTTCTTCCGAGTCTGGAGGAGTGATTCCGGGACCAATCTGAGCATACTTTTCTGAGTCTGGTGGTTTGATTCTAGGACGCATATGACAACATTTTGCTGAGTCTGGAGGAGTGATTCCAGCACCAGCCTGAGCATATTTTTGCGAGTCTGGAGGAGTGATTCCGGGACCAATCTGAGCATACTTTTCTGAGTCTGGTGGGCTGATTCCAGGACCAATCTGACAATATTTTGCCGAGTCTGGAGAGCCGAAAGCTGGATCAGAGAGCGGTCGATACCTGATTCTCGCTCCGTTCGGTATTGTGACTATACCTCTGTTCTCTGACAATACTGTAACGAAGGTTTCCGCTGTCTGCCAAAGCTCGCACTGGGTGAGGTCTCAAGATCTGGGTGACGAAGGAGCTACGACTCACGGAGTAAGAAGACGAACTTACTCGGACACAACTGGGAGCGGGGGCTGGATGCTTAGTCCACCTTGGACGCTAGGGCAGCGGAAGAAAGCGACGTTTTGAGGACGGTCACAACTTGTCGGCGAGCGAATCTACTCTTCTACTCTCAAGCTTTTTTCATTCGTTTCCCTCTTGCAGGCTCTTCCTCTTCTAGCCGGTCGCGTTCTTGCTTTGCATTGGTCCCGGATGCCTTCGCTCTTTCACTATTGATCTCTACCCCGCGCCTGCGCCCTCGGTTGCAATGCCGGTTTCACCGCCAGCGCATAATACACATGTGGCCACTGTGATCGTTATATTATCCGGCTACCAGCTCACGAGACACTTTTCTCTGAATCTATCTTCTCATTCGGTTGATTGGTACATGCTGTTATGGTCAGATGGACTCCGGAATTACCTGCTCAGAGTCTAAAAAGTATGGTCAGGTCGATCCTGGACTCACCAATTCAGACTTCGAAGAGTATGTTCAGATTGGTCCCGGAATATAACCGAATTAATTTGCCGTACTATTGCCGTACATTTGAGTTCATATAAGAGAATTCATTTGCCGTACTACGTAAAATTATGTCTAGTCCCGGAATCACCTCTCCAGACTTGGGAAGTAATGGTCAGATCGGTCCCGGAATCACCCTCCAGGGCTCGGAAAGTAATGGTCAGATCGGTCCCGGAATCACCCCTCCAGACTTGAGAAGTGAAGGTCAGATTGGTCCCGCAATCGCTCCAAGAAATCGATGGTCGGTGATCGACCCCCTGGGGCACGGCAGTCCATATACTTCAACGAAGTCGCTCAGGGGGTCCACGGTTGACCCCGTGGTAGACAGGTGGAGTTGCTATTCACGAACGCAGAGGAGCACCTACGCAAGCAACTCCCACAATTACACCAGATCTCATTGATGAAGATCCTGGTGACATTCATGCCTGTAAAATACTCCTACGTAACCAACTAACCGTCCTTGCGACTGTATATACGAATCCGGGAAAATCGTTCGAACTCATCGAAGAGTTCCTACTGAAATATGACCATGTTTTGTCCCCTGGTATACAAAACCGGAGAACTTCACTGTTTCTATGCGGTGATTTCAATCAGACCCCCTCAAAAAGGAAAACAATATCGAATTTATGCGGAATCAATTCGAAAATCTTGAACTAATAACCGAACCTGAGATATTGACAACACGTGGCCGAACATGCATCGATGTCATATTCTCGGGAGGCACTCCGGAGCACTGAAGATAGGACCGTCGAAAACAAATTGAGGGGGGCTTTGGGCGGAAGCACTCGAGAAATTTTGGACACATGCCACCGCCATTGATGAGAAATCTCAATATTGCTGAAGCATTTTCCCCTCTCGAAAGGTTGGGACACCCCCTACCCTCTCGTTTTTTCGTAGGTGTTTCAAAACCAATCCACCGTACTTTCCAATTCATTTATCGACGAATTTTGTCTGTATCCCGGCTTGACGCTAGGTTGTTCGCATTTCTGCGCCCCGGTTCAACCCGTGGATGAACCGTTCCTGTTTTTTTTTTTCTTTTTTCTCCATTTTTATAGACTCGGAGTGAAATCCCTTCGGATACCGGAGCTAGGCCTGTCAGGGCCGTTGCTCCGGTTATGTGGTGATTCCACTAAAACACTCCTGTGTCTGCCAGCAGAGGCCGGGAACTTGCTTGCTATGGCCTCCGAACCTCTGATGCTGTGCTTTTCTTCGATAACTCAGTGCTTCAATAGGTCCCGTTTCCTATATATCTCCTGTCTCGGCGACGCCCCCATGGTGGTTACGTCGCCGGTATTTCCAAAAGTACTCGGCCAAGCGCTGCCTTCCTGAGCATGATGGCCTCCATTTTTCCTGCTGCTTGGCCCCAGTACTCTTCGTTTTCCAGCATTTCCTGTACAACACTCGGAATGCTGTCCTCGTTCGCCATCTGCCCTCGCTGTTGTGCGAACGCGCCGCATTTCAGGAGGGTGTGAGTGACGTCGTCGTCTTCTCCACTGTCGCAGTGTATACATGTAGGAGAGGGAGCGATGTGTAATTTGCAGAGGTAGTCCTGGAAATATCCGTGCGCTGTTCGCCTTGCGTCAAGTGATACGTAAGTTCGCCGTGTTTGCGGTCGATCCATCTCGAGATTCCGGGGATACACTTGTGCGTCCATCGTCCTCGAGCTGCGGTGCTCCACAGGGATTGCCACTCGCTGAGGGTCTCAGCCCGGATTTCCTCTTCGGTGGGTCGGTCTCCTTCGTCCTCGTCAGAGTTGTACGGGGCTTCTTGACGCTTTTTTTCCTTGCCAGAGCTCACATCTTTCCTATGCAAGCAGGGACCAGGGGGGGGGGGGGGGGGGGGGGGGGGGGGGGGGGGGGGGAGCATCTACCAAGGACTTGAAGCGCGGCCGTCGAGGCGGTTCGGTAGCTCCGTGTCACTCTTATCAGCATCTTCCTCTGAGTTCTATCGATGAGTTCCCTGTTTGTGGGTCGTCTTTATGCGTGGGAGGCCCATACCGGCGCAGCGTACAGCAGGATTGATTCCGCCACAAGAGCCAGGAGTCTCCTCTGGCTCTCGGTCGCTCCTCTGGCTCGGGGTAGTATTTTAGCCAGGTCCGTTGCTGCATTGGCCGCCTTCTCAGTGGCGATCCTGACGTGCATCCTTCCTGTGAGCACAGCTTTCCTCGAAGCTTGCAATTGTACGTGGTCCAATAGACACTCAGACACGGTACTTCGGACCCTCGTAGATGGTTTTGTGGACTCTCGTAGTTGTCGCAGACGTCATGTCTCGAAACTCCCCGAGATACTCGAGAGTATGTCATTCATCGGGTAGTTCAATCAAAACAGGAAATCATACCTTCTCAATCTCACCGGACCTGCGGGGCACGGAATTTTCGAGCGCAAACATGGGGCCTGAGATGATCAAATGCGGGAATTTTGAGCTCTGTGGGATCCCACAGTTTCCACGGATATCGGAATGGATCAATGGATTTACGATTGGAAACGTGTCCTCCAACTCCTCGACAGCAATCACTAGCCTCCCTTTTTCATTGCCAGGAATCATATCCGAAACTTCAGAGGGAGCCATGCGAAGATAACGATTATTCCGCTGAAAACCGTGAGTACGTCAAGTGAATTTTGTTGTGTGCGTTCCATTCCATCTGATTCTTCTGAGAACTCTCAATTTCTGAGATGTCGCGAGCTACAGGCGTCGCCTCGCGCTTCCCTCTACCTTGAATTCGTCTGTTACCGCCATCTTGAACGGCGGTCATCTTGCGCATTGCAACCGTGCCCGTAGCAGACCGCCAAGCTGGCGGAGACCGCTCTCTCTGAAAATGCGTCAATGTAGCGAGCACTGCGGACTGCGGGCAAAGTTGCGGTATTTTTCAGTTGGGCGTCAGCCGAGTCAAGCAGCCGAAATTGGCGGGTTATTCCGAGTTTCTATACGCCAAAACAGTCGGAGAGGGGAGAGGAGGTACGAAGAGGGGCCGCTCCATAGCAAGAAAACGCGAGCACATGGGAACGGCTGGATTGGTCTTAAGCAAAGACGATTAGGAGAGCTGAATTCGGACTCCGTGAAGCGCGCGACATCGATTGTCCCTTTTGATTCTATCTAGATGGCCAGGCGATGCACCTATGTCACCTCGCAAGCATACACTGCAGGCTCGCAAGAAACATCGTCGCGCGTAATCGATTGTCCCCTTTTGATTCTAGCCGCCTGGCCGCCATGCTTCCTCGCAAGAATACGCTGCTAACTCGCGAGTGGCGGGATCTCTCTCATCTCGATTCGTTCCTCGTCGAATTCGCCTAGCGGAAGCAAGTGGTTGGCAAGGCGTTCGACGCGATGATGCTTCTTCGTTTGGCGCCCAGCGAGTTGAGCAGCCGGAAATGGCCAGTTATTCCAAGTTTTTTTATTTTATTTATTTATTATTTTATTCATTCCGGCCATCCTAGCCGAGAAGTGGAGAGGATATGCGGAGAGGGAATGCCCGGAATCAAAACACAGGGACGGCGGGCTTGATCGCCAGCGAAAACGAGTATGGGAACTGAGTCGTATAGTATGGGAATGGAATAAAGTGAACCAGAATGTGATGGGATACGGCAAGGGGCCAGAGCAGTCTACTGGCCTACGAGAGGCGTCGCAAGGCTTTGGGGAATGGTCTACGACGATCGCGGAGCTGCATGAGCCGCGAGCAATCCTTTGTCTATTCTGATTGCAACTGCACGGCCAGGCACTGAACCCAGGCCGACTCGCCTGACGCTCCTCTCCCGCCTGCGCTTCTCGTCGCCTCTGGCAACGGGAAGCATGCATGAGGGCTAAGCTCCGCTGAGCCTGTCGGTAGGCGAACCCTGGTGGCGCGTTCATGCTCGCCAGCTTAACTCGCCGGGCGCCAAACGAAATAGAACCGACGCGATTCTTGCCGCATTTGCTTTCGTACATTCCCCTCGCTCGCGATGCTCTCACAGCCAGTAACTCGGCACCACGGCGCCTCGGCTGGCATGCGCCTGTCGCCTAACAGCATAGGACCGGATTCTTGGGATCTCGAGCGTTCGGCATTTCCGGTGTCCGGGTGCACACCGATGGATCAGCCATCGGCGCAGCACATGTGATCCACGTTGAAGAGTCATATTTTCATAGTTGAAGGCATGGTGCAACGACTCTCGGATGTGGGTCAGAGGATTCCTGATCCTCGGATCATTGCGAAACTTCTTGAATCACCGAGCAAGTACAGTACACGCATCTGGTATCATCATGGGGTGACGTTGAAGACGACAAGCAGACAGTGGACAACCTTCTTCCTCGCTTCATAAGAGCGGAAGAACGGTCGTCTGCTAGCGGTTGTGGACGAAAGCTGAGCGAACGGGCTCGTGAAAGAAGACGAGTGAACGCCCGAAAGTGCATTGAAAAACTGACTGTGTGTGACGGTGAGAGACGTTCCAGGTGCCAGGCAAAAAACTGTGCCAACCGGAACACAAAATCACCGTAAGAACAGCTCGATTGGACACATACAAGTGCCAAGCGAGCTAAGCCTAAATAAGTGCGCGCGAATCGAGCGAAAGAATCGAAGCGCTAAAGATGGACCCTGCGAGGACATAGAAACCCGCAGGGACTCTGAAGACCTTCCTAATAGCCTGTGGTCCATGCAGAGAAGCATTGCCACGGGACATTATGGAAGAAGTAAAGAAATCATGCTGCGTTGTGATGGCGCTAAAGAACATCAACAAGCAGCACGATGAACAGATCAACCGGCTCGAGGAAGAGAATGCCGCGTTGAAGATGGAGATCATGTCCCTGGACAACGAACCGGAGGCCATGGAGGACGAAGACGCCCTCCTGGATCCATCTCCAATAGCTCGACCCGTGCCAGAAGCGGTTAGGGCTAAGCAACAGAGCCAAGAGGCGAGCGCGCCGGGCCGGCACCAGTGGTCCAGCTGACAGAACAGCTGACCAAACCAGAGATGCGGTCACCGGTAGTGCTGTTCGCAGGGGACCGCACGATGGCCGCCCTGAAGAATCCCAAGGCCGCAGACAACCTTAGAAGTGTCTTCGGCGGTCCAGAATACACAATCTGGAGGGAGTTCAAGGGCAGGAGCACGGAGGAGATGTGCTCCGAAATGAAAAAGATTGTGGAGCGGTATGGAAAAGCCGAATTCCACATCCTATGCGTGTCTGGCCGACACGATATCGACGAAGCGAAGAAGGACCGCAGGCTCCTCACCGTACATGAACGGATAGTAGGACCCCTCGCGCGGCTGAAGACCACCACAGGACAAATCAAGTCGCTGTCGTGGATGACCATGAACCAGGACCCATTCTGTGACATCACGCCGAGTGTCAACGAGGCCGTCACCCACTCGAGGGCGGTCAAAACAGGAACAATCCGAGTCCTAGACACCCGACAGATGGAACCCGACTGTATGTCCAAGAGGCCCGGAAAAGACAACCAGGAGCTTCTCGGGCTGGATGCCAAGAGGGTGAAGGCCATAGAAGGCCTGATCACCGAACACCTGAGGACCATCTCCGGTCTCTCATCAGACGAACTAGAGCTGAGGAGAGGAACCGGGTTGGCGGCCCATGATGCCAGAAAAACAGAACTGCTGCAGAGGTACGGAGTGAGCGTACAAACCCAAACCTCTGAAGCCATGTTCCAATACATGGCCGAGGAATGAAGACCGGTGGGCATACTCGTAAACCGAAACGAGGTACGCACCGAGGTGGGTAAACGAAGAGATGCCGAACGACCTGGGTCATCCAGGGGAGGCGAATCCGGAGATCGGGGAACGAGGACGGACAGAGCCTACAACCCCTCAGGAAGAAAACAGCCTCGGTCCCGATCGAGAGCCCGAGACGAATACAGTCGTTCGAGGAGCCGAAGCAGAGGAGGATCGCCTCAAAATAAGCAAGTCAGATTCGGAAGACCGCAAGATGAGTGAGGACCGAGGAGAGGTCTAGAGGAAGTACCCAGACGGCACAACGAAGCCCGAGGGGAACCTCAGCGACAAAGACCGCAACAGCAGCAAACTCCGAGAAGGGCCAATGAGGGCCCATCGGGAGGAAGAAAAGCCCTCACGGTGAGGAGCAACCCTCAACGTCGATCCTAATCGGAGGAGGAGGGGCCGAGGGAGACCCCGGGCTGACGAAAGAGCAGAAACCGGACAAACCCTACGCATCTCGGCCCTCAACTTGAACGGAGCTAGAACCCATAGGAAAGAAAGGGGCAATGGCTATAGAAGAAATCATGGGAGCCCAGCGCTCGGACATCCTGATGGTAAGTGAATCCAAGCTTATGAATCAGGAGAAGCCTCCAAGGATGGAAGGTTTTAGATGGTTCGGGAACAACAGATCGGGTCCCACGGGTGAACAAGACTCTGGGGGCGTAGGGATCCTCGCCGCAGACCACCTGAACCTCGAGAGAAGAGGGGAGGGTGAGGACTGGATAGCAGTCGAGCTGAAGACGCTGGGAGTACCATGGATCATGATATCGATCTACTGCGCACCCACGGCAGGAGCGTCGAACAGGAAACAAATGAAAACCGTAACCGAATTCATTGGAAAAGGATGTACCGGGGAAGGATTAATTATAGGGGGAGACTTCAATGCCCACACTCACTTATTCGCCGACTACAATAATACAAGAGGGAGAATACCACTGGAGTTCGTAGAACACCATAGCTTAGTAATCCTGAACTCAGTCGATCAGTGTGAAGGAAAACACAAGAGGAAAGACTCAACAATAGACTATTTCCTCTGCAACGGTGAAATTATTAAATCGTTTCAAAAAATGGTTGTAGATGAAAGGAGGGAGATGACGCAAATAAGCGACCATAACCTCATCATCATGACGTGCCGGGTTACTGTGGAAAAACCCAGGTCGATCATACCAAGGATCCGCATCACGAACAAAAAGGCTGCCGCCGACAGAGCAACTGAAACTATCAGGCGTGAACTACAAATCTTTCACCGAAGCACTGAGAGCAGGCATACAGAAAGCAACCAGAGAAGTCAAAGGGAGGAAAAAAAGCTATGTACAACTCACCAGCCACCAGAGAAGCCATGGGAGCCAAAAGAAAGGCGAGCAGGGAGCAGAAGCAAGAAAGGGACAGGACCGAGACGAGATAGCTCGAAAAATGGCCAAACTCCAAATCAATCAGAAACTCCTGAGTGACGCATTCATCATAGAGCAGGGAGCACGCTACGAGGCCATGAGTAGGAAAATCCTCAGCGGCCCACGGAGCGAGAGAGCAAAGAGATTCTAGAGATACATTGCGAACCACAACCGAAAGAACAAGGAGCCAGAAAGGGTGAAAAACCGAGACGGCAATCAAATCGCAGAGGATGACATACAACGGCACCTGACAGAGGTCGGATGTGAAGTCCTGATGGCAGAACTAGCAGACCACGAGAGAAGCCCACCAGTACTAGGTGGGTGCTCGGGCATGACGACGACGGCACAGAGGTTGAACACATCCTCTCACAGATGTCCAGTCGGACTGTGACCGGGGAAGACCAAATCCCCGCAACGGTGCTGGAAGAACTGGACCAGGAGGGCATCAATAACCTAACGAGGATATTTAATGCCATCCTAAACAGAGAAGAACCGTTTGCAGTAGACCGGAGAGACGGCCAAGTGTCCATGATCGAAAAATCGAATTTCAGAAGAGGGGTACTGGAAACGTACCGCCCTATCACGGTATCGACGGTGCTCTATCGGATATTTACGAAAATAATAGCGGCCAGAATATCCGAATGGATCGAGACGGAAGAAATACTCGGCGAAATGCAGAACGGGTTCAGACAAGGCAGACGCGGGGAGGAGAACCTATTCATTCTCACGTCGGCCATTGAGCTATCCCGAAAAGAGGAGAAGGGTTGATGGCATGTTTCCTGGACTGCTCCAAAGCATACGACAGGATAACAAGAGACCAACTATGGATGACATTGACGGACCCTGGCATGGACGAAGGATGGATACAACTC